>CM077884.1:21186814-22386814 GCA_039720435.1 Amazona ochrocephala | reverse complement strand
GATCGGGAAACAAAGATTTATTAGAAACTGTTAGTTTTATAGAGCTAAAAAGGTAAACATATGTTTAAGAGACCAAGAGTGTACACTTGACCATAGTCATTATAAAGGCACATAATAAAAACTAAATTTGAAAGACCCCATCTTTACAACATTTGAAAACATCATTACTATGATTTTCAATACTCATAATGGCACTTGCATACTAGAAACAAAATGGACCAAGTCTAGAAGATAGACACCACTGAGGTCATCTTCATATCACACACACAATACATTTGCTCATTGGTCACAGTCAAAAAAAATGGATTGGGAACTGATCTCACAAATCCCACAAAGATACAAGAACGCTGGCAAAACCAAGAAGCATTCAGGTCACAAAGGCATTGTACACAGGGATGATTCAGATAGAATGACCTTTTGTTTTGTTTTTAGAAAAGTGCAAAGTCCAAGGTCCCCTAAAGGGAAGGCTGAAAGACACAGCTAAAGCTGCCGCTTTCTGAAATCTGATAAAACAACATTTTATAACACAATTTCTTCTCGAGTTGTTATATATCAGTTTACGGAGAATAAATACCAGCCATGGAAGCACCAAACACAGATTGACACCTGGCTGCCGTTTCAAAAATCTGGCCCAAATAGCACGTGGAAGAAGGGAGGTTCAGGCGGTTAGTTATGTTTGCTTGCTTATTTGGTTGTTTAATTACAAAAAAAAAGGGGGAATGGAGGGGATCCCTTAATCACCTTACAAGAACAAACTTCTTCCTTCAGTAATCCAGTTTCACAGATGTGGTCTAAGGGCAGTTGCTTTTAGGTCAAGGTAAGTATAAAGATAACCTTGAATTCACAAAGATTAAGACGCTGCACATTATAGAAAGCAGAAAAAGTGTAACAAATTAGTTTGGCTATAATTGGTACTCTGTTTCAGTGTTCAGGCCTGATGACAACTGAAATGCGCCCATCCCCACTCCCAAAGGAAGTACATAGAAAAACCTACTGCTCTGCACTGAGGAAGTGCAGCTTTGGTTTTTAAGGAGCTGTTTCTCAAGCACTAATAAGTTCTCTGTGTGTGCTTTGCTTGCTTCATTAACATCAATCTAACGGGCACCTGAGATCAGCAGCCCTATTTGGTCACTTGGACAAAATGCTGCAGTATTTCACTACCTGAATTTCACACACACAGCCAGCACAGAAGATTGTGAGAGAAAAAGGATTTCTCTTGCATGACAAACCTGTAAAAGCTTTACATAATAATGCAATCCTCTACCTGGCTAAAAGCACATAACAGACAGTAGCCCTCTGAATAAGGGGAAGAATGGATAGTTCAAAATGAGAAGGATTTCTCTCCCCAGGGCAGCTATGATTAGCTCCACTATGGGCTGTACTACAATCATTATCAGCTTAATACTGGATCCTCCACTCCATTTTTAAATGGAGACTTGCACTTGTATGGAATGGTAACTGAACTTTTCCTGCTCCTGTATATTCTGATCCTATAAAACACGCAGCTGTAACCCAAAGCTTGTCACGGTTCATCTTGCTAACATTTACAAGTGCAATGAAAAGCAAGTCCAGCAAAGCAAACTATGAAAATCACTGATTGTATTATAAAAATACCGTGTAAATCCATTTGAGGTATTCTGATACCATGGAACAGCAGTTTCTCAGGCTCTTATTCTTTAAATAAAAACATTTTAAAAAATCCCAAAAAGGTTCACCTGAAGATAAAGGTGATGAGATACATTTTAATGTGTTACTCCATCCTCATCTAAGATACCATTTCTTACAAACTTAACGTTAAGTCTTCAAAAATAGGAATAGTAAGTGCTTACTTCTAGGCATGCAAAATGTTGCCTGTGAATTGCTTAAGTATAGGCAGCTTGACAAAACAAAAAGTCACTTTCATATATTCAGTATCAAGGCAGCATAAACTTCTCCTACCTTTGGTTTGATCCAAGCCAAATACACATTTAAAGAAGACAAATACAAAAAAAAGCGCCAATGAGTAAAATACACACAATTTCTTGAAAATATAAACGAACTGCTGATTTGAAGATAATTTCTCGATTGTTTTGTTTTTTGAACTCGGTGACATTTAAAGTGCAATATAGGTATCTGTTTAGAAATGGTGAACTAGAATTTAATAAAGTTTCTTCCCACTTCAGGGCAAAAGTAGAAGTTGCAGCATCTCTCCACAAAGATCCATCTCTAATTGTGAGAGCAGATAACTTGAGAAATCATTTTTGTTCTGGTGTTTCCAGCAACATTAGAAGCATCCCACCTTTTTCCTTCATTTCATGCTATTCCCAAGTTCTGCTTCATTTTTTCATATACAACATAGCTGATGCTGACGGCTGGAAGCACTTTCATAAAATTAGGAGCTATGCCCCTATAAAGTCCTCGGATTCCCTCTGTAGCAATAATTCTTTGAAATAGACTGACCATGTTTAGTTGTGGAGCTCCTTCCACAGAGGCTAGAACAAAAAGATAATGTGTTATACAACAGTTCTAGTAATATTAACATTCTTAAAGCAAGCATCAAACACCTGGGTAGTGAGCTTACTACCACCTCTAGGGGCACTGATTAAAAGTTGAGTCCTCACAGACGGGGACATCAATCCTAGACATTTGAGAGATACCCATGTGTCTAGATCCCACTGAAAAGCATTATCCACCTACATTCCTTTGGAAATCTAGGCTCCTACCCTTAAGTCTGTGCATAAATATATCTAGCAAAAACTCAGCTATAAAACTCTCTTTATGAAATGTCCTCCAGAGCAAACATTGTTGTCTACCGTCACAGAATGCTGCAAGTCTCTTCCTAAATTTTAAGAGATTAAATGGAAACATTATCGATTTTAGAACAGCGTTCCCAGAGTATGACAGGAGCTCTATGCCTGGTAGAGTCTTGTACGGCATGCGGCGCTCAGAGAACAGAACACCAGCATCTGAAATGTTACATTTGGATCAAGTATGATGAACAACAATGCTGGGGGTAATAGGGAGAAGGGACCAATGTCAAGGATTTGCCAGATAAGTCCTTCATTTTCCAGGTTAGGTTTTCTTTTTCCCATGTCTCTGCTATAGCTACCCCAAACGATGCAATTTTGATGCAACCAAACCACACAGAAACATTTTTAGTACAATAGGACCCACCTTGAGCTTGCATGCGTGTTCTGATAAGAGCAAGAGGGTAACTGGCTAACTGCCCACACGTGCTGGAAACAGTACCACATCCCAACAGTACAAAAACACCTGGGTTAGCAGAGCTTGACGCATAGTATTCTAGCCACGTACTCTTTAAGAGCTGCCAAGGTATAAATTTAAATAATAAGACAAGAGATCTGCATTCAAGAAAGTAAACAAATAGATCTTTATTCATTACAAAACTTAGGGGATCAATCCTGAGAAGCACCAATCTTGCTACACCAATCCTACATGCTTACTTTTAAAGCGCACAGGTAAAAACACCTTAGAACACAGTCAAGGACTTTACCCAGACTACAGTAGTTAGTAACTAGAAGAGAAATGCTTAAAAGTTGCAGCAGCAGGAACAGTACAGTGCCCATGTTCTAGACCTGTTAATGCTTTGGACAAAGAGAGGGGAAACACAACTCAGCATCCCACAGGGTGCAACAAAAGCTTGCACAGCTGTGCACATCACCCCATGCAGAAGCAAGGATGCAAACTGTAGAAAAGACCTTCCATTCTGCTTTGAAAACACTTGCTCAAGCAATTCTGCTGGTTACTGCTGTAGTAGGAAAAAAAAAAAAAGAGTGCGTGCACCCGAGTTACTCAACACACTTTGAAGCAACACCTAGCATGTAAGGTAGATAAAACATTTTAGTTGCTGCCGATGGGTGCAAAAGGTGTCATTTCCTCTTGACGGGAAAGACAATGGTGTTTCACGCTCCTGAGACCAACTATATGTCAGCCACAAAGAATTCTGGTGACATGCACAGATACACAAGGAATTCAGATTACTATAATCCAATCAAAAATGAGACAAAATGGAAAAAAAATTATGTGTTAAGTATCATAAATGCAGGATAGGTGACATAATATGAATACCATTTCAGGTTTTTAAGGCCCATATTTGCTACAGAACAGGTATGTTAAAGTCCAACAGGCTTAGTTGAGTATGCAAGCATGTTGCATTGCCAAGGTCCAAATAATCCTGCCTTATGAGTAGATTTCTTGTTTGGTACTGTTGCATGTAAGGGCCCATTGGCACAAGCACTCCTCCAAAAAGAGCAAAGAAAAACCTTACAGTCTAGAAAGACTAGGGGAAATTCATTTGTATATTTTAAATTGAAGACAACAGAAATATCACAAGCATATTACAAATCTAACTAATGATTAAGTATTCTAAAGAATATTTACCCTTTCCATAAATTAACTAATGAAAGGTACATGTATTCAGTGATCAAAACTCACCTCATAAACAGCAAGGTCAATGCCAGCATAAGGAATTATACCCAGAATATTAGGAATATAGCCTTTGTAGAAGGCCTTGACACCTTCTCTTTTTAAGATCTTCTTAGCACAGTCAAACATCCCAGAATATTGCCCCGTTTTACCCACAGCCAATCTCGTCTTTAAAACCTAAAAATGAAAAAGGCAGTTACTTTTAACTACATACGTATTTATTAATGTCTTTTATAAACACAGGAAAACATGGTATCTCTCTGCTCATTCAATTGTCTAGAACTGGTCTGCATTTTGGTACTTTTAATCTCCATTGTAATGACTACTGTTAAGGCTTCATTAGCAGTAGGCTTCTTCAGACTTTGTCGTTAGTGCACAGCAGCACACATACTACCATCCATCAGTTTTCAAATTATTAGCCTTTTTGAATTTCACTTCAGCTTTCTTTCCTTGATTCAAAGAGGCATATTTTTTCTACTGACTTGAAGGCAACAGTGTGAGCAATATTCAATAGAAGCATTAGCTGAAGAACAAGTGAGAGCATTAACATACTAGCAGATCACATTTCAGATCTGGGAAAAGCAAAGCATATTAAGAAAACAGGCTTTCAAAAAGCACAACACAGAAGTAGTTGAAAAGTATAAAGTTTGTGTCTCAACTGACACACTATCTGATTAATAATGGAGATAAGTCTATACAACATCTTAGGACAAAAAATAAAAGTAACAACAGAATACAAAAGAAACTACAAAGGAAATTTCCTGAGCAGGAATCTGGCCTACTTCAAAGCCTCCTACAACTGTAGCTTCCTCAGGAGTTTCCTGGCACTTTGCTTTTCTCTTTTACTTAGAAATGCCCTAAACCACTCACCAATTCTAGAACAGTATTATACCTTTGTTAGGAAGATTGAGCATCTTATTGCAGAATAGTTCACCTGTCTCCATTGATCTGTGTAATCCAGACGATCTACATAACATTTCAGTTATTCTACAACTTAACCCATCTCAGTACTCAGGCTAGCTGTGATTCAGTGGCTCTAACAGCAAGGATGCTATTTAAAAACAGATTATTACTGTCAGCAATGAAAACAGCTAAATTCTATTCCTCTTGACAGCCCTCCCAATGCAAAAGGTATTTAAGTTACATTTTCCATTTCTTCCAAATCTTGATGTTAGAACTGCTTTAATCCCAGACCCAAAATATATTCCAGTTATTTACACAAGATAAACTTTCTGGGGAACCAGCAGTAAACAAAGTTCATCCTACTTCCATTAAAAAAACAAACAAACAAACAAACAAATCCATCAGGATATTAAATAGCTACCCTGGAGCAGTGAACATATTAAGTCTAGTTAAATTGCAACACAGGTAGTACCACATACATATACTACAGAAAAAAGAACAGTTAATCCACCCAGCCTCAAATGTAGCCATCATATTCTTCTTCCACACGGATCTAATCAGACCCAGCTCCCAGTCATACTGCAGCACAACTTCATCAGTTTGGAAACACACGAGACCATTCCTTGCTTACATATAATGCAAAGAAGATTAATGTCCAATTTAGAAAGCACTCGAACATGTACTGAATTTTAAATGCATTCTTGGATGACTTTTTTTTTCCCTGAGCTAAGGCTTTACTTAAACCTTGCCTTAAACAATATCATACAGCCAAATATATAGAAAAATGGCAAATATCAAATAGAACACAGTATATTCTAAAATGTCTGTTACTGAAATTGTAAAAGGAAGCCCAAAGTGAAAATAAATTAGGACCTGAGAATACAGAGCAATTCCTACAGTATTTTCAAGAGCAAAATAGGTTTTTTTTCTTGGAAATGAACCACACATTTGGCAAAGTCTCCAATGGAAGCAGATTTTCTGTTACTTACCTCCATGGGATATATAGAAGTTTGTGCTGTTGCTCCAGCCAAAGAACCAGACACAAATCTTTCAACAGCACCTAACTTTCCATCATCCTTAGTAAGAATCCTCTTATACTGTAGTTAAAACACATAAAACAAACATCGTATGGGTTTTAGGAGAGGCAAGAGTTACTACAAGAGGCAGTAGTACAGTACAAACCATCTTTTCAAGCTTTACTTCCTTTTTCATGTATTTACAGTTATGCTTACAAACTGAATTTAGTGCTATGCCTACTGCAACTCTGTGGACAAAGATTCTCAAGAACAGAGTAAATATTCCAGCCTGCAAAAATTCTCTATATTAAACACCTTTGCCACACACAGTACTGTCAGGCACTCCAAACAGCCAACACAGGGGTATCCAAAAATGGCTTCTAGATAGCAAAGTGGAACCCAACTCCCTTGCAGATCCCGTTCTCCAATCAAAGAATGAAAGATGAACTAGCACATTCACAGAGTCATACATACTGTGTCATCCAAGGCAGAGACACCACCATGCAAGAAAGCCCCACCAGCTCCCCAAAAACAGAGCAAGAGTAAGGTATAATGTGCTCAAGGTTAATTCATGCATCAAAAGCTGCTGTTGTCTTGCAATATACCAAAGTTTACTTAATGTTTCATTGCTTTTATTTCACAGTTGTACAGAGATGTTCAATATGTTCATTTTGTCTTACTTGATGCACTAGCAAGCCCAGAGAAAAAAATTAAGCTCGTTTAACTAGAACAGAATGGGAGTTCATTTTCCAGAGGAGGATTAGGCCTTGACATGATACTTAAAGCTGATTCAGAGGTAAATATAACTCTGAAATCCAGGATGAAGGCATCTTACATAGCACCACTATATCTGACTCAAAAAGAATCCCATATAAGTTCAGTTAGCATAATGTGCTAAATTTTTGGTTGTTGTCACTTCAAAGCAACGAACTAGATATTACTGCCCTACTACGCATAAAGCTATGCAGCCTGGAGAACAGTTTAAAATGTATGACAGACGCCGCTTAGAATACAATAGCAAAATCTGCCAAATATCCAATATTCTATTAACAAAATAGACTGTTTTAAAATGTGAAAGTCATTCTAAAATTACTTTGACGAAATCCACAACCATGCTAAGAACTCCTATATAATACAGGAGGGCAAATAATGAACAATGAGAGTGATATAATGTTATTTTCATTCCTGATTGATCATCCTACCTGTTCATAAGCCCAGAACTTTATAGCTGTCTCAGGAGCTATTTTCACAACATTTACACCATTCCCCCTCCAGAGGGATCGGACACCGCCTTCTTTCAACATTTGCTTAAAACCGCTGGCTATATTCATTTTGTTTGATTTTGAACCATGAACCTAAAAATAAAAACCACAAAGTCATAGTAAAGAACACTGCTCTGATTAGATTGTAGAACTCATCGCATAAGTATTATATTGCTTAAATATGTACACTAGCAAAAAACACAACCACTACTGAAAAAAAAAACATTAGTAGCACAAGTACTATAACATTTGATTACAATTTTGCCAATATGACTATGGAAAATCATTTTTATGACCAAAATATGGAAAATGTCAAAACATAACTAGACTTACAGAATTGAGATATTGTATTTGGCCATCAGTTTTCCATAACAGCTCTCTAAAAACTGAAGTGGTACTGGAAACTAAAAAGTTCTTGAACATTGCACCTACCTGCATCATCACTTTGAGGCGATCTAGTGGTGCTGTGCCTGTTCGAGAGACAGCACCAGCCACTCCTCCAGCCAACAGCTGTTTCCACCACTGTCCAGTCTTTTTCTCTTCCTCCGTGAACTCATCTGGAACAGTCAAACTGTCTCCTATATCCAACACCTATTAGAATCCAAAGCAAAGATGTGCAAATAATTTTCTCCTTCTATCATCTCAATTCTACTAAGAGCTCTAATTCCAAATTATCCTACCACCTGAGAACATGTAAATAAAATGCTAGTGAAAAATAAAAATATCTCTTTAGTGTACATTCTGTAATTAACTTGCTAGGGATTTCTATTACTATTCAATGAATAGCAACATTCAGTGACTTCTACATAGATACTGAGCAATACCACCACAGACCCACCATTTCAAAGTCTGCACCGTCATCATTACAAATTACGTCGAATTCCCGCCTTGAGCGTGGCCCAAACGACATTCTCTCATGATCAGTAGTCCTTCATAGTCAGCACTAAAGCTCAAATCCTTATATGCTGCCGATAACCTTTCACCGGACAACCTTCTAGGATTAGTTTAGTAATCTCCTGAGGATGCTAACAAGAGATTTCTCTCTTGTGGTAATTTATTCACACATATGTGGGATCTTAGCACCACCACCACCTTTTTATAGGTGATGTATTGGAATATTCTATTTCTGGTAACTGCTGTATATTACCTTACAAAACTACAAGTTGGAATAATGCTTTATATATTATTTTATCCTCAGTTACATTGAAAGACATATGAATGACCTTTTTCAACTATAAAAGTTTGCAATTTGATTAAAGAACACTACTGTAAGCTTTAGCAATAAAGCTGTCCAAGACATAGGACTATGGAATCTCATATATCACTTAAACATAGTCTCTGCTCTTCATGTAATTTATAACCATGATATACGAGGAAAAAATAGACTGTTGATAATGCAAAACCAGTATTATGCATAAATTAAGTCTATAAACAAGCAAGAACATTTTCGTAACTGATAAGTACCTGACCAGAAAGCATGTTAACTGATAAGCTTTTCTTAACAACTGTTAATTTTAATTGTAGACACCACATTCCTAACTTATGCTGCGTTCCCTATCTGTTAAGTAGGCAGAACACTGTCTTGATCATCTGGAACACAAGACGCAGGATATAGATTATAGATACAGTGACTGCACAAGCAGAATAAGCACCAACTATTCTGGATAATGAACATAGAATAATTGGAAAATTGTTTCTTCTTTCTGACATTCCTGGTTTCCAAGTAAGGTATCATCAGTTGCTCAACTACATGGAAACATCAAAAGGTCAATCAGAACTCTTACAATATGAAACCAGTGTTCTTAGAGAAATTATGCATATCTACCAGGGGTTAAACCTTGAGTCTACCAAACCCTAAACACAATTAAGAAAAAAAGCTAAATTTTAGGGTGCTTATAACAGAAAAGCCACATCCAGCAATCCATAATAATTCTATCCCAATGCAGCCATCTTCTTGGAAGATCTGACAGCAATTAAAGTTTTACAATAAAAACAGAATTGGAAGAGTTGTGACCGCCAGTCAGGCGTGCGAGGTGTCACATCTGCTCTTATCTGAAACACCAGCTGTGCTGACGTAGAGCTGGATTTTGCTTGCTGAGATAACTGGGTCATCAGCTGACTGCAACACAGGAAGATCACACGAGACTTCTAAAATTGTTCCTTGGGAGTGACTAATGACATTCCATAATTTAAAAAAAAACAAATTCTTATGTTAAATAGTATTAATATGAAACATTTTATTAAAGCAAAGGCATTTTTTTTTCCACTAAGTAAACTGGGACTAGGACTATTTGATCTCGTAGCAGCACTTCAACTGTTTTCAGCAGCAAACAGGGAGCTAACTCCCTTCTGGCACACATTTCTGAACTGAGGCTGAAGTGTGAAACACTCAAAGCTTTCAGATCTCACAAACTGTTTTTTTATTACAGAAATGCTGACTAATCCCTGAAGATATAAATGGTCTCACTCATATTCAAAGGAATCTGTCTTTACCTAACTTCATGGATTATTCCAATAGTTCCTCAGCAAACAGGGTTACTATTGGTTTACTTACCTTTGTAAGTAAACCTGTTTTGTTCTAAAAAGTCTGTCACTGAAGTGGCAAGAGCTCCATCTAGAAACTTAAAAAGCTTTATCTGTTCAGTGGATAACCTATTGCTGCATATTTTGTCATTCTTAAATGAAATACCGTAGCACAAGAGTGTGAGAACATATGCACAGATAATCACCAGTGACACCAGTGATTTTAAGATACTAATAATGTTACTATAGAAATAACAACTACTGAACTAATTTCAACATAATAAACAGTTAAAATGTTTCTGTTATTTGTTTCAACACATCAAAAGCACTGAACATAAGAATGTCTTGTAATGTGAAAAGAAAATTATTTAATATTGTAATTATGATCTTTCTGTGGAATATCTGCAGAGGAAAAAAAGGATTCCTTCCTAAAAATTACTGATCATTACTGGCAAAGTTTAGATGAAATTCTTTGTTCAAAAGAACCTCATGTGACACTATCGTGCTTGTAAATGAGAGCATGAAGTCAAAAGGAAATCAAAACAATCTTAAATACAGGTATGCTTGAAATTTGACAACCATGAAGTTGTTATACTCAATATTGCAAATTAACATAGCAGAGATGAACATTGGAGCTGCACTAAGTTAAAAAGAAAGTTGAACTTACAGTGGAATGTTTCCAGTATCGAATTATTTCCTCAATGTCTGTAGCTGGGTTAAACATAAAATGATCTCTCCACTCATTCCAGTCTACTGTCATCGTCCCATCAGCATCAATACTAGAAAGAAATTGAAAAGAACTGTATAAGGAAATAGTAACAACGATGGAGTTTCGCTCTGTTTCACTGCTTTCCTCCTAAACCCTTTTATTTATTTAATACTGGCCATCACATCAGTGACAACTGACTGTAAATTCCATATGGAGACTTCAAGGCTGAATCTGCCATGGCCTTCCCATACCATGCTTTTCTTATCCAAGTGCATCTGGCATATTCCATTTAAAAAATTATTATAACACTTTGTTCCACCAGCAGCATTTACAGGGAAATGAGGTAACATTCTCCTCCCAGAACCAGATGCTCGAATAGCAACTAAACTTACTATCACCCAAGAACAAATGGAGTATATTTCTGTAAAGGCACCACTGAAGGCACCAACGTTTCTCGAAATTATAATTCCATTTTTCCTGTTCTTTCGATTATAAAAATATATTAATTACAGCACAAAGAACCTTCAAACACTTCAAGAAATAATAATTCCTGACCTTTGCAGGATCTTTTCTGCCTGTTTTTCTGAAATGTTTATACCCAATATCTTGAGAGACTGGACAACCTCTGATGCTTCAATTTTCCCTTGAAACATTAAAAGAAAGATGATACATGTTTAAAACATGGAACTTAATACACTTCACACCTTGGAGCCCACTGTTCTATTGTAACACCTACACAATAACAAAGGTCATTTAAAATCAATTTAAACACAAATTATGTATTTTGATTCTCTAGTACAAGGACTGAGTGTAGAAAAGTACACTAAAATCATGCAAACAAATGAGATGCAAACATTCATTTAGTTAAAAAGCATTTTATCTTTCATAGATACTTAAAAACTTCCTTAGAGTTTCTCCATCTGGGGAATAAAGAGCCCCAGACGAATGGAGCTGGAAGATAATAAAAAGAAAAGAAAAAAAGACTATGATTATTTACTATTTCAATCTATAGTAAATTTTTACTATGATCATTTCAAGCAAAAGAAGTAGGGGTTCCATATTCACAAATTTTTGCCTCCAGTTTAGACAAAGAATATAAACGAAGATAACTTTTAATTCACGGCTTCTTCAAACGTTTGAACAAATAAAACAAATCAAGTCATACCATCATTGTTTTTGTCCAGGCTCTTAAATGCCAGCTTCATCTTCTTCTCATGATCTTTAAGATACTGCATAAATTCTTCAAAATCCAGCTGTCCATCCTGGTTGGTATCTCCAGCTTTAAAAATTTTCTGTTGAGAGAAAATTCAACATTTGACTTTTCCAAGTTACAGCAGGTCACAAAGCAACAGCAGCATGACACAGCCCTAGTTTTAAGGAAAACTGCATATTGGTCACTTTGGGAGTCAAACCAGGAGAACACATGCGCATACACTACAGAGCTATATTTTGGTTTGGGACTTTAAAATAATGATTTCCTAAATCTATGTTTGCTGCCAAGTGCTTTTTCTTCTATTTACATAGCTTTCTTACTCAAAGGATTTTTAAACTTTCTTACCAGCGCTGGCAAGTCATACCTACAAGTATCAAATAAGCTGCGGAGGAGGAGGTGAGAGACAGGTCAAAATCATGAAAGAGAACAACTTTAACTCTGTGACTTTCCTGGTTATACATTAAATTTGTCAATATGCCAGTAAATAAAATAAAAATTAAAATAAATAAAGCAAAAACTAGTGGTATATTAATTGTGAATTACAAAGATAGCAATTAATTATTTAACTGATGACCAGGAAAAATAGAAAGACCTTGCTTCAACCACACAGAGTCTAAGAAAGCAGGGCTTTCTACTTCAAACTGAAGCCCTGACAAAAGCATAAAACAAACAAGCAACACCAGACTTGGCAAACTTAGTGCTAGCAAACAAACAGAAGCACAGTAATCTTCCATTTTTGTATGTGTTTTCTAACATTTGTCCCGCAGGTAAGAAACATATGTAAAATTAACCATGAGTTAAATGCATGGTATACAATTGCCGGCACTGCGGGAAACAAGTTTGAAACACAGCCTAAGCGTAGACGTTTCCATTATCAAAGGGCCAGGATACCATCTTCGTGTGTGAAAACATAGTTTTTAATAAAGCGAAATTACAGCAGCCCCCCCCAAGCATCAGCCTGTAACTGCTGAGGCTTGCCTCCAAAGGCAATGCCCTGAGAAGAATGAGGCCCAGGCTAACAAGCTCTGCAGGATTTATGAGCTTGGGCTTCATGCCACAGCAGGGGCTGCAGACAATACGGTGGAGCGGAGGAGAGGCAAGGCCCATGTCACTGCTTTCACCCACTCTTGCACTTCCACAGCACTGCTGTCTCCTCTGGCAGGATGAGCAGGAAGGAGGCTGGGAAATCCACCCCAAAACCCTGCTCCAGAACACAAGATTTAAGGGGAACTTAGAATCATAGAAGAGTTAGGGTTGGAAAGGACATTAAGATCACCAAGCTCCAACGCCCCTGCCATGGGCAGGGACACCTCACACTATGTGATCTGGTCACCCAAGGCTCTGTCCAGCCTTATGCCTCATCTCTTGATTTGGGCTTCAGTGCCCATGATTTCCCTCAAAGTGTGAAATCCTACAGGAGCAGCACTTTGTGCAAGATGGACAGAAGACCAAACTGATAGCACAATATCTTCATTAACTTGCAGTAAGTTTCAGAGTACTTCAGGGTACATCTAAAGCATAGGCCAAAAATTCTTCCAGATTTCTATTCTGCAGACTGCCTTGTGAACTGCAGTTTCTGAACAACTAAGGCAACAAGATTTGCATGGCTGTTCTAATCTGCAAAATCTGATTTTAATCATTTTGTGTACTCCATTATAATTAGTATAAGTCCTCAAAAGACCAAAGTCCAGAAAGATCTACCCTAGAGAAATTAAGCATAAAGGAAGTTGAAAACCCTGGAGTATTTGCTGCAGATGTCTGAAAAAAAATGGAAAAGATTTTGTTACATTTATGTTGCCTCCTTTATCTTTCCTATCCCACCACAGAAACAAATGTATTTTAATGTTTAATCGCAAAAAAAAACCAACAAGACACACAAACTTCTAAGATTATCACAGATTTCTCAATGGAAGGGAGGAAGTCAATATGGCATGACACAGTGCAATAAGGAAATTATTTACCTCCTATAATACAGCAAGTTATGCACGATAAAACTGACTCACGTTACCATATACTCGGAAAAAAGCGTTTGGGACCATCTTAGAAAAATAGTGTTCTTAGTACACTCACAAATTCAGCTTGATCGTAATATCTAATTCAAATATCTATTTCAAATCCTTATCAATATGGTTGAGGCTGTGCAGAATTTCCCATTATGAGAAAAAAAAGAGTTTATACTTATTGAAGTCTATGGATGCATTGCTGACCATAACCTTCTAACATGACATTAAGAAAGGCCCCCCACTCAAAGACACTGCAATCTCATCATATCTTGTACTCTACACGTGGCATCTCTTACTCCAGGATCTGAGCATCCTGCTAGTCTCCCACAAGCTACTGAGACGAGGTAATTTACATGTCAGCCATACATACACACACTCGGTGAATTCTAATCAACATTAATTGTTACTATTCCCTACTGCTACCTGAACTACACAAACAAATAATAATTGAGGTTGGAAGGAACCTCTGGAGGCCATTAAGCAAAACCCCAGCTCAAAGCACAACCAATTAGATCAGGTTGCACAGGACCACATCCAATTACCCTTGGACATCTCCAGGGATGAAGATTCCACAGCCTCCTGAGGAAACCTGTTTCAATCACCGTCACTTCAGACCAACACTCACTTCAACCCAACTCTGCTGTTCTGCATTTAATATCCTACCAGATTTTGTATAGTTACAACCACTTGTCACTGAGCCACTTCCTGGTTCACCAACTTCTCTGATGAAGAAGTGCACTTTAAAACAAGCATGCTTACAACAATGGAGCAGGAACCAAACCAGATGCTAATCCGTGTTTGGAAGTCCTGGGAAACAATGTTCAGTGTGCCTGCCACATTAAACCTGCCATTTCCTGTTCCTGACTTACTGTGGGATCACTTCACCTTTATGTAAGCCCTTCCCCAAGAGAAAAATGTTTATTTTTCAGGGTATGCCATTTATTCTCTTATTATATAAAACTTTAACCCCAAGCAATAAAGATAATTCACTAGATAAAATTAAATGGTGACCACATAAAGACTTGCTGATAGAAGATGACTTAGATGATCTTCCCTTTCAATGCCTTTACATATACTGACTACAGTGCTCCAGTGGTGACCTACTTGGTCATGACATTGCTGCCTTGGTTTTTTTCCTCCCCACCCCCTCTTTTTTCTTCCATTCTAGTACTTTGGGGTTTTTTCCTGATGTACGTTTTGTTGAGGCAGTTGCTTTCAATGTCCTGCACAGTGCAGCAACACCAATGTGAAAGGCCACAAGGAGACTGAAACACTGAGTAAGTTTTATTTTTACATTTCTGAATTATACAAAGCATGTTGAACTCCTGCTGCTCCAGAAGACCTCTGTATTTGGTGTGGAAACACAAGCCACAACACAGTAAAGTTATAGACAGGCTTTATACACACCTAAAAATCCCAGTGCTCTGTAAGTGGCCTAATGAATTATTACATTACTCTGTGCCAAAGTTATGAACTTTAGCACATTCATAGTTACAATGTAAAGACAGAGAATGCAAAACAATGCAAATATTAATGACTTAATGTAGACTTTTCTTTTAGATTCACAGTTTAATTTTGATACTGCTTAGTACCATTATTTGTGTATTGTGCATAAGGCTTCACATTCTAGTTACAAAACTGAATCGGGCATGAAAAGTGGGACTGCTCAGTCCAAATTATTACCAATCATTATTCATTAGCTTGTTACTCCAGCTAATTAATTCAACATTAAGAATATTTAAATGGAAGTAATCCACTAAGAAGCTACTGGGTGTTTCTAGCTTCCTATCATGCCATCCACAAGACAAGTAAAAAACACTCAAAGATACATAATCTGTGCAACTAGCAATTCACTGTTTGCAGTTTATGACTAGAGTTCCAAAGGGCGCAGTTACAAATACTGTATAGAAGAAACAGAAGCATCAAAGTAAGAATAGCATAGTGTCTTTGGACATTCAGAAATTTCACATTTTCTTTTAAAATGTCACATTTTCTTATAAGAACGATCACAATATTCCCTTCTCCTCCTCCCTTTTTTCTATTCTTTCCCTCTTCACCTCCAAAATAATTAGTGCTAGTCACTCATATAGTTCTGCATTCTATAATTTTAAGTTATTAGACTGTAATCTCATTGGAAGCCAAATCAAGTCACAGCTCAACTATATGCAACTCCTGTCTCTTTACAAAATACATACCCTACAATAGTAAAAACTCATGTTGTATCTCTATCTGCCAAGACTACACAAATTATGATACACAGTGATAACCTAAAAATCAGTAGTAGTAAAGTTACTAAAGTCAGTCTTGTCAAATTGCATCAGTTGAGAGATAAATCCAGCATAAAAGGAAAGGGCCTAAGGATGTGTCCATGCAGCATTACACCCCAATGAGTCCACATAAGACAATAACAAAATAGAATGCCACTTAACCTCCAGAAATCCAACACAACACTGCATGTTGAGCAGTTTGAGTAACTTGCACTGCCTCCAGACACCTCCCAACTGTGATGCTGTTCAAATGGCACATTCATATTTATTTCCTTCCCTCCCAAAGGATACTAGCTAATATGTAAGCAGTACTCCAGCAGGCTCTTTAAACCTGCCACAAAGACATTAATAGAGTTCCCCACTCCAGTACGGGAGACTTGCACCCCTGGCAGTAGCAGAGATGTTGCTATCAGCTGCAGAGCTTCACCTTCCTGTTCTTTGTCCTGAGCACCAAACTTGCCTGCAAAAGGAAAGCACTTACAGCCCTCTTCCCACTGGTCCATTTCAGGTAAAGAATCTCTGTAAAAAGAGCCTAAAAAGGAAGAGATGCAAGTTGTAATATGTTCTCCAATAAGCCCTGCAGAAGCTGCTCCCACAGGACCTGCATAAACTCTTAACTCAGCTATGAATTAGATTCCAAGAATCTGAATGGCATTAATGGGAGATGCAAACTATCCCTTGCACTTTCACTCAACATTCCTTGCAAGTTACACTGGTATTTTGACTTTGAACATACCTGGTAGGCTGACTTTTTCTATTAAATAAGATTGTTTTGCTGCAGAGGCATCCCCACTTCACAATCATCTTAAAAGGTTTACCAGTTTACCTTGTTTCTTTACCTGGGACACACTGCTGCCTCAAGACAGGGATTTAGCAAAGCATTTCAACATGCGCTTAAGGGCAGCTTCCAGAGGTGGGGGTTCCCGTATTTGGTGCCTGGAATTCTTGCACTTTGCAGCAACAAGAGGAACAATTAATCATTCACCGTACCCTGTCACTGTTCAGGAAAAAACCTATCAAGTTAGTATTATAAAAATTTATTTTATCTCCTTGGATGCTTCAAGTGTTATGAAAACAAACTCACATTCACCTTGCTCTTTCATATGGAGACTTGAAGACTACAGCATAGATCAGTTAAAAGCTTATGAAGCTGTACATGTTGAAATGAAATGACAACTTACGTGTTTGCTTACAACTTAAGTCAAGATACATGACTGAAAATTTTTGTGGTATTTCACAATTAAGTCCCTATAATCAGACATAATCATAAGCCCTATTATGACCTGAAAAACAAAGTTTAAAGGAACTGAGTGGTTCACATGAGGTGACATGTGCTTTGGTAAAAAGTCGAAAATGACCATCTACTCTAACTCTGTAGTACCAGTTTTTGGCATACTATTAAGGTGAGAGAAAGCTTCATTTCACATTAAGAATTACATACTGCCGTGAAAGTGCTGAAGCTTGTAGGACTGTGAAACTGCCTATCATGTATGATAATAATTTCTAAAAGTAGATATCATGCAATCCGAAATGCCGATGTTTCTTCTGAGAATCTGCCAAATCAACTGGTGTTTTTTGAGCTGCAACATAATGAAGAGGCTTCAGTTAACTTGGTCTACTAGCCTTCTAATCTTGCCATATAGAGGAAGTCCCCAAAAGTACAAAAAGACCCAAAGTCTTAATAAAATGCTGGAGAAACACTCAATGACACATTTAGCTCAGTCAGTAAACAAATATGTGCTTTCTGGGCTAAGAACAGCTATGACAAGTTAAGCTCTGAAGCACGACCTAGCTGTAGTTTTTAGAGTCTATAGAATAGCACCGAAGGAAACAATGCTCACATAGCCCTATCCTCACCCATCCTCTCACACAGAGACAGCACTGTGGCCTGACGCACTGATGGAATTCTGAATTTTCAGCAACACACTTCAAGTGTTCTGAGTATTTTTATACTTTGTTGAAATTAAATCTTCATAAACACAGTCAATTACTCTAAACATACCATATTCTGATTGCTGAGAATTTAGTCTTCTTGTTTCTAGTACACAGAATTGTCTCATCACACTCTTTCTTTATCTAAAGAAGCTTTAATGTAGCCAAAGATTTATGTCAAAACCTGACAGTTAGTCCAAATAAGATCATTAATAGCTACATTCTGGAAACAGTGTAATTTCAGTAATGTCTTTCTACTCCTAGCTCCAGGACTCAAAGTATAAATAGCATCACAATTTGAATGCCTGACTGTTCCTACCCTACACTGAAGCTTGAAAACAAGGGGTTCGCCTCCTACAGTTTTACTGTAAGGATTGATTGCAACAGAAGGAAAGGGTGAACAAAAATAGTACTTCATATAACCATTCACGCCATGTACGGCACTCCTGCCTAAGAGGCTCACAGCATTCTGTAGACAGAGGATGAGATCATTTGAGATCTGATCCCAGCATCTATTTTGTGCCTCTACTGGACAACTCCACTAATCAAAATGACTGCACAATAGCTTTTAACACTGCTTGTAGAGCACCATTTGATACTGTCACAACACTGAATTCCTTCTGTATCGGTCTTGACGCACTAAGTCAGGAATCTTTCGTGAAGCTTTGCAAAGTTCCCCATTCCTGGCAGGTAATATACTATATTATAAAACAGGAGTCATCTGGCAGCCTCTAAGCAGCATACATTTCAGATTTTCCAGTGGTTTACTTTTGTCTGTCAGATACTGATGGAAGGCAGGTCAAGTAGAACACAAATTCAGGGGCTCGTGTCATGAGGTGCTACAATGTCTTGCTATGGGGAAAAATTATTCTTCCTTAGAGGGACATGCAACCTACCTCCAAAGCTTACCACATGGTTTTGCATCAGTTCCCGTACCTACAACGTTTCTTCACTTAAGAGGGTTTTATCATACATTAAACATTAATAAAACTGCCAAGACAACTATGAAAGGTAAAATAAAAAGAGCATAACAGTAGTCTATTACTCAAATGGATAGCAGCTTTTCGTCTTTTAAAGACATGCATATTCCTTCCAGAGACTTACATTTCAAGAGAAGAAGAAAGTAATACTTGTAGCACAAGCACTGACTTATACCATGAAGATGACGACTTAGGATGAACCAACTGACTTTGCAGTGAAACACAGTAACACTCACATGGTCCCTTACCCAGGGTTATAATCAGGAAGCAGCTGTGCTCCTAGAAGCACAGTGACCAACATCCCATGCAAACGAAGCCACCCCTGCAACCATACTTTTGTAAATGTAACCCAGACCTGCGTCTAGAACAGAACAATAGCACAAAGCCTGAGACCCCAACCCAACTGTGAGGCACTGCTTTAGGATACCCCAAGGCCTGCCCATCCCATAGTGCCATGATGTTGGCAGGGCTGAGCAGTTCAGTGGCTAATGCTTTGCATGTTGTTCAGAAGTCCCTCATCTCATTTACTTACTCATTTGTTGTTAGTAATTATAAGACTACTTCTACCTCTCCAAACACAAATATGACAATGCAGTATCTGAGTTCATTAATAAAACACCTGCTCACCAAGTAGCAAAAAAGCATTTTACCGAACTTATCATTACTTCAGAGCTTGAAGCAAAATAAGAGGGAGAAGACAGGTTCCAGCTGCAAGAAAGTACAAGTAGCAGATTAGCGACATAAGGACAGGAAAGCAGCTGGAGTCAAGTCTTACTGAGGCTCTCTTATAACAAGCCTTGTTATTAGCAGCCCAGTTTCTAGTTCAAACTGTGTGCCCCATTAACTTTAAACTAGTGAGCATATAGAAGTTTCAGTGTACTCCAACAATTCTTCCACCCCCTCAAACATGCAACATGACTCACGGCTTATTTTGTTTACTCTGTGTTTCTTAAGCAACTAAGGCAGACAGTTCCTGCTGTCCATTACATCCAAGTAAGTCTAGCTTATCTTTGTTAATTTCATGCATTTCACTTCCAGTTTATCCTGCTGCAACTAAGAATTTGACAGATATTCAGATGTGCACTATTAATGAAGCATCACACTGATCCTGAGAAAGAACTTGGAACTTCAATTCTAAGTTGCTCAAAACTAAGCAGCACACTACCTGTATCCCAGGGCTCTCTGAATTATGTGGGAAGACCACCCTTGTTAAATGCCAGCAAATTAACTGATCAACTGGTCACCAGGTCCCCTGTTGTTCAATTTAAGTAAAACCCCAAAATCTTTACAGTCAAACTGGTACAACAGTTTTTCAATAACGTGTATATAATGTGCAACTGAAGTTCGTAACTAGCATGCTCTTAATATTGCAACTTCCATGGATAAGCAAACAGAGGAAATTGTCCCTCTGTTATACCAAAAACTGAGAACACAAAACATAAGTCTTGTAAAGATGATTTTGACCAGAAGCAGTACTGAAGTGAAAGTATGCTTTCATCTATACTCAGCATCATCCAACCAAAGAGGCCTGCTGCATACCTTTCCATTAGGTATATGAGACGGAGAATTAAATACCAAGTGGAAGTAAAACAGACATGAAATAATGAGACCGTGGGGAAAAATTGGCAGTGTGTCCCACAATTAGTATAAGGTCACTGAAACTGAATGGTTGATGCAACATAACACTGCAGTCAAAACTTAAGTTCACTTTCCTGAACCTCTTTCAGAAAAATATGCAACAGCTAGTACAGGGACAGCACTGGAATGCCACCTAACCATTCTTTACACTGAAACAAAGACCAGCGTTGTTATGGTAATAGCTGTAGCACAGATCTCAGCTGTACCTGTACAGCCTAGGTGAACCTGCACATGCCTTCTTGGTGCAGACTTGCCTTACCACTCAAATACTTACGCCTACAGAGTTGTGCATTTACTGATTTTATATTCTTCTCTTTGGGGATTACTGAAAACAACAGGTCAGATTTGCTAGCATAACTTGGCACTGCACTGGAATGTCTGATGACTCAATTTTACTGACTTTTGAGGTCACAACATTGAGACAGAGAACAAAGAAATGCAATAGTCCACTCCGGTCACAGCAGAATTCACAGCACAGAGTGTGTGCTGGCTGTTTCATGGTTTGACAACCACTGCTACAAGTCTACAGTATTAAACAGAAGTTATCCAACATAGCCCTTGCCAAGTAGAACCATTTCCATGTCCATGTGCTGATGGAGACCTACCATCAATAACTAGTTCTGATATTGCAGCCTACTGTTATACAGATTTACTTACTTGCTGCATAAAAAAAGTCTTAATTTACTCTGACCTACATTATGCGAAGATGGAATGTCAGACAAAAGATGTACACTACAATCATTTATCATGCTGGAGAAGGAATATTCTATCAAACATCATGCTACAAAGAATCAAAGGAAGTCAGAAAACACACGATGAATAAAGCCGGCAACAGAACCGCCGACAGACGCACTGTTAACAGCCTTCGCACTCGGGATTCTTCAGCCCCGAGGCGTGCCTGCGCAACGCAGCCCTGGAGGAGGCACGGAGTGCCCGGGAAGGGAAAAGCAGGCCCGAGGCCGACTTCAGCAGGGAGCAGCCCAAAGCCCCCGGACGCGGCTCCCGGTCTGGAGCAGCTCCCGAAGCGCCGCCTCGGCTCCGGGACCATCACAACGCGCCCCAGCCGGGCAGCGCCCCATCCCTCAGGGGTTGGGGGGCGGATGGGTGGCCAGGCCGCGCTTCAGCTTTCCCATAGTTGCAGGGTGCCGGGGGGAGACCGCTCGCCAGCAGCTGCTCCTCCGGGAAACAGCGCCAGGGGAAAGTGGTTGAATACCGGGGCAGTGCTACCGCTGCGCCCCCGGCCCGCTCTTACCTCCTCCGCCTCTTTTCCCAGGGGGATGCCCATGGCCCGGAGGCCCGTCTGCAGCTCGGCGATATCCACCCTCCCATCTTCGTTGAGGTCTAGCTTCCTGAAGAGGTTGGCGTACCGGGAGTCGCCATCCCTGCTCCCGTCGCAGGCGGCCACCGGCAAGACGAAACCTCGTATGAGCTGGAACATGGTGAGGCCGTGCGGTCGAGCAGCGGGACGCTCGCCCCTTGCTCCCCGCGGGCTGGGCACGGCGGGAGGCACCGCCCGTGCTGCCGCTGAAGCCACCGCCCGCAGCTGGCGGAGAAGGAGCCGGCCCAGCCCCGCTTCGGCGGCACGGGGCGGAGCGACTGCCTGCTCTCCCTCCTCCCCCCGCCGCTAAGCGGGAAATGGGAAATGGGAAATGGGAAACGGGAAACGGGAAACAAGCAGCGAGCCGCTAAAGGGAGACGGCGGGTTGCAGCTCCTCAGGCTTTCTTCGCCTTTCCGTCCCGCACTGACACGGTTTTATCCAGCGAAACGGGAAATACCAACAGGCTGCAAAATACCTAATTTGGGTACTTTGGTTCACTCTAATGGCAATGGTTGAGGTCTGGGTTGAAGCTCTCCGAAGAGCCCCGAGTCTAGGAGCAGTCTGAAAGAGCTTGGCTTGCTTGACTTAACAAAGACCAGAAGAGGAAACTTCTCGTGTTTGTTTTCGCTTCATAATTCCTTCATAAATAAATCAGTAGAGTGAATGTGAAAGGGCACAGCTGGTACAAGAACAAATGAACAGAAAATGTCAGCAAGCAGTTTCTCCATGAAAGAGATGCAGGGAAAATGAGCTGCTGAGTGGAGTCTTGCTTTCCTAATGCACATTAAGTCAGCACACAACCATGGAAAGTGCTTTTCAGCCTTATAGCAGGAACTTAGCAGCCTTGCTCAAAGAGTGATTAATAAAGCTAATGTGATATATTGTCTGACCATAGACTAATTGGTGCTTGAAAATGACTAGACACTACTATGACTTGCATATGTAAAGACTACCTGGTTCACTGAATCACAGAGTAAGTGCAGTGGGAATGGACCTCAAAGAGTCTGTAGTCCAACCTCCTGCTCAAAGCAAGCTTAGCTATGAACTCAGACAAGGTTACTTGGGTCTTTAGTCAGTCTTGAAGACATCCAAGGATAGCGACTTGGACTGCCTGGCTCTCTTTACAAAGAAGTTTTTCCTTTTAAATCAACTCTGAGCTGCTCTAATTTCAATTTGTGCCTGGTGTCTCTTACCACCTCACCATGCCCCACTACAAGAAGCCTGACCCTATTTTCCTTATAAACTCTCTGTAGGTACCAAGAAAGTGGAGGCCTCCTTTCAGGTCCCCACAAAGCCTTCTTTTCTCCCAGTTAAGCGAGCTCAGTTTCCTCAGCCTCTCCTCATGGAGCAAGTGCTCCGGCCCCAGACATATTGTTGGCTCTAAATTCTCCAGTTTATCCATGTCTTTCAGATTTTGGGGAGCCCAGAACTGGACTAGAGTTTCTAAATAGTCTAGCTTGTGCAGAGGAGGAAATAATCACTTCTCTCCATCTGCTGGCCATGCTTGTGTTAATACAGCCCAGGATGGTGCTGGCCTCATCTGCTACCAGTGTCAGCCCATGCTCAGCTTGCTCTCTACCAAGACCCCCACATCCTTCTCAGCAGGCCCTCCCTGGCCTGGATTGTTGCAGGAGGCTATTCCTTCCTACATGTGGTACTTCACATTTGTCCTTGTTGAATTTCATTCATCATGTGACTCCATTCCTCCAGCCTCTCTGAATGACAGCGCTGCACTCAAGCACACTAGCTGGTCCCCGACAGTTTGGGGTCATCTGGAAATTTGATGAGAGTGTACTCTGCTGCCTCAACCTAACTGATAAATACATTAAACAAGAATTGTCCAAGGAGAAACATGTTACTTTGTTAGTACAGCTAATGTTGTGTATTGGAATAGGCAGAGTCTGAATATACTTTACCCCTCTCTGGAATAAGGAAAGGGAATGTTGCTGAAGTCACTGCATTACAGTGATATAACACTGCTAAGCAGTATTTGATTCTGTTTTTCTGCTCATACAATCATCCTTATGTCTTTATCTAACAAAATAACGGTGACAACAACATTCTATCTCTAATCAGAACATGCAAGTAATAACTATCTGTACTAGTTATTGAATACAATACATAGAAATATGATGCAAGTGGGAATAAAACAGTGCTACCTTAAGCTCCAGTTGCTTATCACTAGCTTTCTAATATCTGGCATTGTCACTGTCTGAGGACTTGAGGAAGTACAGTTATTTTCTCATATGATGATACTATATACTATACTTGTATACTAACACCATGTAGGAACTGAAACCAAAAATTAACACTGAATACCTGAAGCACACACTGAAACTGATCTCAAGCAGTTTTACCCTGTGTTGTGTGCTGATATCATTAAGATGTTCAATATCAGCTAATCATTTCCACATGATCAATAAAGCACTATGCAAGCACTTACAGGAACCTGCAGGCATTGAGTGTTAATACTTTTTCTACCAGCATGGCAGGAACCACATCTGGTAACCACTTCAAAGTGAATATGTATTATATATACACATGCTTAAAAACTATTTTTATTAATTAACTACAACTATTAATTTAGTAGCAATACATGCAAGTTTTTGGAGCGATTGAGTATCTGCTATAAAATACTTGCAGTATGAGTTGAAGATAGTGTCTGCTGGGGGACTGACTAAAGTAAGAAATAGCATAAATAAAAGATCAAGACAAAAAGAGAACCTTAATGGAACACTGATTTTTTTTTCTAAAAGCTCAGTTGCTATTATTAAAATGCGTGAAGTGCATCAATAGGCCAAAATTCAAGGTAAAAGAGGAAGAGATGCCCTTGTTCTTTATGAAGCAAGAAGGAAGAAAAGCTAGATTTGGAAGCTTTAGCTTTCATAAGCACATCCTGCATACTTATGATTTATTAGTGTGTGTCATACCATTAGGAGTTGCGCAGGAAAAGTAGGCCACAGAAAACAGGCAGGTAACAGAGCTTGAAGGTTAGACAATTCATATTTGCAAATAGATTCTGCTTTGACTTGTGTGCATGGCAGAAAGTTGGAAGTACAGGTTGTGTTTTATTCATCCAACTGTTTACCCACAGTGTGACACAACAGGCAAATCACTTATTTTTCATTGAGTGATTCCAGATTTGCACTGGTCTCCCTGAAAATGGAGTATCAGAGCTGTGCAGAAGGTTTAAATGCTTTGACTTTAGTATGACTGGCTGAGACAAATAAGAAAAGCAGGCAGTAACTAAGAGTCTCACGTATTTTGCATATGTTTCCAGATAAACTACCTGTTCGGCAGAGACGAGGTTCAGAGCAGCCCTGAGGAGAAGGACTTGGGGATGTTGGTCGATGAGAAAATGAACATGAGCCGGCAGTGTGCGCTTGCAGCCCAGAAACCCAACCGTATCCTGGGCTGCATCAAAAGGAGTGTGACCAGCAGGTCGAGGGAGGTGATCCTGCCCCTTTACTCTGCTCTCGTGAGACCTCACTTGGAGTATTGTGTGCAGTTCTGGTGTCCTCAACATAAAAAGGACATGGAACTGTTAGAACAAGTGCAGAGGAGGGCCACGAGGATGATCAGGGGACTGGAGCACCTCCCGTATGAAGACAGGCTGAGAAAATTGGGGCTGTTCAGCCTGGAGAAGAGAAGGCTGTGTGGAGACCTCATAGCAGCCTTCCAGTATCTGAAGGGGGCCTATAGGGATGCTGGGGAGGGACTCTTCATGAGGGTCTGCAGTGAGAGGACAAGAGGTAATGGGTTTAAACTTAAACAGGGGAAGTTTAGATTGGATGTGAGGAAGAAACTCTTTACTGTGAGGGTGGTGAGGCACTGGAATGGGTTGCCCAGGGAAGTTGTGAATGCTCCATCGCTGGTGGTGTTCAAGGCCAGGCTGGCCGGAGTCTTAGGTGACATGGTCTAGTGAGGTGTCCCTGCCCATGGCAGGGGGGTGGAACTAGATGATCTTAAGGTCCTTTCCAACCCTAACTATTCTATGATTCTATGTTACATATCTGAGGAAGCTATTGCCCTTGTTGAAAGATACAGGCACTAGTTCAGCCTAATTAATCTACTGCAGTGACATCTGAGACAGTGACCACAAATGCAATGCAATGCTTCATTTACATCTTTAATAAGAAAATTAATCTTTCCTATTATTTGAAGCTAGCATTACCAAAACTATCATTTCTTCTGCAAATGGTCTTGGATGCCTGAGAGGGACTCTTCATCAGGGACTGTAGCAATAGAACAAGGAGTAACGGGTTCAAACTGAAACAGGAGGAGTTCAGATTAGATATAAGGCAGAAGTTCTTCACTGTGAGAGTGGTGAGGCACTGGAACAGGTTGCACAAGGGAGTCGTAAATGCTCCATCCCTGGCAGTGTTCAAGGCCAGGCTGGACAGAGCCTTGAGCAATATGGTCTAGTGTGAGACATCCCGGCCCATGGCAGGGGGGTTGGAACTACATGAACTTAAGGTCTTTTCCAAACTTCCATTCTGTAATTCTATGATTTGCATGACAGTTTGGGGGCTGTAATGTTCACAGATTCCTTGATAGTTAAAAAGGAGTTTTGAATAGTCCATCATCTTGCATTCTAGTTTTTACCTTGCTTGAAAGAACTGCATAGTCACAAAGGACATGTGAATCAAGAAATGTCTTTGCCCAAGAGGTGCATCTAAAGTAAGATTTTTTTAAATTCAGTCATATTTTTATTGTTTATATTATTATAAGGCTTTCTGAGATCATCACTGATTATTATCAGAACATCAAAAATTTATCAGAAAAATATATGCATTTAACTTAATAAAACAGAGCTTTTAATTAGTATATACATCGATTCATGTACAATAAATGTTTAAATTACATCAATACTATCCACTTGGAGGAAGTGCTATAAATATCACAAAACCTCAGAGGCTAGGGGAAGATGATGTATTTTATTAATAGACCGAAAGATAACTCAGCTGAATTGCATGATTCAGTGCCTGCCCTAGATCCTGTAGCTCTTTATCTGTGATCAAGGAAACACTTCATAATAATCTTCAAACTGTAAAAACAGTCTACTTCATGGGCCAAGAGTCATTTCTGGCTTAACCCCAGGGACTACAGTCAAGTTGGGTAATTTTTAAATTAAGAGATCCAGCCCAGTTCTGCTACACAGTTAAAAAATTGTCTGCTAAGTACATCCAAAATTTTGTGTCAGCTGAAGGGGCAATCTCCAGGACACACACGGGAGGGCAGAGTCTAACAACACAAAGGCAATAATAGACAAAGTGCAGTGTTTTCTCTTGTTTCAGGGCAAAATGAATACTTCCTCCATTACACAGATGTAATCAGCTCGGTTTTAAACTATCATTATAAAATAATTCTTCAAAATAAACACATTTTGGAATCCTACTATCACAGAACAACAAGCTGTGGTAAATTCAGGTTCTTTTGTTATTGTTCACATTCTTCTTTGCTGGTACTTGTCCTTTCTAGCACACAGCATTGGACTGGTTTAGCATGAAAAAGGATTTCTGCCTTAATTCAGAAAGATTAGTGCCATAGTACAAGTAAACACAGTTCACAAATGAAGAAACCATGATTTAATGTTGCCAGTAGAGGTCAAGCTGAGTATACTGTATTCTGACTTTCCCTGCAACATCACCATTTTGGAGGGCACAAAACACCTCACGGACCTGGAACTGTTACCTGAGCTTTATTTACAGCACAGCTTTAAATAGCTGCACCACATAAAGGCAGTGATTGTTCAGAAGGTGATCAGAGGGACCGCTCAGGTGGGTTTGTACTAAACACATACAAACCTGTTTGAAAGACTGAGGCTTCACCATATGTTTCTTAAAGCAGCATGAGAAGTGCCATGATTACAGAGTTTACTTAGCCACACTGCATTTAGCTCCCACTGAGATCACTTTTCAGTTTAATTTAGTTTCAGACACCCAAATTAATCCCTTTCATAACCATGACAGAGTGCTTATAATTGACAGCTGCTGGAAGCACTGATCTGGATACAAGTGGTAGCCCAGCTCTTAGGTCACAAGAAGAGATGTCCAGCTAAAGCCAAACCTAGGAAAGGTTTCAGCATTTTTCTGATCCCGCTAGCCTCAGGAAAGCAGAGCAAGAGGTCAGAAATATAAGTGCCACTGGGGAAATGGTGCTGTAGATAGCAAATAGGCCAAGAGGATGAACACAGATCGCATTAGTACCACCTCCAACACTATTTACACTGGTGCTCTGGAGGATTTTAAAATCTCGGAGACCTGGGCTTCACCTGTCCGTGGAATCACCTGTCCATAAAGGAAGTTCCCTATTAGCTCCTGCAATTTTGTGACTGTAATCTTGTATTCTCTGGGAGAGCGAACAGGTTTTGAATAATTTGTTTTCTCCTGGTGTAACTCTGCTATTTCGAAAAACACCGATTTTTCTTGAATCTTTGAGGTTTTGCACCTGCTTGAGTAACATTCAACTTCTTTAAAGATTTATGAATTTCTCCTAAAATAAAACTCCAGTGCTTTAAACTTGCAGAAGCTTTACATCAGTGAGAACACAGGATTGTTACATTACCCACAGTATTTATCCTTTTTTGAAAAACTCCTCTGCTATTTAGAGAACCATTTGATTAAAGATTCTAAATATATTTAAAAATCTATACTTGTGACACTTTTGACTTTGACTCTTTCTGATCAAGAAGGTTATGCTCAATATAGAAGACATTTTCAAGTCACCAGCTTCAGAATGCAAATTTAGCTCCTGAGTAGAGTTGGATTTTTTTTGATAAGGATAGCATTTGAAGCAAACCTCCTGAAGTCATTGGGCAACCGGCATTTTCTTTGTCTTAGCAGCTAGCACCTCGGGATGGCAGGGCACAGCAAGGGCCAGCTCTCTCCCCAGCAGCAGGGAGTGCAAGAACAGAAGCAGTACCTGGCCAGGAGAGCACGCATACACAGCCACGAGGCAGGGCTGAGGTCTCACTGGGAACACATCTCGGGGTCCAGCCCCGCAACAGCAACCACAGTCAGGCACACCTACAATGAAATGACAGGTCTCAGATCAAGCTAGAAATCAGCCTGCATGTCAGGGTCCGCACCAAGGTGCAGGCAGTTCTGCAACACAACCCCCAAAAGACAGACAGACAGAGCTGCAACAGGCCTCAAACCAGGGCCAAGGGCTTATTGCTGGGTTCAATAGGTCCCCTGGGCAGAGTGGGATGAGGGCAAGGTGGGGCTGGACAGAGCTGTTACGGCTTGTCCGTACATACAGTGCGTCAACTCCTACAGCTTCCTGGTAAGTTCAGTTGTACAGAGGACCTATTCACAGAGCCTGTAATAACCTATGGGCTTTAATCATTTATTAACATTGCCCCTTCTGCCTCTCCTCTGACTAGGTGTAAATTAGCTCAGGTTTTCTCTAGGGTGCTGGACCACCTGTATTTGACAGACTGATGATATATAATTCATGTGGTATGCAGCCCTATTTTTTAATCTGGTTCTTCAGCTCTCTTTTTCTTCCTAGATCTTAATACACAGGACCTTCCAGCTACATGTGGTAATCTCTTCCATCAAACAGAAACATCTGTTTTTAACAGAACTCTGGAACTAGTTCTTTAGCTTTGAGAGAAAGGAGCCTCTTGGTATTACTTGATACCATGTAACTACTGATTCACTCCCTTTAGGTTCTGAAAACATTTCAACTTCCTTTCCTTTCAATAGAGAGTGATGGATACAATACCTAGAGCATTGCTTTGTGCAATACATTGCAGGCTGTTGCAGTCTATTGAAGAGAAAAGACTTGCCAAATTATTTTAGAGCAGACTGGAGAGATGTTCTCAACGGGGGAATTCTTAGGTCAAGGAGGCCACATGCCTGGACCTCCTCTCAAAGGTGTCTTAAGTTTGTTCCAGTTGCACAGCTTCTTTCCAAGCCAGTGATTACTTGACATGTGGAAGTTTCAGAGGAAAGATTCTGTTAGAAACATGAAACTGATCATGGAGTCAGAACTACCCCTGTAGTTCGTTTTACAGGAAAATTCTGTGCAGAAATACTTGTTATGTCCTGGATGTTGTAACCAGAAAAGGCAAGAGCATTTATTTCCCATGCACTCCATTTTTATGTTTTTGGGTTGGGTTGGGTTTTCTTACTGTTTGCTACTTCTTCTTCTCTACCATTATTCTACAGCACAGTTGCTGCTGGTTTGGCATACTTTGCCACACACACCTTAGGTGATGTCTGTATTCACCAAGTATGTGTTCCATACAAAAACTATTTTTCCATGTTTCTCCTGAAGGAGGGGCAGCAGTATTTTTGCAACAAGATTCCAGGGGTCCGCATCATGCTACATGCCTGATCTTACAGATTCTTCTTCCTATTGTGTGAATAAATGCTTCGTTGTGGGAAGACATGCTGTGTGTTATGGTTTTCTTAAGCAACACTCTGAGAAGAGGAACCTGCTCTGCTGACGGAGGGTGCTGGGAGCCTGCTTTGTGGTTAAGTCTTCTGGAATGAGGTTCTGAGTCAAAGCTGTTCCCTGGAGAGCACACGCTGGTGTTGAACTACACCTTATACAGAGGAGCGTTGCATGTGTGCTGCTGTGATCGTGGGTGCCACAGGGCTGCTCTTAAATGTAAAACCAGACGTGTACCGCCCTCCTGCCCTGCAGGGCTATCAGCATTTGTTGCTCGTATCAAAAGTGGAGCCTGTTCTATACATTGAACTGCTGGGAAGGACCCCGAGAAGGTTTGAATTACAGCAGAAGGAACCTAGCGTCAGAGTTAGAATTTCGACGTCTGAACGACGTTTAGTTCTGCTAATGTTCTTTAAAACCACCCATCGGACAGACGTAACGTTAGCCAGACGGTGGGTTTCGGCTGGCGGGGCGGCCCTAGCAGGATCTCCAGGCGGCGGGGCTGCTGCTGGAGCGGGCTGCACAAGCACGGCGGCCACGTTCCTCCCGCGGCCGCGCTGCGCCGCGCGGGACAGCGGCACGCCAGGCTCCCGTTAGTGAACAGCGCGGCAGCGACCCGCTCCGCTCCTCCGCCAAGTGAAGCGCCGGCGTTTAACGCCTTCCGCGTTAGCAGCTCGGCCGTGCCCGCGGGTGGCTCCTGCCGGCCGCGCCCCGGCGGCAGCCGTTGCTGGCCCCGGGCGGGCGGAGCGGAGGCGGGCGGGTTTGAAAGGGAGGCGCCCGCTGCCATGTAAGCGCCGGCCGAGAGCGCCGCGGCGGCAGGGGCTGAGCTGAGGCGGCCGCCGCTCGGACCGGCCCGGCCCCGCCGGGCCGCTGCGCTCGCTCCGGGCATGGGAGCGGAGAGGGGCGGAGGGGAGCTGCCGCGCGGCGCCGAGCGGGCCTGGGGGCGGCCCCCGGGCAGTTCCCTGCCTATGGCCTTCATCATGATGAAGAAGAAGAAGTTCAAGTTCCGCGTGGAGCTGGAGCTGGACGAGCTCTCCTCCGTGCCTTTCGTCAACGGCATCCTCTTCTGCAAGGTGCGGCTGCTGGACGGCGGCAGCTTCAGCGGGGAGTCCTCCCGGTAGGTGTCTCCGGGGATCGCGAGTCCTGAGGCGGCCGGGGCGTCCGCTCCCCTCGGCCGCGTCCCGCCCGGCTCCCGCGGTGCAGCGGGCGGAGGTCCGAGGTCGGGATGGAGCGTCCGCGTCGGTGGCTGCCCCGGGACTTCGAGCGGCCCCGGTCCACAGCCGGGGCCATCGCCGGCGTTAGCTGGCGTGATGCTCGCCGTTCCTCTCGGGAAGCTAAGCAGGCGCGGACGCTCAAAGCTCCTGTGCCTTTGCACAGGGTGTGCGGACTGGCTGCCTCCTCGTCCCATCCGCGCTCCCGGCAACAGAATAGCTATGGGAGCACTTGTAGGCTCCTTGTCTGCGGGGCTGCTCGCTGCCTGGAGTCGTAACAGGGAAAATGAATCCATGAGTGCGTGAGGGCTATCCTGGAGAAACCGGCCTCTTGTGCCCGGAGCTGTAAGGACTGCGATTGCATGGGTGACGGGAGGGTGCAGACACATTTCTTGCCACCAAGCCTGAAGTCAGAGCTGCCACATTTGAATGCGAATTGTGCCACCTGAATGCTTTATTCTGTTGGGCACTGGCTTACTGTGATTTGTTCTGTGGATGTTTACATGGATAGTTAACAGCTCCATGGAAGAGTCCTCTCTTATTTCCCATATGTATTTAGGTCATATGCGTCACTGACTTTGTTCATGCTTAATTCTGCAGTGAAAATGCAGCAGTAGACAGTGGTCTTTTATTCTTTTTCTTTCTTTCTCATCTTTTGTACCTTGGCAATAAAGCCGTTACCTTCTGTGACAGTGGCTTCTCCACCCGATGGGCAAACAGAGTGCAAGTGGGTTAATTTGTTTCCAGGTACCAGGCAGAGGCAGAACCTTGTCAGTAGGAAGGGTGTGCTGGGGCTTCAGGTCTGGGGAGGATGAGACTGCCTTCCCATTACACTTGTTCATATTGTGTGGCTTATTGTATTACTTTAATGTTATTACGAAAAAGATCTACTGAAAAGTGTCTCCGGGAATTCTGGGAGCAGACAGAAATCAGTAATAAATCTATGAATATTCAGTTATTTTCTTGTTAAAGTACTGCTGTTACAGAGCTTGCAAGATTATCTGCCTTTGATTCTATAAATAGAATTAATGAAGGAGAATAAAGAGCATAAAAATGTAACCTTGGCCTTAAACCTCCTTATTTAACCATTCTGTTATACTAGCATCTATAATTGAAGATTAATTTTTCATCTGTACCATTGGAGGGTCTTCAACGCATCAGTGTTCTGTTCTCGTTTCATGTCTCTTCAACATTTTTCTTGTGAGCAACTTCTTCATGAGTAATAGATGATGATGATAATCATGATTTCAGGCACTAATGTGCCATTACTGTCCTAATGCAGCCCTTCCTGCCTTGAAGTAATTTTCACAGCCTGACATACATCTTCTGGACAGTATCTCTATTTTAAAGGAGCTGATTTCAGAAGAGCAAATGTTTTTGATACATTATTGTGATCTTAAACTGTTTTGCCATGCCTACTTCTGATGCTAAAATTAAAAGCTTGAAAGCACACATGTAGATCTTTATGAACAAAATATTAGATTAAATATGCATGATGGGAGGTAGTATGTGTATGTAGGAAGTGTCAGTGGAAGTGTGAGGATGTAACAAATGGTATTGAAGTATTGTGTTGGAGTCAAAGAAGCTTTGAAATTCTTCCATTTTCTTTTTCTGGGGGTAGGGCTTAAATAAGAACGGCAGTGAAATATATGCTGGTAAATCATATGTGAGTGTACCTGCTCCATCCCTGCTGGCTTGAAAAGTGTTGAGGTATGCTTGTAGGAAGGTAAAGAATTCTTCTGCAGTGACCCTTCAGTGCCAATTTAAGGAGTGCCTTTGCTCTTAGCTTAAGGATTAACAGGTGGATTTTCACAATGGTGATCCAGCAAAGGTCTGAATAAATAAGGAAGAAATTAAGTTAACATCAGAGTGGCAGCATTTCAGAACTTGTCAGTTGCAAACTTTTTTTAATGGGCATCATCTTCTAGTTGCACGCATATTATTGGTTCCACCGTGAGCTGGCAGTCGTATCCTTAAAGTACTGATCTTTATGTTATAGAAGTTTGAAGAACTCCATTGTTTTTCAGAAAGTAATATACAAACACTTTTCAAATGTTGCATAATACAGGGGAAAACTGACTTGGTTTTCTTAAGATCTTTTAGTTTTGTTACTGAGTGTAACAAACCTACAATTCTTTAGGGAGGAAATATTGAGAATTAAGCTCTCAAGTTGGTACTGCTACAGACCAATACCCTGCTGCCTCTTGCCTTATAAAAACAAGGGTGTCATAGAACAGTCTATAAACCAGCCTGACATTATTAGCATTTTCTTGCTGCAGCTTACTCATTGAGAAAGAAATGTCATAAAAACAAAGGCTGGCAGCATTGAAACAAAGGCCTATATAAAGTGAGTTGTGATGAAAACAGATTCAAGCAGTCACCTTTTGAGCCCTGTGTGGATCATGCTGTATGAATGATTAAAGCCCTGATCCTGCAAGCAACGTGATCCCTACATCATCCCTCTGAACACTGAAGTGGGATGAAGACAGATAAAAATTCAAGCATGAAAAATACTGAGAAGCTTTTTTTTTTTTTTCACTTCCCAGATCTTTACTGAGAAAGAGATATGTAAGAAATATGAAGACATGGTCTATATCAGTGGAGACTTGTCACAGTCCAACTTGGCTGGCACAGATGTGTGCCTCAAGTGCACAGAAATTCTGTGGCCAGATAAAAGCAACTTGCGTACTGCAGTATGTAGTGAGCTGGTTTGTGTATAAACAGCAACCATGTTAATTGTTTACATATCACTGTGGATTTTTGTGCTTGTATGTAGGCATTTAGAATTCCAGTTTGAAAATTTCTATTCCAAGCATCCCTGTGCATATTTGTGAATGTTTACTGTTGGAAAACAGTATTGTGTAATATAACACTAAATGCTTAATTACCTGAGAAAATAGTCAACCTTTTAAAATTATCTGGTACTGTCAAATAATATTGATTAAAGGAAATTGAACAGCCAAGTAGTACAGGTGTTTATACTGGGGGGGGGGGGGGGGGGGGAAGTATTTGCCTGCATGCGCAAGAACAGGATTCTGGAGTTCTAGGGAGAATAAACGGGTTATACACGTTGACTCTGCAACATGGGAAACCTTGAAGGGAGTTGTGGGAGGAGGTAGATTTTTTCAGTAGTTTTAGTAAACCGACAGCCATACGGTATCATTCCTGCCCTCCCCTTTTTGAATTTGCTTTCTAATAGAACTTCAGAATCTTTTCAATAATATTTTCAGATTTTATAACAAAGGGTGGACTTTCAGCAGTCTGGATGTATGCAAAGCCACGCTGACAAACCTCATTTTCATTTACAGAACTTTTAGTTTAAACCTTGCTTCCTGTGTGGAAAGGCTTCTTTCTACCTTTTATCCTTCCCTGGGCCAATGGTAATAGATATTTCTCTTTGAAACTGGATACATTAATACAGGATGCTCGTGCAGATTTCAGGATGCTGTGTATCTATACACTGCCTGGTCAAAAAATATTGTGCACATCATGTCTACTGTACCATGAAAGGACAGAAGATTATTCTGTGGCAGAAATTTCAACTATGAATACCTTGAACAGGAAAGTATTATTTTAAAATATAGACTTGACTAAATACTGAGCATATTTATGCAAGGCCAGTGTAATGCAGATATAAATATATTGAAAGTGTCCGTTCTTTGCAACTGCCCTCGCTTTAATAGACTGAAGAAGTAACTGATGGGCCCCTGGAGTAGACAACTACTCATAGACTGAGTTGTTGCTCAACCAGAAGCAAAAGAACAGATGGGATATGAGGAAATCAAAGAAGTTTTAGCAAGTAAAGGATCTTATTTCTTCAGGGTGCACTTTCAACACTGTGCTGTGTAGATTTAGACTACAGGAGCTGTAAGCCTGGCAGTCACATTTTTAGCTCTGTTTACACCTGCATCCTATTCGAGGAAAGGTCTCCTTGGTTGTTGTGTTCTTAGGACTGCACTCATCAGTTTGGTCATATTCCCCTGCCTTTCAGACACAATTTCTGACACTTCAGACAGCTGATGTCTCTCCATTCTTTTACAGAACAACATTCAAAACTAAGAAGCTGATTATGATTGATATCTGCGTGACGGAGATTAGGGGTGGCTAATGTCTATAACTTTGTTATCAAAACATGTTATTCTCCAACAGACTCTAGACTCTTGAGAGACAGTCTCAGAGACTTGCATTACTTGCATGAATATATTCTTATTCCTAACGGATACAGGCTAGAGCATGTAATTGTATTCTGTAGAAACTGATTTCTTACCTTCCAGATAAGAGCTTCTTCCAGATAAGTACTTCTTACTTATAATGATCCATAGCTACCTCCTTCCCAACTGCCTAAAAATACATCTGTTTTTTGTGACTCCAGCAAGTACATTTTCTGTCTCACCGGACTCTTCAAATTGGTTTTAAATCATTGTTTTCCATGTTGTATTTGAAAGGGAATTTTTCTCCTCATAATAATACAGCTTAAACAGCTTTCTGTTTTTAAACAAAAGTACTCATTAGAAAAACCTACCTGTTGCATGCAATTCCTGTCCCTATCACTCTCATCTCCCTGCACGGTGTATGAATCCTGCTGATAGTCTTCAGAGTTGGTAATGGATGCTACTTCTAATGGCCTTTTTCAGCTGTAACCAGATTTGCAGTTGGTTAAACTGAAACAAAATAAGTTTTCAAGTGCTGTGAGGCAAATCAGCAGTGGGATAATAATCCTGGCTTGAAATTTTGTACCTGCTCTTTTCCCAAATGTCCATTTGGTATTTTCTCAGTTGTGAAGACTGATGATTGAGCAGCTTCCAGGCTTCCAGGCCCAGTCCTTCTCTGTAGAAAAGAAGAGGCAAAAAGGGGAAGTTCTCTACACAAATTATGACTTTTAAATGCAGTTTCTTTGTACCTCTTCAACATTTCATTTATAATTACAATAAAATGCATTTAGTCAACAGATGTAGAGAATATGCTTGAGAAAAGTAACGTGATATACAAGAACTGGTGTGGATGTTCTGGACAGGGCTGTAGGGGAAGAAGCTAAGGCTGAAATATTAATGGAAGAGTTCATGTACAAAAATGGAAGAGTAACAGTGTGGAAATAAAAGAGATGAAGGAACTAGACTGGAGGAAAAAATCAAAGAACTAATCAAATGAGTAAAGAAAATAAAATTAGATCTGAAGAGGGTTATCCTTGGCCTGCCGTAGAAGATATGAAAATGTTTGCATAGAGTGCATTTTGCATGAGATGTAAATGGTTATTGCAGATATTTTCAGGGCTCATTCTTGTGAGGCCTTTGCTACTGTAAGTACTGGTAAGAGATACAGCACCAGCAAGCTTTTCAGGAAAAAGTTCCTGATAAGAGGTGCATGACCGGCATCTACCAAAGAGGAAGGGGGAGCGGAAGAAAGCTTTAATGCTTCATATACCTGGCTTGTGCAGGAGAATAGGCACAGCTTTGGCTTAAAAGAGCTGGTAGTGATGCTGTTGCCTCGCCCTCAGCACGGTACATGGAGCACAGTATTTTGCTGTCATAAACTTGCCATGTGCAAGCCCCAGAGCACCTGATTGCTTTCATATTTTAAAGGTTATTTTTGTTAATGGAACAATTTAGCGTGGAGGAAACTGCTTGAGGTCATGTAGTCCAACTTGCTGCTCAAAGCAAGACTAACTTCAGTTAGATCACGAAGTTCAGACCTCTGTACTGTCAACTTTAGAAAATCTGTCAGAATGGGGATTCCAGTCTTGGTAGACAACCTGCCCTCCTGTTCCACAATTTTTATTGTGAGCATTTTTCCCCCTTATTTTATTGGAATTTCTCTTGTTACTGCCTCTTTTCCTTTTTTTGTTCCCCTAACTAAGAAATGCCTGGCTCCATCTTCTCTCTAGCTCAATAGAGGTGGTTGAAGATAGCAATTAGATTTCCCTTCACCTCTTCTGCAAATTGTAGAAATCCCATTTTCCCTTCTTCTGCATCGGGTACTTCCTCCCTCTCATCACTGACTCCAGACCCTCATCACACCCCTTGGACTTGCTTCATTTTATCAGTGTCTTTCTACTACTGAAAGTGCCCCCAAAATGGATGCAGTGTTGCAGATACAGCCTCACAAATGTCCAGTAGAGGAGAACAATCACTTCCTTTCAACTGCTGGCTACAGTCTTACTAATGCTGTTTGCCCTTCACAGTGCTAATTCCCTTTCAGGTCTCTGCATTTGCTGGACTCAGCAGTTTTTCATAAGCAAAAGTATTCCAAAGCAGCTCTATTTCCATGGGATGATCAGTTTATACATATAAGAAATAGTTGACATGAAATGTTGCTAGTTAAGGACTTACCCTGTTGATTATGAGTAAAAACATGTGGAATAGAAAATGATTGCTCTGTTAAAGTTTTGTATGTACTAGCAGCAAATTCACTGGGGAGATGTGCACTGTAAACAAGTGGAGCTCTTCCTGCAGAGCCAGCTGTTTGCTGGTTTGCCTAGTGATGAAATTTGTGAAACACTGAAGCTCTGTTTGTAAATGACTGGTTTTGTTATGTTTTGGGGGGGTTGTAATGCTTAGGAAAAAATGTTTTTGTTGGAAGGTATTTTCTTATATGCCTCAGGCATGAAGGAAACACAATATTAAAGGAAAAGTAAACTGTATTTCTTCCTGAATATAAGAAATAAATTGAAGCTTTGTATGTTTATTACTACAGTGTATACTTTGGAGATCATACTCTGAGGTCTAACTTCAAGAGTTCTATCTGTATGAAGACTAAATTTAGCATTCTCATTATCACATAACTTAAAGTACAGCTTGGTATTTGGAAAGTTATATTGGATATTTTTTTTGCTCCTTTGTAGCTTCATGGTCTTTAAATATGATGAAGTTGGAACTGGTACATGCAGGGGCAGCATGTACAGGAGCAGCTTGTTACATGTATTAAGCTCTGTGTATGATGCATAGAATACATTTGAATAAAACTGGTACTGGTGTTGGTGTTAAATCTTATTTGCTTTAAAATGTCTGTGTTAATTTCATATTTGTCAGTATTTGTTTTTACTTCAAATTAAAATTCTTACTGCTGATTGATAATGGAAAGTGACAGATCTGTATTGGGTGATCTTGTTCATATTTTTGCTTGCAAATACAGTACAGATATTAAATGAGCATGGACCTAAACCAAACAAGAAGACTACATTTCTGAGGTTCTTAATGGTTTACAAGTACCGAGCTACTTGGCAGATCCTGGGAGACTGAATAGTAATGCAGTGTTTTGCTTGGAAGTGGACCGATAAGACAGCCAGTCAGTTGCTCCGGGAGCTTCTTGCATGAATCCCTGTATCTCTCCCTCAACTGTCAGACTGTAGAGATTTTAAATGGAAGTAGATTTTGGGGTGCAAGAGGGTATTCTTCTCTTGCATGCCAAACCATTACGTGTTCCTGAACATAAATGAGAACTATACCTTCCTAATGTTAAAGATAGGTAGCCTAGAAGAGATCAAATCTTACCATAAAGTCCCTGAACCACTGAGGGCACTGAAAGTGTGGTTGCAAAACTGTGAGATTATACGCTAATGCCGTAGCTCATGTCTCTGCAGGGTAGGATAATGACATTGGCACTCTTTGTTAGGTGCTCTGGTATTCTGCAGGAGAAAGATGTTTGTGTGTGTGTATATAAAATATATATATGAATGGGATATTGTTCCTATTTTAAAAGGCTATTTCCTACATGAAAAATAACTCTGTTACTCCAACCCACGAAACACTGTATTTGTATTAGAAGGACAGAGCTCACTTTATTAAGTTGGTGAAGGGAAGCTGTTAGGTTAGGTGATAAAAATTCCTATGCACACTCGAAAATGAGCGTAGGAAACAAAGGCAGGGGAGGGTGGAGCAGCTAAAATAATACCCTGCCCAACTATTCCCAGGCCTGTCACAGAGCCATCAGCCCAACAAAGGCCCATCTACACAAGCCCAGGGACATAGAGGCAGGTGGGGAACTGAAATTGTCTGGACGTGACAAGGGGACACCCTGTCCAGGCCCTTCCCAGGGACGTCCCAGGAGTGCCTCAGCCCCATTGTCCAGGCAGGAAGCCCATCACATTGTGCTAACTCTAAAGCACCTTTTGGGCGGAGGGGAGTTGCTGCATAGCACTATGAGACACATTAGAGGATGCAGGGGAAGAGGCTTATTATGGGATATTTGAGGGAGAAACTAAAGGTGGAGAAAAGGATGAATTTAGGTGATCAGAGAAAGAAGCGTGGGAAAGGTAACAAAGTAACGGGATAAAAGGGCCAGCTAGCTATAAATAGTTTGCTGATTGGTATACTGGTCTGGCCATGCACTGTTTCTGACCAGTGAAGTCTATTATATCTTCATATTGAACTACATTCTAACTCTCTCCTGGGTGAAGAACACTCTTTCGTGTGTATGGGGGGTCTGAGTGTCAGCAACTGAAGTGAAGACTGTGCATCAAAAGGCCCAGGTGCCTGTGGTGCCAGCCATAAGGATGTGACTGTGAGTCTCAGTTGCTGTTGTGCCAGCAACTGGAGAGACCACATGAGTGAAGCCACATGCCAGCCCCTGGGGTGGGACAAGGAGTCAGACACCTGTGTGCCTGTAGTGCCAGCACCTGTTCGGCCAGAGGGGAGTGGGATGAGGCTGTTGGTACTGGCTGTTTCTGTGAGTACTCTGCATGTCTGTGATCTCCATGGCTAGCTCTGTACATGTGATATGTGTCGGGGTTTACTTACATCTTCAGCCTTGCTACTGGTTGAATCTGGGGAGTAGAGCTGCAGCAGCCTCACTTCTCTCAGGCTGTCTCATCAACATGACATATTTTCCCCTTAAAGAAGCAAGCAACACTTAGGCAATACTGTAAAAGTCATACTTGCTCAGAGATAACTCCTGTAAAGGCATTTTATTCACTGTACTTTTGACTCTAAGAACCTGGCCTCAACAATTCTTAGGAAGCCAAAGCAACCCTCCCATCAAATTACCAGCTTTAAAAAAAAATAATATTTATAACAATAATATTCCCATTTACCTCATGGAGCTATTTTTTCAAGGTATTTTTAGTGAGTAGGTAACTCATGTTCTGTCCAAAAGCTGCAAGATTTCCAGTAGTTTCATGTGACAGTGGTCTGATATAAAGGCTGAATGGCATCTTAAAACAGAAAACAAATGCTCCCAATATTATGTTTCTTCAACGACCAATGACTCTAAAATAATTGCATTAGAAAAATAAACCATTTACCATAATCATCCTAATATGGCTAAATGTAAAAACTGGCTGTCTAGAATAAATCAAATAAAAACTTGATTACAGGATTTTGTAATTAATGAAACACAGTATTTTGGAAATGCCAACAATAGCTTCTTAATTTCTAAGCCTCTGCTACTAAAGCTTTTCTATTTGGCAAAAAGGGATTTTTCCCATGACACTTAAGGTCCTTAAAATTATTTATTTTTGCATTTGTAACTGTTTGCTGAAACAAGCCATTATTCATATCCTTTATCCATGTGGAAATGAACAAGTGATCTGCTCTTCATAAACACCTTCCAAAAAAAAGGAGCCAGGTGATGACCTGTGAGCAAATTAGGATGAGGAGTTGACTGGATTAGGATTTGTTGTTTCTTCTGTGTTGGTTTTATTGCTGATTTTTCTCTTTGGTGGATCAGAAGAGAAAAAAATCAAGACTTTTATTCATCATTCTAAATGGCAATTGCGTACAGTACGTAAAACATACAGAAAAAGACTTGGCCACAGCTGAAATCTTCATTTGAAATTTAGTCAATGTGAAATTGTCCCTCTAAAGGAAAACAATTTGTTAAACTGATGTTAACTTATACTATACTTCAGAATCATTTTATCTTGAAATACCTGTCTGAGCAATTTATTCTTGGTTAGATATTACTGACAGCACTGGTTAAATTATACCAAAGCACTACAACCTAGAGTGTATTTGAATGCATCTTGGTAACTAAGATATATTTTGATTCATAAACCAACTGTTTTTGCTTTGCATGTGGTAAAGTGACTGTGAGGTTCATAGGAAACTGACTCATAACGGAAAGCTTTCTCCAGCATGTCCTGTAGCAAAGGCACAGTTGCCAAGAAGTTATCTGGGTTCATTTCCATAGCAACCAATCAATATAACTGTTTATTTTCGAAAGGCCTTTCACTTGAACTAAGAATCTTATAAACTTCAATATTACTGTTGAAAGTTAAATGTTCTGATTATTTGACCTTTTTTTTCAGCACAAGGGGAATAACTTGCTGGTGCTTTTCTTTACACAAAGATTACATTCATTAAAATACGTCAATTTTTCTTTATATAATGGAATTAGAACCGTTTGGTGGAGTGGGGGCAGATGCTTGAGGTTTTTTTTGCAGATCATGTACAAATATTTCAAATATCTTGTTTTTTAAAACAGTGTGCCAGTGTTATACTTTTCTGACGTTCTGATGAGGAGGAAGCGGTATTTGTGGGTTTACTTGATTTTATTTTTACAAGAATTAAAGCATCAATTTTTATAACTGAGGCCTTTTTCTTGTAACTTTTACTTTCGTGTTTGTAAAACTTAAAATCCTGATCATCCTACTTAATGTTCGTTAAATTATTTGCCTGAATAAGTCCTAACCTGTGACATGAGTGGACTGACTCTTCCAAAAGTGGCTAATCGCCTTGCTTGAACAATGTTATACATACAGTAGTATTGGTATGTTGAAATCAAAATCCTAAAAAGTTCTAAGGACACATTTCTCAAGCAGATGTTACTTACATTTATCTTGTATTTACAAGCCAAAATACATTTAATGTTCACTAAAACATGCTTTGCTATAATGATAGTGATGTCTGGAACACTATATAACTCTACAGTGTAAAGCTTGACCCTATGAGTTTACAGAAACTTTTTTTTGGTAGCCAAAAATATTATTATTTAGTAACTGGAAATGTTACAGATGTAAAAACACTAAAAGAACTTAGCACAATGATGAACAGGAGAAAACGTGATTCTGTTACTGGTAGTCCCAACGGTATCTTGGGTGATAAGGGCAATGACAACTGTCCTACTCGTATGATGAACAGATGACACGAGAAGGGATTTTCTGACCTTTATGGAAGACAAGTGAACACTTTTGTTCTTGTAGCATTGTTTTACAGCATTTTAATGAATAGCAGAAAATCTACAATGCTTCTAGTTTCCAAAAGGACAGTCAAGGCAAATTGTTTTGCAGATATTATTGGATGCACAGTAATGTGCAAACGCAGGCTCCCTGTGGATTCGTGGCCATAGCTGGCATGCCTTGATCTGAGAGTAGAGACAGAATGCAGGAGAAGGTTGTCAAAGGATTAAGAATTCTTGCTTTTTGAAACTTAGAAAGGTTTGTACAATTGCATGTATTTCAGTATTGATTAGATATTTCTGGAAAGGTTTAATTTCAGCAATTTCTTAAATTCCAGCAGGACAGCCACTACAACAATCACTTTGTTTAGGCAACGGCATTTTTAATGAGCCTCTAAATGTAGAGGTTTTTTAAGTATAGCAGTGTGTTAAAACCAAGATTCTTACTCTGTGCTGAAACTAGATATAGAACATGATTCTGGGATTTTTTTCTGTCTATGTGTTTTGGGGTCTGGGGGAAGAATATTACCAGTGTGCCAAAATCTGATGGGTTCAGTGACAGAAAACTTTGACCAACCGTATCACTTAGCTAATCTGCATGCAAGTTCACGTTCTTGCTCAGTCTTTTTAGTTCTACAAGCTCCTGAAAGTTAGGGTGACTAGCAGCAGGGTTGAGGCCATAAGCAAGTGTATTGTCTTTCAGTATCAATGCAGTCTGCTGCATCTGGTGCTCACAAGAGGACATTTGGTATTGTTTCGTAAGGTTCTAGCATTCTCAGTCTATCCTGATAGAACTGCTGACAGAAAAGTCAGAGTACTTTCGATGACTTAAGGTAGTGACATAAGTATCTCTTCTCTATCTGAAGAAAAAAACTGTAGCTAGACAGGTCATGAGAAAGGTTTTGCTCCTTTTTCTTCCTGCCTGTGGTAGAACTGCTTTTGATGTAGTGGAATTTCTACGACAGAAGAGGGCATTCTATTGTGTTGTGGTTGGGTTGTTTGGTTTGGTTTGGTTTCAGGATAAATTATTACTTAGGGAAAAAAAGAGCTTAAACTCAATTCTGAAGATTTCATTTCTAAGTTACTTTGAGTAAGGCTGGACCATTGTCATCTGCAGAAAAAACAAAGTAGAGTGTTCTCAGGAGTTGCGTTATCTTTAATTACAGAGTATGAAGCCTGCAAATATGCAGACCCTGGATACCCCTGCACCTGGATAGCTGTGTTCTTCTTGACAGTGGGTATCTACTTGACTATTTTCTTTACTTGAGAGTTGAGCAACTATCACATAAGAGCTACAATAGTTATTCTTAGGCTTTTTAAGCATAACAAATGTTAGCAGTTATCAAATATACCTTTTATCCCCTTAAGGTTGTATTTTACTTGATGACTTCTTGCCTGAGCCTATTTCCAGTATAGGAACTATGTAACTATTTGTAATTTGCTTTTTTTGAATTCTAGTTCTACTTTGGATTTAAATAACTCACACACTGGCAGTTTGGGATTTTGAATTTTTTTTTCCAAAGCACTGGAAAGTTTACAACATAAAATGTAACAGATAAAAGGTAGCTCATGGCGTACAGAGCCTGTTCCTTTCAGTCACATGGTGGAATACGACTCAGTGTTGTGTCATCAGAATCCGTTACTCTGTTGTGGTCATTAGACTGATTCATTGTAGACAGGCTAGTTTATTCCTGCTTTAGGAAGTCAGTGCCTGTGAGCAGTGTAGCTGGCAGTCACACCGGCACAACAATTTGGAGCTTCTGTGTGAGCCTTGCAATTCATCATTTCTCCATACATGATAAACTCTGACTCCTGCTCATGTGGAGAATCCTACCTCTGTTAAAGATGTCAAACTGGTTCTTCAATAATCATAGAATCATAGAATAGTAAGGGTTGGAAAGGACCTCAAGATCATCGAGTTCCAACCCCCTGCCATGGGCAGGGACACCTCCCACTAAACCATGCCATCCAAGGCTATGTCCAACCCCACCTTGAACGCCGCCAGGGATGAAGCATTCACAACTTCCCTGGGCAACCCATTCCAGGGCCCCACCACCCCCACAGTAAAGAATTTCTTCCTCAGATCCAATCTAAACCTCCCCTGTTTAAGTTTAAACCCATTACCCCTTGTCCTCTCACCACAGTCCCTAATGAAGAGTCCCTCCCCAGCATCCCTATAGGCCCCCTTCAGGTATTGGAAGGCTGCTATGAGGTCTCCACGCAGCCTTCTCTTCTCCAGGCTGAACAGCCCCAATTTTCTCAGCCTATCTTCATACGAGAGGTGCTCCAGTCCCCTGATCATCCTCGTGGCCCTCCTCTGCATTTGTTCTAACAGTTCCATGCTCTAAGAAGTTAATACAAAACATAGGAATGTATCTATTAGAAAAAATGGCAGAAAAAGGACAAATATTGCCCTAATATGTGAAGACTGTACTTGAGTGACTACAGTGGTAGAAGAAATTATCACAATTTCTCCACAGTTCTGAGTTATGAATTTAGGAATGTGGGACTAGACAAGAGCTTCTGATCACTGAGGGAGGTCCCTCAGAATCACAGTCCTTATGTCTCCTGTTACTGACAAACTGGCCAACCTTGTCTTTAAACACGGTAAAATTTTTTTGCTCCTACTTTGCTTACTGAAACGCTGTTCTAGAAGCTTGCTGTGGGGTGTAAGACCTTGTAAATTTCAGTTTTAAATGGGTGTTTGGTTATGCCTTATTTTGGTCCTAACCACTTTGTATGTGACTAATGTTACTTGGTCTCTAACGTGTTGGAATCACTAGTGTATTTTTATCATATATAATTTATTCTCATAAGGTACCAGAGTTTTCTAGTTGTCTTCCCTGTACCCGTTCATTTTGGAGTCTGTTCTTGCTCAACCAGATTTACTCCAACAGAATATTGTGTTCCATTTGAGCCTTATAAAATAATATCAATGTAGCTGAAACCATCTTCCATTTTGCCTTTTCTCAGCTGCATCGTACCAACATGTTGTAATCCTTCTGTGATAAACAAATACGTTCAGATATTAGTTGTCTTATTTTGCTCTCAAATGACAAGGTCCCAGTATGTACCTGAAATTCCTGTTTGCTCCAAGTGCGTTAATTTCTATCTGGTTACAGTACATCATCTCCTTTGTACTTTTCCAGGCATCAAATTTATCAGGTTCTGCTTATATCTCTTTCTCTGTATTGATAAAACACTTGTCAAATTCAGTATCTTGAGCACATTCCAAAGCTCAGCAGCTTGGAAGACAGTGCTTGGGAGCTATTGTTCAAGAAAACTTCACTCACCTGAAGCAAACTGGAGAAATCATGATCCCACTCATTTGCAAAAGCACTGGCTATTGAATTTTTCTGTAGGTCTTATACCATGGTCAAGGTTTGAAACAATTATTAGTCTTGTTACACAAAGAGAAGAATGAAGGATGATGATTCAGACCGTGAACTGATTTTGCATTACATAACTACTCTACAACCAATGTTTGTTCTTGAGCTGTCCTATTGCATTTTATGGTCCTGACTGTATGCGCAAGTAGTATGAAACATATGTTCTCTTTTTGCAGGGAAGTAGTACAGGCAAACTGTGTCCGCTGGAAGAAAAAGTTCATATTTATGTGTAAAATCAGTGCCAGTGCCACAACAGGGATTTTGGATACGTGCCTTTGCAGGTTGTCTGTACGGAAGGTAAGAAGCCTGTTTTTCCCTTTTCTCCTCTTTTCCTGCTCTTTCGTGACTTGTTCTGGTTTAATTTTTAAATGTCTGATAAACTTCATAAAGTAAATTTTAGCTGCAACCATGTCAGGTATTCTTCTAGTAGAAATTTCATAGTAATCTTATTATCATAATTTGACTAATTAATTGCATTTCTTTTTCTTATGGAAGGAAACACTTATTCCAGCAGGATAGCAAAGTAATCACTCATCAGTCTTTATAAAGTTAGCCCTTGACTGGTACTTCTAGGAAGGGCGAGAAGTATCTATCCTAAATTTACTTAGGATATCCTGAAGATACCTCAGCAGTAAACTTAGAAGTCTTGAACTATGCTAAGTACCAGAATTTTTTCTGCAGCATGTCCTACCTCTGTGGCTAGACTTTGCAAGAGCCAAATACTGGTTGGCATCAGGCACTCATCCTTCTGCCTCTCCACAAGATGACAGTCTCCTGCTGGCCTGCACAGAGAACATTATTAATACTAAATTCTAAATGACAGCAGTACAGCCTTGCAAATGTGTGTCGAGCTATTTTAAAATGAAGATTAGTATTTGCTTTTCAAAAAAAAAAATAAAATAAGGAAACCCAAAACTAACAAAAAACCCGGTCAGTATCTTTAATAGCTTAACAGCATGTCTCTTTTTTCCTAGGAGTTAAAAGGAGGAAAGGCATATGCAAAGGTAAATTGAGATGTATCTAATTTTGCCTATTAATTACCTTTTCTTTCTTATAATTTTATGTCCTTTTGAAGTAATTCCAGAATACTACTCTAATCACCCATGATTTCGTTGTGTGCATTATAGTGACACAGTGGTGTTGGAACTTTTGATTAGTGTGTTTAATAAATATATAATAAAATTATACCACCAGAATGCTTTTTTTCTTTCAATTTAATGTGTTAAAAGAGTTGATAAAAGTAAACCCTTTTACATGTGTTTACTTTTAAAAATACAGAAAACTCTCCCTCTTCTTTTTCTTTCTTGAGATTGAAAATAGAATTATGCAGAATTTGACACTCAAAGTTTGTTTTCTGCTTTTTGCCTTGGGCCACTCCCATTGAAGGGTATCCTCTTCTTCATATATGAGAGAAACTGCTGTTGGTGGTACTTAATGCTGTGTATGCAACAAGTACAAGCAATATGCTTACTATTAACTTTGTCATTTTCTTGTAACAGCTGGGATTTGCAGACCTAAATCTTGCAGAGTTTGCTGGATCGGGAAATACCACTCGTCGATGTTTACTGGAAGGTTATGATACCAAAAATACAAGACAGGATAACTCCATTCTCAAAGTATTTTCTTTTCTTTATGACACTTAAACTAATAAAGCAGAGAACAAGTATTATTAAACACAATGAAATTTAAAGCACATTTGGTGAACCTCTTTCTAGAAGGAATACCACTTAAAGTAAAAACAGCAGCGTCGTTTAGAGAGAATCATTAAAATCCACACAGTCAAAACAGAATTTCTCCTACTCTTTGTAAAGGAGCTGGATAGCTGTAAAAGAAAAGCTTTCAAACAGTATTCATATTCTAACAGGAATTGAACAAAGGAATAGGAAAGTATGATGAAAAAGTTTATACATTCATATATATGTGTAGTGATTATATCTTTAAGACTGGACAACTTCCTGCGCAGCTTTATAAGAGTGAATTTCTGAATTGGCTTATTTATGTATAAGCCAGCTTCAACACCTCAATGACTCCTGGAGCTTCCCCTTTTCTATTTGATAGTAATGAAAGTAGTAACTGGGGAGCACTGTTGCAAGAAACCCACTCTGCCATTCTCTCCCATTAATCTAAGGAGTTTAAAAAATGGAGTAAGCTGCATAAACCTGAAAATCATTACATACAGAATGTTACAAGTGAATTAAAAAAATTATAAAAATAATAAAAAATAATGAAAAAGTGAATAAAAAAATTTCCAAGACACTAGGATTAATTTCTGACACTACTGAGCACACTGTTCAAGCATGCACTTTGTGATTTCTTAAAGATAGTCTTAGACTTTAAAAAGAAAACTTTTTAATTTATGGCTTTGACCTAGCTAACAAGCCTTCTCAATGAATTGTTGTCCTACGGCATTATTTACCCTTTTGTGGTTTTATTTACCTCTGATGTTAGCACAACCAGTTCTTGTATCCTAGCTGTTTGCTAAACACTCTCAGCAAAGAACATACTTCAGCACTCATGATTTTAAACAATATTCTGTTTGCTCATTAATCTTTTAGGTTTCCTGTCTCTATTTTTTCCCTTAAAGCCATTTTAAGCTTAATTAATTAATTAAAGCCATCTTAACTATTAATGATTCTGAGAGTCTTCTTGATCTTTTTATCTATGTATCTTTTGCAGAATCTTGTACATGTAACTATGTTACTTTAAATGCTATTTTGTGTTGTTTGCATGTGTACTAGGAAAAAAAAGCTAGTTTTTTACATACACGTGTTTACTTGCATATGTGAAGATGCCATTTTGTTTTACTTAAATGTAAGATTTGCGGCAAGTGTAAGGTAGTGACATGACCCTGTATCACAGACCAACTCCATCTTTTTTCTTACAGTGGGTTTTTGTTTTTTTCATGTGTAGGTTTTGATCAATATGCAGCTGATGTCCGGAGACCCATGCTTTAAAACGTAAGTTTATAAAAAAATCTGTGGGGGAGAGTGTTTTGGTCATACATTCCACGTTCAGAATTACACTTGGGAGTTGCATTTAAAAATCTTCCCAATCTGGCAATATTAAAAAAAATAAAATAAAAAAATTACAAACAAATGGGCTGGTGGCTGAATAATGGCTAACATGGTAAAAATAACAGCAGAAGTGTCATAATTCTCCTTGCTGCTAACTACTTACTACATTTTCTAGCAGAGAATACTAGCCTGCAAACCTGTAAATAAATAAATAAATATGGGAAACTGTTCCTGCTGTAAGATTATATAATTATACTTGGTATGGGGTGATTTGATTAACACTTGTGTTTGGAAAATGTGCTTTTATACCTTTTATTTACAAGTCTCAGGTGATTTTAAAAGATTTATAAACAAAACACCAAAGCAAAAAACAACTAAAAAAAAAAACCAACCAAACCAGAAGTGTGATATGACTTAGTACAAGAGAAAGCACTTACAGATATTCCTCTGTTAGCAAAGACATTATGCAACTTCGTAAAAGATGCAAGAAGTAACATCAGAGGGGGGAGGTAGCTAGAAAAATACAGAGCTATATATTCAGGATCCTTTGGCCTCATTGTTCTTAATCTATAGTTAATGAAATGAAATAGTTTTGCAAGAGCTTGTTAGCTTCCATAACTAACCACGGAACAAACAAACTGTGCATGCTAAGAAAAAAAACTAGTCATGAGTAAGATGAAATTGTTGCTTTCTTTCTAGATTAATGGGCCATTTCGTTATGGGACACCTAAGCTGAGTGGATAGCTACACTGAAACAGTGCAAGTGGCTATCGCTAACAGTGACTTAACTGTTCTGATCAGTAGGAAGTGAAGAGATCCCATGTTGTTTGTATTAAAAGAGATACTTTATAATAATCTGAAAGCCACTAATTCTAAAGATAGGCTTATACATATGTATAGAATCGGCTTTCATGAATGCAGTGTGGAAAACTCCTCAGTACTTGCCAAGATTCTTAATGCCTTTCTGTAGTTCAGAATGCTGGTAGACTGGGTTCTTCGAAGTGTATGCGCTTCCCAGTTTAATGTCAGTCTTTTCTCATTTTACATGACAGTGTATGACAATTTTGTCTAGACCATGTTTAAACCAACTTAGTTGTATTTTACTTGTCACAAGATATTTAGGGAGGGGTTGATTAAACAATTCCTTCAAAATAAATTTGATTCTAGTTTAACTCAATTTTTTCTGCAGTTCCCTTCGTTGACCACACTGTTATACTGAAACTAGTAGAAGACAGAATCAAAATTCTTACCATAATATGCGTGATTAAGCTGTGGAACTCCTTGCTACTCCATGTTGTGAATACTAAAAGCTCAAGAAAGAATTAAGACAAATTCCTGAATGAAAAATTATTGCGGGCTATTCAGCATAAAACATCATATGAGGCTCAAGCACTTACAGATGAGGAGATACTGGAAGAATATTCAGGAGATGGATTACTACTTGTGTCATGTTCTCTCAGCATCTGTTGTTTGCTGCTGATAGAAACAGGACACAAGGCTAGACAGATCTTTAGTCTGAGACAACATGCTTGTTCTCACGTTGGCCCTTTCAAAAACAATCCAAAGCAGAATTCCAACTACTACACATAGCTTGAAAAGAAAAAATGATCTTAAGGAAAATAATCTGGAAAAAGCTCCACTCCTGTTACGTCAATCTCAATTTTTTGTATAGGTTTGCAACCTTCCTTTATACTTTCAGACCTTACGATTCATCTAAGGTATCTCCCATTGTAAAGATACAGTGCTTGCTTACAACCTGCTACACTCAAACGCTTTTACTTCAGTATGGATTATGGGGTTTATTCAAAATATTATCATAAACTGAACTTAAATTCATCTTCTCTCAGATTAATGTAAGCAATCAATGTCTCTCTTAATAATCCAATGAATAGGGACAATAATCTCATACACGCTTCATCTGTAGCAGTGAACATATACTCAAGTCTTCTTTAAGTTAAAAAAATTGCAATTAAAGTGAAATGAGGCTGCAGCTCCAAGAAAAGCAGCACTGCTCGCTTAACTCGGTCTCAGATACAAGTATGAATTAACTCATGATTTGTAGATTTTAGCTAGTTTGAGGTAGGTGCTGGTGTAATTAGGACAATCAAGAACTCAAGCAGCAACTCGAGACCTTGTGCATTATTGCTGTAGCTATGTCCTTACTGTTGTTTCTGAGGAAATCTGAGAATGCTGCTTGCATCAGTCTAGCTCAGATGATTCACCACAGGAACTCTTCAGTGTCCACTTGCACCACTAAAGACCCTTTCTGCTCTCCTAACCTTCAAAAAGAACAGAATGCTGTAAAAGCTCATCCTGTGCTTACCGAATAAATAGTAAGATAGTATTATCTGAATTTGATTGGGCAAAGCTTTTCTGTGTTATTAGTTATTTAGCCCCTCTTGATTTAATTTTGAGTCAGAGCTATTAACAAATACATCACTGGTACTGATAAGCAATTCCTCAAAGGCATCTAACTAATCATTAATCCTGTGTACTAATAAACAATGCATTCCTGTTCTTACTGGCTGGTACTGAAGGAGTTCAAATTGGTGCCTAAATAGTTTTCTAGCTCCCTAGGAAAAAACCTCTAACTGAAATTATTCAGACTTGGCATTTTCTTCCAAACTGATGATATAACCATTTCCTGGAATGTAAACTTTCAACACAAACAGAACAAAAAATTTATCTAATCCAGATGTCCTTCACAGAAGAAAAAAAATAAACCTTAAAGCAATTACACAATCTGAAATCAGCTACATATTTTATGAGGCAGCTTAGGAGGCTTGGTGTTTGATTGTGAGTGGCATCCCTGAAAGCATTCAGTTCTTGCTTTCCTAAGATAGGAAGATAAGTCACACAAGCATTGTATTTCTAGAAGCACTTTTTCTCTCTTTTCTTTAAAACGTAACGAGGGATATGTTACTGTACACAAAGAGAGTTACTGATTTATTGAATCTGTCAAATCTAAAAATGTTAACAAAAATCCATTTATATGCAGACCAATAGTCTGTTCCCAAAGTCAAAAATAACAAAGCATTAGAAAAACTGTAGGTAGGTAACATCTTGAAATGTATTTTAGTTGTACTTGTTTGCAAGAGATTACTTTCACTTTGCCATTTTCTAATTAGATTTTTTTGCACTAGCAAAACACAAACTTAAGGGGTCTAGTAATTTAAAAACATCCCTTTAGGTCTTGGTATAAACTGAAACAAGCATTTAAGCATTACACAAAACTTAAAATACTGAACCAAATTTAATTTATGTTGTAAATGATGCTTTTTTTATTTTGCAGGAGGTAGAATGTAGAGTGGAATACATGGAGATGGTAACATAGGCCCCACTGTTAGGACAGGAAGGGTTATAGCCCAGAATCTCATGTCTTGTAACAGAGATAAAATGAAGAACATCACAGTGTACAAGTCAAACAGGCCAACTGTTGTTGCATGGTGTTTTGGTTTTTAAACTTACCATCTTGTTATGTATTCCATGAAGTACTGCATTGTATATATTCTTAGCATGCAAATTAGCCTAATTCACAGACTTAAAAAAAAATAAAGAACTTGAAAACAAACACATATTACTCCATTAACTGTCAAAAAAGGAAAAGCCTTTGCAAGGAACCTGAAGGGCTGAGAGCTGAGCAAATTGATTTTATTTCTATATTTTCCCTTTTTTATCTTTTTAACAGGGGGCCAGGTACCATGTTTTCAGAAAAAAAAGTCACAAGCATATTAACTTGAAGCATAGTATGACTTATGCCAGCTTACTTGAGAAGAAAAATCTGTGCTGATCAATTTGAAGGAATTACAGCAGAAGTACAACGAATCTTAACCACCTTTTTCTTACAGGCCTCCTTCCACAGGAATGTCTATAGCAATTGCTGGAGAATCAGAATCTCTGCAGGAAGACAGGAAGGGTGGAGAAAACTTAAAAGTAGTACATCTGGGCATAGCAGGTATAAAATAATGCTTTTAATTGCTCAGTTCTTTTATACTGGCTTCATAGCTTCAAGGAGATGTACAAAATCTTAAAGGGATGCTGATAGTTGGCCCACAAAAGGACTTTCTTTGATTGTTTGTTGAGACACACTTCTCTAGATGACATCAGTGGAATCTCTTTTTTACTTTGGCAACAGTTTATTTAATGGAAAGAAAGATCAGAAATTGGATTGCTAGTTTACCTTCTTTTTAACATTTTAAATATTACACGTTCTGTGTGACACATTTCTTAGTTGCTTTGGAATTGTATTTTGAGTGAACATTTAATTTGGCCCTTGATTTGCAACTTACAAATCATCGGGATATGTGTAACTTAGAGTGGTAAATTTGGAGTGGTAAAAGTTCGAAGCATTGTTAAAAACTGAAGTAGTTACTCTGAAATTCAGACTATTATAAAAAAAAATACTACTAAACCACTTTATTACAAGTTGGAATTTGGTGGGGATTTTGTGGGTTTCGTTTTTGTGGGGTGTTCTGTTTTCTGTGTTTTTTACAAGCTTCAGATTCTTACAAAGCTGATCAGTTTCCACCATACACAGCTTAAGTTGTATCAATCACAGTTACTTTTTCAGCCAGAAAACATCTATCATACTGGTCTATAATACCAACGAAAGCGTGGTAATCTCTTTAATGTCAACAGTAGACAAATCTAGAACAACATTTCATGTAAATATTTCTAATCCAATGGTACTCTCTGTTTTACTTGGACAGAAACATGATACTTTCATTTTTTTTTTTTTAAGGAATGAGTATTTGTTTTCATCCATGGTATTTTTGCAACCCTTGACTCTTCAAAGGGTTTGTAGACAACCAGTGTCAAATCCCTAATCCCTCTGGGAAATCCGACATTTAAGACTAATCAAGATTACAGACAAAGTAGTAACAAAGCTGGCTGTAGCAGCAGTATAACAGTATCTGACTTGCACGTGTTGCAGATGTCTCATCAAAGAGTGCCTCAGTCCCAGATGAACTCGGTGCATGTGGACATTCCAGAACATCAAGCTATGCAAGTCAGCAGTCAAAACTGTCAGGTAGTTGTTAACAATTTTGTTATGAGTTTTGGGGTTTATTTACTTTCATAGTTCTAGACTGTAGTAAAGTATACTTTATGTGTTTTAAAAAAAGGTTTGAAGCTGAAAGGTTTTGCTGGGCATTTCAGGTGTGGGGAGGGTAACATTTTTTCCTCTTAAAAGCACAATGAATTATCTGTTTAGACGTGAGACAGCTTTTGCCAGTAGCTCCGTCCAATTAATGATACATCTGAATGATATTTTTACTTCTTCCATGCGTAAAAACAAATAACATAGAAATGAAGACTTAGCTCTAAAAGCTGAAGTAATGACAGCAAATCATCATATTTGTTAGGAAGCAGGAGTTAGAAAAAAAGAAAACAGCATGTGCTAGAATACAAAACACAAAGTGAATTTCTTAGGTGATGCATGCACATGCATTCCAAGGCTTTTGAAGTGTCTTTACAAGAAAGGACAAATTCTGCTTTCAGGATGGTAAAATGTAAGTAATGACCTTGGCTCTCAAGAACATGCCTAACCTAGCTCTCCTGCACTTTCCCAACAGGATACAGCACATGTCACTCTAGATCATCCAGTCTATCTGACCTCTCTCATAGGAGAAACACCTCAGAGGGTAGTACCTCAACAGGAATTGGAAGTATTCTGGAGCCATGTGAAGAGTCTGAGCCAAAAGTAACTAATATCGATACATCTGTTAAAGATGCACCATCAGAAAAAGTCTGCAGGTACACTTGACAGCCTTACCTAGCAGAAGTAAAATACAATTTACTGTATCACTTCTAAGAGCCTAAATGTATTCATTTTTGCAGACATCCTGTAAAGCAAGACTCTGTGGAGTCACAGCTGAAGAGGGTCGATGCTACCAGAGTTGATGCTGATGATATAGTCGAAAAAATACTCCAGAGTCAAGACTTCAGTTTAGACTCAAGTGCAGAAGGTATGGAAATAAATAAGGAAGCTCAGAGAAAACTGATGTACATTACAGGCATTCAGAAAATCCACTCTCTTTGTAGTCCCTGTTGCTTGTAGTCATAAGGACAGTGCATATGAATCACTTAGATTTTCTCCTTTATCCTGTCTCCCAGAAGTCAAAAGACGGTTGCATGACTCGGATAACTTTAGCAGAGAATTACTTAAAGTCTGGAAGGAAAAAAGCAGGCGCAAATCTACCTACAAAGGTAGTTCCTCTAACATATACCATGTGAAGTTTGGTTCTTCATTACTTAAAATATTTGCATCTCAGTGTATCAGTTACAAAACTGGCAGATTTAAAATGATGTAGTTTCACTAGGGCAACGTTAAAGGAAGCTAACACATTAATTCCCTTGCATTTTAGAAGAAGGTTTAAGATTATTTGTGGGCCCTGGTGGAAGCACTTCTTTTGGAAGCCATCATCTACCTAACAGGTATGTAGCATTAACAACCAGTCCATAAATAATACAAAACAAAAATGCATCTTACACAGCACTTGGTCTGTATATACATCATTAATCCTTGTATCTTTCTATTCTGTACCATTTAAAAGCACCAAAAGAACTAGACTTCCAGGCTTTAAAACAAAGCACATAGGTTAGTTCCAAAACAGAACTGATGTGCCAGTATTAAAATGGTAACTTTCAGAGGTTCTGAAGAGTCTCAGTTCCAAAGTTTTCAGAACTAAGCAGTGTTTCAGTATGGACAAAGGAAACAGGCATCAGTTTGAAATTTTAGCTCTACAGACTTACTACATCACTCTCTGGAGCTGGAAGACAGTCTTAAATGCTTTTTTACACATCTGCCTTTACAATATCCAACTTTCATGTCTTCCTGATAACAAGCCTGATTTTCTTCACTTTAATTTTGCTCACAACTCCTGTTTCTTTATAGTACACTATTCCTGATTCAAGGTCTTATTCATCTTCCAACTATTGGTAGCCCTAAACTCTCTCAATAATCTGCTTCAGATTATTTTCTTGTAGTTGTTGTAGGAGAGATGTTTTTCCTGTGTCTTATCATAGGACCATCACTGTTGTTTGAAATACATTTATATATATATATATTTACAGAAAACCAGATAAAGACAATTATCTGCGTATGATATGACTGGGGTCAGAGTGGTACCCAAAATGTAATATTTTAAGGAACTAAAAAGAGTTCCAAAAATAACTTCTCAGTAACATTATTTATAATTCATTTTGACTGCAGTATAACACAAAACACTTTCATGTATTAAACTGTAAGTTACTCAGTGGCATGGTAATTCCATGTATTTTCCACCCTTCACATGTAGCTGTTCTGGTAGTAGCTGCCCAGCTTGGGCTTTTTTTTGGGGGGTGGCTATTTGGGGTTTTTTAAACAGTACATTTGCTGATGTGTGATACTTGCTGTTTAGCTTCCAATGAAATTGCAACTGAATTAACTTTTCTCAAACATTCTTTCAGAGTAGGATCTGGAGCGTATGAGCAGGTGGTGATAAAACGCTAGACTAGAACAACAAGAGGAAAACTCAGAGCTCTGGCACTGATTATTTGGTTTTGTTTGCCCTGCTGCACAAGTTGTCAAAGCCAAGATGAACACAATGTGGCCTTTTTTTGAAAGGCAATGGAATGACTCTTGCTCACAAAGCTTCATCTTCTGTGGTATGAAGGCAATGTACAGCTATGTATACCTTGTGCAAGTACTTGGACTGTTTTTGTAAGCTCTACCTGATGTTAGTGGAATTGCTTGCTCTCTAAGTTGTGCAAAACATTTTTGGCAGCATGATATAATGAGTCAGATTTCATACAAGAGATCATTTGTAGTGATGTACTTTGTTCATAACTTCTTTCCAAAAGAAGATTCTTAAAGTTGGTCTTAAATGAACCTGAAGAAATTAATTACTCAATTCGATCCTACCTGCCATTTTAGTCTTAACAGAAGCTAATTACTTTTATCAAGTCAACATTATTATTAAGTCGAAGTTCAGGCCTCCCCAAAAAAGCACAGCTATGTTTCAACATAACAAAAAACCTTCTCTTAAAAGTACTGATCATAAGCTCATTATAAGGTTGAACCGTAGAGGTGAACTTCACATGAATTTAAAAGGGAAGAAAAACAAAAACCAAAACATAACAGATCTAAACCAGCCAGTGATCAGTTCTGTTAAGTGAAAATAAAGTCTAAAGGCTTTTATGCATGAAACGTGATATCTGTTTTCATGCAAGTGACAAAAGAAGTGGGATTTCACATTAAAATACAAAGGCACAGTAGTGTATTATCAAGAAAGCTGGCTTGATTGTTAAGTCTGGAGTTCAAAAGCTGCTTCCACAGAAACTCACTTAAGTAATGCATGAACCTTGAGATTCAATGGGATAGTACTGTTTACAAACCTAGTCAGTAGTTCACTACCACTTAGAACTTCTTATTGTAGCTTAATCCTTCACAGTTAGTGCTTTGCTTGTGTTTTGAATGTGCCTTGCGGGATTGGGGAGGTACAGGGAAATTAAATCATTTACTAAGCAATTTTAGCTTTAAAACTAGGTAAACATCTATACTATTATCAATATAACTTATTAAGAGAAGCACTTTATCGTAGATATACTCTGCACTCTGAAGAAGTCTTACTGTGCAACAAATTTGTTGAACATTTCTTCCTTCACTATCTGTCCACTGTTACTTTAAGGTCAATGTACTGTACTTAAATTTGCACAAATAATGATTTGCCTGACAGGCAAGAAAGATGAAAGCTCCCTTAAAATTTTCACTAAGTACGAAAGACTCCATTTTGAAAGGGATGTGGTAGGTGACAGTTATAATTCAGGCTTGGCACTACTGTACTTAATTGTAAACTGCAAATTACTTGTTTATCAGTAAGGCTTGAATTAAATAAAAATACAAATAATGTGGCCATTTCTGAAAGCCCTGAATGCTTCAAATTCTGCTGTTTGACAACCTTTTATTGAAGTAGGCCATATTTAATAGGTTAAATTAGGAAAAGCAGACTTTTCCATAAACGCATAGAAGAATTATTACACTAATTTTTGTTGGGGGGGGGGTGTTAAGGAAATTTCAGATTTTAAAGCCTGAGTACTGTTCCTGAATATGATTAATATAAGCTATTTCTCAGTTATGGTACTTAAATACTTTTATTTCCTACTGTTAATTATAATCTCTTTACAGTGTTTTAATGGGCAAAAGAATTAATACAAAGGTTACATTTTAGCTGCTCTTAATAGAAGTGTGGTATTATCCATTTCTGTCCTCCACAAGAATTTTAAACAGAAACTGCATAACTGCTAATATACTATATATCTTCCAGAAAATGACAGTTTCTTCTCCTGTTACACAACTAGCTCGTACCAAAAAAAAAAAAAAATCCTACTGCAAGCCAAAAGATGCATGATACTTCAATAAATTACTTGCTTTCAGTACTCTTGAACACTGCTACACTTGTTGGTAAATTTATTAAAACTAGTACTAGTTTAGATGGTAGCTTACTGAAGTTTACTATGAAAAATAGGGATAGTTTGAAGAAATCAGATTTTTAAAAAACATTGGATAGCTATTTATGCAGTTCTTAAGGGAATTTCCATAGCCTAGATTTGTATTCTATGTTAAAAGACACAGCTAACTGCCGTAGATTGGGTATTTTGTTTACTGGAAACCAATTATTTTCTTGCCTAAGCAGATCTTTTAAATAGGATGGAAGTTTACATGGAAATCAAGCTTTTAATAAAACTGTATCCTAGTAATTTATTGTTCTGACTTTACAGCTACAAGTCTTTTTGAAGTGACTCTCTAATTGTGCATATTTTAAGTGGAATATAACCTTCATATTTAGGTGTAGGATCTTTTTTTTTTTTTTTGTAAACTGTGTTATAAGAATACCAGAGACTTCCATTTAGAAAACTGTTCAGGATGTATTAGTGGTCTTTTTTTTTTTACTGTATTTAAATGCAAGTCTTTCAGACATTCAATAAATTCTGTCTTCAGCTTGGAATCTGTTTCTTTATCCTATCCTTTTTTAATGAAAAAATTATGAACTTAACTGGAAGTCAGTGTCTATTTCAGTTTCCCTACAGCTTTTCCACTTTGAGGCTTATTAAACTTCATCTCCGGTCCACGAAGTATTTAACAGCATTGTTATTAGCACATAGCCATTTATCTGTCTCTCAGAGAGGAAAAGTAATATGTCAGCCTTACACAAATGAAAAATCAATTTTAAAGTGTGAGGCATGGGGGAAAGTTATTATTAAGCAGACTCCACAAGTAGCAGTATTTTGGGAAATGAGAGTACTCTATATAGACCCTCCTGACAAAATCAATCCTCCTCAGTCAAGTGTAAAGACTTGCCACCACTTCACTATTCAGACAGTTTGCATCACTTCGTAAATTACCTTCTTACTTACCTAACATATTTGTGGTATGTATTTCTTTTCTCATCAATGTATTCAAAATAACCAAGCCTTTTTGTACTGCAGTAAGCACCTATTCTTACATTAAAAAAAAAAATCTAGATGGCTGAAAACTGCAGCTAATTATAATACAAACTATCTGGCACTCGGATCAGCTCAATAATCAATGCATTGTATAGTAAGGATTAAGAGAAGTAACTACCACGTACAACCAACTTCAGTCTCCACTGTCTTTCAGCACAAAGAGGGAGTCAATGTTTCCCAGATTTCAGCAGAATATCCCAGAATTTCTTTTGTAGTTGTTGTCTTTCTTCTGATTTTATGAATCAACAATTTCCTTATAGAATAAAAGGCAAATTTCATCAGCAACCAAATCATTCACTTAAGGATCTCACAGTGGAGAGTTCTTCAGAAGAACAAAGTATAAATGTATATACATAAAATATTCATAGCTGCTAGTCACCTTACTGAACACCAGCAGCTGCAAACATAATCACTAAGGGTTTTCTTAAAATGCTTTGCTTTTTCTACCTCCACATTTTCAGACTGTTTTAGTGACATTTACATTGCAAGGGAAATGTGTCATTTAGACACTGTTCTTTTTTTAATCTGGAAGGAAAACATCTCGTGAATGAAAATAAGGCTATGCACCAATGTTGCATACACACATATGCCATATTATATATGTACATATATAAGGCAATATGGCAACGGGAAAACCATTGTTGTGATATGGGAAAAGATTTTTCCCTTACTACTACATGAAAAAAAGCAGAGACATTAAGTACTTCAAATACTGTCACTGAACACCTAAGTGGAGTCTGTAGACATTCTGCCAGGAGAAAACAGAGATAAACATCAGCATAGGAAAAATTATTTTCTGCAATTCTTGAGGCAAAATGAGTAGTTCTGTGTCCTCCCCACCCAACTGCTCATTCTGGCCTGCTCTCCTCTTCCCACTACAAGTTTCTCTGACAGATTAGTTGATTCAATTCCCTGTGTGGCCTCACAGCAGGATCTGCCAAGGGCAAAACACATCATAATATGCCTGTTAAAATTTCTGTGGGACAGATGATTCCCATTTTGCTGCTTCCTTGTTAAAAGCTAGAAATCAGTAACTAACTGTTTGGGGGTGTTTTTATGTGAAATCTCCGAGCAAATGCAAGCTAACCTTTGCCCAACTACAGAGTTGTATGCACAAGTAAAAACTAAAAATCCCAACAACTAACCATTATGAGTTACACAAATGCCAGCTGTAACTGAACAATCCAAACCTTATTTACCAATAAAAAGATAACAAGCATGGAATAGAGCCTAAAACCATAGAAACCCATGGCCAGCAGGACAGAAACACATCAGAAGTTCATTAGCTGCCAGACCCATGTGTTTGAGAAATCTCTGGTGGAGACAGACAATTAACTCCTCCAGCTCTCTCCATTAGGCTGCAGGGGTTTATTTAGTCAAACAAGTGAGGCAGTATTTTTAGAATTTATTTATACCACTTCCTCACTTCATTGTTATTAATTTAAAACAGTGATCAGAAACATTCTGTTCAAATATTCTGACCTATTGACTTGCTTGATAGCTTATCAAGTTATATCCCTTATATTCAGGGTACTGCACTACTTTTCGGTTTTGTGTAGTCTGGGGTTAGTTTTGGGTTTTTTTTGGGGGGGTGGGGAGTGGTGTGGTTTTGTTTGGGTTGTTTTATTTTGTTGGGTTGGTGTTGTGGGTTGTTTTTTTTTTTTTGTGGTAGTGGCAGGTTTATTTTTAGTCAACTTCATTTGGATTTTAAAGTTTTGAAAAACTTAAAGGTGATCTGTATTGAGATGTGTGTGCCATCTCCTGGTCAGTGATACTGTCACATGTACTCTAAACCATTTCATCTTCATTACCTTCCTTTCAGCATGTTCATTTCAGACATCAGAATTCACCTTCTACCAGTTTCAAACCACAAGTTGAAGTGCAATACAGTAAGTACTGTGTTTACTCACAAATACACATAATAGTTTAATCAAAAGACCAACCTGATAATGAATCCTGTGAAAGGATTTAACTGCTCCTGAAAAGACTGTTCAATCCTTTAACAAAAATCTCATTTAACATTGATTTAAGCCAGTGGAAACCCGGTAAGCTAACACACAAAACAGCTAATCTCAATTTAATGTTTATTCTCTAAATAATGCTTTTGTATATGCTACATAATAGCTTGTTCAGTTTCAGTACACACAGGTATACTAACAAACACTGAACACATGAGGCCAAACGTCTGTAGTCTGACTTCAAAACTTCACCAGGAAAGGCATAAACAAGAACATTAAGGACTAGCATTTGCTACAGCTATCATTAGAAACTTAACTAACAAGGGGAAGAGGACCCCTGAAGTCCTTAAAAATTGGATTACGGTTTAGGCCCCTTCACATTAGTTTATCAAATATTCACATAAACCATTTTCCAAGTGCAGCTATAAAGAGGGTACAATGTGTTGTGGTAAACCAAGCAGGTATTCATATGCAGTTTTGTCTGTTCACAGACAGTCCTGTAGTGAGATATTACCAGAATACAAAATTCAAAGCAAGTATCAGTCCAAATCTGATGGAAGAAGAAGAGCATCTCTTCTCCTTATTTTGAAGCAACCAATCATGCTACAAAGTTCACTAAACATAGAATGTTTCAAGAAGACATGACACAGGGAAAAGTACGGCTGTAAAAAAAAAAAAAAGTATCTTTTAACTATAATAAACCATAAAGTGAACTGCAGAGATCTCTTTTCATAACAAACCCATGAAACTCTCAAACAGCTATGCTGATTAGTGTCCTAAGATTAACCAATTTTGAATTTTACATATACTTTAACATACCAGCTATGGCAAGTACTATCACAAGGTAAAAAAAGTAAAACCATTCTAAATATTGTATTAGAGATAAATTCTTCAAAATCTAAATAGCTATTTTTTCATAACCACTGTCCAAAGGGCAGTCAGAAGTGAAGGAGCAGGAGACGAGGAGCTGGGGCTTCGGTGCAATGGGACAACTGCTTCTCCATTACAAGAATCGTAACTTCTGAGTGGATGCTTCCACCAGACCCCAGTCCTCACCTGATTTCTCACATAAATCTGGTTTATAATGACTGTACCTCAAGTACTGAGAATTTCATTTCTGGCACATGCACCCTTCCTGCTTTGTAACTAGAGACTAATCATTAGTCAATGGTAAAGTCACTTCTGAGCTATTTACACATACTAGGGCTATCAGCTCTACCCTTGCTTCTTACACTAAGCATTTGAGTCACTTAGTATTACAAAGCACTGCAGATCTTTCCCTGATTCTCAACCTGTTACAGATTCTGTACCATTTCTCAATTCAGAGATTTACAGGTGCCTTCTCCCTTTATGCCTAACCTCTCACCTTAATGATGTCAAGGAAATTGAAGAACTGAGAAGGTAGAATGCACTTATTTACTTGAATAAACAGTGAGTCCTTACATAGAATTTTTGTTTTCAGGAAGTTGTGAAACATGTTTCATAAACATGGAATCAGTTCTGATAATAGTAGCTCATTCCAAGCTACCAATGACATAGCGAAACATGCACAAAATGTAGGCCTTTTAATTAACCATCTCTTTACTCATAAGAAACACTAACTCGAGGTATTAAAATTATTGGTGAAAAAATCTGGGTATGTAAAGAAGCTTAAGAACAGCAGTCCTTTGCTTCCTGTATGAACAAGCCAATCTTGTGCATCCTTCAGAATTTGTGTCTTCCTAAGTCCATCGTCTAACATTTGCTCACTGTGTATTACACATGCAGTTCAGCTCTACTTCAGTCATCTTAGCCAAGCCAGTAAGCTCTACTATTTCTAACACATCTGCTTTTCATGTTTGCTGAACGTATCAAGACTTTTTTAGACAACAGCTACATGAAGCAATATAGACAATATTTTTCCCCAAGTGCAAAGGGGCCAGGTTAGCATTCACAGTGCCAGAAGTTTCTGGTTGGGTGTTTTTTTTTTTTGTTTTCTTTTTAAACAGAGTGGTCAAATATATCAGTTTCAAATTAATTAATTTCAGCTTCTGGAAAGTTACATGATGCAAGTTATTTACCAAGGAGCAGTTATCAAGAAACTGGATAAAACAATAGGGCTAAATCTACCTTCTATTCCTACCTTACATCCAACATCATGGCACTCTTCCCAAATATGCAATTTACTGAACGAGAAACATATGCAGCATATTCCAATTCATCAGAACAATACCAGGTTTTCACAAAGGCCAACTATGGGCTCATCCTGAAAGAGGCATCTAAAAATACTATCCTATTAAGGAAAAACTTGCCCTAAACCTGCGTCCAACTTGTATTATTCAGAACATAATTCTTGTTATTAACTACCCTTGGAGCTAACAAAAGATTATCAAAAATAATCTAGCCATGACAGCTACAATACTATAACAGAAAACGAGAAATACTTAAATTTTTTCTTTATAGGAATTAATTCTCTGATTTTAGCCTGATACTCTACTTCAAAACCTCATGAATTACTGTGATCTTTGTCAGAAGCACTCATCTTCACTAAATGAGAGAGGTGCTGATGGACCAATACTGGAAAGTTTAGAAAAGACTTTTTGGTTCTAGTTCACATACAAAACACACCATTTCACAGATAGTTAAAAAAAAAAAAAAACACAACACAAAAACAAACACAACCTGTCATTATTTTAACAATTTCATGAGAAATTTCTTATCTATCTTCATGTTCAGTACTGAGCATCACAGCAGAGCCGTCACTGCTCAGTGTGACCTGGCCAGCAACAAGCTGGCGTAACTTCTCAAAGGTACCACAAAGTCGATTCACTCTGGGAAAAGAGAAGATGGTTGCAAGAGGTATATAAACCACATTTCCACTGACAAATGATTCCATGCCTTTTTCAACAACCAGTTTTCCAAGATCTTCTGAGAAGCAGTTCATTGACGGTTGGAATTTGGATTTCCTCTCAGTAGGATCATTATACTCCCTGTGTTCCGACATTAAACAGTTCAGCAGACTTTGCTTAATGATTTGTGCTGTGAAAATAACTTCTCTAACCACTGCCTTCTGCAGGTACTTCTCATCTTTGAGACTTGGATACACTGCTTCGAAGACCTTTATAACATACAACAACACACAGAAGAATATTTGCTTGTCAAAAAGAGCTTCTAAAATGTAAACATTGTTTTTAATTCAATCCTGTTTTGCTTACTACTTTAAACATCTTCAGATACCAGAAAAACTAGGCAATGTGACTTTATGTATTACAACTACAATAGCAATTAGGTTAACAGAACTTAAAAAAAAAAAAAAAAAAGAAAAACCAGGCTTATATCTTCAATCTATATTTGTAGATCGGGCAAGGTGAAAACCTGCAACAAATCTTCAATTCTCTTCCTTTCCACATTGCTCATCATGAGGCTCTGGTGACAGTTCCACATCTACATAGATTCTACACTACTTCTGAACTGTCATTTGGAAACCAGGACTGCAGCTATGACTTTCATTCCGCTTCCAGAGTAAAACATTAAATACGCTCTCACAGATGCAAAAAACAATTAAAAATAAACTAACATCAAAATCTGTGAACCTGTACTGTGTTTTACACTGAGATACACTCCAAGGCAATTAAGGAAACTAAGCAATCTCATTCCCATTAGTTTACTAGGAAGTGCCTTATACCAACACACAACCACTGAAGCTCCACAGCCTGTAACTATTTCCTCTTACTTTCTGATTGTTTCTTGAAATGTTGAATTATTAACATGAATAATTGACAATAAATAAATCAATAATTATTAATAAAATTAAATAAAAACTGATTAGATACTTGAGATTTTATGATATAAAAGTCTTCTTTAAATTCAAAGGATACTTATGTCAAAACTCCCTCCATAATGACAAAATATAATAAAACCAATATCTAGTACATGTCAGTCACCTAGACATATATCAAAGTTTGACAAACATTACAGACCACTTGATTCTATTAAGGGCACTAGATGACAGGTAAAATTTCAAACGTCTAGAGTGTCTTCATAGCTTGAAAACTACTAAGAGACACTCACTTGTCTTCACTTGATATTTCACTTCAGGTCACAAGTCACTTGAATATATGTCTCTTTAAACAAAGAAATACTAGAATATGTTCACTGGACAAGTAATTTAAGGCCTTCTTAGGTTGAAAGAAGAAATGCAACAAAACAAATCAACACAATATACTTAGCTTTTTGCACTGTTACTTCATGTTATCTCTGAAAAAGAAAAAAATGCCCTTTGACTTATACCACAAGGCACTTAGATGCATTGGGCTTTGTTGGTGTGACACACTGCAACACACAGCAGAGAACTACACACAAAAAATTATCTCATGTTATCTGAAGTTAAAGCCATTGAGTGCTAACTACCAAAAACGTTTCATGTGCACAACCAGAGAACAGGTTTCTTGGAAAGAGCCATGCCTCTGAAAAAATCAGAACTTGCTAACTGAACGCAAAGAACAGTGTAATATCAAATGCTAACAAGTACGGCAAACCACACAAAATAGGTCCTGTCAATCCGATTTCTGGGAAAGGCCTTCTTTCTCGTAATATATTTGACAAGACTATGCATTTTTTGCAATACATACCCTGCTAGGAAGGCTGGTTTTATGCTTTTTATTTTTTTACTTATCTAAAAAAAAAAACCACCCTGTGTTAACACCAACAACCACATGATGAAACAAAATGAATGATAAGAGGAAAAATTAGAAGCGTCATAGAATGCCTGGAGGAAAGAGAATTTTCACTGTAAGAATAGCAGTATGTTAATGTAAGAATGATCACCCATATTGCTATTTAGCAAATAACCTAAAACTGTAAGGCCTTTATACAACTAGAAACACAAATCATGTACTTAAGAGACTTTTGATCTGACTGTAAGTGTTAATCAGAGTTAAGATTGGATAGTAACAGTAGTCCATAGTAAGAATACCTTTACAGCCAGGCCATACAGAATTCTACCCTTTATTCATCCTCCTAAAGGAAGAAAATGATACTTACTGTTTTGTACACTGCTTCAGTGGGTTTCTCAGACTGAGTGGATGCACAGGTTTCAGGACACTTTTTAACAAACACACCTATTTGAGTACAAAACCCAACATTCTCCATTCCTCTTGGTGGGTGTCCCACACCAGTAAACTCCACCGAGTAACCATAGCATCTAGCATTCTCTAAAGCCCTAAAAAACACAAAAAAATCCAGTCATACTAAACATTCATCTTTTAATGTGATAAAGATGCATTCTCTAACAGAATGCAAGACTGAGCCTGTGAATGCTTGAGCAGATTTTTTTAGCAACACTCACATGCCTGAAGATAAGCACTGTCAAGATTTGCTGAATCAGAGCTGTAGTCATATGCCTACCCCAGCCTGACTCATTTAATATTGGTAATTTAGGCAACCAAACATGACTTATTTCTCAAGTATTCACATAAAATCTGCATGTTCACAGTTACTTACTGTCTTAAACGCACTGAAAGTGACCTAAAACCTAGTAATTTTAGAGAAATACTTCAAAATAACTCTTAAAAGACATACACACCACAAAAGAGATAGGTAAGAAAAAGTGAGGTTTGTTGTAAATGTACAAAGAACGAAGTCTACATAATCAAGGTTACAACAGGGTACATGACACCTAAATTAAAATCAACCTTCTAGTACTGCACATTAGCCAGTGTGAAAAAAGCGATGGGGCAGGGAACTAAAATGGCACTACCTACGTGCATCATACTCCAAGAAAAAAAAAGTAAGCTAAATAAATATCCCATGTACTTTAAAGTACATTGAAATACTTATTTCACAGAGGGTTTCTGTTGTTTGGAACTGAAAAACATGACTCCTTCAGCAATATCAATATTTTTAATTCACATGCATCCAAAAGTAGAACCTAAATTTACTTTAGGTTTTGTAAGTGGTCTCTAAGGTATTCATCCTTTAGCTAATAATGCAAGCAGGTTTTAGGATCATTATTTAGGGGAAAATACATGCCTCAAGCTTTGAACAACTACATACTCAAAAAACACCCCATGCTTCAAAGCCTATGGCAGAAAAAAAAACTAATTTAAGGGGCAAATTTTTCAAGACTGTTTCTAACTAAAAGTTAGCTACTGAGGTATGGTATCCTTTCTGTACCATGTATTTTCTTCCACTACTGCCTGACAGCTGAATGATAATACAGAATATATATATCTATTCCCTCTCTGGTTTTACTTAATCTACTGATATTAGACTAACATACAGCTAGCTCATGCAACTCTGTTCTGTACAGATATTCTGCATAGAACCTTTCACTGTGCCAAGATCCACTAAACTAGCCTTAACCTCATTCAACATGCTGTGCTACTATGAATATTTGACACATCTATTGGCATGCCCTTACAGAAAGATCTGGACTAACAGAGTGCTTTGATTACACCACCATACATGGTGAGCACATCCCTTGGGGTTTTACGGAGCATTTCTATAGCAGGCTACTATTATGTGAAAAGGTTAATTATTACTTTACACTTCAAACATATTAATTGCAATTAAGACATATAAAAATGCTTAAAAGTAGTAGAAATTCTAAAAAATAGTAAAAGTTTAATATATTTTTCGCAGTTTATTTACAGTCAAAGCAATACAACTTAACAACCAGAATAAAATCCAAGCCCCACAGAGTATGCTTAGCTATATATAATAGCAAAGAAACGTTTCACCGAATCAGGTGTAAAAGTCCACTGACACCAAACCACATACACAAACCATTTGAAAATGCATAGCTATTCCTTTCTCACACTACTGAACACTCAAAGCTGGCTGTCTGTAATGTTCAGTAGGCTTACCAGCTTTGAAACTGCAGTTGGGTCCATTCAAATTTGTGGTCTGGATTTCTGAACAACTTCACTCCTGGAAGCAAAGGGTTGAATTCAGAATTTGGAGTACTGATAACAACCCTGCTTGGAGCCATGAAACCAAACACCACTTCAGGAAACTTCTTTAATTCCGACTCATCCAGGTGCTCTATTCTGTAAAAGATAAGTTTATGTATACGTTTAAGAACACCCTACTATACCTCAATCTTCATAACATGCAGTCAAAAAACCCTAAACCCCTATCTGTACCTTGGAATTGTAAGCCTAGCACTGCAATACTGGCACTGTGGCTGAGTGGCAGCTTAGAGGTTTTCGTCTGTGACAATTTCCTCCTGCACTTGGTACTTTTTCCACCAACATCCTTTTCCTGCCATTAAGCTATCACCATGTCAGTTTCTTAGTGTAGTTAATTTAAGCACAAGTTAGAAGACAGCATGTTCTGCTACTCTCTTCATTACAAGGTTTGATTAAGTCTGTTTCCAGTACAGACAAAATTCCAAACCAGACCCTAATGAACTTGAAAAACATAGTATGTTGGCTTAATACTCACAGCTCAAGGCACGTTACCAAGTCAAAACCAAGCATGCAAGGATCTTTATGGGCAACTGAACCATGATGCAAAGTAACAGTTAGGGATCTTTCACGTGGTTGCAAATAATCAACAGGAAGAGGAGACAACCTATGCCTACAAAAGTATTGAAAACACAGTGTTAGAGAAAGGACCTGAGGGAAAGATAAATTGCGAACGCAACTGAACTAGCTAGCACCTACACAGATCCCCTGTGAATCTCAAAAAGGTTAACAACTTTACAGGGATTTGCAAAAAGTAAACTTTCTAATACAAAACACTTTTTATGACTATCTACAGTGAGACAGAGCAAAGGAGTTAATCCAGCAGTTGTCCTTATATTTACAAAACTTTCTACTGTGCTCACAAGCCATTTGGAAAGATGCTTTTAATTTTTATAGTAGCAAAGCTCTAAACACAGTTTAGAAGATTCTAGGGGAAATTATTTGGCAAGCATATTGACTTCTTTTTCCCAAATAAAAACCAACTAAAATATTTGTGCAAATTTCATTCTGAAATACTGCATCACACAAAACACACAATAAACACAGAATCATAGAACAGTTAAGGTTGGAAAGGACCTTAAGATCATGAAGTTCTACCCCCCCTTGTCATGGGCAGGGACACCTCACACTAAACCATGTCACCCAAGGCTATGTCCAACCCAGCCTTGAACACCACCAGGGATGGACCATTCGCAACTTCCCTGGGCAACCCATTCCAGGGCCCCACCACCCTCACAGTAAAGAATTTCTTCCTCAGATCCAATCTAAACTTCCCCTGTTTAAGTTTGAACCCGTTACCCCTTGTCCTCTCATTACAGTCCCTCATGAAGAGTCCCTCCCCAGCATCCTTATAAGCCCCCTTCAGATACTGGAAGGCTGCTATGAGGTCTCCACGCAGCCTTCTCTTCTGCAGGCTGAACAGCCTCAACTTTCTCAGCCTGTCTTCATACAGGAGGTGCTCCAGTCCCCTCAACATCCTCGTGGCCCTCCTTTGGACTTGTTCTAACAGTTCCATGTCCTTTTGATGTTGAGGACACCAGAACTACACACAATACTCCAAGTGAGGTCTCACAAGAGCAGAGTAGAAGGGGAGGAGCACCTCCCTCGACCTGCTGGTCACACTCCTTTTGATGCAGCCCAGGATACAGTTGGGTTTCTGGGCTGCAAGCGCACACTGCTGGCTTATGTTCATTTTTTCACCGAACATGAAAAACAATACTTCACAGTCCTGGGGTAACGGTTGGACTTGATCATCTCAAAGGTCTTTTCTAACACAGCTGATACTACAATTCCATGGTACTCACACAACATGCAAGTTTGTAAAGTACTTTCACAAATGCTGTATTTCTCAGGTGTACACAACACACCTTCAGGGCCACTCCATGACTTGGATCTTTGCCACATGAGGTGATGTTACACACACCTGCAGCAAGCCGCAGGGACACAAGTGAAGAGTTATCTATTGTTAATTACACTGCATTTGCCAAGCTGGTATTTCCACATTTACCCTTATTTTGAATTTCCTTACAAGAAACAAAGTAACATGCCACTAGTTCAAGCCAAATACAAACCTTAAATTAACAAAACACAAGAGCTTACATTTTGTCTTTCATTACACTTCCACAGATATCTATCCCAGCTAACACTTCAATGCAACTGCAGAATTTCAGCATGCAAAGAAGCGTGCAGTCAGCACATCCTAAATCTGCCACCTGTAAATTAGATATTGAACAAAGTGTCAAAGCTGTGCATTTCCAAATAATTTCAACTCTCCTAACAAATTCCGTATTTATTCCAAAATAACTTTCTAATGACAAAATAAAGCATTTCAAAATCATAACCAAAATGTACAGTTGCAAGCAAGACAGATGTGGATTTGAAACTTCTTTGAAGACCCTACAATATATTTTAAATGCACTAACCTTCTGTTTTTACAGCTATAAACAAGTAACAAGCAGAACATCACATTGACTGAAAAATGTCTTCCACATGAATAATGATAAGGTATTGTTTTAAGTATGAAAGCTGTGGCAATTTTCATGTTCACCACTGCTTTTCACTGGACTGCTCTCCATCCAAACCACTGAGAACACAAACCAAACCCCACTGCTCTTTCTCAGTCCAAAGCCAAAGTTCGCGGGCTCGGTTCTCAATGCATAAGTCATGAGTTGTTTCTACTCAGCCTACCTCTAACCCTGTAGGTAAACAGAAAGTTTACACACACATCCCCACACACACCATTTTACACCCCAAATCAGAAAATTCAAACATTCAAATACAAAAGCAACACTCCTGATAAAGTTATATCCAAAAGCAGATATCAGTGCCATAACCTGTATGAGTACATAAATGCACTGCTACAGCATTTCTCATCAATTTCTTGCATGCTCCCTAAGACATTAACACCATTTTCAGAGATAAACACTGAAGACAGAGGTATTTTGCAACTTCTTGCATTTTCAGAGGAGGGACACATTAGAAAAGGGCAGACAATACGCAACACCACGTATAGAGTTTAACTTTTCAAAATGAGTATCAAAACAACAGCCCAGGGGGAATGAATGAGGGTTATTATGTGGTAATGAGATTACTTAAATACCTAATGACTTAATGTTTTTGTTTTTTTTTTTTTCCCCTTAATTTCTAACATAAAAAGACAAAACATACCAACCTTCTTAGGTTTGTATTTGTCCACTAAATCTTTAACAAACTGGTAGCGTTGCCTGTACAGAGGAGGTGTAAATTTAACCAATCCTGTAAGCTTTTCTTCCTTAAGGTTCTTATCCATAATATTTTCCTAATACTGAAATAGAAAGGTAACTCTTATCTTTCAAATTACTTTATAACATTTCAAATTACAGTTAGTTGTTTTCAGTGGACAATTCACAATTAAGTAGGGGTAGACATGATCCCCATTCTTTCCAGAGAACATCAAAAACATAGCATTTATCAAGATTAGGCACTAGCTGCTCCCTGCACATACGATGCAAATAACCTTTTAATAAACAATTACATATCATATGCAAACATTAAACAAAGTTCCTCAATTTGTCACTCTCCATCCAGCATACCTAGTGTTTACACAACTACAGCTTGTTTCATCTTCCTTACCTCTTCTGGCAGGAGGGGAAAAATTGGTAATTTCTCACTGAGGTGCCTGCTTTCTTGCCTCTCTTCTATTACTTTCTTTATCTTACAACTCAAGCGACTTTAGAATTGTGTACGTACAGCTCAATACAATCTCTACAATGGAACAACCAGCAGGAAACATCTGAATAACAACTATACAGTGCAAAAAGAAATGCTCTGCAGGGCCTCAACTTTAGATTTACTATGAGCTAAACGTTATTAGCGCCTGCATTCTATAAGTAAACTAACATGATCCAACATGGCATTACAATCACAGCCATTAGTGCAATTCCAACTCTCCCTCCTTTTATTAAAAACTACACTTCAGCGCACATAAATATTTAACAAGAAATACCCCCACTAAACTCAAAAATAAGGCCCTAATGAACGAGTGAGCTCCCACGGGGATGGCACTAAGTAAAACACCGCGGGCACAGAACTCTCCAGCGCCGGCAGCTGCAGCCTCAGCTCACTACCGGCTCTAACGGGCACCAGGCTCAGCCAACCAAAGCAGCCAGGCTGAGCCTGCGGACAACCTGAACGCGCCATAAGGCCTTAGATACATAAGTGTAGATCTATTCTACATATATATATGTTTTTATCAAAACAAGAAACGACCTCAGTGTTCGGGCCAGTCACATGCCTCCCCAGGAGCAAAATAAACCTGCTAAAGAGCGAGCTCGCAGGCACCCACCTCCAGGGCCCCGCAGGCTCCACGCCCGCAGGCTGTGCCCCGGCCCTCCCTAGTCGCGGCTGCCTCAGCCCTCTCCTCCCTAGCCAGTGCCGCCTCATGGCGACCCAGCCAGACCGGCCCTGGCCCTGCTGTCTCTCCGAAGGGCCGCTCTTCGCAGTGCCCACGACGCGTATAGCGGAGGGCAGCTGGCCGCCCCCGGCCTCTGGACAGCTTTCTCCTCAACCTCTGCCTTTCCCTATGAGCTCCCCCGCGCTCCTCCCACCATCTTCTCTCCCTAGGGCTGACCTCGAGCAAGCAACCGCTTACTCTGCCAGAAGAACTCGCAGGAGCTACCGGCGGGCCCTCCCCACAGCACCTGAGCAGCAACGGCCGCCTTTGTCGACGCTTTCCACCCCGTACGGGTTACCGGGGTCACACCTGCCCCTTACGGGCAGAAACGCATGACTCTCCGGGGTCGTTGGGAAGCGCTGGGGAAGCTGCTCCCCGTAACACCGAGCTAACTGCTCCCGACCCGCAGCTCACCAAAGCAGCTCGACAAAATCTTTGTTTACCTCTTTTTATGTAGGGTGGTGTCCTCTAATGTTTAACGTAACGGGAGCACAGGTGTGATGAGGAACAGCTGAGGGAACTGGGGTTGTTTAGTCTGGAGAAAAGAAGGCTCAGGGGGGACATTATCACTCTCTAGAACTACCTGAAAGGAGGTTGTAGTGAGGTGGGGGTCAGTCTCTTCTCCCAAGTGATAGGACAAGAGATAACGGCCTCAAGCTGTGCCAGGGAAGGCTCAGATTGAATATTTGGAACAATTTCTTCACAAAGATGGTGCTCAGCTCTGGAACAGGCTCCACAGGGAATGGCTGTCCGTGGAAGTGTTCAACAACTGTGTAAATGAAGCCTTTAGTGACACAGTTTAGTGGTGGACTTTGCAGTCCTGGACTAAAGACTGGACTTGATCTTAAAGGTTTTTTCCAACCTGGATGATTTTACGATTACCAACACATGAGCATCCAGAGATCCACCTGCTGTATTTATCTCTGTGCCAGCCTCCCTCAGTGCAATTAAAAGTTGATTGGGAGCCGTGGTGGTCATTAATTTTTACACTAAAAAGGCAAAAATCCCCCTACTGCTCATGCTGGTACTTCCAGGTGTTGTATGCCTCAGTACAGCTCCTGTGCTTGCAGATGCATTTGTTACTCTCCATAATGGAAACTTAGGCCATTGTACTGGTGGTGACATGAAGTGTCCTGCCAAGGTCAATGAGGTAGACTCCAAACAACTCAAAGCAAATCAATGCATTTTCCAGCATTTTATAGAGTATTTGCTACATTGGAGCAGGATTTGTCCCTCAAAGAGCAAGCAGCTATGTGGGTGAATAGTGAAACCAGGAAGGAAAACATGGAGCTGAATTGCTTGTTACTTTTTCTGTTAGCAGGTATGTAAAGCATTTTACTAATCACAGGGTGGGGTTGCTATATAAAAGGAGCTGTGCATTGACTCTGGGACTTGAGGAGGGAGTTGGCTGGTGGGAGTGAGGGTGGAGGAGATATGTTAATTAAATTAGACCATAATTCAGTGTTTTAGTTTTCAGAAAATACTGAAAGTCTTTATGCTGAAACCTGCCTATGATGGTTTAAGCTTGACTCTCATTTAATGTTCTAAGTTTTGCAGGATGTGGTCTACACAGAGCATATATAAGTAGCTAACAGCAGTCTAGCTAGCTTGTTTACTCAATAGCTAGGAAATGTATGTAACTGTGCCTGCAAACTGGTAATCCAGATATTTTCAATTAGTTCCGGATACTGGAATGATTTCATTCTGTTTGAAGTTCTGTGGGTTTTAGGTTTTGGAGTACAATAGCAATTTTCTTTATATTAATTTTGGTTTATGAGTAGTAGAAACAGAGAACCACCCACGCAATTTTACAGTTGGGTTTTTTTTTCTAACACTGAAGTGCTAACAACAGTGTATGTAAGTAAGGCAGCCTGTGAGTTGCTATTTCAACAGGAGTTTGGCTTGCAAACAGGGTTTAAATAGGTAAAGATCAGCAATGTTACAACACTTACAGAGCAAACTTCTTTTAAAGTTTATATATAACACCTGGTCAATTACTTTTGTAGGATTTTTCCTCAACAAGATTTAAAGACCTGCACAACCCAATTTGGCCATAAGCAGAAACTATGGAGAGAATAATTCTAATTAAATGCCTTTGACTAGTCTATTAAATTGATTTTAACTTTTTAATTAGGTTCTTGCTTTTTAGCAAAGAAAATAAACTCTTATTGAACTAAGGGTATGAATACCTTGTGCAAGAAAATAAAAGATAGGTTCAAGTGTCTGTTTTTTAACTCAGTTGTTCTTTTTGTCCGAGTCACAGTTTAATCCTGAACTGTCATTCAGTAGTTGTGTCTCAATTAGACAATCTATAAAATGTGGATAATATTTACATCTCAGTGAGATATTATAAAGTTTATTAATAGAAGTCTTTAATGCCCTGCATTAAAACTGCTATAGATTTTGGTACCCTGTAAAATTCTACTCATAATGCAATACGACATTCTGAAAAGAAAAAAAAGGAAAGAACAGTAGTTAAGTGACATTATACAGTAAATCTACAACACATTGTGAATTCACACAATTTCCTTTGTAAGACTTCACCCAAAAAAGTACCACTGTAAGTAAAACCTTCAGAATTATCAGATGTTTAATTCTCCATTATCAAACAATGTAGTCATAGAAATCTCTTTTTTTCATTGTTTTGTACTGGGTGGCAAAATGGACTAGAGATCCCATCTTTTGAAGATTGGCAACATGAAAAAAATAGACAGCTGTATTAGTAGTTTTAAGCCGCACAGTCTTTGACACCAGGGAGTCTGATCTTCTTACTAGAAAAAAAAATTGAAAAAATATTGTGATTATTCCTCATAGCATAATTTTTTTGTATTCTCTCCCCCCCCCCCCCAAAAAAAAAAAAATAAAAATCATTTAGTGTGTCTAAAGTTTGTTTTGGTCAATCGTGTCACGCATCTCCTTCCTTCATGCAGTGGTATATCTACTGAAGTCTCATGACATCATAGAATAATTTCTGTTGGGAGGGACCTTTAGATGTTATCTAGTGCACTCCCAGCTCAAGTGAGGTCCAAGTTGATGAGGTTCCTCAGAAACTTCAGCTCAAAGGTACTTCTAACATTGCAATCTGTAAATTCAAACTGAAAGTTCAGGTTGTATTTAGGTAAGTATGTCCACAAATTAAACAAACTATTTTTAGAGAAGCCTTCTGTACCATACGAAGAGCAAAAAATATACGACTGTACTGGAATAGAAGCATCTCACAGTAGAAAGTAATGATTCAAGAAATCCTAAACTGCTAAAACTTACTTTATCCTTCAGTGTTTGGGATGAGAAAGAGGTATGCAATTCCTGGACTTTCCCTTTGAAGTTGCAGTGCACATAATTACATGTGATAGCATCTAATGCAGCACTACTGCCCGTAGACACTACACTGATATTTGACAGAAAAATACATGCAGCAATACTGCTTAATCTACAGTTCAAGAGCTAACAAGCATTCCTCTCACACCAGGCTCAGAGGATGTTCAGTGACTAGGTACCAATACTTTTCTCCTCAGATTTAACTAATAGAGTAGGCCTCTCTGAGAAAATTCAGAATTCGTCTGTTGAATGAGAAGGGAGGCTAGGCTCTTCCATAGAGTCACCATCCTCTTATTTTTTAATTGTTATATATATAGTTCCTTGCAGTCCTCCTTATTCAAGTGTGTGTTTGTTTTGTTTTGGCTCTGTTCTGTATACAGACCAGCTGGCATGCTTGAGGAAAGAAAATCTCATTTTGAGCAAATGGCTTCCTGGTTTGCAGCTGTAAAGGTTTCAGCTTCACCACCAGAAAGGATCTGTGTAAGAAGAACAAAAATGTTATACAGAGGAAAACCACTTGAGGTTCGAATCATACTGACTAAATATTCCAACAGCAAAAGATAAACACATGAAAACACAATTTGGGTAACATAAATTACAACAGAAACACAGGCTGTCTTGAAGTGATTACAGAAGACCTTAAGGAAGTGCTCAGAGAGTCAAGGATACCCCCCAAAAACACACCAGAACCACTCAGCTTCAAAGTCATTACTCTAGGTAGCTGTCTTCAGAGCAAGATTACCTCACTGCTACAACGACACTTCCTTTGAATTTGTGATTAGTTCTTTAATTTCATGAGATTGTTAAATGGATGTTTGCTGCCTCAAAATGGTCGAATACTGTGCTAAGTAATGGTGTTGTTATATCTTTGGGACAAGGAGGCTGGAGAAATTATTCCTAGAAAAGGGGAGTGCTTTTCTAAACTAAATGAAGAGCTTAGATAGCAGAGCAGGCAGTTTAGAGAAACTGTTAACTGTCAAACTGGGCCCTGATAAGAATGCTTTTCTGCTACAGTAGGAGCTCTAAGGTGTGTTAAAGGGCCAGATTAACAAAGATGAGTCACTGTTTCTCAGGTTTTCAACTTGTAATGAAGAGTGAAGATGTTCCGTTTACAAGGTTTTCAACATGTAATGAAGAGTGATTATACTCTATTTACAAGGAGGTAAATACTGCTGGAAGTATTTAAATTCAAGTTCAATTAGTTTTCAAATTCAAAATATGAATTTTAAATAGTATACAATTAGAGACGCTACCTCCACAGATTATTCCAAACCAATTTAACCATGCATCCCTTTCCTTTTGCACTCAGCAATGCAAAGCCCTTCTCTGTGTGTACAATGTATTTTGTCCTACTATGCCTAGGTTGCAGTCACTTTGGTGGACTTCAGTTATTTTATTGCACATTCATTCCATGTTCAGACTGTCTTGGCAATTCCTGGACATCGTGCATTCGGTCTCCCTTTTGTACTTCTGGTTAAAGCTTGACATCAAAGTTTGTAACTAGTTGTGTTTTTTTTTTGTTTTTTTTTTTTTTTTTTTTTGCTTTTGCAGAAGAGTGTGCAATTAAAAACCTGCTGGGAAACTTTGACTAATGAGTTAAACGTAACCTCGACTATTTCATTTATGTTTCAGGAAAAACTGAAGGAGTTTTTCTTTTGTTTCCTGTTGGCATTTAACAGTTACTTTCTTAATGCTTTCAAATGCGTTAACCTAATTCTGATCGTTCCGATTCTGTATGCAGTATTACTCATTTCCGAAGATGTTCAGCTTGAACTCAGCAGCACAGTTAGGTTTTCCTGGTGTATGACAAACCCTCAGAAGCTGCTCTGCCTGCTGGGGGAGCAGGCCTCATAGCCAGCGCTAGTTTTAGCGCACCAGCTTTGCTGTACTTTAGCCACAGATACACGTTTCTTCCCCGGGGGTCCCTGCACGCTCAGCAACTGTCCCTATTAGTTAGCGCCGCCGGTGCTCACTCCCCTGCTGTGCCCTGCCCTCGTTACCAACGGCCAGCGCGACCTACAGGCCCCGCTGCCGCGTTAGCTTAGTGTCTGGCGTGGCCTGTAGCGTTCCGGTGACGGCAGCCGTCCGGCCCCCGCGCGCTCTGCCCGGCTGGGCTCTCGCCCGAAAGGCCCACGGCCTGGCTGTTGGCGAGCCTCGGGTAAAGAACAGCGCGACCCCCGCGGTTCAAAAACGAGAAGAAAAAGCCGGCGACGGGTCTCGCTTCCAAGCTACGTGAGAGGCTGGCAAGTGAGGGAAAGGCCCCTACGGCCACACCGCGGCAACGAACCAGGGCCAAGGGGGCATTCTCCCGCCCAGTGCCGCCACGCTCCCCCGCGGGGATTGGCTGGCTCGGCCCCGGAAGGCGTGATCGTCACTTCCGTGGAGTCCGCCATCTTGTCAGCGGTTGGGGGAGGCTGCGCCTGGCTCCGTAGTCCGCGATCTGGTGTGGCGCGGCCCGGTTGGTCGTGTGCCCCGCAGGCCGCGTGCTGCTGCCCTGCCGCGGGCCTGAGCCACTATGGCCAACAATAGCCCCGCTGTCGGCGCTGGGAACTGCCAGGGGCAGCAGGCGGCCCAGCACCAGCCTGGTGCTCTCCCGCCGGCCCAGCAGCAGCTGCAGAGCGGAGCCCCCAAGCCGGCGGCCTCAGGCAAGCAGGGCAATGTGCTGCCACTGTGGGGCAACGAGAAGACCATGAACCTGAACCCCATGATCCTCACCAACATTCTCTCGTCGCCCTACTTCAAGGTGCAGCTTTATGAGCTCAAGACTTACCACGAAGTGGTGGACGAGATCTACTTCAAGGTGAGCCTGCGGGCCGCGTCCCGTGCTCCCCGGGGCTGCGTTCGCGCTTGACCCGGGCCTCCGCGTGGTGGTGGGGGTTTGAAGGGGAAGACTTTGGTTGCTGCGGGTTTTCTCTTTTGCCTTTTTGTCCGTTATCGTGTTGTTAGCGATGGGAGCAAATGTATTTTTTTTTTTTAGTGCTTTATTTGGGGGGTTTCACGGTGCTGTTTTCTTTACAAAATAAGCGTGTTCCGCGTTCGATTTGGAATTACGGAGTTCCAGGTTATTGTTGAAGAGGGCAGAGTGAGCTGGGGCGGTGGGGATGAAATGGCCGTCTGAGGACCGCGCTCTCAGTTGGAGGGAGTGGAAAGGGGACCAGGTCTACATGTCATTTCACAGACGGGCGCTGCGCGCAGCCCAGAAGCTACCGGCGCCCTGTAACTGCGCAGAAGTAGTAGTTTCAGCAGGAGTTTACATGTGGCCTCCTTCCTCAGTTAGAGGTCAGGATCCCCCCTCTCACCCAGTCAAAAACATGTTCCGTTTAGTGCTGCTTTTGGCGTTAAGTAGGCAGTGTTGGAGATAAAACTGAACTGCATCAGTGCTCCTGTGTCTCAGTTCTTGTTTTGTTAGCAGGACTTAATCAGTTTTTCAGTAAGGCATCCATCAAGTCAGTCTCCCAGGTGGAGGTATGCATAATTAATACTCATCAACACAGCGGCATTCTTTGTTCTGATAATGAGACCAAAACTTAGATAATTCAGAGCTGCTGTCTTCAGTCAGCTGTACTTTGGTGGTGATTGAGGTGTTTTTCTCGGGTGAATTGATTCTGCTTGATGATGTTACTGTGTCAGGGGGTTTCAATATACTTAGAAATAAAAATAAAAGGTAGCTTTTTTGTCTTAAGCGGGGCAAGTCTAGTTACTTGGGGCACTGCCATTATTAAAAATAACTCCACAGAAGTGTTTTGAGATTTTTTTGGCATTGTTTGTACTTATGAAGACAGTGCTACTGTTTTTCATCGTAATGATAGCACTTCTCTCCTTGCCGCCATCATTTGGAGTGGACTACGTAATTCTCCTAATGCTTAAAGTAACATCGATTGTTGACAAAGCTTCTCTTCAGTTAATTTACCACTTGCTGTATATGAGATAAATTGTTATTACTGTCACAATTGAAAGCAGCAAATTTTTTTTTTTGCAACTGATGGCCAGTGCTGAAAAATTTTTAAAAGAAACATATTTTGAGAAAATCTGAGACCTTACAGTAGTTTACAGGGATCCTCTCAGATGGGGTAAATATATTTTTTGTGATTTGTCTACTTAGTATTGTTAGAGCTTAACTGTAGTAGGTCATAGAGGTCATTTGCTTGTCTCAGTGTTTCACTCGTGTCTTAAATTGGGTAAGGAATTTGGTAAACTATTAAATATCTGCTTATTAATCCAATGTAAATAAAGATCGTATACCGAAATTGACAGTTTATTCTGTGTGCTACATATGGGGAAAACTCAGCTGCTTACTTAGGGGTAATAGATGTGAGAGAAAAGCTAACTTGATGGTTAAGGTACTTCACTAATATTCAGATGATTCGAGTTCTGTTCGTATTTCAAGATTTCTGAACAATTGCAGACTTTCCCTCCTCCCCCTTCTTTCCCTCGTGCCCCCTCCTTGAATGAGCACAATCCCCACCATAGTGGCTGTATTTTCAGGTGTATTTGGTTGGGAACTAAAATAAGTGTCTCATTTAAAAAATTTGAGAATGATGGGTGCTGGTTTATTGGGAGAGATAATCTTAAGTCACACAGGCAGCTGGTAATAGGGACCATCTTTGAAGGTATGGATTCTGTCCAGGTATTTGAATATATTCACTTGTAGTTCGGGTCTTGTTTCAGTTTTCTGTGTGCAAGGTGGATGACTTCCTCTTTATCCCTGATGTTACCACCATGTGCATGCCTTAAACTTAATTTAATCTGTATTTTCTAACAAGTTAAGCATATACAGCAGTCTTTGTAGCATCAAAATTTTAAATACAATTTTGTGAAATTAGTATTGTTTTGAGGCTTTTATTTTTTAACCAGCATGTTTATATTGATTGTGGCTAATAAGTAAAAAAATGAAAACGGCCATTGTGATAGCGTTGTACTTGATCCTTTGACTACAAAATCCTTTTTATTTCCTGTGAGAGGCAAATGTATAAAAAATCAGGATGTGCAGTATTGTTTACAAAGTATTTGTGAACTTCTTGTATAATGCAAATAATACAGGAAGTCAAGTGGATTTGTCTCACAAAAAAACCCAGACGGTTCGGCAGCTCCAGCTGTTGGCATGTTCTGATTTCAGGTGATTATGCACTTAGTTTTGTTTTAAGTGTTGTTAAAGCATTTTAAATGTACAACTGCAGGCCACAAAATCTTATCCCAAATCCAGTGCAACACCACTGTACTGTTTTTACTTGCTTTTTAAAGTTGATTGTTGAGGAAACGTACTTGGTTATTGAGGCAAATGTAACTTCTCTGCATTTCACAATTTCAGATACAGCTTGAACACTTTCATAGTTCTTAAATTGCTTGTAATTTACTGTCAAATTTATGGAATGGTGTTGGCTAGCTGTGTTTGTGCACTCACCTCTAAATGCATCTTAAAAGATTGGAGTTAGGTGAGATTTACTCAATTAGTACTTAGAAACCGTATTATCCAAGAACATCACTGCAGTCTACAGAAAAAAACCTGGCTTTTTCCACTGCATTTGATGGATGTTTTTCTTTTGCCCTAATTGTAGGTGATACTTAAATCTGTAGCTAAATTCGTGGAATATGAATATGAGACTGTAGATTTTGACTCCTGTACATGTCATCAGCAGGTGTTACTAAACTTGATGAGGAGGTAGTTTAAGTGAAGGTAATAGTTTGGTTGCCATGGGAAATGGTGATGCGATTTAGTCATAAAGTACTTGAAAGTATGTGGAGTATGGAATAAGCGTGGATGCTTGCTTCGGGGGTGTTTGGTTTGTTTGTGTTCGGTTTTTTTTTAATTGAACTTAATGTGTTTAGCTATCATTTCTTAATGTGGTAATTAATAAACACAAATGTTTTGCTTTAGTGACAAAGCAGACTTGATCTTGAATTTTGTGGAAGACAAGCTATTTATGCTTGATTAGGATATCTGTTGTTCAAGTTAGGTTTGTATAAAACATTGTGGAGGTTGAAACTGTAATTTTTTTCCCACCAACCTTTCAGGTTACACATGTTGAACCATGGGAAAAGGGGAGCAGAAAAACAGCAGGCCAGACAGGGATGTGTGGAGGGGTAAGTAGAAGTACGTGCCTTCTTACGTTTTTCTGTCTGATAAATTAATTTCTTAGCATAGCCCAAAACTTGCTTGTATGTTGGCTCAGTCCCTAGATGTAACAGTGTTTGTTACAAAGAGTTGATGTGTTCCCCCTACTTCCAGAGCTGTGGATGCAAGAGGTGTTACTTTTTCCACGTAGCTCTGTTTGCAGATTTAGATTTCATTCTGTGTTAGTTATAGAATCATAGAATTCTGGGTTGGAAAGGAACCTTAAGGTCATCTAGTTCCAACCCCCCTGCCATGGGCAGGGACACCTTCTGCTAGACCAGGTTGCTGAAATGCCTCTCCAAACCTGGCCTTGAACACTGCCAGGGATGGAGCATCCACCACTTCCTTGGGCAACCTGTTCCAGTGCCTCACCACCCTCACAGGGAAGAACTTCTTCCTTATGTCTAACCTCATTTATAGTTCTCATACTGTTTTGTAGAGCTGGGGCAATGTCTTTGACTTTTGGCTTTGTTACCTAACTTTTTTCTTCCAAAAGGTGCGTGGTGTTGGAACTGGAGGAATTGTGTCTACTGCCTTTTGTCTGCTCTACAAATTATTTACACTGAAACTCACCCGTAAGCAAGTGATGGGTCTTATAACTCATACAGACTCCCCATATATTAGGGCTCTTGGATTTATGTATATTAGGTAAGTATTAATATAAGCAACTAATGGTTAACTTAATATACGGAAAGCTGTATTAAGGTTCTACTTTCTTTTTGTAAAGGTACACACAGCCACCTACAGATCTATGGGACTGGTTTGAATCCTTTCTTGATGATGAAGAGGTATGTCGGCGAGGGTAATAATTCGTTTTCTTTTGTTTCTTTTCATGTAACTGCTATAGCTTTAAACATTCATTGATAAGGTTTTCTGTAGTTTGAATGTTGCAATGTTATATTCTTGTTACTTCATTCATTAGTGCAAGAAGCAGGCCTGAGCTGGGACCTGGGTCATTAAGCTTAGGTTTCAAAGATTTAACAGAACTGTCTATTGCTTAGGATGTTTCTATGTCAAATACTGCAAAGGCACATGAAACAGGTTTATTAAGCCAGACTACAGACAGCAGGTGCTGTGAGTGTGGCTTCTATGTGGTTTTTAGAGAAAAAAGGAATTTTAAGCAAGGCATAGTAGTTCCTGAGAGTGCCAAATTTGTATTTTGTGTTTATGGTTGGGACAGGGGGAATTGGTGCTTGCATAGAAGAGTGGGAGGTACATAGTGGAAATCAACACTGACTTAGAAAAATCCACCAAAATCTCTGTGGTGGTGGTTGTTCATGTGCAGGTTTTCTTCAGAGCACAACCAACCCGCCTGATTACTGTGTAAGATGGCATTGTTTCTAGTAACCTTAATGTCTTTGTTAATGGGGCAAAAACCTAAAAGAAACAGTGAAGAGACCACATTATATGCAGTCAGATAGGAGTATACTGTTGGTACAATACTTCTGATGTGTACTGTCTGGAGTAGCTGAGTAGGAGCTCAGTCCCTGAAGTTCAGTATCCTCTTGCCATTTGTATATATTGAGCAGGTTTTACATTACATCCTAGATCTAAGAATGGCACAGGAAGGATCACTTGCCCTCTTCAGTGTGACAGTAGGCATCTACTTCAAGAAATTTTGAATGTTGCAAATGATGTCCGAATGCTTGTATTAAAAACAGTGTTAATTATACCTGTATCTGACTGCCATGCAGTGTATTTATTTTAAACAGCTTCTTTCATGCTAAGTATCAAAAACACTGCCAAAGGAAACAGCTGTTATTTCAGGTAAACTTATGTTATTGTACGTTTGTGACAAAAATCCAAGCAAATTGAAATCTTGATTCCGTCACTGTGATATCCTCCTTCTCCCCCAGGTGGTGGTAGTTAACATGAGGTCTTCTCTGTAGTGTGGTAATTTATGAGGAGGATTGGGGTGGCTTCATTTTCAGGGTCCCACAAACAGCTTGATACCCAGGACAAAACAGTGATCACGAGTGCGATTCATTTTGCAGGTCTTAACTGGTTCGTTTTTCAAAGCACTTCTTGTAGTTGATACATTTCAGTTCTTGGAGGTACTGGTGATCAGTGTATATTTATTGTTGTTTAAAACCTCCCAGTATATTTGTGGAATCAGTGTTTCTTTCCTAGCTGCTTTCAGTAGCTTTGTGTTGTGTAGGGAAAAAGTGCTTGGGGCTGCTTTTCTTAAGTTTGTTACCAATCCTGATCAAGCTCAGTAGGATAAATCAAATATATTTATGTATATGGAATTACTTAAACCTACAGGACTTTTTTCCCCCTCCAGTTCTTAAAATATGTGGAAGCAGTTCATCTTTTGTCATGCTGCTGTGAAAATCTTCCCAGGATACAGAGTTACTTTTTCAAAATGCTTCTTATGTTTATTTTGCTTAACTGTACGTACTCTCCAGGTGCTACGTTTAACTCCTTTTTTTCTTCTTTAGATCTCTGCAGCGATTATATTTGGAAAAACTGTTTATCTGAACACTTAAATGTGTGTGAGTGCAAGCAGTTTTACATTTAGATTTTCTTTTCCTGTTTAGATAACAAATCTCACTTTCCTTGTGTGCTTGCACTATAGGTTTGGGACTGACAATAGCTGACTAACATGTCCTGAGCTGTGAGAGGGCATAGCAAGAAGGCCTTCATGCGGTAATGACCCTTTTCAGAGACAATGGTCATCATGGATTATGCGTTTCCAATTATTTGTTCATTTATTTATTTTTTTACATGTTTCTAAATTAGAAACCTCACTGCTTCATGGCAGTTGGTTTGCTATTGCTTCCAATTCTGTTAGGATGCCGTTTTATACTAGAGGTTTTTCTGTGATCATTTTTAGATAGGCAGTGATGTAGTTCTTAAATGATTTAGGCCATAGGGTTGGGTTTGATGGTACGCAGTTGTACATCCACAAAATGGAGTATTAAATGTAGTTTGAGAGGACTTCTCATCTTTGTGGCATTTAGATAAAATACAAGATCATACCATATAGCCAGACTGTGTAAGGGGATTTCGCGTTAATCTCTTCCTCAGCAGTCCCTTACCATCCAGATGGCTGCAGGATTAGTATGTGCCTGCATGCATATATATTAAGTCCCATTCCCTTTCTGTAATATAGTGCCAAATCCGAAAGGTGCAGACTTTGAATTTTTCTAAGGAGATGTATTAGAATATGAGACAAGTAACTTTTCATAATCATGAGACTTCAAGAGGGCAGTAGTGTAGCAGCATTTTTTTTTTTTTTTTGGGAAATTGGTACAGAGTGGTTTTGACCATCAGGATATTTTTTTGCTTGTATTTTGTAGGACCTGGATGTGAAGGCAGGTGGGGGTTGTGTCATGACCATCGGGGAGATGCTTCGTTCCTTCCTCACTAAGCTTGAATGGTTTTCCACGTTGTTTCCAAGAATTCCTGTGCCAGTCCAGAAAGCCATTGACCAGCAAATTAAAAGCAGACCTAGAAAAATCAAGAAAGAGTGCAAGGAGGGAATGGAAGAAATAGACCGGCATGTGGAACGTAGACGTTCAAGGTCATTTATATGTTAAAAGAATGTCAAAAGTGTAATACTGAACTAGTGATTACCAGAAACATGTTGTCTTTTCACTGGGATAGTCTTTAAGGCAATAGTTTATGAATGCTAATGGATTAAAATAATCAGACAGTATCTGGTATTTAAGATTAAATAAAGACTGTGTACATACAGTATAAATTAGAAACTGAAGAGGGTCCCTTAACTTCAGAAGGTGTTATTTCACATTGAATATCTCTTGTTTTAAAAGGTCTCCAAGACGATCCATCAGTCCCAGGAGGTCTCCCAGAAGATCCAGAAGCAGAAGTCATCATCGGGAAGGTCATGGATCATCCAGCTTTGATAGAGAGCTAGAAAGAGAAAGAGAACGGCAGAGATTAGAACGTGAAGCTAAAGAAAGAGAAAAAGAAAGGCGAAGATCTCGAAGCACCGATCGCACACTAGAACGAAGGCGAAGCAGAAGCAGGGACAGATACAGAAGCCGTAGTCGAAGTCGTGACAGGAAAGGAGATAGAAGAGACAGGGACAGGGAGCGAGAGAAAGAGAATGAACGGAGCAGGAAAAAGGAGAGAGATTATGAGAAGGAAAGAGGTAGTGAGAGGGAAAAAGATCGCTCTAGAGAAAGATCAAAAGAAAGGAAAAGTAAGGGTGATACAGAAGAGAGAAGACACAAAGATGACAAGGATGACAAGAAACACCGGGATGACAAGAGGGATTCCAAAAAAGAGAGAAAACACAGTAGAAGTCGAAGCAGGGAAAGAAAGCATAGGAGTAGGAGCCGAAGTAAGAACACAGGTAAGCGCAGCAGAAGCAGGAGCAAAGAGAAATCAAGTAAACATAAAAATGAAAGTAAAGAGAAGTCAAATAAACGAAGTAGAAGCAGAAGCAGAGGAAGAACAGATAGTGTTGACAAGTCCAGAAAACGAGATCAGAGTCCGAGCAAAGAGAAGTCCAGAAAGCGTAGCAGAAGCAAAGAACGTTCCCACAAACATGATCACAGTGACAGCAAGGACCATTCGGAAAAACACGACCGTCGAAGGAGCCAAAGTACGGAACAAGAGAGCCAGGAAAAGCAACAGAAAAACAAAGATGAGACTGTGTGAACTCTTTCAGAAGTGGATCACATTGAATCCTATAAATGTTTGGTTAAATCCTGCTTATTTTTTCTTAAAGTTGAGATTGTGCAGTAGTTGATGAGCACTCTTCTCCAACCTCCCTTTAGGCTGCAGATTGTCATTTCCTATTTTGGGTAGGGAAGTGCCTTTGTAAACCCATTCAATGCATTGACGGTTTCAAACCATTTGTTTAGTTTAATTTGTAATGCAGAGATTGTTCTTGCATTTTTATTGTTCAGATGTTTCTGAAATGTACAGTCTGTACATATGTCCTGAAAATGTTTTAATTCCTTTGGCATGGTTGCCATGTTGGTTAAATTTGTATGAGGCAATAAACTGCCACTAATTCTACTTTGATTTTGTAGATGTGGAATTATGGGTTGTATCCTGAAGTTAGTGTGGCTGTGCTTTACGTAATGCAGCGTTTAGGGATGGCTCTTGAATGTGTATTATAGCTGAGATATTTATGTGCATACAATGTACATTGAGGGCTGCAGATCTAGAACTACCATGGATGTCCACTGTACCTGCTGTTTTTTTCAAAAGCTTTTAAAATGTATTATGTTCATTGCCACTGGTATTAAATTGAGAGTGGACTTTCAAGGACACAGTGGTTTTGATGCAAGGATCTAGACTATGTTGGGGCTTGTTTAGTACTTCTTTAGAAAGGCTACCTCAAGCAGACACTGTAAAGGTTGGCAGATGAGTACCGTAGCCATCTATGCATTTTATTTGTTCAAAAAAAAAAAAAAAAATCCATGTAAGCGTCCATATTACTTTTTTTTTTTTTTTTTAAACACAGTTTATCCATTGCTGGTCTTCTGATGTTTTTAATCAGCAGCTGCACTCTGTCATTTATGATAATCCTGGGCTAATAAAGGCATTGAAGGTTGGAGAAGGGAAGTAGGAAGAAGAAAATTATTACAAAGGATTTCAGTTTGGAGCTTCCAAAGCATTTTTGTAAGTGTAAACATTAAGAATTACCTGATAGTGTCCTTTTTTAAGTCATATTTTCTACAAATAGTAAGGGTTGCAGTTTGTGCTGAGCATTTCATCTGGCAGATTTTTTTTTTTTTTAAACAGATTGTTAGAAGCAAAACCAAAATGCATTATAGAAAAAAAGTCTTATCGTTAAAGTCCAAGTCTATTTGATAGATCATTCTGATGACTTGTATACTGAGTGAGGAGAACCATCTGGAATAAACTCTCAATTAATTCGTTTGTATTGGCTGTCAGCTTTTCCCTGCATGTTCCCTGCATTGCCAGCTGAAGAGTGTTTGGGTTCATCCACATTTCATTTTCAGTCTTAAGTGACACTTCGTGTGAATAAGGGATTTTGTGTACTAAGTGCCTTGTAAGAAGATGTAGCAAAGGAAGAAATGCAGCAGCCCAAAAATAGGAAGAACATTAAGTGTGACTCATTCATGATCACGAAGAGACTTGAAGGTAGAAATAAATTGCTGTTTGTGCCTTTTTCACTTCTGTGTGATGCAGATCATTTAGGCATGATATTTAAATATTAAGGGTTTTTTTTAAACCTCCAGGAGAGAACAAACAGGCCTTGAATTTCTGACTACATGCCATTCCAGAGTATTCAAAAAAGCAGAAATAACAAACTCGATTTTTTCCTCCTGTTCTGTTTTCTGAGTTTTTAGTCTCTTGTCACTATCACCCTTAGCATTCAGTATCTTTTAATACTGATGTTGTTCAGTTATCGTCTGTTTATATTTTTGATACCTTGACAAAAAGCTTAAGCTTCAGGAAGTTCCTTTCATTGCAGTGTGAAACTAAAATATTGAACTGTCATTTAACATGGGAGGAAAAAAACTGTATTGGCCATTTAAGAAATGCCCTGGCTAGCTGATGATAACTGTCCTTGAAGGCTGCTAAGGCAGTGCGTGGTTTCTGTCAAAATGACAACTGTTATTTAGCTCATTTGCCACTAGAGGCTTCTTTTGGCCTTGTTGATTTTAACCTTCAGCTTAGAAGTGTCTGAAACAAGTACGGCCTTGGGCAGAGGCTGGAAGGCCAGTGTTCTGTCAAGGGAAGATGGACTGTTGATTCCAGTTATTTCCTCAGCGCTCCTCCTCTGCCATGGTTGGGAAATATAGTGAAACAACAGTTTATTTTCAGGCACAATCCAGGTATTTAAGAAACAGTCTTTAACCTGAAAGTGGAGAGTGCCTGCTTACTACAATTAAGATAGTGAACATTTTGATACAGCTTGTGCAAAGACTGATCTTCAGCTGATACAAGTGCACAAGAAACTGAAGAAAAATCATTCTAAAAAGAAAGGAAGACAAAGAATTGTTATCATAGTCTGTTTATTGAAGTTAAAAGTTTGTGGAATAAAGGAAAATTGGGAATATAGAGAAATATTCTAGTCAGCTTGAACAGTTGATGTGTCTTGTTCAAGAAGACAGCAGCTTACCTGGCTTTACATAGGATGCTACTTTAATTTAGCTGAAAAGTGAGTAGTGTGATTTTTACAAAACAAAATATGTGCTACCTTCATGTTTTACAGAAAAAGGGATCTGCTTAAGGAGCCCCTGTGAACAAAACCAGAGGCACCAGGCAGTATTTTAAAAGGAACTGGCACAGTCTGTGCTCACAAATAGTAGGTTTGGATGATAATCAGAATGCCATCTTGAATGGCAGTTGGCATCTAGAAGCCTTTATGTGAAAACCCTTTATGTATTGGTATCAAACTCCCCAGCTGTGTCTGAATAGAGAAAAAATACAGTACTGTTGAAATCACTACTGAAAATAACTATTATTTAACTGAGGTTGCACTGAGAGGTCTCTGTTTTGTCTTTATATCAAATTAACTATACTGCATGTTTGTAGAAAGCAATGCACGAAGCAATAGATAGAAGTGGATGTTTATACAAAGCAGTCTGAAACAGTATGCTGAATCATAGGCATTTCTGTATCAGTGCAGCTTGCACTAATTAAGTTTGGAAGGGACTATGGGAAGTAATTTTATCCAGTCCCCCTGCTCAGAGCATATAAGTGGATACACAATAACATGAAACATCAAACATTGCAATTAAATGCTTTTGTATTATGCTATGCTGCAGGCCATTCAGAAAGAGCTCTTGTGTACTGCTCTTGTGAACTGCAGTAACAAAAACAACTACAGAGGGTGTATTCCTTAACCACAAGTAATTTATGTTCAGTATTCAGGATTTTCAGAGTAGAATTAGCATATTGGTAAAGCAAGGCTGCAAAATCCGCACTAGAAGAGAAAAAAGATAAAATGAAAGTGTATCCCACCTACATTAAGAAAAGAAAGTAAAAAATATTTGGGACAAAAAAGTATGCATCTTGAGACAAACATTTATAGCAAGGCAGCAAATCTGAGGTTTCAGAGACTCTTAACATTATTATTATACAGTTATACAACTCCTGAGTATTATGTCTGCTCTCATAGTCCCAAGCATTTTCTTACTCAGCTATAGTCAGATACCCTCTTTTTTGGTAAAAATGGTAACATATACTCTATTTGGCCATGTCTACAGAACGTTTTTTACATGTCCTTTGTGATCTTGGGGCAAGCAAGCACTATGGGTTGGTTTTGTTGTTGTTTTTTGTTTTTTTTTTTTTTTTTTTTTTTCCTTTGAAATTATTGTCTTTAGTAACAATTGATTAAAAAGTTCTGTGCAGGAAATCCCTATGCAAGTCTAAGGGAGTTGCTCACGTAACAGTCAAGTAGAGAATAGATAGCACATGATTTATATCAGAAATAAATTTTACAACATTAATACCTATTCTAGCCTAGCTAAGACAGCAATAGACAGTTTTTATACTTACCAGGATAAACATTGTTTCTTTTTTATTTTCAATTTTTATTGCAATAATTACTTATATAAGCAACAAATTCCACTAGAAAAATAGTGGCTATTTCTAAGAATTATCACTTAAATTATTTTAAAAACAGGATTTCAACGGAATATTTTTTCAATTACATTTCAGTGGTGAAACAAAAAAGCACTTCTGTTGAGGTAGAGTCGTCTTCTATATCCATTGATTACTTATATGCTACAAGTCATTTTGTGAATGAAACAAAAATCCTGCTTATCAGCATCAAAAGCAAAGGGGAAAAGGAGCTAATCATACAGATATTGAACTCAGTAGGAGAACCAGCAAAAGGCTTCAACAGGAATGGCAACTATTCTGTACCAGTACAATGAAACATCAAGGACAAAATCCCAATTTTACAAAGATCAATGGAAAATATACTTCATAAAGTTTCTCTTACTAACCTGCATAATCTGTGTTTCTGCAAGAGTAATTCCATTCTTGTCAATAGCTTCTGCTTGTGTAGCATAAATAGTATTGGGAATTAATGAAGTCAGAGTTCCTTTCAGTGTAACATCACTAAAATGAGCAAGAAATGAATGGCCTACAATATTCACAGCCGTAGCTGTGACTGTAAGAAGAGGCTCCTGAAAACTTGGGCCATCTGAGATAAATGGTTCATGATGTCACACTGCATATAGACACAGAGAAAGCTGCAAAAAAGAAAAAATCATTACAAAAACAGTCATTCCTGGATTTAGTCAACTCTTGACAAGAAGATTGTTCAGTGCCTTATCAAGTGACCTATATTTCAGATGACAGGCATTCCACTGAATTTGGAGTGCTCTTTCCCTTGTTCACATTTGTAACCCATTAATTACTGTAATAACTGCTGCTTGATTTCATGTTGTGATGATGGCTACCCCTATAGCTGTAGTCTAATTATTAAAAAAGGCTATAATCTGCAGGTGAATATACAATCAGTGTCAACAGTATTCCACACATGAATAGGTTCAAATGCTTGTTTTCCACATCATGGACAGAATATGCTACAATAAGTGTCCATATACTGCAACAGCATGACTGCAACAATTAAGCATTTCAGACTCTTGACGGTGCAGTGTATGCAGGAACGTGTACTATCAACAGAGAACTGAATTCTGAGAGCATTTCTGGCAGTCTTGCATTCCTTGTATTTTGAACGAGACATTATTCACACTGAAAACAGTAGGAGCTGTAGGCACAAAATATGAAACTGAAGAAAGTATATAACACGGTAGAACACTGGAAATATTTTCACTTAGGAGATCATGCTTCTGGCATGTGTTTTTTTTAATGGGTTTTTTGGGGTGGGGTGAGTTGAGATTTGGTACAGGTATGCAGATTGTATTACTTCTTATTTTTCCTCCCTTAATCTGCCTGTTTATCCAGTTTTGAGCTGTTCATAGACTTTGAAAGACATTAGGTCCTAAAGATTTTTTTTTCAGTCACTTGCAAACAGTGCAAAAGTGCAACAGTAACAAAATATGAATGTAGAAGCCAGTGTCAGTCTCAACCCCAACTTTTACTCTACTTTTACAAAAAGCGCAATACAGTTCTTGAAAACAGCTTTAAAGCAAGTGAGAGGCAGTCACCATTCCTAGGCAGTTGAAAAGCAGCCCAGTAAATATTAATGTTTTACTTTTTGCGTGGCACATCTTGCTAGAACTTTGTTCCAGCCTTCACATGGGGCCGAGCTCATGCAGATCCCCGCTGTGACCAGCAGTGCTGTGTCAGCAGGTTTACTCCCTTGGACGAGAGATCGTATTGCATTATGCCCTCTTCCCTACTGACTGAAGCCTGCTAGTGGTTTACCAAGACCACGGTGAAGCAAGTCTGACATAGCACTGAACTTTAAGGCAGGTGGGTAGTAGGGCCTTTTTCCTTCTGTTACAGGATGCAGTTTCTGCATTGTTTTTACCACCTTCATAAAATAATTATGCCCAATCTAAAGTCAGAATTTTCTCTTCAGCTTATTATCTAGTTGACATTTTTGTCCACTTGCAAGGATCTCTTTCTCTGTTAGGAATGATGCCCTGGTTGTACTCCCCTTTGGAACACGGACATACCATCTGGAAACCACTCTTCCTCATGCTTTGCATTGTGGAAAAAAAAAATACTCATTTCTTTGTATCTGTACCAGCAGCTGGTTCCCCTTTGACAACGCACCTTTATAACTTCTCACAGACGACTTTAGGACGTCAAGAAACGGTACCCTTCCATGAAGCCATAGGGTTTTCTTCAACGGTTTACACGAATGTTAGGAGGGAGCCTACAGACGTTTTCATGAGAGTCACTATGGCGAGGGGAGCTCTACACCGGGAGCGGACCCGGAATCACGGCACGCCCCCCAGCTGCTCCTTACACCGAGCAAGAAGCCTGGCTTGGGAGGTGGTTCCCGCCGTCCGTGGTTCACCTGACGAGCAATGGGAAGCTTCTTTCTCAGCGGACGAGTCCTGGTTACCGGGCACTTCCTTAGGGGGAACTTCAAGCCCCACCGTCGCAAAGAAAGCGAAAGCTGCAGGCGGTAGGGCCCTCCCAGGGGCTTGCACGGCTGCCGGCAGCCCGCTCCGCCCCGTCCCGTCCCAGGTAGCAGGCAGCGCCCTCCTCCGCGCCCGGTCCCGCTGAAAGAAGGAGCGGCGGGTCCGGGGGAGGGCAGCGGAAGGGAGAGGTGTGGCGGTGGCAGGTGACCGGGTCTGCAAGCAAGATGGCGCCGGCCTTGTGGGGCTTGAAGAGCTTGGTGTGGCAGAGTGAGTGCGGGGTTTCGTTCCGCATTTCCCTCTCTCGTCTGCCTGGCTAGGAGCTACCTGGGGCAGCTCTGTGGGAGATGATGCGGGCCAGCAGGGAGCGTTACCGCTCAGGCAGCGGCTCCCCGTGGTGCGGTGCCCTAGGGTCGGCGTTCGGTGGTCGCTGAGGTGGGGCCGGGGTCCTTGGCGCGCCTGGAGCCGCGTTAGGAGCTGCTCGCCGTGTCGGTGCTGCGACGGAAGAACGCGGTTGCTAGGAGAGCTGGCTTGGCCCGGCCCGGCCCGCGCTACTCTGCGGGGAGCCCGGTATGCGGCTCTGGCTGGAGGTGGCTGCTCTTCTCTTGCTGTGTCTGAGGGTGGCAGGAAGCGGCTGCCTCGGCTTGTGGCCGTGCCTCGCCTGTGGTGATAGCACTTGCGTGGAAACGTTTTTGCCTTATTCCGGGATAAATTATGTAGGATATACGCCGCCATACCAGCTTTGAAAAGAGGTTAAGTTGAAGGCGGCTTTTCAAGGCCTGCCCTGTTGCTTGGAAATAGCAGTTTTGTAGAGTGCTCCTGGCCGCGGAAGGGGCTCTGTGGTTGTCTGTCGCGACGTGGCACTACCCTTTCACGTTGGATTTCACGGTTTTCAGGACAAAAAGCTATTGGTGTCCCAAGATACTCTCGTAAATGAGCTGTAGGATTTTATTTCCATGTTTAGGAACAGGTTCTTCTGGTGTTTGTTAAAGAAAATGAAGTTATAACTACTCCCCGCCTTACTGGAGTATAAGTACTTCAGGTAGTGTGAAACCTTTGGGGAAAGGCGTTAGCAGCCACCTCATGCCACACTTCGTTATGACTCAATGAGCAGCTCGGCCAGCCTAGTGACTGGGAGATTCCTGCTACCTTCTCATCTGTGTTTTCCTCTTCCTCTTCCACCTGCAAGCTCCAGTCTGCTTGCTTGTGTCACTGGAAGAGAAAACAGAAAAAGGGGAGAAAGAGGAAAGCAGGCTGTTCATGTGGTGTTCAGTTGTCAGTTGCTAACATCTGTACTCTGCTTTCATGAGTTTAAAACCTGTGCTTTAGAAATCCCTACTTGTGCAGCTGTGCGTTTCCTGTTTTGCTCTGTTAAATCATTTGTGCCTTTGACTACAAAGGGATTGATTTGTCTTGTGGTGTTTTATAGAGTACTTAGAACTTAAAAGGGGGGAACCTGATCCAAGTTCTAGGGGGTCAGCAGGGCATGTAAGGACTTTGGAAAATGGCCTTGCCAGTGTGGGCAAGACCATAAGGAAGGATGGTGAATAGTAATTAAATAAATAATGGTGATGGTGAAGCAGAGTGAGTAATAAAACATGTAAATTGCAAACTTTCTAAAAAGGAATCGTCTGAAGATAATGCTTTGTTAGATAACTTGTTATTCGTGTCTTTCCAAGACTACAACAATGAAAATTTATGAACTAAGTTTAGACATTGTCTGGCACTTTGTGTATGGATAATTCAGGGCCATAAACTGCTGCTTTTTAATGTTTCAGCAAAGGTGGCTTTTTTTCTTTATATATATTTATTTAAAAGCTGTTTTGTCTGAAAATAATGTTAGTGATGGTGATGCTTCATGTAGCAGCTTGTTGTCAATGTCTGTGAGTAGGGAAAGGAGTTATACCTGTGTTGTGTGTACAAAAAGTATCTGTGCTCTGGTATGATCTTGTTAAAACCCCTTCTTTTCATCATGATAGCCCTGTGTGTAAGGTGCAGTTTTAGACTCAATCTAAGCAGAAGAGTATTACAAGATTACTTCATAGGTTTGTTGTCAGTTAAGTTTCACAGCTATGGGGCAGGTGAACCTACCTGCATTAGGAGGCAGTAATCCTGTGGATAAAATTCACTGTATACTACATGTCTCTGTGTGTGTATATATGTAAATACGGTTATTTCCACAAGGAATTCTGTCTCCAGGGTTTATCTGTATGTGGTTTTTGTTGTTTGTGTTTTGTTGTTGGTTTGGTGTGGGTTTTTTTTGTTTTTTCTTTTTTTAACTTTCACGTGTGTTCTAAAGTTCTATAACCAGATTCTAGCCTAGCCATAGATATGTGTTATTTTGTAAAATGATAATGCAATTCTGCAACTTTATTTTCCAGTACAACACTTGCTTGTAGTGAAAGCTGTTTTAGTCCTTTCTTTAGGAAGTATGTTATAAATGGGTTATTAACTTTGCCAAGGTGTGTTTCTTGTTGTTTTTTTTCTGCATGGGGATTTAGCAGTCTGCTTGTCTGTTAGGTTTGTGTGGAGTTCTTACCTGGACTGGGAAGTAAAAATAGAAGAAAAATGCCTTAAACCAATTAAATATTAAATACATTCAGAGAAAATAAAATTAGAGAATGCAGTTAGGATGCATGGTTGGTATGAAATTTGTGAGAAGGAAATGAAAGTTTGGACAAAAACGAAACACTGTTCATATCTAGGTTTACGAATGGTTTTGGTACATTACAAATGCTCACTTGAGACAAATGAGATTATTTCGAGAATCTATAAACCAGCATAAGTCAGTCATCTGGATAAAGCAGCTGCGGGTTGAGGACAAAGCAAACTGTAGCTAGAGCGTTGCAGGGCCAAGTACACTGTATCTGGTACACTTATACCTTGAAATAAAATCTTTTTTTCATGATAGGATAAAGATGACTCCTGTTTTTTATAACTGAAATGAAATTCAAGGCACAACTGGATTATGGAATAAAGGAGCTGACAAGGAGAGGTGCAATGCTTGACCTTGTGCTTACCAACAGGGAAGGGCTGGTTGGAAATGTGACACTCCAAGGCAGCCTTGGCAGTAGCAATCATGAGATGGTCAAGTTCAAGATCCTCAGGACAGTGAGAAGAGCGTGCAGCAAGCTCACTGCCCTGGACTTCAAGAGAGCAGACTTTGGCCTCTTCAGGAACCTGCTCAGTAAGGTTCCATGGGATACAGCCCTAGAGGGCAGGGCTACAATCACCTGCTACATCAGGTGATCTGCTACATCAGGTGTAGCACATCACCTGCTAGAAGCTCAGGAGTGTTGTGTCCTGACTAGAAGGAAGTGTGGCAGGAGGACCAGGAGACCTCCATGGATGGATAAGGAGCTGCTGAGGAAACGTAGAGGGGAAAAAAGAAGCTTATAGAAGGTGAAAGCAAGGACAAGTGGCCTGGGAAAAATACAGGGATATTGTCCAGGTCCAGGTTAGGAAAGGTAATGCCTAGTTAGAATTAAATTTGGCAAGGAGTGTGAAAGATAACAGGAAGGGCTTCTGTAGATACGTAGCAAATAAAAGACAGACTAAAGACAATGGGGCTAAGGAACTGATGGACAGTGGGAGAGCAGTTGACGTCATCTACTTGGACTTGTGCAAAGTGGTGGACACTGTCCCGCATGACTTCCTTGTCTCTAAATTGGAGAGACATCAATTTGATAGGTGGACCACTCAGTGGATAAAGAACTGTCTGGATGGCCACACACAAAGATTTGTGGTCAATGGCTCAATGTCCAGCTGGAGACCAGTAACGAGTGGTGTCCCTCAGGGATCGGTGTTGGGACCGGTCTTGTTGGTGACATGGACAGCAGGATTAAGTGCGCCCTCAGCAAGTTTGTCAATGACACCAAGCTGTGTAGTTTGGTTGATAAGCTGAAGGGAAGGAATGCCATCCAGAGGGAACTTGACATGCTTGTGAGGTGGGCTGATGCCAACCTGATGAAGTTTAACCATGCTGAGTGCAAGGTCCTACGCTTGGGTCGGGGCAATCCCAGGCACAGCTACAGGTTTGGCAGAGAAGAGATTCAGAGCAGCCCTGCGGAGAAAGACTTGAGGGTGTTGGTTGATGAGAAAAATAACATGAGCCGGCAGTGTGCACTTGCAGCCCAGAAAGCCAACCGTATCCTGGGCTGCATCAAAAGGAGTGTGACCAGCAGGTCGAGGGAGGTGATCCTCCCCTTCTACTCTGCTCTTGTGAGACCTCACTTGGAGTATTGTGTGCAGTTCTGGTGTCCTCAACATAAAAAGGACATGGAACTGTTGGAACGAGTCCAGAGGAGGGCCATGAGGATGATCAGGGGACTGGAGCACCTCCCTTATGAAGATAGGATGAGAAAGTTGAGGCTGTTCAGCCTGCAGAAGAGAAGGCTGCATGGAGACCTCATAGCAGCCTTCCAGCATCTGAAGGGGGCCTATAGGGATGCTGGGGAGGGACTCTTCATTAGGGACCGTGGTGAGAGGACAAGGGGTAACGGGTTCAAACTTAAACAGGAGAAGATCGGGTTAGATATAAGGAAGAAGTGCTTTACTGTAAGGGTGGTGAGGCCCTGGAATGGGTTGCCCAGGGAAGTTATGAATGCTTCATCCCTGGCGGTGTTCAAGGCCAGGCTGGCTGGAGTCTTGGTTGACATGGTTTAGTGGGAGGTGTCCCTGTCCATGGCAAGGGGGGTAGAACTTCATGATCTTAAGGTCGTTTCCAACCATAACATTCTGTGATTCTGTTCTATGATTCTATGTTGGGGATGTCGATCAGTGGGAAGCTGAGAGAAGATTGTGAGGGGACAGCAGGGGCAGCCATGAGGGAGATGAGGAGAGATCATGAGGGCTGAGGGGAGATTGTGAGCAGAGAGCAGGGGTGGCCGTGAGGGAAGATCATGATGGGAGAAGTGAGGTAGTCATGAGGTGTGGGGAGACAGGAGAGGCAGCCGTGAGGGATGAGGGATGATGGTAAGGGGACAGGAAGAACAGCCATGAGGGGTGAGGGGAGAGCAGGAAACATGAGGGGAGATGTGGAGCAGTCATGAGGAGACAGGAGGAACAGCCATGAGAGGTGAGGGGAGAGCAGGGGCGGCCATGAGGGAAGATCATAAGGGAGCGGTGGTGTGGCTGTGAGGGGGGGATCATGAGGTGAGAGCAGGGACAGCCATGGGTCGTGAGGGGTGGCTGTGAGGGAAGGTCTTGAGGGGAGATGACAGGTGGCCATGAGGGGTAGGGGTGGCAGCTGCATAGTGTGGGGCTGCTATGAGGGGACAGATGAGGGGTGGAGGTGACTGGGGATCATAAGGGGCAGCCATGAGGGAGATCACTTTTCCCTTAGTGACTTGGGTTAGTGGTGTGTTTGGCAGTCCTGCGATAACGGTTGGGCTCCATGATCTTAAAGGTCTTTTCCAACCTGGTTGATTTTGTGATTCTGTGTATTGTTCAGGTTTATTTTATAGGCAAATGAGTTAAGGTATTGCATGAAAAATACATTTGAGATTTTGAAAAGGCTCTTGGCCAGTTGATTTATTATTAAGAAGAACTCTGTGTAGTGCTAAGGACTAATTCCTTGGTAAGAGTGTTCTCAGAAAATACGAAGGTTAATGAAATATTCATGAGGCTAAATATTTATTCTTACACCTTCTGTACACACCTAGGAAAATGTAAGTAACCAATACATGGTATAAAAGTGACAGGAAAAAAGGGCCTGTATTGCATACTAGAATGAGATATTACCAACAAGTACCTCTCGGTAGGAACTCTGCAGTGATGAGCGTTTTGTGATTTTATAGAGGGTATATCCAAAGAAGGCATATGGGTCCCTGCACCCGGCTAACAGGCCTAGAACTTGTTGAAAACTGTGGATTGTGTGTAACAGGAAGGATGCTGAATTGGAAGCCACCCAGGAGGCAAGTGTGAGGAATGGTAATGGATTTCAGGAGTTGTATAAGCAGAAAAAGGTTCAGGAGAACTGAGCTTGAATTCTGCTGTTTAACAGCATGAACAAAATACAGCAATTGCATCCCACTCAAAACGTGCTTTTTGCTTAAGTAATTTTTGTGCCAGTGTATTTGTCAGTTTATTAGATACAGAGGAGTGTGAGGTTTTTTTAAGTTGTAACTTGAGCATGTTGGAAAGCTAACAGAAGACGACCCATCTTGCAAAAAGACCCATTTTCGAAAAGAAACTTGTGTTAGTGTGAAAAAGTCTGTGTAGGACATCTTTGTAAAATATAACCATGAAAAGCATGAATCATGATGTCTTGGGAGCTTTGTGTGCTGTGCAGTGTTGGAGTTGGTGAAACCCAAATGAGACTGCCTGAGCAAGTAGGCTCAGATGGAGAAACTGTTGAATTCTGAGGCATTGGAGGTTAGGGGTAGAGTTGGAGTATGTTTTGATAGTGTCATGCCAAAGGAACGTATACAAAAGTGAATATACTAATATTTCTAAACACTGACAAAATAGGTGTACTTTTTTTTTGTATGTGCACCTACTATTCTGAAGCTTCTTGCCTTTTTTTTTATTTATTTTTTTAATTTATTTTTTTTCTTTTGGCAGTAATCAGAATTTTGGTTTATTTCTTCATCTGGGAGAAATGTCCAGCTATTTTTATAGACAGCAGTAGTCATCAGCTGAGCCTGAAATTCTGTTCTCTGGAAAAAGCGAACAGAATAATTAGGTGTCTTTATTCCTGTGTTTATGAGTGCCAGGTTTTAAATAGTTCCCCAAATAGTCTGACTTATAGTTAATACATTGCACTTCTGTGAGATCAGGTCTGCATTAGCCTGATGAAATCACTTAGGAAAGGTGCAACTTCTTTTTCGTTATCTTTAGAAGCTGTGGATCATAACTAGATGCTGACAGTCATTGCTGAATCCTGTATAAGCCTTTTAATTGATACTTCGGCCAAAGTCATCATAGCAGGAAAAGATAATGGATACCTATTTAAGGTAACTTTAAGTTCCTGAAAGACGTGGTATTTTCTTAGGCTTATTTTGGAATTCTTGAGAAAGAACAAGGACATCTGAAGTTAGCCTATATTTTAAAATAGGTCTGTTTGTGAATCTGTTGGTCCAGGTGCGTTTATCTGTAAGTAGCTTAAATTTTTTGCATATGCACGATCCATTTAGTGGAAGAGTTCACAAAAAGAAAAAAATAGAACCCAAGTGGAATAGTTACAGGCCTGTGATCATTCAGGCTGGTTGTTACGGCGGTGTTTATTATTAGCAAACATGAAACTTTAGCTCTAACTTCCTGAAGTGGGTAGAATTCAGGAATTCTGTAAAGATATTTATTTGTGGCTTGTTTGGATTTGATTAGTGTTGTTTTTTAATATTGTTTTAGGTTTCTAAACGTATTAGTCTTAATGGGTGAAGTATTATTTTTTTAGTAACTATTTGATTCCTCTGAGTGGTGAACTGTTTATTTCTGCTGCTTCTTACAGAACTAAAATCATCAGTATTTGAAGACTGCAAGAAAGAGGAAGAATGGAAGGTATAATTTGGTGATATTGTTTGTGAGAATGGTGGAATCACTTGAACAAGTAATCTGTATTGCTGAGAACAGAAAAAAAAGTATCATTTAATGGCTGGCACTTTCACTTAGAATTATTTTCTATCCAGTTGTTGGATTTTAGTTCTCTTAACTCAGCCTCTGTATAATACATAATGAAAACTCAAGGTCTAAAATCATAGAATGCTTTGGGTTTGAAGGGACCTTAAATATCGGCTAGTTCCAACCTCCTGTCATGGGCAGAGGCACTTTCCACTAGACTAGGTTGCTCAAAGCCCCATACAGCCTGGCCTTGAACGCTGCCAGAGATGGGGCAGCCACGGCTTCTCTGGGCAACTTGTGCCAGTGTCTCATCACATTCACAGTAAAGAATAAAGGAAGATAAATGGTTACTTGCCTTGATTGTTTTTTAAGTTTTTGGGGAAAACAAATAGGAGGCTGTTTCTGTTTATCTTTTATTTTGAAAGACTTGTACTTTAATTTCAAACATGATGCTGCTGTGCAATGCAAGTGGAGCAGGATTCAGCAGTATGGTATCTGTTAGAGCTGCTTGAGCTGTAACGCAGTTTAAGAGTAAGTACAGACATATATAAGCAGGCTGTGAGGAAAATTAGCAGGAATTCAAAAGACCTGTGTCAAAGTAAAAGCTTTAAAATACTTTCTAGAGGGAGTAGTGGGGAGAAGCTACATTTATAATGCAGCTCATCTTTTGAAATTCTGTATGTAGAGAGCTGCTTTCTGATGCTATTTGAGATTAATTTCCCACTGCAAAGTTGCTATATGTAGATGATGATACAGATACCAGCTATATGCAGAGTAATAAAACAGATTTCAGCTTCAAATTTCCATGGCAAGTTCTTAAGGAAATAACATGGATTTACTATAGCAAATTAATCTATCTGAATACTTGTGGATTTTTTTAATTAGGTAATGCTTTTGGATGATTATACTACTAAATTACTGTCACTGTGCTGCAAAATGACTGATCTGCTGGCAGAGGGTATCACAGGTAAGCATCATTCTTTTTAATATGCAGATGCAATATCCTGATAAGTGAAAAAATAAAATTGATGGTACCCTTGTAAGAAATTGTCTTAATTTTGTTGATGAAGACAAGTAGCTATGGGATATTAAACTAGCAGACTTTCTGGTTGTACAGTAATTGCCCAATTGAGCATTTTCATTATTTTTAATGCAAAATCGGATGTTTCTCTGCCTGGAAACTAAAGCTTTTTCTTTGGTAGTCCTTTTTGTTAAGGATTGCAGTAAGTTTGAGGTTGTTTGGTATTTGTTTTTAAGCTTATTAAAATTTAGGTTTGGTTGGGTGTGGGGTTTTTTTAGGGGGTGGGTGTTTGCTAGTGTTAGCAGTGGGGTAAACAAGAAAGATATCTGTCATGGAGTTATCTTAAGGATATCTGTCAGTTGAAGTTTAGGAAAAGCAAGAGTTAAGTATTACAGGAATGTTAGTAAAACATACAAATGGGCAAATTACTCTCTGCATTTCTTCCTAATGTGTTCTGTAAATCAGTAATATCTGCCGCTTCAAATTCATTTATGCTCATGAAGAGTAGAGTTAGGAGGGCAGAGAAACGCAAGTACTGAGGACAGAATGAGAACAAGAGACAATAGTCATAGAATCATAGAATAGCTAGGGTTGGAAAGGACCTCAAGATCATCGAGTTCCAACCCCCCTGTCATGGGCAGGGACACCTCCCACTAAACTATGCCATCCAAGGCTATGTCCAACCCCTCCTTGAACACCGCCGGGGATGGAGCATTTACAACTTCCCTGGGCAACCCATTCCAGTGCCTCACCACCCTTACAGTAAAGAATTTCTTCCTCATAGCCAATCTAAACTTCCCCTGTGTAAGTTTGAACCCATTACCCCTTGTCCTCTCACTACAGTCCTTCATGAAGAGTCCCTCCCCAGCATCCCTATAGGCCCCCTTCAGATAATAGACAAATTGAGAGGCATTTCCAATCAATGGATGTGATAGAGACAAGAATTTAAATTTGAGTTCTGTGTTGTTGAGATACATTTTAGTCTCTTCTGAAAACTAGAAAGCTTTGTGTAAAAAAAAAAAAAAAAAAAAAAAAAAAAAAAGCCCACAAAAAAACAACCAAAAATTGAAACTAAGTTATATCAATGATTAACTAGAATAAACCCATAAGCAACATTAACAGTAATTAGATATTATCCACTGTCAAAAGTGAATAATAGCTGGATTGTGATAGATCTCAGTTATGCAGTGTGCCTATTTAAGTAAAACTTTGTTTTTCTACAAGTTTTTTTAAAAATGGCTTTTCCTCCCTTAAACTTACAAGAAAAAAAAAAAAGAAAGCAGTATGTTTTTGCTATCATAAAAGACTTATTAAAGTTGCTTTTTATGATTGACCTTTATGTAATGTTTGTTACTGTATCATCCTGCCGTACTCTTTTTGTTCCTATTTTTATATTTTGCATTTTTTTCATACAAGATGTAAATTATCTCTTTTTCTTTCTCTTTTTATTTATTTATTTTTTTTTTAAATTAGCTTTAGGCTTAGATTTTTAGAAACACTTTTGTAAGAGAGTATTTTTTAGACTTGGTTATTTTTCCACTAGTAGAAAAACTCTTCTTATTCCAGCTGTTAAGTGTAATTCTTCTGGAATAGTAGCAAAGCTGTATAGATTTTACTTTTTGTAGTGTGTTTTTAATCATAGGATACACTACTTTGTGAGAAAACTTCGGTGAACATGTATCCTATTCATCAGTAGGAAACCTTCTATTTTTAGTGAGTATGCTACTGAAAAGAACCTGTCTTTCCACATCCAGATGTCTGACATTACTTATCTTCCTTGTTCCTCCCCCTCAAAATTACTGAGCAACAGGAATCACTGCATTCTCAAGCTAGTGTACTGCAATGCTATATAGTAATGGCTTTACAAAACAGAGAAAACCAAAAATGGAGTGAAACTGATGTGATGAAAAGGTGTAAGTTGTGCCTGCCATTATATTGAAACAGAGTAAGTGCACAGGAGATAGGCAAACAGAGGACAGAAGAGGCTGTAGTCCAAAACAGTGCCTTCCATAGTTTATTTCTCGTTCTCCTTCACTGTGCTGGAAAAAGGAACAATCTTGCTGGGTCAGTTCTCTTGCAAGATAGTTCATACAGGGGCCCTTGGTTTGAGCCGGTTTGTATTGCCATACCTATTCTGTGTGAGGGCAAAAGTCTGCTTGTGTACAACAGCCAGGAAAAAGATTAGTCGTATAGATCTAGGTGACACTAGACTAAGAGTTGAATAAGTCTTGTGGTAACTTACTCTATTGAAAAGAATAAACAAAAAATCAAGGTTAATCATTGCCACTAATTTTGTGGACAACTTGATATGTGTTATTTTATTTGTATCACTTCTAAATTAAAATACGTGTGGTGCTTTCCTTACAGATGCCTAAAGCTCTTCAATAATGCTCTTTAATAAAAATGTAATATTTCTTACTTTATAGTGGTGGAGAATGTATATAAAAACCGCGAGCCTGTCCCACACATGAAAGCAATATATTTCATAACTCCCACCAAAAAGGTTAGTATTTTAAAGAAAGTGTAGCAAGATCTTTCAGACTGCAAAAGCAATCTTACTTTAAGACAGTTAGTCACTGTGTACAACTATATAGTATTTAAGTTTTGCTTTTTTTGCATGATACTCCTCTGTGTGATACTTAATTTTCCATGATGAAAAGACAGTGCAGCATCACCATAGAGCATGTTGCAAACATGCACCTTTTTATCTGTGGAGGCACTCTTTCATTGTTTGCATAGTAGTCATCTCACTGAGAGAGATTCTGTCTCAAGAGAGTGATGCAATACATTGAACAACAGAAGTCCAATGGCTCTTATTAGAGATTGCTCTTACTCCTTAAAATTTCTTGGGAGAATAAATCTCAGCACAGAGGTGGAAAATGAGGCAAGTATCCTGCTTTGTGTGTTTCCTAAAGTGATCCTGGTGCACAACTGACTGTAATTTTTTATTATTATTCGTCTGGAATTAAAATCTTCTTCTTGAGTTCATTTGCAGTATTCCTGAGCGTTACTGTGTAGTTAACAGGGCAGGAGGAGAGGAGGGAGAGGTTTGATTTGGTATGTAGGGAAAAGCAAAAAACTAATGTGTTTTTTTTTTTTTTTTTTTTTTTTCCCTTTTTAAAAAAAAACAAACCAAATTTTTCCTACCTCCCTAAGTCTGTAGATGGACTTATTGATGACTTTATCTCTAAATCATCCAGCAGATACAAAGCAGCATATGTATATTTCACTGACTGTAAGTAAACTTTTCTGTTGTAGTTTGGTAACTTTATATAGGTAAATAAGTAGGCTGCTCAACTTTCTTTACTGTAGTTTAGTATATGAAAATTGAGTCATGGTTCTTGAGAGGATAGGAGACTCTAGTCATTAACCATGTTTGGGTTGCCAGGACGTGGTCACCTTGCTGTATGGCAATAGTAATTTCTTGCATGATTACCAAGCAACTTTGATTGTTCCCCACCTCAGCTTTTAATTTAGGTAATCTAGTATTACCTTTAAAGTGTTCACATCTTCTCCCATGTTAGGAAGTGTGGAAGAAGACAAATCAAGTAAAACTATGTATCTCATGTAAACTAAATAGTACTCAAAAATACAAATGTGTAGGAATTTTCTTCAGGAACAGTCTTTTGTAGTGAGCTATTTTGGGTAGTTCCTTCAGACTTGAGACAGTTTTTTCCTGTCCCTGAAAGAAGGTGCCTGCTTAGCCCTTGCATGCATGACATCTTGCAAAGCAGAGACAGTTAGTGCCAATGAGGTTTATGTGACTGCATATACCTCTGCAGACAGTCAGCGTGACTAAAACGGCATGTAAAGAAACCCAAATGTGCTGCTGAGGGCAGAGATGGAGTTGTGGCTCTTTCTGGATAGAGTGTGTCTGCTGCCATATGTTCTCAGAACAGTTACCCAAATTACTATCAAAACCACCTTGGTTTCTTGTTTGATTTTATGCTGATGAAGCAATTCTTGTTCTGGAAGAATACTGTTAGCTTGCTGTATGTTCTTTGTTGCATATGTTCAAGCTTTCAGTTTGAATGCTTGCCAGAACTTTTCATATCAGGAGTTAGAGAAACAGCTCTGTCATTTCCAGTATTTGTGTCATCCAAGTAGTGCATGAATTCAGTTTCTAGAGTGGAATCCAGTGTAGCCTGAATACATTTGAGATCTATAATTAATTTCCATATTTCTGTGTCTTGCTATGTACACGTTATTTTTCCATTTAACCTTTTTGTGGCTTGGGAAAAGTTTTCTGCTATATATGAGAAGAAGTAGCAGAAACTTTTGTTTTGATAAATCCGATATCCTTCACTGCTGCAGACTGCCAATGAGTGTTCTACAACTTTGTTTACCAAAAGCTAGTAAAATATTGCCAGTGATGCTTCTTGAAAAAGATCTAAAACACAAAATATTGATCATATGATTATGCATTCTTTTTTACTTCAGGAAGATTTAGCAACTTTTAGTATATTATTGTCAATTAGTTCTTAATTTGGAATGTTTTGTTCTGAATGCTGTAAAGCTTCTGAGTGAGTAAACAGCTGGAATATACACAAACGACTTATAGTTACCACCTTTCTCCTAGTTTGTCCTGACAACCTCTTCAATAAAATTAAGTCTTCCTGTGCAAAATCAATAAGGAGATGCAAGGAGATCAACATTTCCTTCTTCCCGTATGAGTCTCGGGTAAGTTTCATTCTTTATCTCGACAGCAGAAAATAGTCTGGAGGACTAATTTCATGTGTTGATGACCTGCTAGGAAACAATTAAATAGAATGAAGTTCTTGGTTTTGTTTTTTAGCTGGCACTGTATGTGAGACTTGTTGCCATTTTGGCATATTTCCAGCGCTGGCCTGTATTTTTCAGATGAAAACAAATGCTTTTGTACTCAAAGGCATACTGTGTGCACTTGGTCTTTTTGCCAGACTTGGAGTCAGTTGCAATAGAGAGATTTGAGAAGGTGTCTGTCCTTTAGAAGTATTCTGGCTCATCTTTAGTATGCAGTAAAGTTTGTTACTGCTTATACTGAGGTGTTCTTTTGACAAACTAGGTAGGTTAGTGCATAGGAATAAGTAAAACTAGCTGCTTTGTGAAAGTCAGAAAAGGAGCGCAAATGGATCAAGAGAAATGAAAGGGAATGGAGCAAAACCACAGTCTCACAAAAGACAAACAAAGCCTGTAACAACTTCATGAACTCTTTCTTGAGAAGAAAACATGGAAATCCCTGTCTTGTCAAATAAAAATTGGAGACCACCAATGTAAACTGAGTGCTTTCCATGTGAACTCAGACAGCCTGTGCTGTGTTGAGAAATAATTTGTTGCTCGTGCTCTTTATCAGATACAGTAGGCTGAAATACACTGTCATACTCACTGATACAGTGAATTCCCCAGACTCTGTCCCCTATTGGAAATTGTACAAATAAGTGTGGATGTTTCCCACAAGACTTCCTTATCTTCTTCAAACCTTATGAACATATGAAAGGTCAGAACTCTTGTGTATACCAAGTGGCAGGTTGGTTGCTGCTACCTATACCTTACTGTGATGCAGTTTCCTAGTTTGACAGCACAGGCCTTTCTACAGTAAAGGTGTTTCATTATTTAGATTGAGAAGCCATCAGAGGATGGCTCAGCTTTGTATGCTGAAAATGTCACATGATATGGAATATCGCTTTGGTCAGTTGGCATCGGCTGTCCCAGCTGTGTCCCCTCCCAGCTTCATATACACCCCCAGCCTGCTTGCCGGTGGGGTGGTGTGAGAAACAGAAGAGGCCTTGACTCTGCTTAAGCACTGCTCAGCAGTAACAAAAACATCCCTGTGTTATCAACACTGTTTTCAGTGCAAATCCAAAACGTAGCCATATGCCAGCTACTATGAAGAAACTGAAGCCCATCCCAGCCAAAACCAGCACAGGGCTATTTTTCTAAAGTCGAACATAAGCAGCATTAATTTCTTCTCATTTTTAGTTTAGTATTGTACTCTCAGTGTTTTGGGTTGTGAGAACATTTTGAATCCTTTTCAAAGGATCAGAGAATGCTAACTAGCTTTCCTAATTTAAAATCTGTGGGCCTGCTTTCTGACGTTCTATGAGTAAACAATCAGACTGTGCTCTGGGCAAAGTCCAAGTGATTACCTACTAGAATGAAACCAAATCTTTATCTGGATGGTCATTCTTCTTTGGCTGTGTAGTTACAGAGTCCATCTGAAGCTGGAGAAAGTCCATTTACTGACCATGAGATTTGTTCTTGTGTTTGCATTCCATTTATTAAGCTGTTGAAAAAGTTTTTCTTCTGTGTAGTACTAAACATCTTCTGTCAAGGTTTAATGTTTTTGAAGAATTTGAGTCCTTGGAGGTGAAGTTCTAATATAATAAACACATAATATATGAAATTCTATTTTAAACAAATTTAGCATGAGACCTTCTATTATCATTCTGGTATTACATTGTATGGCTCTGTGTGAGACACTGGATGGTATTTAGTTCTGCCTGACTTGGGTCCTTTCATCTGTACAGGCAGTAAGCAATTTGGAAAATACAGTAATTTACATAGGGGAGGAGAGTAATAGAGGGAAAGAGTATAAGAACAAGAAACATGAGCTTAACAGGACAGAGAAAGAGGATGGAAGTGTTTTTGTTGTTGTGGGTTTTTTTATGGCATTTTGCTCCAGTATGTTTTTTAAGTATTAGCATTGATTTTACCATATAGTTTATAATTACACAATTTAAGTCTTTTTTTTTGTTTGTTTGTTTGTTTTTTTGTGCTTTGCATAGGTATTCACTCTCAATGTCCCAGATGCGTTCTACCGCTGTTATAGTCCAACTCTGGCAAAGACAAAAGATAAAGATGCTGTAATGCAAGTAATGGCTGAACAAATTGTTACCTTATGTGCCACACTAGATGAGAACCCCGGAGTACGATATAAAAGGTGGGCAAAAATAGTGTCACGTAGTATAGTTGCTTTCACTTACTGGACTTCTCACATTGGTAGTAGCCTGAGGCTGCATCCTGGTTTCTTTTATTGTGGATTAATTTTTCTTTAGCCACAGGTCTGAAATAGGCAATGACAGGAATTTGTGAAGTGTAACCAGAACAATGTATTATTTTTCTGTGTGTGTTCATATAACAGTACTTACTGTACCCCGGTTTGTTATGAATTGTTTGTTTTATGTTTGATCAGTAGAAATGGGAACTAGTTAGAATAGCAGTTTGGAAACTGCTCACGAAACCAGAGGCTCAAGCTGCGGAGTTCTTTCTGTTTTAGTGGCAACATTTTAGTGATTTTAATGAAGAAAATTTAAGTTATTTTTGCATGCTTCCTTTTTTTCCCAGTGGACCATCTGATAAAGCCTACAAACTTGCAGAACTGGTTGAAAAAAATCTTGAGAACTACTACAAAACTGATGAGAAAAGCCAAATAAAGGTAAAAAGTGAACTAAAATGTTTGGGGGCAAAGAAATAATCTTTGGAGTATGTTTTGACAATAGATTCTACAAAACCAGATTTTATTTATTAATAAAGGGAACTAGTTGCCATTTAGGTGGGTTTTGAGTATGGAAACAACTTAGAGGTTATAACTGAAACCATAAACCTGTATGTAAGCAAAAGTAATTTGTGTGATCAAACGAAGTGTACTTGAAAAATTGGCCCTATGATAACGTAAGGGACGATACAAGCCTGAAGAAAAGCAGCTAACTTGTTTTAATGTCACCTTCCTTAAGGCTGTGGAAGAAGGGTATGTGTAGAAGGGACTTAATAGCAGAATTGAAATGGCTCCTATTGAGGGATTTATTGTCCACAAAGACGGAGCTTTTCACATACATAATGTTTTTGATCTGTCACTATAGATTGGGGCAGATTAGGGCTGCTGCCGAAATGCAGAAGTATGGGGTAAACCATTCTAACTTAGTGCTATGCCACTCTGCCACAGAAATAAATGCACCTGAGGCTACTGCCGCTTCACTGCACCCCAAAATGAAACTTTCAGTTGAGTGGTTGGATGTGAATTTTTCTGTATTGCAGAACAGTATAGGTAGTCTGCTCTGAAATTCAAGCAACATACTTATTTGTGACAAGTCAGTGGGAGGCCTTCGTTGTTTGTTTTTTCTATATGTTTTTGTTCATTAGGGGAGATGACTGAATGCATTGCAAGGGGCTAAGAGGATTGCCTTTAAAATGGGTGTTTATAACCATTGTGTTCTGGTTATCATTCAAATATTTGCTTCTGTTTATGTTGAAAATGAACACTTGGACTATACTTTGTTGGGATTTTTTTATTATTTTTCCAGAAATGTCTGCAGTGCTGTAGCTTATTTTAAGTAGACTTAACGTGCATTAACTTATTACTGTCTGTATTAACTTTACATTTATTTGATGGCTTTCTAGGCTAAAACCCATTCCCAACTAATAATAATTGATCGTGGCTTTGACCCAGTGTCAACTGTCCTTCATGAACTTACCTTCCAGGCAATGGCATATGATCTGCTACCAATTGAAAATGATACTTACAAGCAAGTATTTAAAATTAAAAAAAAAACAACTAACCCCTTTAGTCTTGATAAGAGAATCTCTGGAATTGTGTAGCTGAATTGCATCATAGCAATGTTAGCTGCTTATATTACGTAAGGGTTGCTTCACTTATTAGTCTTTCCTTTTGAATTTCTGACTTCCTCTTTTTGTTAACTTCCTCATTTAGTTGAGATTAGGTAAGCTCTAACTAGCATTTTTGCCAAGTTTTGAGTCTAACAAATTCAATTCTTTTTAAAAAACAAAGAACATTGTACTAGACTTCAAGCGAAACCTTAGTAGTAGATGTTCAACTTCTCTACCTTTTTTTTTTCATATTCTCAACCTTCTTGGCCTAAAAGGCAAACAAGACCAGCAATTACATACTGAGAAGAAGCTTAGCTAATTCTAGGGAGCACTTACTTTCATAGTTCTGGTCATATAATTTTTGTAATTGTTTTAATTTACATATTTCTACCCTAAATGCATGTTTAGTTAAGCCACATTCAGTTTATAAGCATTATTTTATCACTGTTTAGCAGTGTGACATGTTTTTGTGTTAGGTATGCACTTTGTCAGATTGTTTTGACACCCAAGATATTGGCAAGACTTGGCTTTGTGATGACCACTAGAGTAAATGAGACCTCATCTACCTCAGTGTTTAGTTAAGCAAAGAGGGATGCATATCTTCTGTCAAAAACACTGGGTGAATGTTTTCAAAGAAAATGTAGAATTTGATGTATCTGGAATTTGCTGGGTATGCAAATGTAGCAGTGTTTTCTAAGCAGTCATGATCTGCATTTCATAATTAATCTTGTAATTTTTATTTTTCTTCTTTTCTGCTCTCTGGCCATATACACTGTGAGTTTCTGTAAATGTGAAAATGTTATGTAATGTGGTTGTGGTTGCTTTATACTTTTGTTTGTAGAAAAGCAGTAGCTGGTCTGTAATACTATGAAGCATGGCTCTTGTATACATCAAGTAATTAGTCCTACTTAGTCTATCTTGTTGGTGAGTGGAACTTCTTCAGAGATATGAAATGTCCTGGAGTAGATAGGGAAAGTGTGCTTTGTAATCTCAATATGTATTACTTTGCATGCAGTTTGCATTTGAAGCCAAAGGGAGGTTAACATTGGAATCTGAAGAGAAATTGAGGTGCATGTAAATGTATGATTGAAATGCTGTTTACTGTTTGTTTAAAAGAGTATCCAAGAAGCTGTTGCCCCAAAGAGTCAGTCTGAAAGTCGTCTACTGCTTCTATGTTCAAAGATGTAATCTGTGAAATCCTATGTGAATTATATTGTTGGGCCATAGCTGTGTTACTGTGTGTGTGGGTTGGAACTCAAACCAAATAACTCTCTGAATTTTCTCTTGGAAGATATAAAACAGAAGGAAAGGAACGGGAGGCAATTCTGGAGGAAGATGATGAGCTCTGGGTGAAGATTCGGCACCAGCATATTGCAGATGTGATAGAGTATGTGAATAAAATAACAAAAACTAGTTCAAAATGCAAGTTACAGGAGTCTGAGAGTGAATTATTTCAGTTGTTAATTAGGAATGCCGGCAGTAGTAAAGATGGTTTGCAATATAGACTGCAGCCTTTTAAACAATCAATACCAGGGAGAAAACATACTTTAAAAAACAGAAGTGTGTACAGAAGTGTACAGTTTTACTATAAAGTATATCTATATAATGTATATAAGTATATATAAAGTATATAAATATAAAGTATACAGTTTTACTATAAAGTATATCTATATAATGTATATAAGTATATATAAAGTATATAAATATAAAGTATACAATTTTACTATATCTTAATTACAGTTCTTGAGGGAAATGGAAATAAAATTATTTCCTGAAAAGGGTCTTCAAATCTTTTAAATCTGAAGGGGTAATTTTGCATAAAGTACTAGCAAGTTATTGCACCAAATGATGTGCTGGAGACACTGTAAACAGAATTTTTTAACTTAAATTTGTTTTCTTTGTCAAAAACCACTCTTCTCTGAAGCAGACCTGTATTTGAAACTTTTGCTTTAATTCGGAAGTTTTTCTTAAACATTTCTGTTAAGATTTTAAGTGAAGATGTTGAATCTTTAAGAACTATGGTGCTGTTGCATTTGATTACTTTTTGGTTTTTTGTCATTATTTTTTTTTTTTTTTTTCCTCAGGGAAATACCAAAACTTTTTAAAGAAGCTTCATCAAAAAGAAAAGCAGCAGAAGGAAAAGTAAGTTGTTTAAATTAATAATTATTTTTGGTTTTCCTGGTAATTTAATTATTTTCTGCTGATCAGATTGATGTAATTCATGGATCTATTACAGAAATGAAGGCTTATCTCACTGGTGGTTTTTGGACGGTGTGGGGGACCAAGGCTTCAACAGGGAGGGAAAATAATAATGTTAAATATTGGGAGGGGAAAAGCTTTAACTTGTGTCATTTCTTCAAAGGTATCAATGTCTGCTCTGACCCAGTTAATGAAAAAGATGCCGCTTTATCGTAAAGAGATTAGTAGGGTAAGAGGTCTTTTATAACTACAACCTCACAATAAATCCTTTTGTACACTGCAGTTTTGTGTGTTGTTGAAGTCTAGTTCTGTCCTGTCATTTTCCTGTTAAGTGTGCTGTATAACTTTTTTCCAAATTAATATGTTCACCTGTAAAATTGTGAGAAGAAAGTGTATTTCCAGGTGTTTCACTTTAGTGTGTAAAAAAATCTACTTTAAATTATTTGTGTGCTTTAAAGATGGAAGATAGTGTAGCCGTTTAATGTTATAAAAGGTATCATGGGAGTTCATCTCTGTGAAGGATAAACCACAAAAAATACATGATGGTGCTGGAGGAGAGGCAAAGGGTTGACTTTTGTAACCAGTAAAAATGATTGCTTTGTGTTTACAAAATACGAGCAAGGTATTGCAGCTTGTAATAATTGTTTTGGTTTTGGTATTCTAGCAAGTTATTCATCTTAACTTAGCAGAAGACTGCATGAGCAAGTTCAAATCTAACATAGAAAGGCTCTGTAAAGCTGAACAGGTATGTTGAAAAAAACGCCACATACCAAACAACAACTTGCTACAAATGTGACTTGTTTGTTCGTAAGAGTAAATGCTTGTTTTCAACTGACAACAGTAGTGTGTTTCTTGCCAATTTTTTTTTTTTTTGGGGGGGGGGATCAATTATAGAGAGAGAAACATTAAAGCTAAGTGAGATATACAAGGCTCTTGCTCTGCCAATAAAGGACTTTTGGTTGTTATCTTTAAATCTGACTGATTTGTATAAGGATAATCTTTGTTTTCTTTGTTCAAAACTGTTATGGAGTTGCCTGACTAAAAAGCAAGCCCTTTTAAAGTGTCTGGGAAAAGCATCTGCTAGAGTGAGGCATTGCATAGTGCTACTGATGCTGAGTTATACCTTACAATTTCTTATTTATGTGAATTCTAAATATCAAACATTTCAAAATCTGAGTGTTAGGTAGTGTTGTTATAATGCTGTAACTATTGAAATAATAATGACAAAGACTTCTCATACTGAGTTTAAATTGGCGCAGCTTGATAGTTTCCTGAAAACTATCGGTTCATAAAAATGTGTTTTAAAACACATGAAACACAAAAGTGGTGGGTTTTTTGTTTGTGTTATTGTTTTTTTAATGACTACTCACTAAACCACGTGGGTTTCTTTTTTTCCTTTATTTTTGGTTTGGTTTTGTGTTTTTTTTTTTTTTTTTTTTTGTTTTTTTGTTTTTTTTTTCCTTTAATTTAGGACTTGGCTCTTGGAACTGATGTTGAAGGTCAAAAAGTGAAAGACTCAATGAGAGTCCTCCTTCCTGTTCTGCTCAACAAAAGTCATGAGAGTTATGACAAAATTAGAGCTATTCTCCTGTACATCTTTAGCACTAATGGTATGATAAGTTACTCTATTTTGTTGTTGTTGTTTCTTTCAGTGGTATGGACTTCAGGTCAAGTTTAGGGCTAGTCCAAAGTTTTGGGCTAGTATCTTTAGTTAAGCATCTGTGTGGGAGCTGATGGACAAGTTTGAAAGAAATACTGTCCATCTTCTGCAGCTTCTCTTCTTTCCAATTTGTAATGAGGTACTACTGGTGAGGAGTTTAGACATTCAATATAAGTGCAGATCTATGCAGTGTTTCATCATCATTCCTGTTCTTGGATGTTGGCAACAGTTTAAATTTTCTCCTTTTCACTTACTATTGAAGCTGTTAAACGGGGAGCTCCATGTCTGTTACAACTAGAAAATTAACTCAGTGGGGAAGAATTTCTAGAAGAGGAGGAGGAAATTGGTATAATATTGGTCTAAGAAATCTATAATAATACTGAGTTTTAGTCTCAAAAATGGACTACATTTTCTCTAAAACAGTATTGTGTTAAAGTAGACTGTCCAAACAAACCAAAAATCTTGACTAAGTAACAGCCCAGAATGTCAAAGACAAAATTGGGGTTAAATTACTAAGATATTAAGTTGCGTGCTTTCCTTATGTCAAAGGAACTACCCAGGAGAACTTGGACAAGCTGATCCAGAACGTTCAAATACAAAGTGATAGTGATATGATAAGAAATTGGAAATACCTTGACGTTCCTGTTATCTCCTCAGTAAGAATGTATTCATTTATTTTGTAATTTCCTACAACCCAAGCACTTGGCTACAGCTATCTTATCTTTTCAAAGTAGAATAACTAAAATGTTCCCTCTAAAATTGACAGCTGGTGACTTGAGCTAGTCGGCTTTGGATAGTGCCAACTTACTCAGTTCCTTGTCTCTGAAATTAGTACTTCTAGTGTATTCTGAATTTTACAGATATTAATTGTTCATCGTTATTGTTATTTCCTAAGAATCGCCTCCTGATCCCCTTCCGCCCACTACTAATTGGTAATAAGTTTCAAAAATCCTAATCACTGTATAATATAACCTTGTTTTGAAAATCTTTTCAGTCTGCTGCTCAGCAGCATAAATACCCAAGGAGGGACCATTCTTCAGAAGAAACTTACCAACTTTCTAGGTGGACGCCTGTCATTAAAGATGTTATGGAGGTAAATCAGACAAACTAGTTAATGCTTGGGTGCAGTGCAGAAACTTACTCAAGTGGGCAGTTACAGCTAGTTTTTTGAAATTCCTTAGTATCTTGAGTTACTCCTCAAGTATTAATTTACAGGTTAAATACATCTGTTTAGCAAAGCGATCACTTGTACACTGTCTGTACTACAGAATGTTAGCCTGCTGTGTGTTAGCAGTGCTCCTTGTAAAGGTGATGCAAATGAAACTGAAAGCAAAAAGTCTTTTTGAATAGCTTGTCCTGTGTTTGGCAGTGGTCACTGGTTTGAAGATCTGGATTTTTTTGTTTTTCCCTCCAATGGGTCTTAAAACTCCAAATCTAAACTGTAGATTAGCAGCAGCTGGGAAATACTACTTGCTAGAGGCGTAGTTGCTCTGTTCTTAAACCTCTTTGTAAGCATCAGTTAGTGACCCGTGTTGGACAGAATAGTGAGTTCACTGGACCTTTTGTCTGTCCTAGTACTGTCATTCGTAGGTTCTTGATGAGTTTCACCCATTCATTTGTGTCTTCAGGGGACCCTAACTTCTCTCATACACCACTAAAGAGAAATCAAATATGTTAGGGTCTTCATAGATGAAAAGCTGCTGGTGAAATCTGAGCAGTTAAGTCCGCATTATATTTATAGAGAAAGCATATGTGCTTCCAGTTCCTCATGATATGCAAAAACCTTGTAATTTTTGAGCATTACGTGGTTTAGCATTTTGTTACATAGGAATGTAGTTGATGAAATGCTGCTTGCAACTGGCTGTTCCAAGAAATTGCATGTGCTGGTGTTGAATTCCAGTTAGACATCCTTACTGGAAGTTGAAACTTAGTGGGTGTTACATCTGCATGGCTGTTTGAAGTGAATCTCTGTTTTGCCCTTCAGGATGCTATAGAAAACAAACTAGATTCAAAAGACTGGCCTTATTGTTCCCAGTGTCCTCCTACCTGGAATGGTTCAGGAGTAGTCAGGTAAACTGTTTAATTTCCTGAAATATAATTTACCCATTTACCAATATTTATGTCATGTACATTCTCAAACATGAAAGTGTGCTTACTAAGCAGCGAAATAACGTTAATAGTCGTGTAAAATGTATGGTTTTTTCTTCTAAACCATACTGACCTTTGTTTATTAACTCTTGGCTATATATAGCTTTTTACTTGGAGTATCTCCCTTTTGCTTCCAAGTTAGAAATAATATTTCTGTATTCCCAGAATGAGAAGTTTAAACCGTTGACCTTTTTAGTGTGAAGTAGTTTTGGGACTGGATTATTGGTATAGTGCAACTTGGGCAAAAAGAATTATTGTATTTCTCCTGAAAGTTATTTCTGCTGTGGTAGCAGTGGTGTCATTCTTCAAGGTAATGAGTTCAGTAAGTTAAAATTAATGTCTCTAGGTTCTCTCATGAGGGAGTATGGGCCTGTTGGACATTTGACCCCTGTTGTTAGGGGATGGTTTAGAGAGGTCCAGAAAAGTTGGAGGTCTTGAAATTAATTCTCTGCTAATGAATGTGAAATCGTGTGTTCTGTGTATTTGCATATTTACTGAGTAGTACTGAGAAGTTATTTTGGGATTTATTTTTTTTAGCTCACTAATCTGTACTGTCCCTTCCTTCCCTTTTTAATCCTATGAGCTCTTGAACCTCAAGATCAATACCTGCTAATTTGACAGCTTTGTCACGTTTGGTAGTGTTATTTGAATGTGTGACAGCTGAATAGTGATAGGAGCATTCCTATCTCAGGAGCGCTCATTGCACTGATCAGATGCAGGAATTCATAGGGAGGGAAATTTATACACATCCTAAAATTGTAAGAGACGCTTGCATTGGAATTTGTATGTTATGGAATAAAAGACAAAAGGTACAGATGCACAGCCTTGGGAAAATATTTTTTCCCAACCTTGGGGACATAAGGACACACAATGGTGATCAAGACAATGAAACACTGGGGCAAGTCCATATACTTTGTAACTGGATCTCTATCTTACAGGCTGATGCAATGTGAGAATCTTTCAGGCACCCTAGCAAAGAGACATGAGGGCTGAGGATGTCTGAATCTGCAATTTCTGTGTCTGTGTTAGTCTATTTTAAGTGCCTTTTTTTTTTCACTTTTTCTTTTTTCCCCTGCTAGCTATCTGAAGCTAGCAGGTAGTTAGTTGGTAACAGCCAAGTTTTTTGTTTTTTTGGGGAGCGGGTTTCATTAGAGAATCTGTTAATGTTTAGAAACTGAAAAACCTAAGACTAGCTTGTTCAAATGATCCTGTTATGAAAAATGGCACTGGAATTGCTAGCATGCAGAACTAAGCTGCTTGGTAGAAGTACTTGTGTGTGTGTGTGTGTGTGTGTGTGTGTGTGTGTGTGTAACATTTTTGATTTGTATTTATTTTCCCCCATGTGATACTGAATAGTTTCAGAAATACGCAAACTTGTTTTCATTAAAATCCTTTGAATTATCAATTTGTTTATTTTGTTTTTTTGTGAAATGATAATCAAACCAGGAACTGAATGATAGAAAATGTTACTGCTTGAGTGTATTATTTTTACCAAAATTACTCAGTAATGCTATATAAATGTCATCTTATAAAATCTTTTACAGTGCACGCCAGAAACCTAAGGGTAGTTATAAAGATGAGCGAAGGAGTAGTGCAAGACTGATTATATTTGTGATTGGAGGAATTACATATTCTGAGATGCGCAGTGCTTATGAAGTTTCCCAAGCCTACAAATCCTGCGAAGTCGTTATTGGTAAGCTTGCCTTGGGGAAAGGGTGGTAGGTAGGGGTTTACTGCATGTGGTTTTTGGAAAATATAAGCATCATTTTTTCTTCCATTCTCTAAGTTGGTTCAACAAACTAGTACTAACTATAGCCAATGTCTTTCTTAAAACTGTGCATTTAGAAGTATCTTTTCAGTTTATCTAGATTGCTTGGTGGCTGTTTTGTTTGTTTGTTTTGTTTTGTTATTGTTGTTTGGTTTGTTTGCTTGTTTGTTTTGTTTTCAACCAGATGCTAAGCACAGTAAATGCTGTTGTGCTCTACAGAGGAGTCGTCATGAATTTTGTCAAAGAAATGTATTATTGAAGTAGCCTGAAGTATAGTGAAAAGCATTTAAACAGATTCATGTTTTCTTGCATTACAGCTGGCAAACCAGTGCAAAATTACTTTTCGGGGAGGTAGGGAATATAAGTATCTTTAACAAACAAACAAAATAACCAACCCCACTCGCCCCCCAAAAACCCCAAACAGCAAACAAACCAACCCCAAACAAAACAAACCAATCCAAAATAACCTTTTCAGTGTAGATCAGTTGACTTTGCAACATCCTTGAATTCTTGTAATGTGTTCTTTTTTAGGGACTTTACACAAACCATGCCATGATTTATAGCTTTTGCCCTGAAAAATTAAGCAATTGCGTTAATATTAAGATTCATCAGTAAATGCATGAGTTAGCAGCTGGGGTAGTAATCTGTCAGTTAATACTTCAGGTGTAGTAAATGCTTGTTCTATCAGCTCCTGTGCTTCAAATAATAATTTCCTGTGATGCTGTTTAAATTTAGGTGCTAAAGCATTTGCTTATACGGTATATCAAAACAGAGCACCAAAATATAGATTGTGACCAGAGACCTGTATCCATCTCCAGTGACAGCTGCTGCCCAGGTTCATGGTCATCTAAAGCATTCTAAATTGCCTGCAATGCCTATGTCTAGCAGTTCTATGTAGTCGTGAGTTTCAAAAAGGATTAAATCTATCTACCATAATTCTAAATAAATAAATAAATACTCTTCCTTAAAGCAATGACAACTTTGATTTTGAGATTGAGAGTCTGTTACTTCAAGATAGTGGGGAGTGTTTAGGTTTGGTGTTGTGTGTATTTGGGGTTTGTTTGTTTGTTTGGGTTTTTTTGGTTGGTTGGTTTGTTTGCTGCTTTCATCAGTGGTGGTTGAGGTAAGTTTAAGGCTGGTCCTACTTCTGAGTTGCAATCAAAAGACCAGAACAGCAGCAATGTAGTTTAACAAGAACATTTCTTCATCTGACGCTTGTTTACAAACCCACGGTGAGTTTAGATAATGCTTTTGCTGTAGTGTCTGGCACTGATCTTCCACAGCACAGTCTTCTTTTTTGCTTAGAGGTTATTTTTGCAGTTTAGTTTGTAATCCTGATCTTTGAGGGAAGGTACTGACTACCAAATTTCCATGTGTCTTACTGCAAGATGAAATCTTCCTGTGTTCCTGATTCAGAACTCGAGGATTAGTAGCCCATTCAGGCTACTAAAACTAAAGGTTCAAGACAGCCCTGATTTTAAACAGTTAAAGAGTTCACTTTATAACTCTAGGGTGACCCTTCATGGCAAAAGTTATAATGACTGTCTGAGAACAAGAGAGGTAGTTGTGCACTCTGGAAGAATCGTAAGGGTGTTCTTTGCTGCTCCAGACTTGGAATTTGTTGCAAACTTTTCAAGGTGATGTCAGTAAGAGCCAGTTTTCTGTAACTGCTATTTCTGTGGAAAAATACTGTTTGTGACAATCTTTAATCCAGATGGTTTCTTGATTCCAGGTTAAAAGCCTGTTGTTAACTCCCCCTTTGACAGAATGGGCACATCACTTGTAGGCTGCAATAAATTCATACAGCAAAGGTGGCCCAGGCTTAGTTTATATTTCAGTCTGGGCAGAGCAGGGACTTGAAACTTCTATCCAAAGTTAAGAATCCCAGTCTGGATGTTTCAGTGTGTGAAAGAGGGACACCATCTACTTAATGTTGACACGGTGACACTATATGATAAAACCTGAAAAACACTTTGAGCTGTTGTGCTTAAGTTTTACAGGTACTGTAAAAAACACTGGCATGTCCCCAGTTTGTTTGTTTGTTTATTTATTTTCAAGAGAGAATGTCTGTAATTCTGACTTTCAGACTGGTGCAGTTAATAATTATTTTCTTTTGTCAGGTTCTACTCATATTTTGACACCTAAAAGACTACTGGATGAAGTCAAGAGCCTTAGTAAACCCAAGGATATGGTCTACATTAAGGATGAATAGAAGTGGTCATGTTAATGATGCATTAGGAAAAGACAAATAGTATGTACACATTCTGATGGAACTGAGTGTTCTAAATACTGTACCAGGACACTACATGGTTCTCACTAATGGGGTGTCACTTTATAATTTAAATTTGCTGCTTTTTTTGGGGTGGGGGAGAAGGTAGAGGGACAAATCAACCTGTGTGTGTCTTAGGTTGTATTTTGTATAGACAGTGTTACACTGTAAGTCCTTTTTCAAAAGGGCTTGTTCATTCCTAAGAAATGATGCTAAAAGTTATTGTGCTTATATGTAGACTGAAATTGTCTGAGAACTATGGAACCGTTCCATTATGGAGTTTATTTCTACAAATGACTAAATTAAGGGACTAGGCTCTTATGTAGAGGTTTTGGGAGAAAATTTGGCAATATGAGTTTATAACAAGTATATTTCACAGTGTGGTGTCTCAAGCTGTAATACCTTCTGTCAAATAACTCACCGAATTCTTTAAATATATGTAACTGTGAAAAATCAAGAGGTTTTTTAGATGGTGGTGGTTAAGGTACAAAGTTAATCATGGAAGTACTAAGCACCTCTAATTTCAATAAATAACTGGAGAAATACTGTTGAACTGTGCACTGAAGTACACTTTAAATAATACAGGGATTATTACTAAAGCTTTTCAAAAAAACTGTTTCTTCCTTATAATTGCATCTCCACAGTCTATCTTAGAAGTTGAATTGCTTGTAATATGCAAATTCCAAAATTTTTAGCTTAAATCCCTTTTTGAGGGAGTGGGGGCAGTGGAAAAAGAGAGTAAAAGAAGAGAAGTAGTTGAATCTTTCATATGGCTTGGTTCTTTAAAATAAGAAAAGCAAAAAGCAAACCAAACACCAAAAGTTGATGCATTCAAGAGATTTACTGTTTTCTTCTACTTTGTTACATACTAAGAAAGAAATACATAAATTGTGTTGAAGGGGATCAAAGAAGTTCTAAATTATATTCTGTAATACTGGTAATATTTAGATTTGTCTTGGAAAATTACTTCAGTAATTAAATTATGAACCTTTTAAAGCGATGTTGTATTGATGTGCCCTGAAATGTTTGTTTTATGTAGAATCTGAGAGAAATGTTGTAATGAAAAAGATGAGATTACTCATGGCTTTCTATTTACATTTTGCCAACTGTAAGGATATTAACTTTTTGTTTTGCAGAAAGGTGGTTTTGTTTGTTTACCCTTAATTTTGCCCTCAGGTTAACTGGTAAGTTAAGAGACCATTTTGGTTAGATAAGTTCAGTCAAAGTTAATTAGAAGCTGGAAAAGGTCAAATTCCTTCCCTCTGCATCAGAGAGGAATGCAATGGAGAATATTATGTAATGATTCTAGAATGTTGCAGGACATGGTGCGTGATGAGGTTAAGTGGCTGTAGCTTTCAAATGCATATACATGAGTTACACATGTAATGTATTCTGACTTTATTTTCAGTGGGAATACAGGAACAACACCTCTTTAAGTGGTTCATTAAACATCATGTGCATCGAAACATCAAAAAGAAAAGTTAGCAGAGATAACATATCTGAATTCTAGTTTCTAGCTGTAAATATCACAGTAAAAATCCGGAGTAAAAGTATGTATTTAAGAAACACAGTGCTCAACACTTCTTTACTGAAGATGCACACTTTGAAATCAATATTAAACAATTAAACTTAGGAGTCCTTACACTTGGGCAAGAAGAACCCAAGTTCAGTGTAAAAGCAATATGTAATTGCAATTTTTTTCATACTCCAAAAACTTAAAGGCAATAAATACAGAACAAAATAACTGATATCAAAATGTCCTACTTAAGGACTGAAATAATTGAAGTACAGTAGTGTATAGAATCTATTGTATTGATATTGAGAGATGAAGAAATACCAGCCTGAAATATTGGATTACTTTAATGGATTTGGCAGCTAAGCTGAAAGCACTTGATAGTCTTAAGTGCTGTCACTAGCGCAAAATTTGATAGCTGATAAATACAAGACTTAAGACTTTTGAACCCATCATCTGCTGTTTCCAGAAGCCAAAGCCAAGCTTTACTGCAAAGATGGACCAGGAGAGATGCTTTAAGAAAACAAATCTGACAGAGAGATGTAGCTGAAAGCAGCTGGTTTGTTACAGGAGCTTGTGAAGGGGGTGATGGTGGTGATGGGAGCAGATTTCTTGCTTGTTTTTCCCAAGGATCTTCTTGGCTACTTTTCTAGATCAGAAATTGTTTTATTGAGATCAAGAATGGGCAAGAGTTTTATCAAGATAAAAGTCTCCCCCCAAACCCTAATATTTTAGAGTAAGTGTACAAAGTATATTATAATTTTGAAAGTTCCTGTTTTCATATTATGCATCTTAAAATAGCTACCTATCCCATAAATGTGGGCCCAGAATCACATAAGCACACATTGGTCTGATTTGCCTAGACAAATTGCACTTGGAAATATCTTTAATATTTCTTAAGTTGAATCTAGAAATCTGGACAAGATGCAGAGATGATGAAGAGGGAAATCAAAGGTATGGAATAATTTAAATGTCAGGAATGGCTAAAATAGGATCCTTGATGAAGGAGAAAAATAGTGAGACATGGTGCAGTAATATAACACACTTTAAATTTTTAATCTGGGGGAGGGGGGATTGGGAGGAAGGGGCAAGAACCTTAATACATATGGGAGAAAAATCTTTATGAGGCTGTTAAAGATGTTGCTGTTGATTGGGAAGGACTCTGAGCTTTCAGTTTCCCAGAGAACGTTCTAAGTAAATGTCACTGTGTGCTTGTCTGCTGGCTTTTTATTCTTAGGCATTTGCTGTCACATCTGGGACAACGGGTTCAGACAGTGACCCAGGATGAACCAAAGGTCTAGCTGTTCTTGTGGTGTGGGAAGATTTCTATGGTAGAGGGTTTTTTTTTTTTTTATTGGATCGAGGAAATCTATAGCAATTACTTTAACTATAAAGTTAATTTGCAAAGTAAGAATAGGAACATTCCAAACATGAATCTAGCAACTTCAAAGGCTAGTGAGCCTTTCACCTGTGCTGTTGTCTTAAGCTAAATAAAGCAAAACCATGGATGATAAGCAGAGGCAAATCAAGTTATAAGGATATACAAAGAAACGAAAGGTTAATAGTATTGTTGGCTGTCAAGCATGGAAGAAGCCCTGAAAAACAAAAAGCTGTTGACTCAGACTTGTAAATCAGTGGTACACAGCAGCAAGTTTAGCTGTCACTGCTTGCATGAATGGAGTCTGGTTATCTCTGTATCCGTCAACTGATGAAACCACTTGGGTTTCCCTGAAAATGACTGTCTTTTTAAGTAATGCACTGTCACTTCTGACTTGATTTCCATCAGTTCTTATATACTTGGGAATTGCTTCAGTGAATAACTTCCCTGATAATAAGGCTATTAACTTGCTTGTAATAACTGCAGTTAAATGGATTTCAGAAGGAAGATAATATGACTCCTCTCGGCCCACTGTATTTCTACAGTATCTTAAAATTTTCCAACCTGCTTACTATAACATAAGTTCTCAAAGCCAAATGTATCTGATAGGGTAAGCACACTGCATTGGAGAAACAGAAAATGTAGTTGCTCAAAGTACTTCTACAACAGATGGTAATACTCAGTTACTGAGGTGTGCAAGGAAGTCCTTTAAAAACAACTCCCAATGTAGGGCACTCTACAAACAAAATAATTACAAATATTAATTACAACTTTGTATGTGAGCATAATGCTTATTGGTGTCCCAGGATGTGCTTAAGCAGCTGCTGTTAAAGTGTGGGAAGAAAATATATGTAGTAATCATCGAGCTTTATCCTCCTATTGAGGGGTGGGAGGGGATAAAAAGTCAAAAAGTTACCTTTGCTTGTTTAAGCCAATTTTTATTAAGCTGTCTTAAATGAAAACTCAGCGAAGGTAGCTGTGCACAGTAATCGGGGTTAGCCAACATACTGAAGACTCTCAGTAGAATTTGGACTTTGTTTGCCAGTTCAGAGACTGCATGTGAACATGTGTAATACCAATAAGCTCCGGTTTGGTTTAGTACTGATAGCTACAGAACAGGTAATGAAGTCAGCTAGCTGACTTCATGATCTTTGTATTTATTATTTCATATTTGTAGAGATAATGATGCTTCAGTATCAACCAGCAAAACAATATAGCATTTGAAACTGGGTAATTAAAGCTGCTTCCTTTTAAGTTTAGCCAGATCTTCTGAAACTGCTTGTACCATTCGTTCGGTAGCTTTCTTCAAAACGTTTGCTGTCTGTATGGCATGATCCAGAGTAGAATGTAAAATCTGCTGGGAAATAATAAAATATAGTCTTGTTAAAACTAAAGGCAGATGTTTACATAGGTATAGAATAGAAAATTAGGTTTGTTTAAGGTTCTGTGCAGTGTTTTCACTCTGAATACACATTGAGAAGAAAAAATTCTGAGTCATGTGAGGCCAAGTTGGAAGTATCTGTTAGTTAGTTCTCTCTTTGTGTAATCCTTTCAACTGAGGGATGTTCACACACTTCTGAAGTAGAAGCCCAGTGTGGTGCATGTTTGTGGCATTGGGAAGGTTTTCTTTAGGTTTTGATAGTGGTTTGTATGACATGTTTTATTTCAGTATATGAAATATAATTCCAGAAATAAGAGCCAGTGCTCATTTTCTGTTCCTTTTGCCATTTATGCAGGGACTGAGTTGCATAAAGAGTCTGTAACATACTCATATGAAATAACATACTAATACATAAGCTAAAATACTTGGGATTTTAACTCCTTCCTGTCTTATCCTCAAAAGGACTAGACATGCTTAGGTTGTAATAGACAACTTGCTAAGAATGGGACGTTCAACAGTGTCATGATGTGGGGATGAAAGCTTCCGAGGATACTTGTGTGGCTTATAATTTTCACTCTGAAGTCTTACATTTGCATTGGACTCATTAGCATTTCTGTATCTGATGTTGATTGCAGATTTGGTTTGGCCAGACTTCTTGCTGTGTAAGCAGTGATATGAAAGGATAATTTTATCATATGTGTTTGAATAGCAGGTTTTGGCAGCCTCCGAGTTTTGCCTAAAAATAGGATGCATAGCATAAATAGAAACAATTTTAGTAAACAAAGAATTTCTAAAATATGAAATAAATATATAGACACCTTGATAGCATACGCAGTAGCAAGTTAATTTTACAGTGAGTAGAATTTTTCATTTAACTATAAAACACAGTCCATCGTAGTTTGTGTTACATGTTGTTGCAGTAAAATAGAAAACATGCCAGGATGCAGAGTCAGGAAATCTCTCACAATAGTATTGCATTCTTGGTGCTTTCTCTGAGTGGTCTGTGCTGTTAATTCTCAAGTCCAGCTGCTGTGCTTCCAGGCAATTGCTACTATTGAGCAATGCTGTCAAAAACTATGGTGACAAAATTGTCTGAATTTCAGTCTAGTCTGTGCCTACAGTTAAGAATCCATTTTACTTCTCAGACTCCCACTATAATTTAATGTTAACAACAGTTAAAATAGGACTGTTACATATTAAGAAATGGTAGCAAACACAACTGGATCTTAACTAATGCAGATCTGCTTTTTAATCTGAGTGTGACCATCCTCTTAATCAAGTGAAGTATTTTTTTTTTTTTTTGACTATTAAATGTGTCAGGTGAAGAAGTTTCTATTTACTCTTCCTTAAATTAGAAACATACATGAACTACTCTTAAGAATTATTTACACTTGCTATTAGGTTAAATATTTTCATTTCACTAATGACTAAAATTCTAATATACAGCATGCACTGCAAAGATGAAACATTCCTTCTGTTTGATACTGGTGAGTTGTTTTTTCCTTGCTGAATCTTCAATGACGGCATTTTCTGTTGCACTGTTTAGTTACTGCTGCAGCTTACCTTGCAGAAAGTCTGTTTACAAGTTCACATGGCTGTTTATTTTTCTGAGCCTTTTGAGAGGGAAGTCTCTGCTGTGAATAAGCTGCAGTAATTGAGGCCATGTTTAAAACAAAGACAAAAAAAAAGTAATTTGCTGTGTATTTATAATTTTTCTCCATTTGCCATTCATAAAAAATCAAGTAACTATCACTACTGAATAAAACTTGAATATGTTTAAGATTTTTTCTAAATGAGGATAGAGGAACCTTTTTGATTTTGCTGTTGAATTTAGTTCTGTGGTAAACAGTATGCAGATTTATATTACATTTCATACAGTGAAAGACTACAGAGGCAGACTGTAGAATAATCAGACTCATATAATCCTAATAATTACGTGAATTTTTCTTTGATTTATAGGTTTATAGAATTTGTACAAAGAAGTAACTAATTTGTACTTCTTTCCCACTGTTGAAAATTTGTATTTTTCTACATGCAATTTTTCCTACAGTATAGAGAGGAGTCTGAGGTAAGAGACTTCAAAAGCTACATGTTCAACATTATAAATATTATTTATAAAGTAAGGCTTTTCTTGACTTTGTGTGTCACATAATTTTGAGTGTAGAGATGGAATCTTCTTTAGTACTTGTTTACTTTAGGTATTAACTAGCACTGAAAGTTGGCACAGTAATGCCTAATTTTAAAAATTCTTCTTTATGGCACTGCCAAATGAGATATTCCCATCATAAATGAAACATGGAAGGGACTCTTCTCATGAAGAATCAGGTAAGGTGTTGTGTATGGGGACTAAACTTGGCCAGGTGTGTAAAAGTTGGGTTCGCTGATATTGCTTTACAAGATCTATACACATCTATTGTTGCTCCTGGTTGCTTATACTAAATTAAATTGACCTGATAGTTGCAATGTGGCTTTCTGCCTCTTGACATCTAACCTGTGACAGGAAATTACTTTGGTACACATCATACTTATAAGTTGAAACACAACATTAATTTCTACATTTGGCACAAGACTCAACAGGCTGTTTGTAATTCCTGAGTTGAAATTGATCTTTGCTTCCTGCAGGGTATCTGCATGTAAACCCTGAAAACAAAGACATGTTTAGAAAAACAAACACTATTAAAAATATTTTTGCACAGATATTAATAGTTTTGCAAATATTATACCTCTTGTCTCTCCATGTGGTCTTTTATTGAATGTTTTGAAACTCCCAGTCTCACAGTTCACAAATTCCTTGTTTGGTGAATCATTATAGGAATTGTATGCAGAGATGTCTTCTGAATCGCTGCCTAAAATTCCCAAAATAAATTAAAAAGGTCTGAAATAGTAAAAATTTTGGCCTGTATACCTAGGTAATTATTTGTCTTTCAGCACCATCATTTTTGAGCCCTTCGCTGCTATTAACACTGCTGCAATTTGAAGTAATACTTTTTTGTCCATTGCAGGTGGGGACTGAACTTTAAAGATTGTCTCAAATGTAGATATTTTTTTTTTTGGTGGTAGTTGTTTCCAGTCTGATAGCTGGTGTTTTGTGTGTGTTCGTGTTTGTGTTTGTTTTTTTTTTTTATTTTATTTTTTTAATTTTTTTTTTTATTTTTTTGTTGGTTTGGGGTTTTTTTTGGTATGTTTTTGGTTTGATGTTTTGTTTTTGTTGTGAGGTTTGGTTGTTTTTTTTTTTTTTTTTTTTAAAAAAGTTAAGCTCTCTGATCTCCATAGTTTTATGAAAACAATGTGGCCTAAGAGGAATGTGACAATAGAATTTGGGATATCTAGCACAGCACTCTTTAGCTATTGCACAAATCAGTGCTAACAATAATGGCCCCTAGTGTTTTACGTTAAAGTGAAAGGATATCTTGAGGTCCTTTCCAACCCTTACTATTCTATGATTCTATGATTCTATGATATTGCAGAGAAGCCAAGGACAACAGGTAGACCAAAGGTAAGAAAAGCCTACATATTCAGACTTAAAACTGAATCTAGGACAGCCCATGCTATTTTTTTTTAGTTTTTGGGTACTGACTGCTTCAGCGTATTCTGCAGTGAAAAAACAAGATGGGGATGCCATAAGAGAAACAAATGCCGACCAGTTCTTACTGAACCTCCAAGCCATGGAGTCTGGGATGGCTTGTCTACTGATGTAACCAGCTCAGTAGCCTGTGTGGGATCTATTTTGAATTCAATGAACTTACACTATTAGGGGCTGGACTAAGGAACAAGAATATTTTCAGCCTGTGTCAACCCTGAATGGGTCAAAGACTTAGGAGAGCTTTTTGATTTTTGTAGAGTAAGAATGTTGAATCCAAAAACTAAACCTGGAAGTACTGATGTGAAATGTTCCAGTTGCCCTGTTTGAAATCCCACTTTTAGGATATGAAATAAATGTACATAACAATGAGGAAAAAGGAAAATCAAAGCATTGTGTGCACACAACTTTGATGGAGCTTCTTAGGACCCTGTCCATTTGAGTTTTGAATATCTCTGAGAATGGATATTTCATGGTTTCTCTTGGGCAAACTGTTTCAGTGTTTGACTAGACCCAGAGTTAACGTTTTTTTTTTATTGTTCATATTTAACTGGAAGTTCCATTGCAGCATGTCTGTTGCCTCTTGGTCTGTCCCAGTGTCTTGTGCTGTGCTAAGTAGTAGCATCTGTTAAAACTACAAAAAAAATTTCATGCTGCTGAGATGTGACACGATTCAATAGTAGGCATAAGCGCAGTTCTGACCTTTGTATGCCATTACTACTTACTCACGTTGCTGTCTGATAAATCAGTTGGTTTTCTCTGCATGAAGAGTGAATAAGCTCCAGTTTTCTTTTCCTGTATGTTTGTGTTTCTTGAAGCATGAAAACAGAATATTAATTGTACCTGAATGCTTTTATATAACGAACCTTATAAGCATATTATATTAATATTTGATCACTTCTTACTTGAGGAGAAATCAGATTTACCCATAGAAATAACTCTACCAGTATCAATTATCTGAAAAGGTGGTAAGTAGAAGCTTAAATTAAAATGTAATGACTTGGGAAATTGTTAACCCTTTAGCTAAAGGACACATTCTGACAAAAGGACTCTACTACCAGAGCTGTTAAAAATGCTTAAAAGTAGAGCTTTTAGTAATCACATCTCTGAATAGTGAATTAGTATGAAAATCCTATGTATTTATATGTGTGTTAACATATGTTGCATCAAAATATTATCAGTGGTAAGGATTATATAGTTTCTTGGTAGCTTTGAGCTAATAAGGCTTTAATTTTACTGCCTTCAGGTAATTAGAGGAATATTTGAGATGTACTTTCTGCCAGAACAAAACCGAAGTTCCTTGTTTGTAATATTTTACATCTATTTTCAACTTAGGGCATACAATATCATCAAACTTATTTGGAAAATATTCTACTCATTCATGAAAATAATGATCAGAAATGGAGCAGACTTCCTTTAAATGACAAGTGGGGAAAAAAAAAGGAACCTAGGTGAGTTCTACTACATAAAGATTAACATTTATATTTAGATTAATATTATTGTCTTCTACGCTGCATATATTGTGAGATCTAGCTTTGATTAGAGATTTAATTTGTCAAAATTTCAAACTCCAAAATAACACATGTAAGTTTATTTTATCACATTGACATTTCTATAAATGAAACTTTTCAAATGTAAGGGTCACTCTGTAATACACACAGAGGTATCCATATGCTCTCTTTCCAGGCCTATCAGTTAATTGATGGCAGTGATAACTTCAAACATTTTACATTGCTGAACACTTTGCAGTCATCCCTGTTTGGGATGCTGGCATGAATCACTGAATAGAGAACAAACACAAAGCCTCTTCTCTTAACACGCTATTAAAATAACTCTGTACCACTTAAGCACAGTAAACCGTATGGTGGTCCAGTGGTTTACTGAGATGGGATACTTCATAATATGAATGTAATCCTCTCTTTAATAAGAGCTCTGCGATTTCTCTGGTCATCTGGTTTATCATATACCTTATGTGATTATCTGCTGATAAACTTGAAAAACAGATTGTCCTCTCATTTATCTGTATCAAAGACGTCATTCAGTGTTTCAGGCAGAGTCTAGTATAGAGACATACCAATGTACATGCATGTATCTATTCACTTAGCTGTAGGAAACGACATGTATGACAAGCCAAAATACATAATAGACTTACCTGTTCATACTTGAATCTTCATCAGCATTAAATTTTTGACTTGATGTATCCTGACTGTGGCATGCAAGACCTTCAGCAGGATATTTTTGCTCAGGTGAAAGGCATCTCTGTTGCACACAGAAGGCAAAACAAATGTATATATGATTGTTTATATTACTGTGTATCTGTAACTGTATGACATATCAAACAGGATACTATAAACAGTCACATTGTTTGCATATCAATTTTGTATTGCTTTTAGTTACCATGAACTCTACAATTTGATTTATCTTTTTACAATTCTATCTGTAGAGCAGACTGGGAAAAATATGACCACATCATTGTCCATGCAGTTGGAATTCGAGATAGGTTTCATAGAATCATAGAGTAGTTAGGGTTGGAAAGGACCTTAAGATCATCTAGTTCCAGCCCCCCTGCCATGGGCAGGGACACCTCCCACTAAACTATGCCACCCAAGGCTCTGTCCAACCTGGTCTCGAACACCACCAGGGATGGTCCTTTCCAACCCTTACTATTCTATGATTCTATGATTCTATGATTCACAACTTCCCTGGGCAACCCATTCCAGTGCCTCACCACCCTTACCATAAAGAATTTCTTCCTTATATCCAATCTAAACCTCCCCATTTAAGTCTGAACCTGTTACCCCTTGTCCTCTCACTACAGTCCCTAATGAAGAGTCCCTCCCCAGCATCCCTATAGCCCCCCTTCATATACTGGAAGGCTGCTATGAGGTCTCCATGCAGCTTTCTCCAGGCTGAACAGCCCCAGCTTTCTCAGCCTGTCTTCATACGGGAGGTGCTCCAGTCCTGTGATCGTCCTCGTGGCCCTCCTCTGCACTTGTTCCAACAGTTCCATGTCCTTTTTATGTTGAGGACACCAGAACTGCACACAATACTCCAAGTGAAGTCTCACAAGAGCAGAGTAGAGGGGCAGGATCAGCTCCTTCGACCTGCTGGTCACACTCCTTTTGATGCAGCCCAGGATATGGTTCGCTTTCTGGGCTGCAAGCGCACACTGCTAGCTTACGTTCATTTTCTCATCAACCAACACCCCCAAGTCCTTCTCTGCAGGGCTGCTCTGAATCTCTTCTCTGCCCTTTTCTTCATGTTGCTTTTAGAAGGATTATTGTATGTGAATGAATCTTTCTGTGTCTTAATTATGTTTAAAGGCAAGCAATTGTTTGTAAGTTTTTGCTCTCTGAACAAATAATAAAGTCAGGCTAATAAACACAGTTAAGTCTTCCCTGAGAGAAACCAACTTTATCACAGACCTCAAAAATGTTTGAGAGTCCTTTAAATTTCTCCTCTGGAAACCAATTCAGCAATGTTTTGATTTCACTATTCTATGATTCTAATGTTATGATATGCTGTAAAATCCCAAAAGATGAGCTATCATACTGTGCAACAGCTGAAGAGAAAAATGTGCGATCTGATCTCAAAGCTGAATAAGATAATGTAGGTTTTAAAAAAAAAGTGAGGATAGAAACAGATCTCATACCATTATGTTGGAAGAATGCTTTTTTGCTAGCAGACCTTTCCTCGGAGGCTCTCTTTGTCTTCTGGAAGCTGATTCACCTCTCTTTTGTAACCTCAGTTGGTTAAGGGAAAAACACTTATTTTATTTTTCTAATCTCACAGAGAGATGATTAACACCCCAGATAAAACTCCCCAAGAGGGCAGAGATGGTATATAGAATTGCTTCACAAAGGTTTGATGGCAAATTATGTCAATATCTGCATCCCTCCCTTTTCTTGTTTATTAAAAAGACCACAGAAATATTGTCAAGTAACTTTTTACTGGCAGTGTCATTCTCAGTGCCAGTGAATTTTGTGTGATGCAGTGCATTCACTAGTATTTAGCTCCTAGCAAAACTGATGTGGTAGTGTTTTGGCTTCAGGAAACTCTTTGAGGTCCATAAAACCCAGAAAGGCAGCAATGCCAGGCTGGAAGGAATTCCTGGGTATGTAGTTACAGAGTTTTCTATAAAAGTTTTATTCCGGAAGAATCCCTGTTGATTTCAGAAATTCCAGAGATGCTGAGTTTTCTATATTCAGCAAATAATTTTAGATAAACTTTTATAAAAACTGATAAATAGATACTTCAAAGTTTTCACTTACATGTGAAGGCAAAGATTGCACTTGTCATCTTCTGAAGAAAACTGATTTGTCTGTGGAATTACATCAATTGTCTGACTTTTTTCTCCCTCATTGTTGGAAAGAAGTAAGTTTTCAATGCCTCTTCTTTCTGGAGGATCAGCAGTGCTTGAAACTACTAAGCTCTGTACAAAGTAACCATAGCATAGATAAGTAGTATGTGGTTGTTGCATTGCAAGTATGTGACTTCTACGAGCTAGCATTTTCAGTGTCCCTAACTTGGGATTCAGGGAAAAATGTTTTCTGAAACACTGACTATGAAAACGTTTGGTGATATTTGTCTACAGATGTGTAGAAGGTCATAAGATTACTTTTTGTGCATTTATGATCTAGGACAAAATATTGCCATTCTGGGCAGTAAACTTAGTTTTCTATAGCGTAATAACTTTTGATCTTCCAGTAATTTTGCAGTTCAGAATCTTGGACAAATAAAGTAGTACTTTTTCCGACTAAATGATGGCGATTAGTTCCCCAAAGCAAAGACAGCTTTGTAAAAGTTTAAAGTAGCTACTTGTATTTTCTTACTTAAAACAAAATAGTTGTACATTTGAAATAGTAAGAGTTACCTCACAAAGGGAATATGATGAATCGGCAGATTCATCGGAAGTAAGCAAAGACGACAAGTTGCATTTGCTGTCTTCAGTTTGTTCTTGGATGTCTTCAAGCAGCATGCCAAGTCTAAATATTTCCCCTTCTAACTTTCTAAACCCAATTACAATACACAGTTAGTGAAATCTGTATAAACTTGATACTTTATTTATTACTATAATAACCATATTGGGCATTGCAGTACACTTCCCATAGGATAAGAGATAAATTGGAGTTCACTGAGCCCTTTTGAAGTGCTTGAATTAATCAATTAGCCTACTGATAACTAGGATATGCAAAGCCCAAGATAAATATCGGCCAATCACTTTTAGTGCACCGCATACAGTATTAAGATAATGTTTGCACTTAAAATTCTAATGGATAAATGAAGTCCGAGTTGTAAAACATTTAAAATACAGAAAATATACTGAGGTACTAATTATCACTTATTTTCTAACCTTTCAGGATCAAACTCTCCAATGTTGATAGCCTTGTCCTTGTAGTTCTGCAGCTGCAAATTATGGTGCTCTTCTCTCGCTGTTAAGTAATTCCTTTCCAAGGCATCAAGGTATCTTTTCAATTGATTTAATGCCTTCATCAGTAAGAAATAATTCAATAGCAATTGTCATTATGATTTAGCAAGCCATAGTGATAGGTACTTGTGCTAGGTAAGCTAGATGCTGTTGCCAGTGATGTTGGTAAGAATTCTGGTACTGCTCTGGATTGGAAAAGGACTGCATTTGTATATCCACTTAGTATTCTGTGCTGCTCTGTTGTGTATGAGTAAAATACTAACCTATGACTTCTGAATGGACACCCTGCATGTTAAAATTAGTAACTTACATGGCAACTTAATGCCTTTCACTAATAGTTTTGAGTTGTAATCCTTAAAAGAGATTTAAGAATTCAGCCACCTAGTGAACACTTTGATTATTGCCTCTTAAACTCATAATTTGTGTGAGATGGAGAAAAGAAGTATTTTTAAATGCCTCTTTGATGAAAACATGGAGTATATTGCCAGCACATTGAGTCTACAGCCATTTAAAGTGCATTTCAGATAACTGAAAATACATAAATTAATTTACCAGGCAGTTGTCTTGCAAAAGCAATGTCTCTTGGGTCATATGCTTAGAGAAGTCTTCCACCTTCATGACAAAATATTAGAATTTTATTTAGGATTTTAAAAATGAATATGACGAATGTAAAATCTGAGCATCAATACAAGGTATATATTGAAACAGAGCTCCTTACTTTATTTATCACTTCATCTGTTTGATCCTTTAGTATTTGAGTCATCTTTTCTCCTAGTGTTAGTTCTGGCAGTAAATTAGGAGGATTTGGACAGTGTGCTTCTACTGTCCCAACTGCTGGTAATGCTGATGCTGTAATTCCATACTGGAATCCTACAGAATACAAGGGAAGATCAGTCAATTGGAATTTCTGCCCAAAGTGTCTGCCTACAAATGCTAATAAATTACATAAAGGAGTCATTTGCATACAGTAATTATTTACTTGCTTGAGACAAACCATGTGTAGATTGTATAGGGATGGGAGCATGTAACGTAAAGACTTCAGAGGACATCCCAGTGTCTTCTGAGTAAACAGCAGTGCTGGCATTTGGACAATCTGACTGAGTAAGTACCTGTTAAAATGAGAAATTTGGTTGTAAAAATATATAGAATGCTTGTAGACATAAACAAGAAATTTAGAAATAAAACACATAGTGCAAGTTATTAATATTAATTAATTGTTTATTATAACAATCCCATATAATTTGTGTTGATAGTTTGATATATGTATAGTGTCTTATTGTATAAATACTTAAACTCTATGTTGTGAAAATCTAAAGATTTGTATAAATGGGATGTACACTATGAAGATGACAAGATAGTTTTGAGAACTATATGTAGTTCTAGAGATCAAGGAGAAGGAAAAAAAAACTGTTTGAGAGATTTTTACCTTACGATTCAATCTCAGATAGTCAATATGATTTTGGGCGTCAGCATGCTGTGTCAGCATCTTGTTTGCAGTCAGAAAAGAATAGGGAAAAGTATTAAAACTTGTTACAACTCGAATGATTCACTAAGAGAGCAATCTAGGAAGGGACTCAAGCATCTGTATAGCTCTGTGAGTCAATTCCATGGCATGAAATGGAGAAGTGATTATCAAATTATTAACAAACTTTAAAAGAAATGTACTACAATAAATGTTGTCAAATTAGTTCTTTAAAAGGAATTGACTTGTCAGTCAATACCAGCTGAAATAGTTGAAGAGTATTAAGATGTTCAAGGCCTGGTTGGACAGAGCCTTGGGTGATACGGTCTCGTGTGAAGCATCCCTGCCCATGGCAGGGGGATTGGAACTGGATGATCTTAATATCCTTTTCAACCCCAAGTATTCTATGATTCAATGTGAAAAAGGCAATGATGTGTAGCCAACACAGGCACAGTATAAAAACATAGTTTTAAGAATAATCTTTCAAGTGCTTACATGTAGAAGTTAAAATTTACCAAAATACTAGAAATAACAATTTATTGTGATTATCCTAATGATTTGATGGGATGCTTTATAATTGCAAATAATACTCCAGAGCATCACTAAATATTTGGTAATCTAAGTTTCATATAAATTCAGTCCCACAAAATTTGATTTGGGAAAGCAATTGTGGACTGTGGTGATATACTTGCTGATACCTATAGGCTGCCTGCATGAATTAGTCATGGTAGTTTGACACAAAGTATCTTTTAATGGTAAAGCAATCTTAACCATGTATAAAGAATTACAGCATTTTAATTACCTCTAGCTGTTGCCTCCGTTCTGGAATGCCAGATTCTTCACTATTCTCTACTGCAGAAGAATTGAAATAGTTCGAATTTTCTATAACGTTCGCAGTTACTGATTTACGTAGTGAAACAGGGCAGGATTTTGCTGTTTCAGTTGTTGGAACTGAGTTAATATTGTTACTTCTTGTTGGTACTTTAACTTCTGAAGCAACTTGGAAGTCAGGAAGGCAGTAGCAAGCTTGACCTTGCTCATATTTGAGCTCATGAGGTGAAACTGTTCTCTTAAACAGGGTGCTGTCTTCTTTCATGTTTTGAAAGATGTGTGTTGTATTGTTGTCATTAATTAATTGTAAATTTTGTTGTCTGTACTCACACTTAGCAGTAGAAGAAATAGGTTTCTTTAAAACAGGTCTATTCTCATTGAGCAAGTTTTTATTTTTATCACCAGTGTTTACTTCCTCATGCTTTTCCAAGTGATATTCTGCAGAGTTAGTTGCCCACTGTTCATGTGCTAAAAGGCCTTTGGCATGTTCTGAAGGCTCAGGTTTGCTTACAGTGTCATTGATACTTTCCGTAAGGGATGTCTCTGGTATTGTCTCGCATTCGATTAACTGGTATGTGCTTGTTAACTCTCCCTTACAAAAATGACGCAAGAGGACATTGGACATTTTTGAGTGAGTTAGATGTTCTTTGCTATCTGGTTTACTGTAACTACTAATAGGTGATTCCTCATTAAAGGGAGCTTCACTTCCAGGCATTTCAGCTGAAATTCTCATTGTTCCTACAGCACCTCTGCAGTGACTGGAGAATTGTTCAGGTTGTGAATGAGTTCTGTACTTTGCTGCTGCTTTTATGTTATCATCAGAGCAGACTAAGTTTAAAATAGAAGAAATCTCTCTTGTACAAGTACAGTCACTCAAATTATCTGAATCATTACTGTATTTACAGTTTATTCCTACATCTCCATCGTAAGGTAAGTCATCTTGTTCCTCATCAGTTGCATCTGTGATACAACCTATATCATCTGAAAATGAACTATTCATTTGGATTTTCATCCAGTCTGACGGTTTGCACTTCTTTGTAGTCTCCATATCCAGTTTACATAGAATATACATGCCATTGCTTTTCCACTTCTGGGTAGAGCTTTTATTAATGCATCGATCAAAATCTGTAATGTATGAGTAATAATTATTTTATACTTAAATACATCTGAGAATAAGATGTACTTGTGTCTGCTACCTACTGTAGGCTTTTTAGGACTATCCACCTGACTTGTTTTCTCTTCTTATTTACACTAGGGAAAGTCTGGCTTAACTAATGGAGAAAATAGACACAAATGCCAAAAGCATTGGGAAAAGGAGAATTGAGCTTAGCACCAGGTACTTGTCCTTGTTCTTAATCTTTCTGTGGTATTATAGAGTAAACCCCTTTGTGATGGAGCTAACAGCGGTAGTAGAATTTAACCTCAGTTTTAAAAAAAGTAATACACTTTCTCTGAGCTTTTGCATCCCGACCATATTGCATTTTTTCAGCTTCTGCACCAGAGAAGACCCCCCTAAACTTGTATTCAGTTTCATTCTTACCCCCTTATTTCTTTATTTCATCAGATAAAATGCACAGAATTAATACAACACTAAAGTAGTGGCCAGTCTTGTCGGTTCCATGAACTGCCTAGTTTCACACACGCCGCAGTCGCTAGAAGCCGAAAGAAGGAACTTACAGCACTAGTTTCCCACAAGCAGCTGTGTAGCTGAGCTGTTCCATTCTCTGTGGGCCATGAAGCTGTAGAGGAGTGTGTTGCCGCGGAGGATGTGAGCCCGGCAGCCGTTCGGTTCCTGTTGCATCGTGCAGCGCTGCGGTGGTGCGGGGCGCACAAGGTGTGCGGCGGGCGCCAAGGCGCCCGTAACCCGGGCGCGGCGGCGGGGCGGGGCGCAGGTGCTCCCTCCTCCTCCTCCTGCCCCATCCCCGCTCTGGGCCCGCCCCCTCGCTCCTCATTGGTCCGTATGAATGATGCGGCTTTCCGGCGGCAGTGGGGGCCGTGCGCAGAGGGCAGCCGTCGGCGGGGCAGAGCCGTTGGGTGCCCCGCCTGTGGGGGCGGCCGGGCGGCGATTGGCGGGTTCGAAGAGCGGCTGCGCGTGGTCGGCACCGCCCCGCTCTGCCCGACGCGCTGTGGGAGTCGCTCCGCTCCGGGGCCGTGCCAGCTCCTCAGCGGTCGTGCCGGCACCAGGTGAGCGCAGGCCCGGGAGCTGGCGGGGGTCGCGCCGTGGTCATTGGGTGCCGGGAGGGAGGGGTTGCGGCGGCAGTGGGCGCGCCGACGGGTCGCGCTGCCTGTCAGCAGCTGCTCCCGCTCCGGCGGCAGCTCCTCCAGTCCCGGTTTCACAGGGCTGCGGGGCCTGTATCGCCGAGCCGTTTCTGGGCAGCCTGATGTGTTGGCGAATAAACTTGGTCAGCTTTGGAAAGCTGGTGTTTGTACGTGGAGTACGGTGTTGTGGCTGGAAGTGATGCTTCTGTTAGTCGCAGACCTTGCTCCTTTGGAAGCTAAAGCCAGGCATAGCGATCTCACCACCTTTTACTGACTGTACACACTGCGTGTGCCTCTGAAATGTAATCGGTAGCAAAAGGGCATTGCATCAGATATCTTTAATCAGTTTTGTTATCCTTAACGAAATAGATGAGGATGATAAATAGTAAATGAAACTTTAAAGGGGCAGTGAAACAGTATGTTAATATAGCAGGAACCAAAGGACCTGCAGCATACTGTGTACAGGGAAGAAGCTCTAAACTCTGTAAGAATTTGAATTAGACATTATGTTGTGGTATAGCTAAACTGAAGTTATACCACATCACAACCTATTTATCCAGTAGACTGTAGTCTTGCTAGCCTAGTTACTCCCCTTCTTGTGCTTTTGCAGTTTTTCAACACAGGAGCATAGTTAGGAATTCTTTTTTATCCCTTTATTGACCTGGCTGCAGGTTTAAATTTTACCCACCTTTAAGTTGTGGCCTTTCAGCAGTGAATACATTGCTTTAGAAGCGTTTTCAACCTCATGTGCTGTTCCTGTTAGATTTTTGCCAGCAAGCTGCCGGGCACATGCATCCTGGGTTGCCATGGAGAGCTGTGCAACCATCTCGGAAATTTAAGAGAGCATGCAGAGTCTTGCATCTCAAAAAGATTAGTGAAGAAATTGCAGTCCTTCTTTAAATTTTGTCTGAAAACTTTACGCCTTCTGTTTAAGTTGTAGTATTGTTAGTGTTGAAAACATCAGAAAAAAGGTTGTCATTACAGTGCAATTCTTGTGAATTCTTCGCTAATTTATTATTATAGTGTAAAATACATTATACTCTACCAGTGTTCCTTCTTACTAGTTAATGATTACCTAGAGTTCTGAACTGTAGGTATGTATCCCTCTTGAGCAGTAAGCACTTTATACTTTCAGTTACTTCTGTATAAAGCTGAGACAAAACTTAACTGAAACTTAAGACCACCAATAACTTAGTTATTGGACTCGAAGAAACCTGTATGGGTGTTGTCTGTTGCTTTATTTAAAATGCTGTTAGTTAGATGTTCTTTAAACTCTTTCAAGTGCCTTAAAACTATTTGGGATTGTACATTTCTACTGTTCTTCTGGAGTGTAACTTTAGAACTTGATCAGAGAATCATAGGATGGTTTGGGTTGGAAGGGACCTTAAAGCTCCTGCAGTTCCAACCCTCTGGCATGTGGGCAGGAACACTTTCCACTAGACGAGGTACTCCATGCCCCATCCAGCCTGGCCTCAAACACTGTCAGGAGTGGGGCAGCCACAGCTTCTCTGTGCAACCTGTGCCAGTGTCTCACCACCCTCACTGTAAAGAAGTTTTTCCCAATATCTAATCTAAATCTGCTCTTTGTCAGTTTTAAAGGCAGGTAGAAAATCAGCTTTGGTTAATAGGTCAAAGTAATTTTTGAAAAGGTATTAGTAGGCATCATATTTTCTTGTGGTCTTGTTGCCACTTGGCTTTAAATTGTTAATATTTTATGTGTTGTTTTTTTTTTGTTTGTTTGTTTGTTTTTTTTTTTTTTTTTTTTTAGTATTTAGAGAGAACAATTCTTTCTTCACTTACACCTTCTTTTGGGAGTCAGCAAGCCTGACCAATTCTGCTGTGCATGTTGACTAAAAGCATTGCAAAAACATAAAAACCTGTTTCTTTTGGGATGTTGTAGAGGAGAAGGCAACACTTTTCAAAATAAGGCTTACCTCTTGTATCTTGTCAAATGGGAGCTTATTCTTATTTTGCTAGAGCTGTTTCTAATGGCAATTCGTGGCCTTTTCATGTCAACAAATGACAACAGATCAATTTTCTAAACCAGTGTTCTTCAGGTCCCCATGCACAGTATGATTCAGGGAGCAGCCTGGCTCCCTGCTGGGTAGGGAGGAAACATTTCAGTAAACCGTGGCTAGTTTATTCTAAAAATAAATGTGATCTGTCCATAGTTTTAACTGTGGAACATGTGGGGAGTTTTTCTTGGTTTATACAGTTTATCTGGATTGTTCTGTTTTGCTTCAAATAGGATCACTTTTAGTTTCTGCTAATTTTCTACTTTTTTTGATTTAATAGGACAGATATTTGTGTGTTTCTCTTTCTGTCACTCATTCTTCTTGTAGCAGTTGTGTGGTCAGTTTCACTTTCCACAATTTAGTCATTTCTGCCCAGATCTGGTAACTATGATCTTGGGTTTAGTAGTTTTTAAGGTTAACATCTTGATGAAATTGTTTGTTTAAGGAGAAAGTATTGATCTGAAGATTTTCTGAAAAATTAGGCTGCTCTTGCTATTACTGTTTCTGAAAATGAAGAAATAGAGAGATACCAGGTGAAGAAAACAAACCCCTAACTTTTGTTTAGCCATTTAACAGCAAGTCAGCTATAGAAATGATTGGGGAAAAAAGAAGGAGTATGTTGTGGAAGACCACAGCATTAGGAATGTAAACTATAGGAAAAATAGAAGGGGAAAACTGGTAAGAGGTGGTCTGAAACATATGTAGTGCTTGAACACATGAATAATGTTAAGCTGCATCTTGGGACCCAAATTTGGCAGTGTTTGGAGGTTATGGTTCTTCTCATATAATAAATCTGTGTTAACTCTTTGAGAATAGGAAGGAAAAACATGCAGCTGAGTTGCATGGAATATGAATCATACGTGATCTACAAAGAAGCCTCTCTAAATACTTTCTTTTTCTTCACTGTTTACTGCATTTCCCCACCATCGCCCTGCTAGTATACTGTGTGAAACTATGTTCCCTGCGTGCATCACTTTGGAGCCTGTACCTTACCTAGCGGTTGATGGTTTGTGAGAGGACAGGATACACTATTGTGACCAATTGTGTTTGTGTGATAATGTGTATATATAGTGGATAAATCAGGGGCAGTGGGGCAAAATGGAGTTCAGTTCAGTGTTCATCGCACAGAATAAAAAAGAAAATTCATTGACTAGCTTCTGAATAGATGTGCATCTGCATCCCAAATGTTGGAGTAAATATGCAAAGCATTTTACCACTTGGCATCTCAACAAATACTGTTTTCCTTAAATCTAGATAGGTGATGTGCCATAAATGAACTGTACCTGTGTCTATGGGAAGTAAACAGTAAGAAAAGACTAACACATGTTCTTCTCGCTTTAGTACATGCTCATCCTGCACTTCTGCAGTTTTCACAGGTGGGAGCTGTATGTTGGCCAGCTGTGGACTCATCATTGAGCAGGCAGTTAATACTTGCTGTTAATACCTGTGAATCAAGGGCGATGAAGGAAGCAATGCTGCTGGCATTAATCTGTCATGGATCATTTCAGTAGTGCATTACAGTTTTTACGAGAGCTACATCTGCTTCTTGCAGGATAAAAACTTGCTGGAGTGGTAATGAGTTCTTTATGCTGAATGTCTGCTTAACCTCTCAGTGAGCATAACTGTGAAATAGGAAATTTGAAATAGCAGCTATATTACTTCATTTAAATTGCTGTTGTGTTTTAGTGCTGGTGATTCTAAAGAGTTTTTTTAATTTACTTTTTTTAAATTTGTGGAAATTTAAGATTAATATTCCCCTTTCACTGTAAGATGATTGTGCAATCTGTCTGTCATCTTTTACTTTACCAGGATATCTTTTTAATAAAAGTTATAGATAGGCCAGGAAGGAACTGAGCTAGGAGGAATGTTTTATTGGAGAGATTTGCTATCAAGTTGTTCCGTCAGCTTAAGTGTAAATAGTCAACATTTTGTGCTGACCTTTTCCCATCTGGTGTTTTTTCACATCGTATAACATGCTTCATTTCCCAGACTGAAGGTACTGGAGTAAATATCTTGTTGGCTGGGAGAGGCCTGGTATATGTTAATTTGCATGATGAGGTTTGAGTCCCTAATAAGCAGAAGGAACAATGTACAAATTTATGTTCAGAACTTGGTAACAAAACACTGATTTTGTGGTAATGTGTTTTCAACTTTGCTAAGAATAAAAGGATTACAAGTTGTTACTTTGCTGTGAGCTGTCGTTGAAGGCTATTGTGGCATTTAAGCACTTCAGAATTGCAGATCTCATATTCAGTTGTGGGATGCTAGGGAAGAAGACAGCACAATATTTGTTTTCAGTCTATGAATGACAGTTAAGTAAGAACTTGGAACTTGTTCTGATTTTTTTTTTTTTTTTAAAGAAGGAATCTTAATGCCTTGGTGTATGGAATATGTGAAAAAATACAAGCTATTCTGACTTTGCTCTTTTTTTAAGGCAAAGGGAGGATGTTATTCTGTTGTCTTTTTGTATCTGAAATCTTAACCTTGTGTATTTAGAATTAGTTTTCAGTTGGCTGGGGAGGTTTATTATGGGGATATTAATTCCATTTTGCTGGCATTCCATGTTTGCTTCCTGTCTTATTTTGTCATAGTGGGGGGCTGCCTTACTTAAGGATTTAAATAGCTTACAGAAACTATCTCCAGAAATATTCTTATAATGAAGATGCTTGTGGTTACTTCTGTTAGCTACACCCAGTTCTTTAACTTGCTCACTAGACAGAAATTGTGTACATGAAGTAGCAAGCAGATTTCTAGCTAATACCAAGTTTCTTAGGAAAAGGATGTGTTATTCTGGAAGGATACTCTGTGATAGAGGCACTGAGAGGTCCACTTTTGCATCACTGGACACTGCTATCAGTCTAATATGTGCATTTGATGCTTCTTTGTTTTGCTGAGTGTAATGTGTGCTAGCTGTTTGGTTTTGTCTACAGTAGTTTCTAAGACCATGAGTCACTTATGCGACCTGCATCATTGCTAGATATTCCAGCAATATATTTCTATTTACAAGCCTATACTATACCTTTACTATGCCTAATAGAGCACCTTCGCATTTACTAAAGCTAATAAAGTTGGCCTGGAACTATGACTGAATATGTTAGCAATGAGGATGTATGTTGTTTGTCTTTACATATTGCATCATTCTCCTGAGTTTCTGCATCTCTTTCTGCGCTTAACTATTCAATTTTAAGGAATGTAGTTCCATTTCAATCTGATTGCTGGGTGAAAATACGGAGTTTAGTGTGAGTAGAAATACCAGGTTCTGGCCAGCAATTTGAATGTTCCTTAATGGAAAGTGCTAATTTTCTTTAGTTTTTGATATGATATGCATTTCTCTTGTTGCATAGTGTTTATGCAGCTTTTATCTGCTGCTTGGGTGTTTCTCATGACAGGAAATGAAAATAACACATCAGAATGCGGGCAAGCTGCTTTCTGACTCAGAGAATGAAGATGCTTCTGCAATCAGTTGTCATGGTGGTTTGGAATAGGTGTTTTTTTTTTTTTAAAGATATGGCAGAAATAACTTGTGTCATTAGGTCTCTTGTGTTTCAAGGTTGGTGGTTGTGGGAAATACTGAAAAAAACCCCTCTAGGCAATGCTTGTTTAAAGGAGGAGTTTGCACAACCCTCTAACAGCAGGAGGAAGGGGTGAACAAAAAGGATATGGGAGTTTGAAAGTCTTGCCATGTTACAGATTTTTAGCATTACTTAAAGGCCCATATGAAATGCTCCTAGACTTTTGTTTGCCTTTAATCCAGTGTTGTATAAGCCAGGTTATCTAGTCTGCTGATGGAAGTGAGTGGAGGGAAAATCAAGAGGAATTAACCTATATGAAAGGGAACAGAGGAGGCAAACCTTCTCTGGCCTGTATCTAGAACCCCCCATCAACAGGACTCATGTGGTTTAAGTAACCAAAGAACTAAAGGAAACCACAAACGGCCAGCATTTTTAGAAATAGCATGATAAGTATCTCCACTGTTACCTTGCCTGTTGTAATGCAGGACCATGGTTAGCAATTAGATAAAAAAATGTTGGTCTCTGTTCCTTAGTGTTGAATTCCAGTCCATGCTTTCACTTTCAGCTGTGGATGCTGATCCTTACATTGTTTCGACCAGAATTTGTTGCCACCTATTGTTTTTGGTTTTCTAAAATCATCTCCCAGTTTAGAAGGATTTCTTTGCTAGGATGTTTTAAAAACTTATTTTAAATATATAAATAGAATTTAATAAACTATTATGGTTTATAATTACATATTTAAGCTTGCGAACTGGTTGTGGGTTTCTATGCAATATTTCCATTACTTTGATGTAGTTGTTAATATTTTCAATGCAATTCTTTTACAGTCCTACTTTGGGCTGTTCTGGGCATACTGGTGCTCTTTTGTCACTGAGGGGATTCTCTTTCTGCAGTCATTTTGGTGACAAGTAAAGAAAAATTGGCGAGTAAATTAAAACCCTTGGACAAAAAGCCATTTCTTCCATTTGGGTAAATGTAGTGCTAGAAATGATATGCAGAGGGAAGTGAAGAACAGAATCAGTTGGATTACTCTGGACATTGTGACAGATAATGATGATTTTGCATAATTTCTCATTTAGCCCTTAATTTTTGAGGGGATAAATGTAATGAGTGTCAAAGTTCCTATTAGTATTTTTCTACTCTTTTATAACCTCTGTGCTTCTGTTAACTGTTTAGAAAGACTGCTGGTTATACTGAAGTAATTAAGTCTTGGCCATTAGCTGGTCAAGAAGGGAGATTAAATAGTTTTATAGATAATGGAATCAACTTTTGATAGCTCGCTATAGTAATTCTGTTCTTTTGATTCATAAAAGTTAGTTAGCTGTGCATAGGTTTCATATGTAAAAGACAGTCCTGTCCGCATGATATGGGGAGAGGAGAGGAAACTTCATGTTTCTTTTTCCATTACTATGCTATAAGTGAAATTCCAGACTTGCAGAGCAGTGGTTGGTAGGATTCCTATTTTGATGAAGGAAGAACGTCACATGTGGCCCAAAGCCAATACAGTACCCACCCCTACCCTTGTTTTAGGGTTGTCTGCAATATTCAGTAATGTGTCTTAGATTCATGCTAGCCCATATTTATAGGTCAGCATGGTAAATATAATTGGGGTGGAGGAGGAAGCATCTGAATCAAGAACATTAGATAGTGGTATTAATTTATTTGCAGCTTGTCCGATGAGACTGATAGCATATGATGTGTTAAGCTGGGTCTTTCCCATGCTGTATAGTGATTACAAGCTCTGCAGGATCTGCTTTATCAGACTCACACCTAGGAGGAGTGGTGGTGTTTACAAACCTCAGTTTTCCTGTTCTGTCCTTTAGATGCAACCTGTTGATGTCTGATGTGAGCTGTGCTTGGATTGTGTGTTGGAAAGTATGCTTGTGTGCTGCTTGTATTGTATGCTGCTAAGCCAGTTCTTTAAAAGGAGTGGTTTATTCTGTGATTCTGTGAAAAAGTGTTTATTCTGCTCCATGTGTAAATCCACAAAGAGAACAAGGTAGTAATTCAGAGCAGGTATTGCTCCGTGTCACCACTGATTCTGAATAAAACCTCACATTCGCTTTATCAGTAGAGGTGAGTTCTGTGTGCTGTTGAAGTTGTTGCAAAAGTGTTGCAGGGAAGTGTTTGAAATTAAGTTTCCAACAGTAACTACACTGGTCTTAGTGCTGTGTTTCTGGTTATCTGCATAATCTACTGTCATGACTAGTCACTTGTACTGTCCTCAAGGTTTGGAAAAAATAGTTTTTTACCAACGTGGCACAGAGTTACCTTAAGGTTCGTCCACAGAGAACTACATGTAACTACAGAAATGCCAGTGATGCTGCTGTTTATCCCAGATTTCCAGTTAATTTTATAAAAAAAAACCACTTTTTTGGACAGCCTTGAAGTCTGAAATTATGGCTTGTCAAGTTCTGAGTGTTTCTGGTTGTACTGCTCGTGTTTATATTCTATTTCATATTTTGAAGGTCTGGAACCAAGCTAATCTCTATATTTCAGTAATAGATCTGTCAGTGTATTTTTGTTGCTGTTTAGCCTGTCTCTTTCTGCACTGGGCATGTAAAGCTCTGTTTGTTTTTTACACAATCCTGTTCAAGCTTCTTTTTTCCTTTTTTTCTGCCCATGCTATAGCCTCTTCCTGAAAAGAAATTAAAAGTTAGTTCCCCAGTGGAAAACTTGCCTTAATCTTGAAACAGTGAATCTCTGTAGCTGTTTGGTTTCTTTAGAGGAAATGCAATTAGTGCAATTGGTCTACCTTTGTGTGTGTTTTCCTCTAACAGCTTTTGAATCTGTCAGTCAGTGATAACTTTATTTGGCACATGCTCCATTCCTATAGTTTTGTGTAAAATAGCAGATGGGTAGAGAAGGCATTACTTGGTTGTCTCCTGTAGGGACAGGCAGGAAGAATGAGCTGTTAAATACTCTTGTTTGTCAGCTCTCAAGTGACCAGACAGTGTGTGTCAGCCATGAAACTATAGGTAAGCAAAGCAATAGAATCATAGAATAGTTAGGGTTGGAAAGGACCTTGAGATCATCTAGTTCCAACCCTCCTGCCATGGGCAGGGACACCTCCCGCTAAACCATGCCATCCAAGGCTATGTCCAACCCCACCTTGAACACCGCCAGGGATGAAGTGTTCATAACTTCCCTGGGCAGCCCATTCCAGTGCCTCACCACCCTTACAGTAAAGAATTTCTTCCTCATATCCCATCTAAACTTCCCCTGTTTAAGTTTAAACCCATTACCCCTTGTCCTCTCACTACAGTCCCTAATGAAGAGTCCCTCCCCAGCATCCCTATAGGCCCCCTTCAGGTATTGGAAGGCTGCTCTGAGGTCTCCACGCAGCCTTCTCTTCTGCAGGCTGAGCAGCCCGAATTTTCTCAGCCTATCTTCATACGGGAGGTGCTCCAATCCCGTGATAGTCCTCGTGGCCCTCCTCTGCACTTGTTCCAGCAGTTCCATGTCCTTTTTATGTTGAGGACACCAGAACTGCACACAATACTCCACGTGAGGTCTCACCTGAAAAACTCCAGAAAGGAAGGTATGGACTGGGGGAAGGAGCCAGTGAAGCAGCAGAAATGTACTGTTTTAAGGAGGTGCAGGGGAAAAAAACCATCTCCCCCCCCAACTGCATTGTGATTATTGGTTTTATATACTGCTGATAAAGAGCAGTATTGGTTTTCTGTGGCTTGCCAATTCATTTTCACTTGTGTGAAATACTGTATTCTATCAAAACTTAATATGAAAGCATCTACCACAGATGTTCAGCCTAAATAAGAATTGCAAACTGATTAAAGGGATTATTTACCATTGTGATAAAATCCTTTGTAGGTAGTCAAATCTTTTCTGAATGGGAAATGCCTTAAAACATGAAATGCTTGTCTGGCAGTTGTAAGATCTAGGACAAGTAGCTTGCATAACAGGCTTCTGAGGAAGAAATTACAGCTCTTGTTTTATTGCTGTCAGGGACTTGAAACACACTGATCAGAATTGAAGATGGGAAACTCTTGGTTTCTTCTGTGATTTCAGTGAGAGTGAGGCTCATTCAGGTCGTAGCATATGCATCACTGATTCAGGTCAGTAATGTTAAGGAAAGGCTGACATGTACCTTCTTTGAGTATCAGCCATTGGGCCTTGGTTCCCTTTCTGAGAACACGGATAATGATTTTATGAAAAATGCTGAAAAAGTGCAAACATGATGGGGTTTCACTTCTTAAAGCAGTCTTGTGTGGGATTCCTTTCAGTAGGCAACATTAGTATTTTACCATAATTTTTTATTTTCTTGTTGAATTTTCACAAAATAATAGATTTTAACCAGAATTTTAGTTTTAGAGAATTACATTAAAAATAATTTCATAGAACTTAGTAAGGAAATGTCTTAAAACCTAATGCGATGCAAACCTTAAGCTTCTTTATCAATAAAGCTTCTAAAGAAATCTGTGGTTTAATAGAAAAGAACGAAAAGTGACTTTTTAAGAGTGGTAAGTATAGGGTTTTTTTTTTTTAGATAAAGCATTGCATGGAGTCAAAGTTATCTTTTTACTAATGGTTTGATTGAAGATCCTTTAGCTGCTTATAGTCAGGGTGGATGTATGTATATAGCAATGGCTCACCATATTCTTCTAAAAAAGAATTGATAAAGTACATGATTTGTCTATTGTGGGATTTAAGCTGGTGTCACAGTGGATTGCCTAACCTCTGCCTTGCTTTATTTGTTTTTGGGAGGTGGTGGTGTTGGTTTTGTTGTCATACTGCTGTGTAATTAGTAATACCAGTTTAATTTTCCACTTCTGAAGGAGACCCAATTTTCTCTGTGTGCTTTTTTCCCCACTGTTTTGAAATTACAATAAGGCTAGGACTGTTGCAGCATTTGACAGCTGGAATAATAAAATCGTGTGTTTTCAAGTTGTGTACACAATTTAGATTTTCTATTTTTTGCTTTCCTGAAAGGCAGGTCTCTTGACATGGGTATGGATTTCGTAGTGCTTAGAGGTGGTAAGAGAATAAATGTGAAGCAGCTACTTTGCATTAAAGCAGATTCTTTCCTAGTAAGCAACAAGTGCTTTTTTCATGCTGCATGAAATTTTAATGAAAAATAGCAATTCAGGAGGAAGCCCATTTCACTGTTAAGCATACCAATAGAGTAGAACTTTTGGGTTTTTTTTCACCAATCTACTGGGCTTTTCTGCTGAAGTACTGTCTTCTGAGTCAGTTCAATGTTGATCACCACTTCAGGAAAAGCTTGGTTACAGAGAGAGTCTGTATACTTACTGTACATCAATTGCAAGAGCAAGGTGCTTAGTTCGCTATAAGATAATCCTCCCAAGGCCAGTTTGCACCTGAGAGATGGTATCTATGGAATTGTTCATTGATTTCCACCTCTGAGTTTTGGATCCACCAATTTAATTAATATGTTTTAAGTTTGCTTACTGTTTACCTGTTGGGTGAAGGCATAATTTGACATCCTAATGAGTTATGGGGGAAGGAAGTGAGGTAGGAAGACCAGACCCAGTAATTTTTGTTGGATTTGTGATCATGATGTGTTGGCTAAAGTGGGTGTGTCTGTATCACCTTTCCAAGACCAGGAATGTGCCATATGGCGAGCAAAGAGGGAAGAAAACAGGAGCAGTGGTTCCAGCTGGTGGGACGTGGTGGCATCAGTCAGAGGATGAGGCTAAGTATGAGGACAGAAGCCTGGCTCAGATAAATGAAGCTATAAACAGCTGATGTGAAATGTTCTGCAAAAAAATAACTGTTATTTAAATAAATTGAGGCATTCTGATGTATTTTAAAATAGAACTTTTATTAAATTAGGCTTTTTATTTTGAAAAAAAGCTTCTTAAAATAAATTATTCAGTTAATAACAATTACAGGATAAATACACAAATTAGCACAGTAATTTGTTTCCTGATCCATGGCAATTGCCAAAGTACACTCTTTTTAGTTTGTGGCATGTAGCAATTTGCACGAGTGCATCTGTGTGGAAGAGAAATTTGAATTCCTTGCATTTGCTGAGCAGCAGGAGTGCTGGTGGGTGATTGCTGTAGATGGGGTGGATCGGAGCTCCCTGCTTGTGTGAGTTATCTAATTTGATGTTTGGACAAGCTTCCGGAGAGTAAATACCTGTAACACAGTCCTCCCAGAGTGCTGGCTGCAATGAGATTGTAAGATGCATGTGTCACGCTTTGTAATTGCAAAAATATACCCACACCCACTTGTTGATGCCACATAATTCTAATGATGAGCATGGAAGGGCGAAGTAGTTGTTTAACAGGGAGAATGTGGATGGTCTGTTTGAGAGGTGCTGTCATGATGGGAAGCTTGAGTCTTCACTGGTGGTACTTGATAAAACTTATGAGAGGAAAGGCATAGCTTACATTGACAAGTAAAAACAGAGGGTTGTTTTCTTCTGGTGACAGCTTTAAATCTGAGCTCTGTTCTCCTGACATTTTGGAGTCTCTGGATGAAACATGCGTTTGTGAATTACTCAACTATAGGTTTACTTACAAGGAAAGGTAATATTAGTACTGAGCAATAAATATGTCATGTCCTCTACTAAAAATATCCTTAAAAGTGGGTAAACTTTTGAACACAGTGTTTCTTTTCTGTTAATCTTTTCCCTGACAGCCTAAACCTGTCTGATGTTTAAGTGCTGGCTGCTGCAGTCCCTTTGGAGCAGACTCTGGAGCTCATATGACAATGCTGCAGCAACTTGGAAAGTGAAATCAGAGTAAAAAAAAAACCAACAAACCAACAAACAAACAAACAAAAAAAAACCCAAGCCCCCAAACCTCCCCCTCTATTTTTGGGAGTGGGGAGGGGAAAGAGGAAAGGAGCTTTAACCTATCCTTACTTCTGTGTTCCTGATGTTCTGGGTGAGATGATGTCCAGAATGGATGATCTCCATATGGGATAGTGCCAGCCAGTTCTGACTACTGTGGGAGTTCAGCTAGCTATTGGAGCTTAAGCAATATTTATGTGTAAAGCAGTTTGTGATTTTATTTTATGTTATGCCTTTCATTCTGTAGGTTTTGTTCTTTAAACTTCTTGTTTGGAATGTCACGGGGCCAGAGAATACTAACAAGGGTAAATTACTCAAAGTTTCCCACTGAGGAGAGAGCGTTGTTTTTGTTAAACCGTTTTTGCTTTCTTGCTTGCCTACAGGAATTGACATATGCATGTAGAAGGCTTTGGCTCTGGCTTTAAGTTCTTGATTGGCACTTCCTGCTTGGTAGGAGTAGTGTTATGCTTTTACATCAGCTGCAAATGGTTATGAGTTATTAACTGACTATGAGACTTCAAGCCAAGCATCTTGTGTTCCCTTTGCAGAAACACAGCTGAATGGAACTTAAAGGGCCACAGATGAAAGAACTTGAACACATTTCTGAAGGTTTAAGATGTGTCTGGCAGTGACATCGTTACCTTACTAATAAAGAAGAGTTTTTCAGCAGGAGCTTAGGATATCTTTACTCCAACTTCTTAATGTACTAACTGGAATGGTGTTCTGACAACAATTCTCCATAGTAAAGTACTTGCCCTACTACAGAACACTAATATTTTCTCTACTGATAATGCAACTCAATGGAGGAAAGTAATGTTTTGATAAGCATGCGTGAAGATCGTTCCTTTCATGTTCGTTACAGGTAAGACTATTAATTTTAGTATGGATAAGTAAGTGTAGTTAATAATAGAAAGCTGAACAACTTGCAACAAATAGTTTGGTGTTTCTGTTATTGAAACGGAAAAGTAGAATAACTTTTTCTTTTGTTTTTCTTGGATTTTGAACTATGAAAATTAGTTTTGTAATATACTAGATTATATTAGTATAATTACATGGTTGCATAGTGTTGGAACTGTATGCGGTTGCAGAATAAGACCATTGTCTATATTTCTATTTCTTATGCAATGATATGAGGTATGATTCCCTCATGATAATAGCAGCTCTCTCTCCTTTTAGCTTTTGGGCTGCATTTGCCAGTTGTCGAGTTTTGTGTGCTCAAGTTCTATGTACTTGTCCCATTATTGCTTCTGTGAACAATGAATTTTTAGGTACGCCATCAGCTACAGCAGTGTTTTCCTTGCTTAAGGTGAAGAAATGAGGTTGGTGGATAGAAACTGATTTAATATTTTGGTCTAAAGAAAGTACTGTTGCTGCAAGTCAAGAGGATATGTGATTTCTCTTCTGAGAGCTTTTACCGTTTTTCTCCCGGAATCCCCTTTACAGGCGTGGGAGGACATGTTAGCACTTCAGACTTGCTATAATGAACCTGAACAACAGAAGCATTGTGTAGTGCATGGTATTTGAATAGCTGGTGTTTGGAATGGTAAATCTTGCGGCTCATTCAGTAGGAAGGGACACTGGGACACTGGTATGATTGTTCTAAGTACAATAAAAATGTGATTCTTGTTGTGTGCTCGCCTCTATCCTGGTCACCCTGGCCTTGGAGGCCTTGTCCTTGCTAGCTAACAGGAGCTAAGCACTAGTCTTATTTGAAAGACAGTACATGTGACAGCTTAAAATTAATTCTGGAAACATTTTAAGTGTTAAATTGCTGTTAGACTGGTCCTCTCTTCTGTTGCGCAGAAGTACTGTTGCGGTTAGCAGTGCAGTCAGCAGGAGGAGCTTTTTCATGGTCAGGAAGGATATTAGCAATTAAACTCTCTGCTCTCTTTATTTTGCTGAAATCTTTATATGGTGGCTTTGAGAGCAGAAATCCCAAAGTGTGTGAGCAGGTTATTTTCTCTGCGCTCAGTGTATCTTGAATGTATCTATGTTCTAGCATTCCTGTACCATGTTTATCTTTGCTGTTGCTGATGCTGTTGGTCCTCCCCAGGCGACTACAGGAGATCCTTGCTCACCCTTTAATAAAAGCAGGAGCTGTTCAGGGTACTATTATAGAAGTAAATGTCAGAAGAAAGCAGCACAGCCAATTGTCTGATTTAAACCGACAAGCCAAAAATAATTGCAGAAAAAATTGGCAAGCACAGTCAGGGCAAAACGTCTTACTGCTTTGTCCTCTATTTCAGTCCAGGCTTGAATGATACTGATTAACAGTATCATTAATGGCCTTATTAAACCTTTCCATAAGAACTGTGATCAGATGAATATTTAAAAAACATGGGGGCATAGTCCTTTTAATTTCTTAAAATATGCAAAACTTTTCTAAAACTTAGGGGAGCTGCAAATCCATTCAGTATATTGAACCGGAATTTTATGATGATTTAATTTAATAGCTATAATTTGGAAAGATTATAGTTGGTTGTAGTTTAAAATTTAATGCAGGAAAGGATGGGTCATAAATTACTGAGAGGAGGTGGGATATTACTTATGCATTTGTAATTTTTTTTTACCTACTGGTCATGTCCCAGGTTCGTTTGGGTTTGTCTGTTTTTCCCTTCTTTCTGGTATTCCAATAGAACTGACTTTAAAAAGAAGTCTGTGGCCCGCTCCTAAGGAAAGGCTTTATTATGGATCTGTTTCTTACTGTGCAAGCTGTTTCTCCCCACTGTAGTTGACCGCTATCACTTTAGCAGCCATAAAAATGCTTATGCTGGTGGGGGGAAGCTGGGTTTTTCTTACATTGTTTAGTGGCTGAAAATGCTGAAGTTAAAAAATGGGGCTAATAAGTCATCTATAGAGTAACTGTAGAACTCTCTTGTCTTGGCCTTCTAAATGCATGCATGAGAAACTTGTAACTGTTTTTATCTTGACTGGAGGAAAAAAAAAAAAAAAAAGCCCAATTCAGCTATGTGGTTTCTTTGCTATATGCATGTGATGCTTGTGTGTTTTGCTTCAAAGTCTCCAGTCAAACCTGGTTTGATTAAAGACAGTGTTGCAGTGGCGGTATAGTTAACGTGTTCATAGGGGTCAATGTGGTATGTTTCTGCGACACGTACAGAAACCAGGACTAAGGGTGGGGAATAGCATAGGATCTTTGTTAGTGTGGCATCAAGAAATTTATTCATTTGAGTTGGAGAGATATAATAGGATTTTCTTGTTTAGTCTCAAGGTGTGTTACATCTATCGTAGGCAGGGGGAAGAGAAGACAAAAGGGAGCCAGGTGAGATGAAAAGCTTAGAGGGACAGATAAGGATGAGGTAGTTTTACAAATGAGAAATTATTCAGGAGATGCCAACCTTTCAGAGAACAGGACCAGGCAACTACAAACAGAATAACAAAATGAAGCCGTATGTGAGTATTTCCATCGTAATATCTGGAAGAACATTACCCAGTTTAGCAGGAACAGAATTTCATTGCAAGTGCACAGATGAATGGGCCTTTTTCTCTTTTCGTCTCTGCAGATTCAATGTACCTTTTGTTTAGCCATTGAGTGTTGAATTAATAAGTAATTCAATTCAGCTCTGGGAACAGAGGGAGTAATTTCATATTCTGCTTGTAACTATTTAATGACTTCCTAAAATATTGATAACCTAGCACAGTCCAGTCTGCCAGTGTGCTGTTTAACTACTAGTTATTTCTTTTATGGCTTATTTAGACTTTGAAATTGTAGAAGGTCTGTAAGAATGGATCCAAATGGAATCATAGCTTTAACTAGTTGTACAGGTTCTGGCAACCTGTTAACACAAGCTTCCTAGAGTTGCGCTTGAGTAGTGTTAAATAGTGGGAATTTTTTAATGTAGACAGTTCCTAATTCCCATTCTCATTTACTTCCTGTAGTTCTGGTTGAATTAAACACTGTAATAATTTTCATCAGCTTGGGTATAAGCCTTCCTAGATATTTATATTCTCTATGAGAAGTCAAATCTTTGATTTTTGTAAGTTATATTATTTCTAGGTTTGGAAAGTCAAATATTGTTTCACGTTCCTTGATGAAAGGGTAATGCTGACATGGCATTTGTGTCAGTCTTTGGTGCAGTGTGAAATTAGTTGAATGCAGTATATTGGGAAAATCACCAGTCCATAGCATTCTCTGATACTGTCTTTGTACCTTTTAAACTATGCCTTTATTTCATTGATAGGTGGCTGATGTATCACAGTTGCAAATCCAAGCATGATTTTTTTCTTAATGGGACAAATTTATTTAGGGAACCAGAGTCCAGTATAACATTTTGACTATTATGTCATGTACAGATTTTGCTGAAAGCTCTACTCTTTTTGGCTGTTCAAGCTAAAAATCTAAAGAATGTGATTGTATAATGGTCTAAATCCTTCACACTAAGGAGCACCATATTTTCTAGCGATCACTTTAATTGGACATGTCAGTTAACATGAGGTGCCCGGAGAGAACCTCTTTGGATAGGATTAAGATTACCCAATGATGTGTTTTAAGTCTTAAACCTTCAGTTGCTGATGGTGTAATCATTTCTGCCTTGTACTTAACTGTACTTAATCATTTCTGCCTTTTTCTGTCTGACGTTCAACACATGCACAGTGTAACAAAACCCAGATTGTGTGTTCTAGCAAAGAGGAATGCTTTCACTTCTCTGAGGAGAGCTTCCAAACCTAAAAATACTGCGTGTGTTATGGATATCCAACATGAGAAGTTGGGCCTGGGAAGAACTTCATGCCTGACTTATCAGTTGCTGTCTGCATCTTCAACAGCTACCACATGGTTTTAGTTAAAAAAGTTAAATATGTCTGCCATCTCGTTGTGCTTAAGTTGTGGAATGTCGAAGACCAGCAGGTATGGTACGATCTTGTGTTGATAACTTATTTTACTTATGATCCAGAATCTTCTAGTTCTCTTCAAAGTCATTGGATATTTCCAAAATATTTCCTTCTCGTTCAGATTAGACTGTCATATAACCTATTTTTTTCCAAATTAGGAAAATAATGAAATGTAAACAGTGCAGGTAGGTTAAATATCTATCAGTATGGCTTGTCAAATTTTCTGGTGTTGCCATTAAAAAAGCTTTTGGAAAAGTCAGCATTTGATTGTTGCTGCTACTGATGTATGTGTACAAAGGGAAACAGTTTTAGGCATAGAATTCTAAATGTTTTATTCTTACAGGCAAGTAAATATCAAATCATGGCATAACAAGAGAATCTTTTAACTGCACCAAATGTTCTGGCTTGGAGTGCAAGCCCTGATATGTACTGTATAAACCACTTGAAAGAAAGAAAGAAGAAAAATTCAAAGCAACAGACAGATTTACAATGTTGATGTCCCCTTTTTGGCAGTATTAGCACACTCTTCTTGAACACTTACAGAAAGGCTTTGACTGAATTTCCTTTTTTAAAACATGTTGTGAAAGTAGGATGATGACAGTTTTGTGAGCTTTTAAAAATGCACATATCTTGAAAATATGCTTCAAGATGAAGACCAGAAGTCGTCTTCTCATCCTTCTCTCTTGCTCACCTCCCGTGCATTAGGAAATGTTTGTATATAGTGATTAACGCTTAGCGAAATGTTACCTTTTCCACACCTGAATTCCCAGTAGCAAAACCACATATGAATGTGTTTTGGCAGCTGCAGTTCTGTAACAGCTGCTTTGCTTATTATTCAAAATGTAATCTACAAATTCTATGAATTAATTCACAACTCCATTCTTTACTGCTTGCTGTATTTTCTTTCTACACAATTATTTGCTTACAGTAATAAAAAGTATTCCATGGAGTCCTGAATGTTGGCATTTCAGTTAAGTAACTTGCCTTTGACATACATTTTGTCATTAATTCAGTGTAGATCTTTTTTCTTTACACTTGGATAATTTTCATAGCAGTGCCACTATAGGAAGTGGTGAAGTGCCAGGGAGTACTGAATTACATAGGAAACAACTTTGGGGGAAAAAATAGTCATGGTCTTTGCTACACAGGAAAAATTGAATTTGTATTAATTTTTTTTCGTGGAGCATTTTGCAGGTAACTGTGATATGAGCCTAAAAATAAAAGAGCTTGTGTTTGTCAAAACTGGTATTTGCCAATAATAGCTTGTTTTCTAGGTCACTTCTCTGAGATTATGCAGATGGTGAAAACTGCGTTTTTGAATCCTACAGGTGCTATATATGGACAAGACTGTTTGGATTTCCTCCTGAGACTTAAAGGAAGAATAAAAAAAAAAAATGGTGAAGCTGTTTGTTCTAATGTTATGTTTGCTCACCACCTTTGAAGTTACGTTTTCCATTTCAGTGTTACTTTCAGTAATATTACAGTACAAAGCTCATTGCTTGTCCTGTGGTGCTGAGTCCCTGTCCTAAACAAATGGAGACACTCCTGAGTAAAATAACCATTTCAGAACTCTTGTTACTGGACTAAGCTCTGCATTTAGAGTGATTGTGTTTCTTTTTGCTTATGTTGCGCAGGATGGAGGCTTCCTGCCTGGAGCTGGCTTTGGAAGGTGAGCGCCTGTGTAAAGCAGGAGATTGCCGAGCCGGTGTGTCTTTCTTTGAAGCAGCTGTTCAGGTTGGAACTGAAGATTTAAAAACACTCAGTGCTATTTACAGCCAGTTAGGCAATGCCTATTTCTACTTGCATGAATATGCAAAGGCCTTGGAATACCATCACCATGATTTAACTCTTGCAAGGTAATCTTGTGTCTTTCTTTAACCATGTTCTTCGTGTCATCTCATTCTTGTAGAGATGAGCAGTTGGCTGTTCATTTTTTTAGCAAATCCACTGTTAATATTCTGAGTGAGGGAATGTGGTGACAGCAGAGGGCCAGGGGTTCTGGTAGGTAGCTTGATTGCCCTTTAACCTGGAGCTAATACTTGGTCTAGCACAATAATCCTAGTACTAACTGAGACCTTGCCAGCTTTGTGGATAATTAAATGGCTTCTTCAAGTCCACCCTTCCTTCACCCTTTCCTGTTTTCTAACACTCAGTCTGCCTGGCTCTCTTGTTTACTAGGCAGAACTCATTTATGTTTCTCTGTGTAAAACATAATACCGTGAAATCTAAAAAAACTATATTTTGCACATGCCATTTATGCATCTGATTTTTAATGACTGGGTATAGAGCCAGTACAAGAGGCACTTAATGCACTTGACCTCAGTTTAGGCACATACATAGTATTCTCCCTGCCTTAATGTGCTCAAGTGCTGTAACCTTGTGGGAACTTGTCTTTTTGTGTTATTCCTGAAGTATCGCAATCTCAGTGGTTCAGTGGCAGTCTCATTAGGCAGTGGCTTAAGTCTCATTTAGAATCCAGGAATGTGGCATTACCTCAGATCTTTCTAGGAGACCAGTATGTCTTGGAAATAATGTAAGACTATGACAGTCCAGTAAAATGCAGCAGTAGTTAAACCTCTCATTCTAATGCTTGGACTGCCTTTTACGTAACCATTAAAAAATTCTCTTTATTCTCTTCCTAAAAGAAATTAATTTTCATGGTATGTAGATGAATCTAGTTGAATGCCATGAACTAAGTGTTGCACAGACAGCACCAACAAAATGAAGTGTGTGTAACCACAGACTGAACAAAGTTTATGTGAGTGCCATTTAGATATAAAAATAAATACATACACATTTGCATGGTTTTAATATTTTTTCTTTAATTGTCTACTTTACATTGATTATCTTGGTTTCAAATTGTACACTGTTATTCACTGGGTGCTTTATTTGTGCAATTCTAGAACAATTGGAGATCTACTGGGTGAAGCTAAAGCTAGTGGGAATCTGGGCAACACCTTAAAGGTACTTGGGAATTTTGAAGAAGCTATTGTTTGTTGTCAGAGACATCTGGATATTTCCAGAGAGCTAAATGATAAGGTAAGAATTGCTCTGGCACCAGGAAGTAAACTGCTAACACATGCTGGTGAACCCTGTTGTGCTGTTAATGTGTGCCACCTTTCAGAGGGAAGTAAATACTGCATATTGAATTATTTCTTCAAGACAGTAAGAATCTGTTACTTGCAAGATAGTTGTTTGCACCTGGAAGATTATAGATCCAGGATAACAAATACTACCCTGTTTTGTGGTGGTCATTTTTTGTTTTGGGTTGGTGTTTTTTTGTTTGTTTATTTATTTGTTTAATTGATTTATTTCATTTTTAATTATAATTAGCCTCAAGAATTATTATGTGTATGGCATCTCAAAAGGAAGTGGTGCAACTGAGTGGGCGTAAGGTAGATGTCAAGAACAAGTTCAGAATGGACAGAGCATGTTTTGACAACTAGTTAACAAACTTCTTTTCCCATCTGTGGGTTGTACTATTAGTTATTGTGATGGAAGACTCTGAAGCATAAAATTATAATGCTGCCTTTTGCTTTTGGTTTAGGTTGGGGAAGCAAGAGCACTGTATAATCTGGGAAATGTATATCACTCCAAAGGGAAAAATGTAGCCAGTGTTGGGACTCATGATCCAGGGGAACTTCCAGATGATGTGAAAAATGCTTTACAGAAAGCTGCAACTTATTATGAGTAAGTAGTAGCTTTAAATGTTGGGGATTAAGAGGATGTGATAATCTACTTCATTAGAGTATTGGCAGAGTTGTGGAGTCATGAACCGACTGTGGCATGCTTCTGTTCAGAACCAGTGGTACCTGTGAGTTTTTTCTCTTTTAAACTGGGGAGTGCACTATTTTCTTGTTATACCCTTATTTTTAGTGTCCCTCTTACTACCTGGTAAGTCCTTCCCTTATGTTAGAATCCAGCACTAGTCTTCAAACCAGACTGAGTCAATGATAGGATCTTCGTATATTTGTATCTACGGTAGCTCAGCAATTAGAAGTGAGCAAACCATCTTGAGAAAAGATGCAGTTAAATTCAGGATCTCACAGGAAATGTTTCCTACTCAGTGGAAGATTTATGGTTGTATAAAGGCCATTAAAATAAGCCAAAGTAGAATACTGATTAAATAGACCTTCTCCTTTATATAGATGGATTTTTAAAAAAAAAAAAAATAATTTAAATTACTGTGAGGGTTAAAAAAACCCTGTTTAAAAGTCACTATTATTCCCCTTCTCCCTTCCCCTGCAACAGGGAAAACCTGTCAATAGTAACAGAGCTGGGTGATAGAGCAGCACAAGGACGCGCCTTTGGAAACCTGGGAAACACACACTATCTTCTGGGCAACTTCAGGAGTGCGGTTTTAGCCCATGAACAGGTACAGCAGTGTGCTAGTAAGGAATTCTGTTCTAGGACATGTCTTGTGTTGGTTCGACTTGCAAGTTCTCCAGTGCAAGTGTTAAATCTTCATGGCACAGCTTCAAGTTTGGCTGTTCTTTCCAAGCACTGTGGCCTGAAGAAAAATATAGATGCATGGTAGAAAAATTGTGAGTGTGCATTTCTGTGTGCAAATGTGTTAGAAAATACAAAATAGAGCGAATAACGCAATTATTGCATGTTTTTTTAAGCGTCTTCTAATTGCAAAAGAGTTTGGCGATACATCAGCGGAAAGAAGAGCATACAGCAATCTTGGAAATGCCTACATCTTCCTGGGTGAATTTGAAACCGCTTCAGAATACTACAAGTTAGTTGACTGCTTAGAAATAGAATTTATACTTGTGCAGTTTACTTCTGTTGTGTCTGGTACTTTAGTTCACTGTAGAGTAGCCTTCTCTCCAACATAGCCTTAGAGGAGGGCTGAATTTTTTTTTTAGCAAAAAATGATGTTTTTCCATAGTTGTTTAATTCTTATGGTTAAGGGAGAGGCAGCATTAATATTTATGTTTTTCACTTTTTATTACTTTAAATAGATTCTTCTCAGTACTGTAGATAGACACCTTTCTGTTGATAGGCATTTATTCCCTTTATTCTAGAATCAAGCATTACTGTCTTAGCTCTTAGCAAGTTTTGAAATGATGTAACTTCAGTATACCCAAGATGGGGAGCTGTCAGGCTGACAGGTGGTGCACATCAGCATGATTTTACATACCTACTCTGTATTTTCAATCAAGACTTCTTTTCTTGATCTCTACACCACTAAGCAGTGGCTACTGTAACTTGGGAAAATACAAGCTTGACGAAGAAACAGGCTAAGTCTTACATGAATTTCAGAGCCTGCCTATTCTTTCTGAAGGAGGAAAAAGCTTCAATACTGAGCAGATTCCTCTTAGCACTCACATTCTTCTTGCCCCGCAGTGGCAGGCTGGCTTGGCAGTTATAGGTCTGTCTTGCTCATGTTGATGGAGAATAAAATAATCTACCAGGCTGTTTCAAGTGTGTACTGTCAGGAAAGTGCTATAAATTATTGATGAAGCAATAAATTAAAATTTGAAGATGCTGTCTAAGGGATCCGTCTGCTACAGTAAATGGAAATAGGTGGCTGTGGAGGGGAGTGGAAGACAGACAAAATTTTGTAAGAGTGTACATAATAGTAATTGATTAGCAGCCCATTTGGCAGCCTGGTGTCCTAATTTGTATAAATAACTTTTTTTAGTTGCAGAAGTGTATTTCTATAATAAACTTCTCTTTGCAGTGATTTTTGAGGTGACTAATCCTTTCTTTCAGGAGGACACTCCAGCTGGCTCGACAGCTTAAAGACAGAGCTGTGGAAGCACAGGCCTGCTACAGCCTTGGGAACACGTACACTTTGCTTCAAGACTATGAGAAAGCAATTGATTATCATTTGAAACACCTTGTGATTGCTCAGGAATTAAATGACAAGTAAGCCCGAAGAGGTTGTTTAATGTGTGTGTGACATACCAAATCCTGTTAGCTCTTACCTCTGCTGTCGCTGTTCTTTTAAGACAGCTGAAGTAATGTGTATTCCCTGCTGTGCTGGGCTCCTGTTTTCATGTGGAAAGAAAAAATGTACTCGTGGAGGTATTGCAGCTAATGAGTCTGAGATGAAAGATGGAAGTGATGAATGACTGACTCCACATCATCTTCTGTCAGCATCTTCTTTTGTAAATTAAGGAGAAGAAAAGCAGCTCTCTTTTTCATGACTTCATTGTAATAATTTTGTGTACCTTCACAGGAATACATCTCCTGCTTCTCCGCAAATTAAAAATAAGGGAAGGGATGAGGAAAGGAGAATAATACAGTAGCAACTAATGCTTATTTTATAATCATAATTTATAAGGCATTTTTTGTGATGTTGCATGCAAGTAAAATTTTTGCAACATTTAAATGTACTTCTAACTCAGTAAATAGTATGTGAAAAATAATAAGGTATGCAATCTGAGGGAAAACAAAGTAGGTTGTAAAATGTTTCACTCTTGCAAAACTGAATTAATTATATTTCCTGTGAGCTTAAAAATTAGCATTGTTATTAGATTTGCTCATATTTTTGGTTATACCCAGATCACAGTCCTTTAAACACAAAAACTTGTCGGTGTTTGAAGATGACAGCCTTCATTTTTCTTGACACAGCAATCTTATTTTGGCAGTATTATGGAAACCTGACCCCTAGTGTTCAGCGAGGAAAGATATAATTGAAAGTTCATTTTTCCTGCAGAATTGGTGAAGGAAGAGCATGCTGGAGTTTAGGGAATGCTTACACTGCGCTGGGAAATCACGACCAAGCTATGCATTTTGCAGAAAGGCACTTGGAGATCTCACGAGAGGTACGAGTTTTACGTTCCCTGTAAGTTGGCAGTTTTGCTCTCACGCAGTGATTTTTATGAAGCTGATCCATGCATGTGACTTTGAATAATGAAATGGATTTTGACTGATTTCTGAGATAGTTGATTCCAAATTATTTCAGCTGTATCTCCCTGCAACTAGCTCCTTAGAGTTCTGGTGCCACATTTGACAGTGTCATGATGGAATCCAAGACAACAGCTGAGCAGAGGTGTTCTAGGCTTTATGTACCTTTTAGGTGTCATGTATTTAATTAAAAGGATGACTCAGTTGTTCAACCAGGAAAACTTTCAGCCTTATTCTCTCAGAACTCGAGGGGACAAGGTTAGCTTTCTATATATGTGTATACTTTATTACAATAATAGAACTGCTTATTTTGTTTGCTTGCAGGTAGGAGATAAAAGTGGAGAACTCACTGCAAGACTTAATCTCTCAGATCTTCAAATGGTTCTTGGATTAAGCTACAGCACAAACAACTCCATGATGGGAGAAAGCCATGTGGTAGATACTAGTCTGAATGGTAAATATATGCCTATTTCTGCAGTACTTGCTAACAGTGAACTTAAAGGATCTGTTGTTTGTGTCATTTTCTGACTACAGTGGTTGAATTTAGCAGGTTTTGGGTTTGTTTCCCCCCCCCCGCAAAAAAAAAAAGGTTGGTTTTGCATTATTGGATCCCTTCAGCTCCTCCTTTTCCAGAGAATTTACATTGTGAACTGCCGGTTACTGCTTACTTTCTTCACATTATTATTTCTAATTGTGTCCCTGCACTCCTTTTAACTTTTTAATGTGGGATATGATGTATCTATTTGCTGCCAAATTCTTCTTTTCTTCCTACCGTCTTAGCAATACAGGGGTTACAGTAGAAATGAATTTTGGTCAGAGACCCATGGTCCTTCTCCTGTGTCCCATGAAAGCAACTTAAGTAGCTGTATCAGTGTGGTTCTGAAGGCTGCTTTGACTAGTGGCTATTTACTCCCTGCTGATATATTTACCTGCGTGTTTTGGAACTCAGAATTGTTGTATCTTGCACCATAGACGAGTACAGCCACAGCTTTGAAGGTGACATTATAAATCTTAATGATGCAAAGATGACCTTGATTCTTTTTTGAAGGTACCAGACCAAGAGTAGGACGCCGTCACAGTATGGAGAACATGGAACTTATGAAATTAACTCCAGAAAAGGTTGGTACTTTCCTTGTTTCTAATCTGCTGATGAGATTGCGATGACTTCAGCAGTTATTAATGGTCAGAAGTTTCATACTTAACAACTTTGAAGGAAGTCAGCAGAATGTTAAGTCATTTGCCATATCCTTCTTAATTTTTCTCTTTTTAGGAGTTAAGTAAAAGCAGGTCTAACAATTCTAACAATACTTTTGCCATATGGGCAACAGCCAGCATCTTGCATATGTTGGTTAGAATGGCTTGTGGAAAGCTTACTTTATTCTCCTCACAGGAAAAAATGAATGAGGTCCTGAAGTAGTGCATCAAAGCACGCTCTTTCATCTCTTCTTTAAAGGTATCTTGAGGTTGCAGCATGCAAGTGATTCAGCATAAAATACCTAAGCTTTAGCTCAGCTCTTCTGAACATTTTTTCTTTGGGTTATAGTCATAGGTGCTTAAAATACATGTTGTGATTTTCACTTTGGGATTTAGAACTTGCAAACCATTAGGAGTTTCAAGGTCCATCCTGAGAAAGGACCCTATTTCAGACATGATGAAACAGAGTTGCAGATCAGTAAACTAACTGTCCCCCAAGCTCAAGAGAAATCTCTAGGAGCAGAGAGTTCCTGATTAAAACCCTTTTGTCAGTCTTCAAGAGATTTCCTTCAAATGCTGTCTGCCTTCAAGCGGTAGGCTGGCAGTTCTCCATAAATTACTACAGTGGCAGACTGAAATGGCTCTTTTTCCCACCATACAGGGATTTAATTCCCATCTCTTCAAAGAAATGCAAAGCCTGCCCTGGTGTTTGTCAACTAGGGAATTTAATCTGAATGTACAGCTGAAGTCAGCATGGATACTTAAGGGCCTTTTTGTGTAGTAATTTTCTAAGGTTGTGTGTTAAGCCCAGGGTGTGTTCTTGGCCAGGACCTCTAAGCTTTTGGCTACTATCTGTTTATCTCTGAGCTCTTTTAAAGTACACAGCCTGTGACAGTCCGTGCCCTAAATCTACTGAAATGTTTCACATGGATTTTTGAAATAAAGTATTAACCCAGGATTGCAGCTTAGCTCTTACAAAAGAGCCGTTTTCAAGGTACTCATTGAGTAGATTCTGAAAAATAATTCCATACAAGTCTTTGATATACAGAGCAGTGCATGACACTGGCATTATGGTTATACAGGATGCCATCTGCTTGGTGCTGGAATCTATGTGCAGATTATAAATAAGCCTGTAGAAAGCAATGGTTTTGGTTAGGCAGTGGTGCTGCAGGATTTGTGATTGTGTTCACAATTTCTGATGTTGAATCAAGAAAAAAAATGTGGGTTTTATTCAGTTACTCTAAGAGTCACCCTGTAGATAAAGCTGGCAAGTTTGTGGATAATTCTGTTTACATTAGAGGAGAATGTAGCAAAAATGTGTTAGATCAGTAAAGCTCTATTTTTTCCTGCAGTAAAACAAGATAGTTATTCCTCTTTGTTCTTGTGCTGGCATTCTTCTCCCTCTTTCTTTTCAATCTTTATTAGGAATTTTGTGCATATCAAGGATCACACTGAAGGGTGGCTGAATATCTGGGTTTGCATAAGGGTTTGTGTTGCTTTAACATTTTGTAATACAATGGATTTGTAATTTCTTTTTCCTTCCCAACTCCAAGAATGCCAGATGGGAAACACCACCTGTATCTGCATTTTAGTATTTCCATTAGCTGTATTTCCTGCACCACAGTCAGCAAGAAAAACTTTGGCATGTTTGGTTAACTACAGTGTTTGACCACATTTTAAACCATTGGGTATCACACTCCAGTTCAGTTGTAAGACTCGCCAATAACAGTATTAACCTGCTTCAGGTAACAAAAGCTCAGTAGTCACAGGCCAAGTAATAAGAACCAAAACCTAAATTTTCATGTCATTGTGCTTGGATAAACTAAATTATGTCAAACTGCTTCATTTCAGGGAGGAAAAGCAGCAGCAGATGAGAGCTAACAGTCTAGGTAATTAAAATCAGAAGGCTTCATTTCCTGACTCTTGTTTTCTTAGGTTCAGAACTGGAACAGTGAGATTCTTGCTAAACAGAAACCACTGGTTACCAAACCTTCAGCAAAACTGCATTTTGTAAATCGACTAAAAGGCAAAAAGTACAAAACCGGCACCACTTCAAAAGTTTTGCAGGATGCCAGTAATTCTATTGATCATCGACTTCCAAACTCACAGAGGGTAGGTTTGGTGAGCTGTGAAGACCATCGCCTTTACTCACCTTTGTTTGGTCAGAATTACAGAAGTGATATTCTGGCAGCTGTCCATTTCAGTGGTACTCAATTTAAACACTGGCTTTGTAAAAGGATGCCCCATCTGCCACTCTCCAGCTGTCTCATAGGTGGTGCCAGCTCTAAGCCGTCCTTACAATTAGAACACTTTCTTTCCTGGTGGTTTTTCTAAAGTTACAGCTCAGCATGAAGGTGTATTTTATTTCTAAGTCTCTCCTAGACCCTGCTTCTCCAAATGTAAAATAGTTTCTCTGATTCAGACAGCAGGGAATATTTTTGACATACCCTTAAAGTGATTGCACTCTTGACAGAAGTCAGTTAAAACTAAAAGAGGAGTCATTTGATCTAATATGACAGAGGAATGCTTTTGGCCACAAACCGAAGGAGCCAAGGGAAGGTGCTCAGTGCTGGTTCAGGGTTGTAGGTGGATTAATGGCTTGAGGGGTTATAACTCCAGCTGTGCTGATCAGAGTACTGTTTCTTTGTGTTTCAGAGAATAAAATGTTTCTAAGGTATTTTACCTTCCAAAAATGCTTGCCTATAATTAGGGTTTCCTCTTACAATAAATCTGTCTATAGAAATGGATGACCAAAAAAATTTCATTTAGTGCATTTCAGATATGCAAATATCAAACTTATTACTGGGTTGAAACTGTGATGAGTTGTCCCAGTTTTAGGTACTCTTGAGTTCAAAATACCTCTAACTCTACTTTTCTTCTCAGAAAAACAGCCGAGAGGCAATGGCAGATGAAGGGTTCTTTGATCTGCTGAGTCGATTCCAGAGCAACAGGATGGATGATCAGAGATGCTACTTCCAGGAGAAGAACAGGTTCTCAGCTGCTTCAGTGGCAACATCCTCTACTCCACCTAAAACAATGAGAAAATGTAAATTTTTAAAAGTAAAATTCGTATCTGAGTCCACTTCCTACCAAATACTATTTTAAACAAGCATTTGCATGCAAAAATTACTATGGAAAGGAAATTATTTCTAGGCTAACTTGTTTTCTTCCTTCTCCCTAGCCTTTTCTACATCCGTAGTTTCACCCCACACAGATGAGTTTCTAGACCTACTTGCTAGCTCACAGAGCCGCCGGCTCGATGACCAACGTGCCAGCTTTAGCAATCTACCTGGACTTCGTCTTAACCAGCACAACAGTCACTCAGTCCTGGGTCATCTCATGGCGAGTAACAACAGGGACCTAGATGATGACTTCTTTGATACACTGATAAAATGTCAGGTGAGGGTTTTTTTACAATTATTTAGATTCTGAGGTTTTAGAGATTTATGTATCCTGACGTTCACTTTTTCACATAAGCATCTTTATTATCATATATAATCATAATTATTGATTTGGCAGATAAAAAACATAGATGACTAAAAATTAGGATTTTTTTAAGTTGTTATTTATCATCTTTGTTGTTGTGGTGGTGGTTTTTTTTTTTGTTTTGGTTTGGTTTTTTTATATATTTCCCCCCCCTTGTTTTGATTTCCTTTTACTAATTATCGACTGTCCAGTAAGTGTAATTTTAGCATTGATACCATGTTTATCGTTTAAAGTAACAAATGCTGAAAAACTCAAGGAGCACAAGTGAGGCTATTAAAACAAATATATAAAATGTTATTAAGAGGAACTGTTTAGATCTGGCTTGTCAGAAGGGCACCTGATACACCGGGAATCCTGAATTCTCAAAGAATTCAATATCCAAGTTTAGTGGTAATAGTGATCAGCATTGCAGTTATGTTCAGTTTAAATAATAGTTCATAGCAACTGACAGAAGTGTTGCTGTTTTTTACTTCCTGTATAACAAAAGGAAGACAACCATATTTTCTGTTATAGAAAACCAGAAATACCCTATACTAACACTGAAAATTATTCTGTAGGGCAAAGGATGCTTATATCTCATTCTACACTATGACAAAGAACTAAACTGGGGGATTTACTTTCAGACAGATGGAGACAAATGGTTTGGAAAAACCACTTCAGCTACATTTACACTCCTAACTTAGTAATTTCATTTGAGAAGTTTAACCTGGAAACAAAATAAATCTTTCTAATAGCCTTAAGTCTGAAACCAAAAGCTTTCAGTATTTTTTCACTTATATTTTCACTTATTTTACATGTTCCTGTAACCTGCAGCTTTATCGCTTGGTCTGTCTGTAGGGCTCCAGACTGGACGATCAAAGATGTGCTCCTCCCTCGTCTGCAAAAGGACCAACTGTACCAGATGAGGATTTTTTCAGCCTGATTTTACGGTCACAAGCTAAGAGAATGGATGAACAAAGAGTCCATTTACCCTCAACTATAAAGGGACCAAGTTCTAGCTGAAGAAACAAAACAGGCACGTACTGTACAGTAGAATGTTAGGTATTATTTTGTTTGCTGGAAAAACATAATGCCTTCTTACAGAAGATACAGTTAGTAGTTTTGCCCCCTTTCTAAAAGTCTTTTGTATGAATAGCAGCAGCATTACATTTGTGACCAGTCATTGCTGCTGCTGCTTTTAGCTGTGTCCAAGACACTGATTACTGTGTCCCTCTTAACTGCCTCTTGTCTATGAGCATTATACAAATTTTCCCATCAAGGTACTGTCGTTGCTGAGGTGTGGATTCTGCCACTGTCTCAATCCAGTGTAAGACCTAAATTTTCTTTATTCTTTTTAAAGAAAACTTGATATATTTTTTTTTAATTTGTACCTCCCTGGAAAGAAGTCCTGTTTTCTTTTGTACTTTTTTTAAAAGATAAAAAATCATTGAGAAATAGCTTCAGTACTTAAATCTGTCTTTGCAGAAACAGCGTTTGGAAGAAACAATCATTTTTTATGAAATAAAAAATATGAAATCAAACTCTAGGTTTGCTTGTTTAATACAAAAGGAATCTTTCAAAACATGCTGGATTTTTTGATTATATCTGGTTGTTTCCTGTAGTACTGAGCTCAGTTTTACATTCAGAATTTTTTAAGATATACTGAAGCAAGAGCTACTGGTGTGTTTCTATCCTTTGTGTGGTACAGGCCCACCACCAGCAGAAGCCCAGGAAGTGCCAGGGAATCACAGGGCTTGGCATTAAGTAACTGAATTTAAAATGCTACAAAGAGGAAATCTCTGTATGCTACTTCTTACTTCACCTCAGCTGCTTCTACTCTCAATAAGGATTTGCTTGCTGGGGTAGTTCAAGTATAGGGATTGTCAGTTACAAATCAGTGGTTTTAACGCCAACTGTTCATTTCAGGTATTTATAAATAAAGTGATGGCATTTTTTTTTAATCGAAGTATTGTATACTCAAATGTTGTTACTGTTAGCTTCAGAGTAAAATGTCATCATGAGAATAGTTAGACTCCAGGTAATGTAAACTATGCCACACTTAACTGAAAGTTTTACAAACATGCTCTTGCAGCTTTTGTAGCACTGAAACTGAATCCTACTGAACCTAACACTCATCCTCCTGCTTTTAAGGAGAACTGCCAGAATATTCTTCTTGAAAACGTGTTACCATTAGCTTATTGTGCTAATCTTTGGTACTTATCTTCTAATAAACATCTGCTATAACATTTCTTCTCTGCACCTAGAAGATAATCATTAAATTGTCCTAAAACTGAGCTGACTCATTTTTAAGAATATAAAACAAAAGATAGTCCTGAGACATTTATTTGAGCTGTGATTTGCCTTATGTGTTACATGAATAACAGCAGCTTCCTTCAGATCGTGTGACAGTAGTAACCTGATGAGACTTAAAGGTGCTAGACCGGAATATCAGTGCTTTCCCACCACTCTCTGGTTTTCCTCAAAACTTACACAAATTTCATTTCAAACATTGAGGAACACTCCATAAGCCTGTTTCCTTGGCCATTTAAAGTTGTATTATCTTACTTAACATATGTATTTCAAATTACAGAAGCAGGACCTATACTCAATCTCTGGTTTTAACCTGCCACCTTAGAGCTGTGCATACTAATGCTCTGACCAAAGAGAGGGTCCTGTCAGAGTACTGATGTTCTTTTCTACTTTTGAGAACTGCAGAACAAACAGAACTTTGCGACAACCAAAGATTAGAGAAAACTTACAGCAGAGCTCAGGCTTCCTCAGTCTCCCTCCTGTGAGTCGTGTGAGCTGCTCTGTCTTCTCTTCACACGGTTCCATTGCAGAATTCCTTTCTTTGAGGTTTTTACTAGGATCAGAGTTTTCTTCCACCTCTCCCTGCGCTTTCTCTGGCTCCTGCTTCTGCTGCTCAGGTGCAGGTTTTCAGTGTGGTTTTCAGCTGTGGTAGTTTCTAGTCTACAAACTTCAGACTCAGTGCGCAATCTATTCTGTAAAAATTAATAGTAAGCTATTAATCAAGTAATCCAAAGTGACAGCATCTATTGTTTCAGGTGCAGCTTGGCTCCCCCAAAACATGTCTGGTCTTGTTATTTCCTGGGGAACAGTATATGTAAATAAGCACCATTTAGAACACAAGGCTGGCTTTAATTTTCTGTAGTGTACAGAATAGTCAGCAGTGCTTTTTTTTCCACCACCTTTCTTCTGTTGGGCAATCATTATTGCCCAGCATGACATAAGTACTGATCTCTCAAACAGAAGTTACTTCTTTAAAGAATTCTTAATTCAGTAGGTTCCTGCCACAGTTAGCCATTGCAGGGTATTTTTCCGGAACAAAACATGCCCAATACACCTCTACCAAACAGTTCTATAGGGGTACAGGCATGATTTGGGTGAAGCTTGTTGTTTAAACATGTTCTAACAGATGACACTGAAATCTATTAAATTACATCCCAGCTCGAAGAGCACCAGGCCTAACATACACGAGGTTCTGCTTTGTGAGATTCCTCTAATGCCATATCTTGCTTATTGCCTGTATGCACAACATCAGGACTTCTGCCATTTCCTGGTCTCAGAGAATCATCTTCCCTGTCACAAGGTCCTCTAGAAACATAAAGAGGCTTCTGTGAGTAACAGCCATCTCCTTTACTCCCATTGTACTGCCCAAAGTCTATCTTTTCCTGTTGATGGTCAGGGGGAAGAGGACTTCTCTTCTGAGAAGATGTTAAGTATCTTAACACAGGCACTGATGATCCTGCACCATAGCAGAAAACCTGGGGGAGGGAAAAAGAGGAATAAAACATCAAACATTTCACAGGAAATTCCAAGTCAAGTAAGCTGCAGTAGAGACAAGCTTGCTGCAGTCTGAGCACACTCACACACTGAGTTCACCCCTGGTGTTACACTAAAGATACTGAAGGCTCTAACTTGATGCCTTTATGTACAAAGCACCAATTACACACCTCACTGTGTAATGATACAAGACATAGGAACTAAGCTGCAGTAAACTGTCATAGAGTCTAAGATTTTAAGCAGTTTAATGCTATTTTATCTCACTTGGGGAGTGAAGGAGAGAGGTGGTTTTTACATACAAACTTAGCTATAGAATAGGTAAACCAACTGTACTAGAAATATTTTGTCAAGAAACAGTTCCCTTTTAGAAATGATTTTATCTGTGCTATGAAATCTGTTAGCAGTACAAGTAAGAAATAATATAAAATTATACTTAATACCTAAAAAATAAACCCAAGCTTTACAATATTCGATAAATGTATACGAACCAGGACAGCCAGAGCCATAATAATTAGCACTGGAATCTGCAGGAAAAAAGGGATCTCCTTCATAACTGCTTTGATGAATTCACCAATACCTTGTCCTACGTGCTTCAAAGGCTCAGTTACAAAGTTGGTGAAAGTAATTGCCAGTGCCTACAAAAACACAGACAAAATAGCCGTTGTTGACACTTATGACAAACTTGAAGATGAACAGTCCCTATGGGCTGGGCATATACCCTACCTTGGTGGGTGGAACCAGCAAAACGGGATTGACGAGTAGAGTTTCATAGTACTTCTGACAGGGATCGTCCTGAAACGTCCATTTACTTCTGAGCCATTCTGTAGCCAAAGCAGAGATGTGGTTTTACTACTTTAAAAAACACTTTTTTTTGACAGAGCAGTAATACAGAAAGTACCATTTCAATTACAGATGAAAGGAAATCCCTCCTCTAGACACGGGTCAAAGCTTGGGTTTAGTTTTGAAAGTCTCCGATTAGCACAGCAGTGCAGTTTATCCAGTCATGGGGATGCGGGAAGGAGAGGGAAGACTGGAAAGAAAGAGACTGAGGCTCTCCCACGTTTTAGTCAAGAAAGTTTTCTTAATTAGATGAAATTAGTCTTAGAAGCCTCAGAAGAAACCTAAGTCTTATCTTATAGGAACTATTATCTAGCACGTCTTGACCACAACCACTGCAACAGAAGTGATTTTGAATGTTACTGCTCATTTGCCAAGCTGCATATAGAGCAAAATGGGTATTTTGCTTGCAAGATTACAAGAGACCCATTTTAGTTACAAGCATGAGGTCTTACTCCTTAAGGTAACTTTTAAGGTAAAAACCAGTCATTTATGACATCAGTGTTCTGTAGCTTGATTTCAGTGCAGTCTGAACATAAGCCACTGAAATTCGATATAAACAGCGCGATCACGGGCAGTAAGTTATGAAGGGAAGACCTTAACAAGCACTCATTAAGAGTTCCCATCACTAACTTACCTGCTATAGCACTGGTAACATATAATAGCTAACAAAATACTCAGCTTTCTCTGTACACTAAGGCCACCAGAGTACATTGTTACAGATCTTGTTGCTCAGGTCCATTGTACAGGCCTGACAGATGAAGAATCAAAATCTTTTTCTTCAATTCTGCCCTTCTCTCTCCAGTAAATGGCACTGGGTGGCCCTGGGGGAGGGGAGCTCAGAAATACTCACGGTGTAAGTTATAAGGAAAAGAAGTAACACCATGACATGCTCTAAGCACAGTTTTGTGATCAGGTCTCCTCCAGAGGCCTAGAAAAGAAAGTCTTGTGGAATGGAAAAATGGAAAAACCACATAATCATAGAATCATTTGGGTTGGAAAGGACCTTAAAGATCATCCGGTTCCAACCCCTCTGTCACGGGCAAGGACTCAGACTAGACTAGGCTGCTCAAAGCCCCATCCAACATGGCCTTGAACACTTCCAGGAACGGAGCAGCCACAACTTTCCCGGGCAACCTGCGCCAGTGCCTCACCACCCTCCTAGTGAAGAATTTCTTCCTTATCTATAATCTAAACCTATCTCTGTCAGTTTAGATCATGTATCACTGAAGAAAATTCAGTGTCCTACCCGTGAAGAAATCCTGAGTATTCTTGGATACTGTAGTGAGTACTTTGCAATCTTAAACACAATTACAAAACACTGAAGCAAGTGTTTACCAATTAGACTTTCCTTCCAGTTGAGCTTCTCAGCACAGACGTTATCGAACTGCCCCATTTTCACGATTTCTGCTTGGCGTTGTGCAAAGGCCAGCTGTGGGAGAGCAGGAATTGCTTGTGAAACACAACACGCAATGGTGCGGGGTGCAGCACTGCGCCTGAGCTAGTGACCTTTGTGGTAATCACCCAGGTCAATCTGCATGTAGACAAGTCTGCTGCCTAAACAATTTAACAGAGTTAAAATCTAAGTTCTTCCTGGAAATGGATACAAACCAATGGGATGGCTACTTCCAAGTTACTCTCCAAATGGAGGCTGAATTGCCAAAAGACCAAACTCCAATATTCAAAGATACCAGTTCAGGGCAAAAGTAATCATACAATATACAATGGTTTGAGTTGGAAAGGGCCTTAAGATCATCTAGTTCCAACTACCCTGCCATGGGCAGGGACGCCTCACACTAGACCACGTCAGCCAAGGCTCTGTCCAACCTGGCACATCTGACAACATCTTGATTCCTTCAAATGTTTTTTAGATTATAAGCAGAAACTGCCCCCTGCAATTACCAATTAAGACATGAGGACGTCCTGGTTTTGTTTTTAAAGTAATTCCTGTTAACAAATACCTGTATTCATTATTTTTCTGCCTTAACAGTTTGCAACTGATAATCAAACAGCAAAAAATTACATCATCTGTTCAAAACCTCTGACATTCTTCACCAACTCATTCCACCTGTGTTCAACAGCCATCCCACCCTTGGGTACCCCACTGCTCCTGGGCCTGACAGGCTGCAGTTACATTCTGATGGCAGAATGCGGGGACCAAGATTTTGTGGCTGGACTACAGCCTCATAGCACAAATTCCGCCTCATCAAAACCACCAAACAGTAAGCCTCCTGATCATCAGCAATGAAACATTTATCTGTGGCCTGTCACATGTTAAATACAGTTTCAGCCAGGGGGTCTTTAGAAAGATGCACAACTCCACGACCTATTTCTGTAAGGCTTTTCTACCAAGCTGTGTTAGACAAGCTGGGTCTCCCCTGCCCACACTGCAGAATCACAGTTGCACCACTGTACGAGTTCTCTGCCCCCGTGTGGCAGGATGACAGCCAGCAGCGTTTCTTTTGTTTAAGCCCAGCACACCCGCAAACACGAAAGATGTTCATCCCTCTCTATTTTGCAGTCAATTACTGCTTTATATAACTAAAGGAACTAAATAACCTTAACTCCCTCATAACTGTAACATTTTAAACCTAAAAGCCATTGAGACTTCAGAACGACTTACCTTATACAAAAAGAGCCAATTCCATGCAAAACTGATGAGGAAACTTATTAATAGTACTCGTTTCAGCTGAACGAACCAATGAATACGTGTCCAGAGCTCTGTAGCTATTACAGTCACAATACACACTAAGCACAACAGTATCTGAAAAATAGAAGACAAATTAAATTTATGATGTGGGTTTGGAATTTTCCAAGCTTCTTGCCAGAACACAGGAGAGGGATCTTCCAGCTTTGGCTTTACTAGCGTCATTTCATGGAACAACTGACACAGAGTTTCTCCATGCTTTTAGAGCAGATCAGCAGCAGTACAAGGCAGAATAGCTCCATGTTCTTACTGGAAGTCATTCCTACCACAGCCTGACGGTGCAGTTGCTCATTTCTTTCTTGTGGTATTTAGTTATTTCTTCCTTACAGTATTTATCACGTTACCTACCAGACTTAAGAATTATAGCTTTGGCGTAATTCAGTATTGAGTAGTATGTGCCTGCTATGAACCACAGAACCACGGCTGCCAGCTCCTGCAGTCTGGCTAAGAGCAAGCTGGTTAACAGCAGCAGGACTTCAGTGGAGCCCTTCAGTCCCTTGCCACCTGAGGAGCCCCAACAGCACGGTTATGCTACTCACAGCTTGCTTCATTCATTTGGCTTCCATGGACCTCCCTCAGAACTAGATAGGCTACTGTCAAGATTTCATGGGCATAAAGTGTTAGCACATTCTGCATTGTAAAGATTAATTCAGAGAGCTTCAGCTTATTGGAGATCCTCAGCCCAGCACTGAAATCCATTTTGGAATATAAAGCGTCACACACAGCCATGCTCTCCTCCTCTCCAACACTATAATTATTTTCCCCAAAATTCACAAAACCCTCTGACCTGTACGACCTCCAATACGTATTTGTCTCAATATAAATATATTCCCACTCCTGCAGAGGCCAACAACTTCAGCATCTATTTGAACAAGAGACAAATCTGGGAGATTTATAATGCATGAGTTGCAGTTTAAGTGCTAAGAGAGCACTGGAGTCTACTCGAGTACCACAGACTCGCAGAGCCTAATGAGTCTTGTGCACCTTTTGTATCCCTGTTGAGAGAGGTGAATACCTCACATCTACCTTCAGCAACCACGAAGCAAAAGGAGTGACCCACTCAGAGTAAGATGGGAAGAACCGCAGCAGTTAAGATGCCAATATTCATTGACCAGACTTGCGCAAAGAAAACAGCAACTTAAAAACCCACAAAACAACAAAAATCTTTTTCTCTTACCAGAAACATATTGTATATCTCTATTCCAAAAGTGTCTTCAAATCTCCAGTGCCAAGCTTTATAATCATGGTGCTTAAAATTGATCAAAATGTCACTAAGGGCATCATCCACAGCACCCGACTGCCACGTTTCCTCCTGCAGAAACCGGAGGATCTCCAAATACGTCTGTTTTGTAAGGATGATCTCAGCGTCATAATGGACACGGTCCACGTTTTCCTCAGGCTGAATTGAAAGCAAAGCAAAGCAATGTTTAAAAGCTGATTATAACTAGAAGTACAGATGAAAGCCTGCATCCCCAGGCAAAAACCTGCTGAAGGTGCCCTTCACTCTGCACCAGCACCTTTTTGAAGCAGACTGCAGGATGAAACATGGGACAGGGAGCACGCTATGTTTCCAGAACTTCATTGGTCATTGTTCTGAAGGACATAAAGCACAAACTCTGCTGGTTTGTGTTCTTTTAGCTCGACAGCCAAAACCTAAAAATTCAGTCAGTTCTCACCTGTTATTACAATTTTAGAACTACTGCTCACAAACAAGTAGTAACTATGAATGTGCCGCGTGTGCCCCCATCATGGTTGGGCAACACACAGAGAAGCTATTAAATACTGAAAGAACAAGTTTTACACTGCTAAGTATCATGTTCTTTGTTAAATACTAATTTTGCTATTGCCAAAAATATATTCCTCCACCGCTGAATAGAAGAAAAAAGAAGAAAAAAAAACTGAGTAAAACAAAAAGAAAAAAAAAGAAAAAAAAAGAAGGGGAAAAGAAAAGAGTACAGAATAGTTTGGGTTGGAAAGGACCTTCAGTTCATCCAGGTCCAACCCCCTGCAGTAGGCAGGAATGCCTCACACTAGACCAGGTTGCTCCAAGCCCCGCTCAACCTGGCCTTCAACACCACCAGGGATGGGGCAGCCACAGCTTCTCTGGGCAAAAGAGACTATTGTCTTCAATTACATAATCTGTCTTTATTATCTTATTTCCTTATTATATTATTGTCTATCTTCATTACATTGTCTTTTATTATATTAAGGCAGACAATAATATAATCATATAACCACATAATAAAGACAGACTATATAATCAAAGACAACATAAGAAGATAGTAACGTGATTCTTCTATGCCAACTCTAGTAAACTGCTGTTCCAAGATGCTTAATAAGGCAGAGTCTGAAACCAAGGTCACCTAAAAGGTCTCAGAACAAACAAGATCTTGCTCTTCCCAGTTTAACAGCCATTAACGTGAAATGAACAGGGTATGACCAGAGGTGCATCCCAGCAACAGATACTGAGATACAGACTGAATTCCCACAGTCTTCCTCTGGATGCTTTTTGTATCAAACCAACTGTGTCTCCTGAGCAAACACCGCTAACTCCCAGCAACATGGATGCACATATTTGTATCTTCTCTTCCTTTGCAATTCAGTTCCCTTCATTCTCATTTAAAGTATGCCAGAACAACGCATCAATACTCGGTAACTGTGAGAAACACATACAGCAGCAATATGAACCCTAGCTGATTTTTTAATGCCAGTTCCCATACTCACCAGGCCAAGTTTTCCAGCTTCATTTAAAATCTTATTTAAGTATCGCTTAAAGATGTGAAAGCTTCTGCTTTCACGGGATTTGGCAATCCTCTTCTCACAGTCTGCAACCTGCAATGTGAAAACACTTTTACTCACTTCTTGCTCAAACCAGCTTGCTCATAGGAGAAAAGAAATCCCAACCAGCACACATAACTCAGGATTAAGTGAGGCACATTAACTTAGCAATAATTGTGTGATTAGTACACCAGATAAAGAGTGCATGCAGTTACTGAAATACCACTTCCCATGGGTCTGGCCAGTACTAGGGATTTCAGCTCTGCTAACAATAGGGTTTGAATACAAACCTCAGTAAGACTAGGGGAAAAAAATCAAATAAATCTGGATTTCTTCAAGTTTACATCAGAAAAAAACAATAAAATTGAAAAAAATACTAAAACATCATTAAAATTACATTTCCCATTGGGGCTCCAAATGGGCGAGGGAAGTGAGAGCCCCTGGTGGCTACTCAAGAATCACGGCATCCCCCCGATGTCAGAGGACAAAGCAGCGTTGGGGGTCTTACAGCAGCCTCTGAGAGCTGCAGTGCTGCACAAAGCATCAGCCACAAACGCATCTCTGTGCTCACAACCCACCCCTAAAACATGACAGAACTGAACAACTTGGAAACAAAGAGCCAGGTTTCTTCACTTTTGGCAGCATGGCGTGACGTGAACACCAGGGGATAGAGGCACTGAGTTCCTATCAACCTCTGTTACACTATACATCATTCTGGGTAACAGACCTCAGCAGGCAGAGCAACAATTTGGAATTGAGTTCAAATGACCCCTAGCCTCTCCTCTGATTGAAGAGAGTTCCATTACATAATGCATAGTATCTTACAAATCACACCAGCAATTCACCTGTTCTATACTATCCAGAGAAGCATCATCAGAAAGCACAAAGTATAAAAGGCTCAAAAATACTCAGAAGTTCCATACTAACCTTCTGTTGCAAAGAATCTATTGCCCTGGAGCAACTTGATAATACTTCAGTACTGACTGCATTGCCAGTCTCATCCTCAGAGCTGTGGTAGTTTGCCTAAAATTACATAAGGAAAACATGTTTTGAGAATGTCATAACTTGATTGATGTCCCATGTTACACTTCAGTGGTCAGATCACTTTAAGAGGAGCAAAGAAGCTAAAAGCTGAGTGTTGGCCTCTGCTGCCAATACTCTTCCAGCAATACTCCAGCTGCCTTTCCTGTTACTTTAGGCTCCTGAAGGAAAACTGCTTTATCTAAATGCACGTTGCCTGCAAAAAGTGAGGTCTTGCCCTGTCCTCCCCCACCTGCCCTTTCCCCTCCCGTGAGTGCTGGTGAGCCACGCGGAGCATCAGATTAGATAATCCCACTGGCTACAACTGACTCAGCAAGCAAAGGGGCAGCAGACACAGTCCCGGTCCAGCCAGCCACGCAGCCAGCCAACAAGTAAACACAAACCCCACTGTGGGTCGCATGCTCCCTCTTCACCATGAAACATCCCTTTTCTACTGTCAATTGCTCAGACTTTGCTTTAGCAGAGCTTCTTCTACACAACCAGGTATGCTCAGTGAGGAAGGGCTCCAAAAGGAAGCACAGCATCACACAGACCATCGAACTCATGCTGATACAAAGCTGGGTTCTGAGGTCTGGTGTGGCCATACACCATGACTACCTGCAATCCTGCACTGCAGAAAAGAACCCTGACAAGGTGCATCAACCCAAAGCAGTCATTTTCAAAACACAGTTCTATTTTTGTGGGAGACAACAGTAAAACTCCCAATACTGCTTCTTCAAAGCTGAAGTAGTTGGGAGCCATGTTTAAAGATGCCAAAGCTTGCTTAGGTTTGGGGATGCAAATGACCAGCAAGTGGTCTTGGGGCAGGGGAAGTCTGAGGGGGAACTCTATGGATACAAATAACACAATTTTGGTTTTTAAGCTTCAGAAAATGACATCTGAAGCATCAAAACGGTATTACTCAAAACCACAAAACCTAATTTGAAAGCTCAAAAGTGACAACAACCAAAGGCGCCTGTACAACCAACTGCAGTTCACAGTGCCATGTGTGCCCACAGATACTGGATAAACAACGTGCATCTCACGTGCATCCCTCATACAAGACAACCAAGACAGTTCTCCTTGTTAAAACTCGCTTTTCATGCTTCACCATCTCCTCATGTTCTTGAATTATTAACAATATAGCACTCGGTCTTTGTTTTGATATTCCTTCTGAGAGCTCTGATGCTCAGCAGCACAAACCACCACTGACCACAACAGTCTCATAAAATAAATCAGGTTTATTCCCATACTGCTGGGGAAGCGGAGAGCTCAAGTAAAATATCATCACTACCCTTGACCCCCCCAATTTCATCAGCTAGGAACTTCATTTTCCAGATATTTAACATTCTACTTGAGAAACAGCTGCTTAACCGAGCACTTTGCATAAAAACTAACTTGTGCAGCCACAACCTGCTCCATAAATCAACTGCCAACTGTGAAGACAAAAGACGCAGCCCTGGGGCTTCATCAGCGCCACAGCAACTCCTCAGGAGAAGAGCTCATGATCCACAATAACAGAGATAACTAGTTTTCAGCCTTTCAATTTAAACAATGGGAACACAACACTTCTCTGCATAAGGATTCAGACATAACCTTGTAAGACTTTAAAAAGGCCATAATTCCACTGATTTCAGGCCAATCTTCCAACAGTGCCTGGCTGAAGGACTGACTGGCAGAAACACATAGGTACTGAGACAAGGAGGCACCAAATGTAATCAGTTCTAAGTAATGTAAAGTCCGGTGACTTTGTAATGGAAAAGAACTGATAGAGTTTTAGGTCCTTAGGACCTCAGCACAAAAATGTAGATAAACACGATCTGAGGATGGGGAGCATCCGGGAGCAGCAGATGTCCAGGAGGGAGCAGTGAAGCTGCTCAGAAGGACAGGGTGATTGCTATGTCTGTAATGTTAATTAAGCTGGTGCTTCAAAGACTGCCAGCAGTGATGAAGACTGTTGGAAGAAGTAAACAACCCTCAAAGACCACCACCACATTTTGTATGTATGCGGGAAACTTTCTGGAAAATGATGTACTTCGTGTGTAGCCTCATGAATACATATGTATACCCAGTCACTGCGTAAGGATGGCCTGTGTGGCAATACGGAGAGACACACGTTAGGAGGAGCTATCCCTCGTGTCTCCCGGCGCCGCAGTAAAGAATACCTGCTTGTCAACTTAAAACTTTGCTGGCGAGTTTGTTCCTGCAGTTCTCTCCGAATCAGAACTCATGCACCCTTTCTTTTTCTACCTTGTAAGGTCTCATTTTTCCTGATGCTGCATCATAGTTGAGCATATCCGTGGGGTCAATCCATTCATCGTCTTGAAGTTTACTGCTCCCTGCTAGCACAACTGCACACAGCACCAAGGCAAACAGCATCCTGTATCACTAGGCAGAACAGGAGAATCAGGGTGTTACATGCTGTACGAACACCTGAAACAATGTCACAACCCGAAACCAGCATTCCCCAACCAGCATTCCCCAGTGCTGTGTTCTCCATTGCGCATGCTAAACGTCACTTACACGTTGTCCTTCCCCAGAGAAAACAGTCGGGAACATGCAGCAATGGAGCTTTACTGTATGACTGCACCAATACCACTGTCTGTAGCTATCGGCAGGCGCAGCGCGCTAAGCACGATAAACCCGCTCAGAGCTCCTCCGGGCTTGCAGACAAGGCTGCAGCTCCGCTGCCGCTGCACATTCCCCGGCAAGGACTTGCAGGGGACATGAAGCCATTCTCACCCTGCCTGCTCGGCGCTGCTCCCGCAGGCACGAGGCCGCCCGCCCCGCTTCCCGCCGGCCTCGGGGCGGGGAAGCCGCGAAGGGCCGTACACGCTGACACAGATTAACCCGGACCTCCCTGTACCTGTACTCCTTCCTCCCCTTCGCTTCGGCCTCGTCTCTCCCGTTCACCAACTCCGCAGCCCGAGCAGCCGCCGGCCCTGCCCCCTCTCCTCCCCGCCCGCTCACCGCCACAACCTCGCCGGCTCCTCACAACGCGCAGGCCGGGCCGCTCCAGGCCGCTGCCGCGGGGAGGGGTCCCGCGCTGCTCCCGGCTCCTTCCGCCTGCGCGCCCGCGGCCACCGCCGCTCTCCTCAGCCTCGGCACCGCCCCGAGGCCCGGGGGGCCGCCGCTCTCGCGGTAGCGGAAGCTTCGCGACGCTCGGGCCGCGCCTCACCTCAGGCCGGGCGGGCAGCGGGCAGCGGCTGCGCAGCTGGGCGGCTACGGGCGGGAGCGGGCTGCAGATAACGAGCTCCGGGAGGAGCCGCTGCAGGCGGGGGAAGGCAGAGCGGGCCGGGCCCAGCACCACACACGGGAGACGCGGCCACCGAGCGGCAGCGCGCGCAGCTCTGCACCCGCCCCTGCTCCCCCGTACAGGGGCTGGGTGTCGGTGCCTGCAGTTACAGACACGCAGCAGCAACCAGCCCTTGGGTGAACACAGGCAAGGGCGGCGAGCTCCAGCGCAAGAGACTGGGACGGAAAGCACACAAAGAAGACGACCCAAGTTACAATGAAATCCATCTAAGGAAATGGGTATTTAAATATTTGTAGTGCTAATTAGAAACAGTCTGCCAGCTTTGGCCACAGGGGGACAGCTGGAGGAATCCAAGTCAGACACGGCATCTCCCTCCAAAGCAGCATTAACACCTTAATTTGAGCGTCCAGTACACAAAAATACACATGTTCAGCTCTGTGCTACTGTTTCGTTACTTACCACAGTTTAAAGCCATGTAGTTGGAGGCAGGACCCAGGACCTGAAGTCTTCTCTACTTTCCCCTGTAAACCATACCTGAAAAAAACGTTTTCAGTATCACAGTTGCACTGAGGTATTACAAACCAACAACGTAAAAGAGCACAGGAGGCAACTGCAGGTGTTGGAGGTCTTTATTGAGATTATAGCACAGATACACTTCTATAGTTACCTTTCCACTTTTATACGATAGTTAAAAATGCTTGCTACAGTGCACATATAACTTAGTAACCAAGAGAACCCAAAACTTAACTGCAGTTCAAATAAATAAATAACCTAATGTTTAAGTTTATATTTTAAAAAGTAAAAGGAACTGTACAATATGAAAATATAACAATACATAAACATTAGAATCTAAAGTTTTGTAGAAATAAAACCGCTATTTCCCATACATAAACAGTGCAAGAAATAAAATTCAGATAAGCTTCTGAACTGGGAATTTAAACAAGTCTTAAATTATCATGCAGACATAGCATTTTAAGCCATGCTGGTTTCTATTACAGCATTAATGGTATCCCTTTTACTTGAAAAACTGATAGCCATTAAGCTCACTGTGACAACTGCTGCCAATCCACTCTTTTCTACAGTACATTATACACAGAGGTATTCTGTTGCATTCAAAAAGTAAAATATGTTTCTGAAGAAACAAACAGGAAAAACCCCAAAATCAATATTCTACTTTTCCCAACATGTTAGCTTGTTCAGAACAATGTAATGTAGTAAAAACAGCAACATTTCCCCCAGTCTACATGAAAAGAAAGTAAACCCCCACGCTATGTACCAGACTACCATCAAGATGCAGTTACTGCCTAGTCACCTTTGAAGTTCAGAATTCATCACTAAAAAAGTTGGAGTTGTGGAGATGTTGTAAAGTTTGACATCTTGAGGAGTGCTGAATATAATAAACCTGAAAAACAGTGGTAGTAATTCATGTTTTATGCGTGCATGTGTGTGTGTGTGTGTAACTAGTTACATACAGACTTAAGTGTTGTCCAACTTCAGTTTCTATATAAAACTCTCATCAAGGCAAAGACCAAGGAATGCAATTAATACCAAACTGTAAACACATCATTCAGGTTAGAGTGCACATCGACAACAGAAGAGTTCTCCTCAGACTTTGGCAACAAGACTACAATAGGTCACAGCAGCATGAGTTCACATGGAAGACTGAAAGCACTGCAAAAGAATATACAAAAAACACCAAGACCTCCTAGAAACCAGAAAAATCTGTGACAAGCACCCCTCCTCTCGGTAACACACTCTCCTGCTCAACTGCTGCTCTCCCAATGCCTAATTATTATTACTTGGATTTTACAGTTCTGTAGTCTCAGGTCTCTGTGCTTTAGCTGCATAGGTTGCCTTTGCACTCTAGCCATTGTAGGTCCAAAGGGTTACAGTTCTGTCTGCAGAGGATGACAAGAAGGAAAGATCTTGCGTATGCCACCTGCACTGAATAACTTTGTCCTTGTGCTCTCCTACCACCATCAGAGGAAGCTGCTTTGTGAGGTCTCCTGTAGCAGAGGAACAGCAATCATTAGTCATGTCATGAATTCATATCCCAGCTCTCTGTTGTTGTGGTGTCTCCCCCACTTTTTGTTTTCTTCCCCCCCCATTTGTTTACTAAACCTTACATATATATTTCACCTTACAAAGCATACTTTGGATACTCTCTCACTCACACACAGAGCACAATACAAAGCCCCAGTTTTCCAGATTTTAGGCATTACTGGACACGCTACAAATTTAAAATACAGGAGTTCACAATTTTTACACCATGGGATTCAAATTTAATGGTCCAAAACCATCAAGTTGTTAAGATGTACCCAACATCCCCTCTCTTCTTAGCTCTTCCCCAAAAAAGAAGCATTATCAGTCTGGTTTTCTTTTTTAAAAGGTCCGTTTTATGACAGCTGCCTGAGAGCAACAGCCACCTCAGCAGGCAACAGTGGTAATTAGTTCTTTTCCCATATTCAAACCCCCTCCCCAAAACAAGATTTAGTTCATAGCCTACGTTCTTTACAGCTCAACTTGCCAAATGCCAACGGACACAATCACATTTATATACATTTCAAACCCTTCAAAGCTCTACTCTCTTTTCCTCTTTTTAACAAAAATCTGATATTTGAACCCAGCTCTCCTACAACTTCAATATTAAAAACACCAAATCAAAAGTCACCTTCATGCTCTTTGCAGTACATTACCTTGCAAGTCTGTCACCTTGATTTTCATATCATACGATCCTGTGAGCAGGTAGTGTGCCCCCGGAGAGAAGCGAACAGACCGAACGTCGCTGGTGTGCGGGTGGTAGCTCTGCACCATCCGTCCTCCACGAATATCATACAGCATGCAGCTGGAGTCCTCCTGCCCTGTAGCCAGGAGACGGCCACTGGGATCAACTGCTACTGAGGCTACAGCACTTCCTATAGGAGAAAACATACATACATGTACAGTTGCGCAGAGAGCCCTTTTTTAACAACAAGAATGTATACATTGTGTAAAAATACCAAATGTTGACCTTAACCTTAAGGCGACCAAACCTACCTACTGCTATCTTAAACTAAGACAAGTGTTCTAGCACTTAAAACTGAAGCCATAGGTCACACCAGAAGGTAGCAAAGCCACCATTAAAGCTGCATGAGGAAAAGTAACTGTTTCATCAGAGGAAATATGAAATAATGTAGAAATAATGCAAAGAATCCCATGCCCTCCCTCTGCCTCCCCCCCCGCCAAGCCCCTGGCTTCAATAAACAAATCTGAACCCAAGTAGTTCCTAATAATCCTTTTGCAGGTTTCTATAGAGTATGCCTAACCAGAGGAAACTTGCAGAAATGGCTGCTTCTGCCCACCCTTGCCTTTGATTCCAAAGGGGTTCTCCTGTTTTTTTTATGTTAATGTACTTGGAAGTGGCTGTTTGGAGTCACAAGACAAAGGAAATGTTACTTGAAAGAAACAATCACCAACAAACACAACACAGAGTTAAAGATCTCCTCACAACTTCTGTCTTTTAAAGCCAAACCTCCACTGTGCGATGCAAAAAGCCTTCCATTCACTCTATACTACTCAGACATGTTGAAATACATTTTCATGCAAGAATGATCAGAAGCAGAATACCAAAGCCTTACCTGTTCCATGAAATGTTGTTCCCACAACACGAACACAGCTTGGAACTCTCAGATCCCAGAATCTTACAGTCTTGTCTTGGGATCCAGATGCAATCATCCAGCCGCTCCACGTATAAAGTGCTAAAATATGACCTGTGATCAAGAATTTCTTTATTTAATCAAATATCATTAATCAAACAGTGAAATAATACAATTCTATTTTTGCATTCAGAGATTTAACAGTCCTGTGGGAAACCTGCCTGTTGCATGACCTAAAATGCCAACAGTACATGCAATACCCAGCTTGGCATCTTCTCTGGAAGGAAGCATGCGCTCTCCCCATTAAATTAACAGTCAACATATCCAAAAACAAACACTCCCCACCTCCCTTCTAAATACCTTAAGAGTCATCTGGAGAGGGAAAAAAATAGTCTTGCCAGAAAGAAAAACACAAAGACATAAACCCTGCCAACAACAAACCAACCAACAACTTCATTACAATGTAATACAGGCTTTCAAAGTAATCAAGAGAAGTGACAACATACATACCAGTGTGGCCACTTAGAGCGTGTAGGCCCTGTCCTCGCTGACAGTCTGTTGTGTAAATATTACAGTCTCCTGCTCCAGCACTTATTAAAATAGCACCACCGCTTTCTGGGCCTTCCATAAAAGCAAGGTCTCTGATTGTCCCATCATGCATGCTGAACTCCAGATCTGGTCCTAAACTCATTTAAAAAAGCACAGAACAAAACGTTTATGACTGTTGGTGTTGCAATCTTTAAAGTAGCTACAGTGGTAATGCAAAATATTTTAGGCAGGGGTGGGTATGTTACCAAGTATAAACGTTGTGCACTTCCCATACAATACTAGAGTTTTATATATTTTCCATAGTTACTAGAGTTCAAATAAAATGCTTAAGGATCTTACTTCTGAGTGTTGCTTGAGCTTCCTACAGTTCTTAAAGCTCAAGCACAATGTACATAGGCCATCTCCACAGCCAATTTCAGCCATGGTTTGCGGAGTATATTTATTTCTGTCTCTAAGCAACAGTAAACTAAAAAGGCTTTCCCTACCACGAGGGAAGGATCATTGAGAACCCTGAACCACATGGGACAAGATAGCTTCAATTCACCACATCAAGGATAAGTGTCGTATTCAGCATATTCTTTAGGAGGGTTGGGCACAGAAAATAGTATCTGCTGCGAGAGAAGTCTTAGACTTTTAAGATAGAAGACAACAGAACTAGGCAAGAAAAAGGGGAATTGGAGATAGATTTCTACTAACAGTCAAGAACTAGAGTCAGGCAGGAACACCCAGGGGTTCTGCCATATCTAGGGGGACAGAAAGTACCAGAAGACAGCTCCACACCAGGGAGACTTGCAAAACAAACCCAAAATGCAAGAACCGAAACTGAACAAAATCCAAAATATCATCCTCAACCACCTAGCGGCTCTCTGCTGGACAGACTACAGTCATGGTGAAAGAGATGATGGTGATGGTGAAGAGGAAAACAGACTAAGTTAAAAACCTATTAACTACATAATCAATGTCTTTTGAAGAGCTTTGCCAAACACTGTACAAATGATTAAAAATTACTTTTGACATTAGACACACACACAGTACCTGTTGCATTACAGGTTTCTGCATTAAAAGGCAGCACTTTCACATATTTATCATTAGAACCAGTAGCTAGCAGCTGTCCACAGGGACTCCAGGCTACACAGTAGATTGATCCTTTATGATGCTTGTTCCTTTTGAAGCGAACTACAGGTTGTTTCGGAGTATTATAAGCACTAGGAAAAAAACACAATCGTAAAAAAATTTATATATAATTTCCTTTTATTTTTAAGGAAAAGTATTCTAAAATAAAAATACCATTTTTGGATAACACAAAATATATTTGATTGTTCACATTGAAACATACATGTGGTCTAAGACAAACCAAAAGAACCTTCTCCATCCCATTTTCTCAGTTTTTCCTGATGTTCCCACTGTATTTGCGATTGGACATGGAAAAGAACTGACACAGTCCCTTGATCTATGAAAGGTTAATACAGATAAAATAGAGCAATTATTAGCTACATACAAATGAAAACTTATCCCTCAAGATCTAAATTGTCAGCATTTTTCTTTACATCCTTCATACTTCAATCTTGATCCCATGGCCACCTTTGAACATGCTTGAGTTCCACTAAGCAACAGCAGGCCAAGAAAGCTCATAAGACACGCACTATCTATGGTGCTACCCCGTGCAGCTCCTACGGCCAAAGGCTGGGTTTGGGACTAAACCATCAGGACACAGACTGGAAAATCCAAATTCTTGAAAGCAGAAATCAGAAGCCTGTGTAACGGCTGTGTGTGTACAGGCAGGTGTTTCTCTTCCCATTTCCCACCCACCAGACATGATGATCCCTAGCTGGGGATTGTGTTTGGTATGACAGCATAAATATGACTGGGCTCCATATACTCATGTTGGAGCTGTTGTTGCACCTAGTAGTACTGTAACTATCAAAACTGAGGCCTGCTGTTATAACCAGAAAGCTGTTGTCTATGCCATCCTTTCCGACAGAAGGAGTGAGACAGGTCACACACTTAAGAGTGGTTAAAGGATCAAAAAAACACTTCTGGGTTAACCCTACCTGGGAGGACACAGAATAATGCTGCCCTAAGTCAAGTACTGTCTCTTCTTTGACCATTACATAACAAAAACCATACAACAAAATAACGAACTCACAGCATTATGAGCTGTGCATTGAGTATTACTTGTCATATAACGTAACTCTCAAAGCTTCACCCATCTACTAGAAAATCTAATAGAGCAGTCTGTACAAAGAACACAAATCACAATTATATGTTAATTCATGAATCCTTACTGCATCTAAACATAAGCTACATTCTTTATTTCTGAGACCAGATCAGCTTTACACATAGCTGAAATGAAAGGAACAGTCCCACTGATACACATTTCCTCTGTTTCAACTGATTAACTTTCAACAACGTTATTTCTCTGTTCCCATAGCAGGATGTAGTCAAGTGATTAAGATAAAGTACTGCTGTATCCAGCTTCATCAACATTCACTCCAGTAACATCAACAAACTCAACAAAATAAACTGCTATTGAAAAATTCAGAAGCCCACTGTAAATACTTGAACAAGAGAGGCAGAGAAATGAAACAGAAGACAATCACCTAAGCCTATTTGAAAATTTTTGAGAGAAACAAGGCTTTAGTAAAGAATATAAAAATAAAACTACATGGAAGTTAATTTTTTGTTGCCAAAAAGAAAAATCTATGATAGATTTTCTATATTGGGACTACCATTCGGCAGACACGACAGAGCTTCTTAAATGGCCTAATGCCTTCTATGTCACTCAATCTGGATTCACTACATTTAAGAGGTAGAGGTAGCAGCTGAGAATCACTGCCTTGGTCAGGACATGGGGGCACCTACTTAGCACAGAGACCGCATGCTGCCAATCAGCTGCATGAAAGCACTGTGATTATTTAAGCAACAACTGCCGAACTGTAGTGTATATCTATCAGTGTTTAATCTCAAAGCTGTGGAAAAAAGCACACTGCTCTTGTACCTTGAAAGAAAAAAACCAAACAAGGAAACCCCGCCAAAACCAACTGGTTCTGAATCATGCAGCAGTTTGAAAGACAACTAAAAAAAGCTTTAAGAAATCCCTACAAAATTTCACTGTACAATTAAACAACTATTTACCAGATAGTGCACACAACTATAGCTTTTTGAAACCATGAAACATCCTGAATGCATGTCTAGACTCAGGTTGTTCCAAGGATCAGAGTATCTTTAAGATAATGTAATCTGTCTGCTGACTTGTAAATCCCATGATGAAATGTTCTTGAAAGACTCTAAGTTTAAAGGGAAAAAAAACCACACTAAGAAATACAATTTCAGAATTAAGGAAATCTCAGTATTTCTTTCATATCCAGATGCAGTATGTCACTTGTCACATCAGGTCATGCACTGTAACTAGAGAGTAAGGCTGCAGAATCTATCTAACCTTCCCCAATGGTTACAATAACAAGCTGTGTGAGAGCAGACTATGGTCAATACAGAAGCATCCATTGTACTGAAAAAGTTTTGCATTGTTTACCATCCAAGAGGCTTGAAGGCCAGCAAGTCAGCTTGCACCCACTATCGGAGAAGTCAATTTGGGCGTTTTTTCATGCAATGGCAAAAAATAACTAGCAGTAAAACTTGAAAAGCCACCTAACTGATGGTATTTAAGGAGAAAAAGGAAAAAATAACTATAGCAGATTACTGTTTGAACCCTTCGGAAGCCTAAACATGAGTCATAAACTGGGAAGCCGTCCCCGATATGTCTCTATGCATGCTTGTAGCTCCTCCTAAAATTGTGAGATTTTAGATGCCTGCATTTGTCCCCCACTCCAAGAAGATCATCTAACTGGAACACAGACAAAGTTGAGATGGAAATATTTATTTCCAAGTGAAAAAAATATCCCTTCCTCTCCCCAGTAAAAAAATGAATGAAAACAAATCAGAAAAACACAGGCACACAGTAAACCACAAAAAATGCTTTTTCTGTCAAGGAACCTAAGTATCAGGACAACAATGTTTAGAGTAACAACGAGCCAACAAACATGGTCTGGCAAATGTAGCCATAGAAGCTGAAGAAGATACTGCTTTCCCTACTGTTAAGTCCATCCTCCTGCCAGAAACTATCTCCTGAAGCCCAGCTTGTGCTAGCTTGAGAACTGACATGCTGCGTCCCACTTTTACAGCTGGAATGTCAAAACCAGAAAGCACCACAGTGAATACAGAAAGGCCTACCTGCTGAGACAAAAATAACACTCTTATAAGGAGAGGCATGGTATTGTGTCAGCATCTTGCCTGTCATTGGAGACCAAACCCGTAGCCTACAAATACACACATTCTTAAGCACATCTTGTTTTTGTTTGGCAGCTCATGTTCCTAAGGAGAGCACCGCACTATTACAGCATCAAAATAGAGGTGTGAAATGTACAGGTATCAGCAGCTACAGGAGAAAGAGGTGCTATGATACAGAAAAACAAATGGTTCTACAAGATTTCTTACCTTGGGTCAATTACTTCTGGATAGGCACAAACTCTCAAAGTTTTAGAGTTGGAGCCAACAGCATATAAACTCCCACTGGGATGAAAGGCTACAGCTCTGACAGCTTGTGTGTCTTCTAGAGTATTAATGCAAATGAACTGCTTTTTTGATTTGTCATCCTGTGTAGAAAGATGACAGTCAAATTAGGTTCTTCGTCATAAAACTGGACATTTCAAAGTGGTTGCAACTGTTTTGTATGTTAATGTAAATCTATTGTCCAAAATAGCGGCACCAGCCTCAACACAATTGTCTACTCCAGGTCAAGGAACAGTATACTTAAAATCAGCCCACTAACATTAGATGAACATTTCTCATTGTCCTCCAGGCTTCCAACAGCTTCTGTTCTTCTAAACAGCCCATCTCAGACACATGATATTAAAGTTTATTTCTGCGTAAACGTGTTTGATTTGTGTGAAATTTGCAAGGGGAACAAAGCTGCACTTTTACTGAAAACAGCCCAAGTCATAAACACAGTTTATAAAACAAACATAATACTAAATGTAAGAATCTGCTTTTCACCCTGTAGATACCAGAAAGCTATCTTATCACATCACCCTCCTGACAACTTCATCACCACCTTTACCAATTTATCTCTTTTATTTATCTGATGCAGAAGCTTTGGAATGTATTTATTGCAAAGTTACTTCTCTAACGTTGGACCATACTGACTGCGGTCCAGCAATTAAAGTTCCAACCTGGAAAACATAACACAATGGACGTAAAAGACATCCATTGGAATCTGTTGTACAAGAAGTTGAGAGCTGGGACTTGTTGGCCTTCAGATTAGAAGGGCTTATCATGGGAACTGTGTGTGTAAATCTCATCACTGTATATAAGTACCAGACAGGAGGAGTGAAGAAAGGAGCAAAACTCTTCTCATTGGTACCCAGTAAAAGGACAAGAGGCAATGGATGCAAACTGAAATATAGGAAATTTCAGTTAAACTTTTTTGTCATTTTAAAACCACTATGAGGGTCGTCAGACATAGAACAGGTTGTCCACAGAGGTTATGGAGTCTCCATCTTTGGAGATACTCAAAACCCAAGCGGGCACAGCCCCAAGCGACCTGCTCTCACTGAGCCTTCTTAGAGCAGTGGGTTTGGACTCAGTCTCCAGATGTCCCTTCTCAACAGTTCTGTGATTCTGAAGGTTATGCATCAACCAAAAATCATTCTAAATACCTATTAACAATGACAGATGTCACATGGTCAGGCTTAAATACTGAATCTCGTGAAAACACAAGTTGCGAAGAAAACTCACCTCATCTCCTCTCGTCCTTGATAAATTCCCTGGAGAGTCTTCCAAATGGGGCTGAGTGGCAGCATGTTCTGATACACTGTTTTAATTTGGAGAGTTTAAATTCATAAGAAGACAGGAAAAAAAACCCAACCCCAAACTAAGAGCAGGGACAGATTTGTTTTTAAGTAATTTTTGGACTGAATTACAGTTTCAGTCATTCTCACAACTAATTTATGTGGACACAGGTTATGCATGTCTGATTCTTTAGCATTAAACTATTATTTTTACAAGGGCTCACCCTTTTAGCAGCAGATCTGGGCATTGAACAGTGAATGCAAGTTAAAAACATTTGGTTTAATTCTATGACATACATACACACACAGGGAAAAAATGGCTGCTGCTTTCAGGTCAGCACTCCCTTTAATAAACAGGAAAAAGTCCTGTTCCCACTCTGCCCTGCCTCTCTCTCCATCTAGCTTTTACTTCATAAAAAAAGCTTCTAGAAACTTAGTAGAACACAAAATAACAAGAACTATATGTATAAGATGGCATAAAAAGTCAGAAATAAAAAACCAGCATAAAATGTAACCATAACAAAGAAACCACTATTTCTTATGTGCACTGTCAAAACCAAAATAATTTATAAACCCTATAAAAATATTTCAAACACTGATCATGAACTAATACCCTTATTCAATGACAAATTCATTTGATAACTAAAACTAAACCCCAACAGATACTCCCACAGTCTTAACAGATGGGTATTTCTAGTCCTGAACAATCTCATATAACTTACGTTTGATTCCCCTGCACAGGTGACTCTTCAGGAAAGGGTATCTGGTTAGCTGGCCCACACTTCCGAGGAGTGCTTGTACTAACATTTTGGCTACCAGTTGTCCTGGGACTACCATCTGAAGGTGGCGTTGTGAAGTTACTTGCTGGGTGGGGAGATGCATTCCCTTTGCTCCCATTACATTGCTGGCTAAGTGTTTGTACATCATTTCCAAGATTGTCCATACCTATATTTAATTCTCCTAGCTTCTGGATAGATCTAAGAATAAATGACAGGAAAAATAAAAAAGATCACCAAAACAGGTTATTATGAGAACTTGAGGAGGGACAGGAGTAGGTGGAGGGACAATCAACAAAAAGCTCCAACCTGTTAAGAAACTGTTCAGTAAGGTTCTGTTGCTGGTCAGCTCCATCTTCTTGATTCACACCTCCTTCCAACAACATTTGCTGGTACAACTGTCGTTGCTGCTCTTTCTGTTCTAAATGCTGCTGGTAACGTAGTCTTTGTCTGTAGTATTCCTGAAATTGCTCTGTCGAATCACGAAGCTAAAAAGAAATGAGAATTACTGATGAAAATTAAATACTTCATTGCAGAATTTAACCTAAATACTCACTTTCTGGTTCATTATTTCAAAATAGGCATCAAAAGGCCCAGCAAATTCTCCTCTGAGCAGCAATGCTTTCATTCTTCCTTAAAATCAGATACAATTTACACACTAAAAAGGCAAACCACTGCCAGCCTGTGCTACATTCACTGTTGAATTAGTTCTGCCACAATTCAGGCGGCGACTTCTCTTTCCTACAAGACTTAAGTACTACTTCAGATCAAAACAAACAAGAGACTGGAAACTGATAATAAAAATGAGAGAAAAATGTAAGTTACATTCCAAATTCCAAGTTGTATTTTCACTGCAAATTTAGTATTTTCTGCCACAGACAGCTCCCTGTTGTCAGTCTGAAGAGCCTTATTTAGAGATTTATCTCTTAGAGAGATTTATCTGTCCCAATAGCCAACCTTGAAGCGGTCTATCCAAGTGCTACATCTTACTGTTGAAATTGGTGCCTTGTTCCAAATTTAAAATTCCTCACTTTCTGAACCAAACACAAACACCTGAGCTGTCTTTCTCATAGCCTCTTCCCTCTCATGTACTACCTGCTACAGCGCCACCTCCCCAGGACTCACTGCCTTCTGCGTTCCCCAATCCTCACTTTTGTTTTTGCCACTAGTTCCAAACGCCACCATTGTAAAACAGTTGATAACAAGGCAAGAAATGAACAGAAACTCCCGACAGAAAGCCAAAGCACTTCAGTCCAAGGCCAAAATATCGACACTGAAGTACAACACATTTGATAAAAACCCAGCCAAGCTGCAGATTTACCAAGCACCAGTAGGAAAAAAGCAGTAAAAGGAAAAACCGTGGTGGTTTGGTTTTGGGTTGTTATTTTTTTTTTTTTCCCCATTTTCAAAAGTGACATCTTTGTCATCTAATGATTCTAAGTTGCATAAAGACATCCTGGTAACTTTGCATTAGTTCAACCAATTCATGCAGAAGATCTTTCTTTGTAACTATGAGCCTTTTCATTTCCTGTAAATAAAATCTCTTGCATGATGGTTCTGTGTTTTCTGACATATTGGTTCTGGTTTATATTAGATTTCTTGGCCCTGTTCCATTAGTAAAACATTTACAATTTCCTGTGTCCCAAGATGAACACTTGCAATTGACTAACTCAGCAGTTACCTCCAGAAGTCCAGAAAGCATTGATTTTCTGTATTTCGAATACATGAAATATTCCCCAGTCACTGGGTTACAATCCTTCTTAGCAACAGGTATATATATTCTTGTCTATACTCCTTTCCATGACCAATATGTGTTTGTTGCAACTGGATTCAATCCTTTGATGCTCTGGATTCTGTGTCATTATAACCCAAACTAGCACCTAAACCAAAGGTATGCTGCCTAGATGTTCTGTTCTTTAAACTCTGGCTTCTTACTCAATCCCTCCAAGAACAGTGCAAAACCAAAGCTGGTCAAGAAATTTAAATTAATTTCCTACTTTCACAGTATACATATATACCACTACAATGTGGAAAACAAAACAAGGTAAAATTGGATGGGTACTGTTTTCTTTTCTACTTGTGTGGAATAGTCAGGCCAACGTCTTCACCTACAGCACAGCATCGCCTGTCTTCATTCTGTCCTACGAATTCTGCATCTGGATTTTTGCCTTTTGAAGCCTGCTCTATTACATCTCTAGCTAAGCAATCTCTGCCTTCCACTTACTCCCAATGTGCATATGCAATACTGCTGCAGCAGAGAAGTTGCTCAGCAGAGTCCTCAAGTTTGAAGAACTTGGCTAATCCTCCAGTAGACCCCATTGCCTCACTCAAGTACCCAGAGTCCACAAGAATATAGCCCTGTCAAGACTAAACTGGTTTTCAGTACCATACAGGTGTCATAAGGTAAGACAAAGTCTCATTAAGAAAACCAAACTGGAGTCTGCAAACAAGACTGATTGCATACTCGATGTTTTTCATCATTCCTGATTCAAGAGACAGATATTTAAAACTGTGTAAAAAGACAAGTAACTTTATCCTATTGAACTGTTATTTCACTTTCACCATACTTCTGTTAAGGAGGAAAACAAGACAGAAAAGGATAGTCAAGGCACAAGCCTTCAAACATGAATCCAATAAAAGGTTATGATACTGGATTCTGAGCAGCAAAGACAAAACTTGATAATTCCCTACAAAACGTAATTTCTGTGTCCCAGATGGAAAATTACATAAGATGACCTATGGAACTTGGTGTTAACACCCAAAATTGCAGGCTACATGCCAAACTCCTCACTAGAACACTAAGAGGATTCTTAAGCATTGTTTAATGTAACACTGCGAGCTTGCATTAGACTCAAATGATGGCAGAAATTCATACATAAAAGAGCAGATTCTTATAGCTTTCCTACTATAGTAAAAAGAGGATTCAAAGGAATCCATTGTCATGCATGAAGTTCTCAACACAAAGGCAAATTATTATGAAGTGATCAGAACCCAGCTCAAAGTGCCTCATTATTTTTAAACTAACAACCACTACCTCATTTTTCTCTTGTTTGGCTGCTCCCTGACTCTGTGCTCCATTAAGCGGTTCATTTTCTGGAACTGAACTCTGGCACGAGGTCTCACTGCCGATGGGATGCTGCTGTTCCACAGGAGTATCACTTATTGCAGCAACATGGAAAAGAAGAGAAGCTTAGTTGAGAAAAAATAAGAGTAGAAAATCCTCTAGTAAGCAGAGAAAGATAACATTCTAGAGTAAAACCTGATTAACACAAGTGTGCAAACTACTTAGGTCACATAAACTAGAAGATACATATGACAGCGTAAGAGGCATTTTTTCCCTAAGCAATGGTTTGCACCAAATGAAATAAACCCCTAACAAACAAAAAAGCATAGCCGGACAACATGCTTTGTTCCCACATTTTCCAAAAAGCAGTACCACCATGGAGTATCCAAATTCCTTGGTTTCTATCCTTTCACTTGATTTACATACCCTGTAACGAACAACTTATTCAAGATCGTCTATTGTCAATTACATGCATGGAACATATGCTATGTGACTAATGTCTTCTATAAGATAATAGTTTAGTTACCACTACCAATCTAAATTTAACCTCCGTCTAAATAGTCACTCTAAACTGACCTCCATTGAACATTCCGGGAAGTGCTACGTATTGCTGAATACAACTTATAAAAGTTGTATGAGCATGTGCATGAGCATGAGGAAGCAAGGGCTAAATTTATGTATCACTCAGCTTCTGAGCATCTACCCTTGCAAATATTGCCATTTAAGTTTAACACTTTATCTGAAGTTGGATTTTCTTCTGAAAAAAGTAATGCATTTTTGAAAACTATGAACCCCTTAACCTAATTCTAATCTTCAAGAGATATATTAATGAAAAAACATGTTAAGAACTATAAACGTCATTTCACATCACATGAAAATGCTTACACAAAGAAGAGCTGCGGCCAGTTGCCACTTTCTTTCGCCCACAAGATAGCTCTGCACAGGATTATTCTAATACACTAATACTGACAAGGGAAACATACATTAGTGTAAAAATTCCCATTATCATTGGTGAACTGACATTAAGCACAATGTTTTGGTTTTTTCATTGAGTTTAGTTACAAGCTGCTCTTTACCTTAACACAAGATTATTACTGCAAAGCACAACTACTAGACAATTTCACCAACCAGCCAGAATTAAGCACCACAACTCTAAGAGCATCCTCTGCTGGCCAGTGCACCCAAGTGCAGTGCTAGGTACCCCTGATTCTCCCAGAGCTAAAAAATCTGGCAACTGCTTTCTGGAGAAGTATGGATATAAAGTTTAGAGAGGGACATAACTGCTGATTCAAACAAAGGCCAAGCAAAACCATGATGGTAAGTTCTTAATTTACAAGTACCATTTCTCTCAATTACCTGGATTTTGGTCTCAGAGCATAAAAAGCACAAAATTTTGATACAGACTTCAGTTCTTACAGAGATGTCAGTTTTGCTGTCTACACTGCACTTAAAATGTTATTATTAGCGTTCAACGCTATCATAATGCAACTATTTCCAAGACAAACATAAAAACATTATATATTCAGCTGCCTTATTCAGATTTCGTTTGGAAAAGAAGTTAATATTTAAGCTGAACTACTACAGTAACAATTTAAGTGATGGAGAAATGTTGCTAAAAGGGCATATAGCTATTTCCACTGACTTCATTGGGACTATTCCTGTATGTAAATTTCTGAAGTATACTTAATCATTTAGACTGTTAGGACAAAAATTTAGAGGCACTTGAGGTCAGAATGAGATAGACAAAGAAGACAAAGTTACAGCTATTCCATTGTTTCCTTTTAGTTATCTGGAAAGAAAGAATTGAGTAATACTGAACACAAATCTTAGCCAGGCTGTATTACATAATCCAAGCAGATCTGTGCTCTGCGCCAGGATTTTAACTTTATTAAAGTCCAGATTGAATCCATAAGGCTCAAGATCAAACATGGAAATCTACTTTGATGATAAAAGCATAAGGAAGAAAACTCCTCTTATGCATAGTTTTGATTACAACCGATTTTTAACAACCAAATTATATTTCAATGTTACAATTATGTTCAAAGTTACAGTGAAGGCAACAACCCACTAATACAAAATGCAACATAAGCCAAAGGGTAACTAAAGCTTCAGTTGTGCTTACCGCTCAGGTGACTCCTCAAAAATGCTGTGACACTCTGTATTCTCAAGCATGAGACTTCGGCTGAGATTCTGTACTCCTGGGTAGTGGAAATTAGCAAAGGAGTGTGACATTGGAGAAGTTTTGGTCCCAAGGTCTGTGACTCGCTTATCATGACTTGTTAATCCACACGACAGCCCATCTAAGGCAGGGTTTAAGGAACGGGTCATGTAAGCATCTGCTGACTGAGGCCGTCTCATTGGGGATGACGGGTATGGAGAAAGTTTGCTGATAAGAGGTGTCAGAAGATCAGCATAGGCAGCTTTTGTAGGCTTGAGGAGTTTATCAACATGAATATTAAGCATCTTCTGTTCAAAAGCACAAGAAAACACAGTTGCTGGCAGATTCTGCAGCCATGACAATAAGCTAAGGTCCAAGTCATCACACCCATTACCACACAAGAGATCAATGCCCAGCAACACTTCACTTTCTGTGATTTCTTCTCCTGTTGCTTTACTCTGACAGAATTCCACACAACATTCATAAAGCAATCCCTTCATTACAAGCTGAAATAAACGATTGCTACTTGCTTTGAAACCAGCCTCACTCAGTTTCCTATCAGCAGGAATAAACTCTGCCACCATGATGCAGGCTTCTTCAAAGCAGTGAACCCGTGCAGTGCTGGGATTCCAGTCCTTGAATTCTGCGTGGTTGGTCAAGCGAGGCAGGGTCAGTAGCAAGCAGAGTTTACTGTAGTCTTCCTTAGAGGGACAATATTCTTCCAAGGCATGTAGGCACTGTACAGCCTCTCGCATTGTAAACTCCAGCTACAGAAACATTAACAGAGTAGTTTGTAGTATACGTTACAATAAAACAGTTGCAGAAGAAGCTGTAGCAGAATTTCTCCACTATCACTCCTTTATTACTGTTTATATTTTAATTAAAACAGCGTACTGAGCCTGGAATTACTGATGCAAACATTACAACATAGACAAATTTCAGAATGCTTTGACTTCCCACCCAGTCCCATTTTCTTCATGTTACTGCAGGTTTGAAAGGCTTGAAATGGTAAATCTGTACTAAACACATTCAATTATTCTGTAGTACAGAAAGTTACTTCAATTCTCAAAGCCAACTGCCTTATCTTCCCCTTCCCCCTTTTTGTATATCTACAGAAACCTATTGGCATGAGTTATAAATGGCTTCTAGACTTCTCAATTTTCCAGTGAACAGCAACTTCGAGTTGGCTTTTATATTGAGATTTTCTGTTCTTCAAACAAAAAAATGTTAAAAATGTTCAAAAAGTTCTCAGAAGTTAAGACCTGCAAAATGAATAGAAGGCTTTCAAGTACAAAGTTGTTGATAGCTAAAAGCCAAGACCATGTTAAGTACATGGAACTTAGCATTTTTAGTTACAAAGATTTAAAAAATAATAAAATTCCCACTTAACTGTGGTACTTAGCATCTGCTCCATACTGCAGCCTTTCATCCACAATATGCCAACAGATTTGGTAACATTCAAAACAAAAAAGGGACATAAATCTGAATTCCCCTCCCCTCTGCTGCCATCTAGTAACAGTGCACAGATTAAGTGATTAGAACAATACAGCTTCCCTTTACAACTACAAAAGCAGACTTACTTTCAGCTTTCTCTATTCCATCAAGAGAAAACCCTGCAGTACAATATATGTGTAATGAGACAGAATTACAATCAACTGAGTTTGGAATACGAAATCAATTGTCTTAAAACTACTGGCATTCTTATTTTTTATTTAATAACTTTTGTGCCAGAAATTTGGTATTAATCTATTACCAACATACATGAAAAACTCATTTCACAATCTGCACATCTTTGCCAACTTGAGTTGACATCGCTTCCCACATTGAAAACCAAAGTTCATAACTCCTGCTGCTTGCACATTTATTTGAGTCAGCCCTTTGTGAACCCATCTGTTCCCTCCAAATAAACAGCTGTGTCCTTTCTCCCTAAAAGCAATGGAAATTAAGTTTAAGATTAATTCTAATTGGAATTTTTCACCTAGTCCCAATTGTAATAATACATTTCTGTGATTCTGAGGCTTGCTTCAGAATACTTCTGCAAAAAGCACCTTGTACTTCAGCATAATGGCCTAAAGGATATTTCAGGATCAGGACCACAAACAGAGTGTATGCTGCCAAGTTTGAAGTAACTCTTGTATATACAACTGTATTTGAGAGCTGGGAACCACATACATTTCCAAAGGATTTCAATTTTTTTTTCCCATTGTTTATAAAACCATTTGCTAACAGCTAAAATGTACATATTCAGTGCTAGGAGCTTCCGCTGTGCCTTTAACTAGAATCTCCCAAGCAGTTTCCTTACAAGAAAAATCCCAAACAAGAGACAATTCTTACATGCTGAGGCTCATCTTCTGCTGACATTGCATTGTTTACACATAAGGCTTCCAAAAACTTCTGCTTCATTATGATGTAACGAAATCTGCAGGTGAGAAACGAGATATATACATCTTGATCCAGCAGCTGAACATTCTTTTAGAGACAAGCAGGGTATTTCACAGCATATTTTTGAGTTAGGCACAGAAACTGCATTGATAATGAATTCTAATCTCAAATTTTAACAAACTGGTAACTATGAAATTCTATCTTAATAGAAAATGCCTTCTTGAATGACTGCTTTCAGAAATATTAAAGTATTAGAAGGCTAGTAAGAAAAAAAGTACAGCAAGCATACTAATTTCTTCAAAAGAAATATGACAGTAAACTATAAAAAGACACTACATTATGCACCATGCTCCTAAAGTGTACAGCAAATGAAAACTTGCTAGATTGACTGCACATACTTTCCATAGTTTAAGTTGAAAAACACATGCACAGGCTGCAGGAACTGTATAGAGATTAGAAAAAAAAACCCCATACACTAATGTGAAAGTCTTAGAGCTACTGCTTTCATTGACAATACTTAAGAAACTCATGTATTTTCCACAGCTCAAAAAATTGAACTCTGACATACATTCTATTTTACCTTTTCTTGTCGAATTTTTCCATACATTCAAGAGGCTGAATAAATTGAAGAACCTCATCCCACTGACCATCAAGAATCAACTGCCTATTAAAAGAAAGAGTCACTCCTTCAATTTTACGGGACAAGGCCACCCTTCTTTCCAAGTAAGCAGCTCATATAAATACATAGCAGTCATTTAAATACACAACAGGTGATCAACCTGCTTTGAAAAGCTAATGCTTTGCACAGATGCCAAGATGACTGTGTGATGTGACTATTAAGAACACCAAAATCCATATCCTTTCTCCGTATTTTGCATTAACTACTGCACACTGGAAGAATAAATATTAGTTATTCTTAAAGGTACATGAGAAATGACAAAATGGTCCTGTGTCCTGCTTCACCTGTAATTCTAATTAAAAAAAAAAAATAAAATCAATCTTACAGGAAGAGTAGGAATAAATATATTGCTTCAATGAATACATCCTGAAGAATGAAAGCAGATTTGAAAATGAGAGATTTTTAATTGTATAAATACTGCTGGGCCTATTTTATAAAGGGATAGAGTGGGGTGAGGAACACACAGCTCTCATACTAAGAACAGGAGAGTAACAACTTGGCAGGAACCATGCCAGCGCAAGAACTCCAGCTCCCGGACCAGTGGGGCTAGACTGTACAGGTGGATTAGTTCAATTTCTTCATACCCTCATACCATACAGTTTTCTATAAAAGGCCCAGATCTACAAGGAAGGGATGAGTTTATCATAAGATGTATACTCCAACTAAGCCAGAATCAAACAAGCAAATAGGATTAATAACTTCAATCAAAGTCTTCTTTAATTTCATTCCAATATCCATAATTTTAATCAAAAGGGAAGCCAGGTGAGAAATCCTGTCCAGTGAATAATTTTTAATGTTTTAAGAACAGCTGAGTAAATCATTTTCTCATGCTTCTATAAAGTTCTTTGGCACAAAATATAAAACAGCAGTGCTAAAAAAAACCCTAGTGTGCATCTACAGCAACTCCTTTTAAGAATTTTAAGGGCAATATCCTAAATGGTGAATTGCACCAACTCTCATGCCTTGCTCATAGCAGAGACCCCCTTCATATTGTTCAGTTTTAAGGAAATCTGTGCATTATTTTTAAATGCAAATACTATTTTGGGGGAAAATCTTGAAAAGCCACTCTACTCATTGTAGATCTCAGCACTAGAATGTTCTAAAAATATTTCATTTTAGTAGTCAATAACCTACACATTCAGTTCCACCTGACACGGTAAGCAGATAGTATCAGATCACTGACGCCAACAAATCTTGCTCTCCCATCCTATTCCTGCTCATGAGCTTTCTCTCACTTTGCACTGACACTTTTTCAGACCCCAACCCACTTTAATTCATTACTGTGCCAGAAAATAACCAAGTTACAACGAATGAACAAGCAAACAAACAATCAAACAAATCTATGTCAACCCATGTTGATGACACCTAGTCTATTACTTCAAGTGGCTCTAAGAAGCATGTCATTAACTTCAAAGCTGAAATATGATGCAGGGCTGGGCCACAGAATTGGGACCAGGAAGAAGCAGGATAAGATGAAGGAATAACACCTCCTGCTTAGTGGCATGGGGCTGAATCACAGTCCCAGTCTACATTTTCATATATATGGTATTGAAGCACCAGAGAAAGAAGTCTTACCTTAGAAAAAGCATGTCATCTGAAAACAAGCCATTAATGACCCCGCTTTCTTTCTCAAGTGCCAGCATGCTGATATGAAGTTTCCTTGAGTTCAGAAAATCTAGTATTAGTTTTATTATTTCAGCCTCTTTAACATTCACTGTTTCTTCAGCCGTCATGATGGCAGCCTAAAAGGGAAGAGAGAATTTTAGCTTTGTTCAGTATCTTATTTTATGCTTGGTTAAGAAGTGTTGGCTACTATATACCAAACAACCAAACAGTTTTATAGGACACAGTACCATAGCATTACAAAAAATAAACAGACAAGATTGGGAAGTTTATTTTAAGAGTTTAATTATGAAGCCACAATTAAAACCTAACAATGTATCTGCATATATTTTTATTTGTCCTACATATAACATGGCACCAGATAAACAAATCTACCAGAAATCAATCCTCCTGCAGCGTGAGAATATTATTACCAATTATGCAATAAGGAAAATTTTCCTTTCTGAAACTCAAACAACGAAGTTCAAAGAGCATAAAAATTAGCCAGTTACTTTGTCATTATCTAGAGAACTTACATATAAATTTAAATGTGTCTAACAAATACAGAAAAGACAGCACACTAAACACGCAGTCACCCCCTTTCCCATTTTTTGAAGTAGTGTATGACAATTAAGGCAGAGGTTTTCTTCCTTCATAAGAAGGAAGGATGAAAGGAAGGAAAGAAGAACCTAGTTCTGTCCAAACACTTTATGAAGAATCCAAAGCTGCAAACCCAAGGTGGCCTAAGCCAGCTTGAGCACTGACTGCCAGAGTCCCCTTCACTCACCTGACTCCAGCTGCATGTTCTGGCCCTTGCTCAGCATCTCTAACTTGGCTCATTGGCTCAGCCTCCCCACCAGCTCACGTGCTGAAGTGGCTCAATGGTCTAACAGCTCTCCAGGCAGTAGAAAGGAAAACCAGGAAGAAGTGGCCGGGAGAGTGACAGGACAAGGCCCTGGCTATTGGCAGTCAGCTTGTTAAAGCTCCCATGGATACAACATCCAAGCTCCTTTGCAATCCAATTCCTCCAAGGATATTAGAGTTTTAGCATGTGATTCTCTTAGGAAACCCAAAATAAATTCTATTTCTGGTTAAGCCTTAAGTGGAAGCTGTTCAACTTTTTAAATCTTTTTAACCTTTTTATTTTTTTTTTTTTTTAAACCTTTAAAAGATTTTACAGCTGTAGCTCCTAAGTTGATCTGCTGAAAGCTATCTGGGGATGCGTAGAAAAACCCTGTAACACAGCCAAGTTACACAGCAGTGCCTCATCAGAGCACTTCGGAAAAAGCTAGCAGCTACAAGAGTGCAATTTCACATAAGGAGGAGTTCAGTTTAAGCCCATGTTACTGCAGAAAGGGGCAGTCCCTCTTCTCACCTCTGCACTCTGCCCTATGCCCCACTTCATGGCACAGAGGTGTGTGGCTGGCCAGATCATCTCTCTGATCCAGGCACAAGTTATCACTCTGTGGACATCAGGGAACTAACATTTACAGAAGGAACTGACAGAGTTTTCTTTGTTTTCTGGCAGCAGCCACATCTTAACCTGACTGAAATTGGTCATGAGAATGCACCAAAGAACAGAAAACAAGCCACAATCAGTGATGGACCATCAATAACCCAAGGAACAAGGAGACATCATAAGTGATCAGAAAAATTAATACAGAAAAACATACAGAGGAAGATGCCCACAGCAGTAATCACCACAGCTGCTCTCCCTTTTAATTCCAAAGGTGAAATGGAAGCACTACTTAATTCCTTCACATAACCATTTACTTATGCTGAAATCTAGCAACTACAACACCCAAAGACAGACAAGTGTGGATAATGCAGCTCCCAAGACAAAAATGAAGAAATGATGCAGACTCCAGACACCTCAGCCTTGGCAAACTGCAGTCCATAAGGTAGTTATCTATCCCATATTAGCAAAGATGCACAGAAAGTGGTAATCACAAATCAAAGAACAGATATAAAAAGTTTGAATAAGTAAGCCACTCATAAAGTATTAACAACAAATTATTTACTAGAGAAGAGTAGAAGAGAAATACTGTAGTGAAGCTTCTCACTGATCATCATAAACCAGTGCTAACGAACTTCAAGTGACACAAAAAATTAGGCATTAATAACAGGGGTTTGCATTAATCATCTAAATCCCCAAGTTCTCTTATCTTCCTCACAGTTATATGCCTACTTTTTTCCAAGTAAGGCTTTGCCAGAACATTTGACCAGGAAAGCATTTGATTATAGCAGCATAGTTTATTTTGGGACAAGGGAGACCTAATTGTGCCAGATAGAATGGCCTTACTTCTTTTGGAAAATGGCTGGGTTTAGCTCTCATTTCAGGCACTGAACACTCCCATCACCAAGTACTGTGATGGGTCTCACGCAGGACACCCCGAAGACCACAAACCCACTCTCAGCTAGTAAAGTCACAAATGCCTTGCAGAAAGCTTTGCTGCAGGAAAGAAAGCAGATAAATCCACAGCCAGAATCTGTAGAAAGACGCCTTTTCCTTATGTTTTAGTACTGTTTCAACTTCCCCTTTCAGCAACTGGATATGGATTTTTTGTTTCAGAGAAAAATTTAACCCTACCTTACACAATGAAGAAAAAAAATCAACACAAATGTAACCAGTGGTTTATAATTAACATCTTCATTCCCAAACTCACCCTAATGCATTTGCATCTTTTTTTCCTGATTTCTGCACTATCGCGTTTTATATAAGTCAAATAAATTACTTTCCTTGCCAAAGAAAAACTACTAGAAAAATTCATACTAAGACTCCCTTTGAAGAAAGGAACTCCAAATCCAGCTTTCTTCTCAACTGGATCTACTGGACTCAAGCCTAAATAGGAAGCCACTCTACAGAGTTTCAGTATTTTCTTAACAGTAATTATTTATATAATCTATGATTTAAAAAGAGCGCGTAACAGTACTTTGCTTCAGAGTACAAATATATTAAGCAAAAACTAGCATCTGCAAGAAGTTGTCTTCTCCACGGTAGTTTTAAAAGAATAGGTTCGTCCTAAACATAAAGCTTTTGCCAAGTCTAAAACTTCATTTACTTTTATTTATATTGGTGTCCTGGGTTCAGCTGTAACAGTTATTTTTCCCCTTCCTAGTAGCTGGTGCAGTGCTGTGTTTCGGCTTTAGTCTGAGAACAATGCTGATAACACACTGGAGTTTTTAGTTGTTCAGTAGCACTTGTCCTGATCAAGGACTTTGCAGTCTCTCACACTGTGCCAGTGAGGAGGGGGACAAGAAGCTATGAGGCAGCAGAGACAGCATACCTGACCCAAACTAGCCAAGGGTTATTCCACACCACAGCATGTCATGCCCAGTATATAAACTGCGGGGCATCATCCAGAAGGCCTAGATCACTGCTTGGGTCAGTGAGTGGTGAGCAATTGTATTATGCATTACTTGTTCTTATTGTTGTTTATTTCCCTTTTTAGTTTCATTTTCTCTCCCTTTATTTCCCTTATCATGAGTAGTAATAGTTTAAAACCATACTTCCGTTATTGAATTATTCTCATCTCTATGGGGTTTACATTCTTTCAATTCTCCTCCCCATCCCCCCAGAGAGGGGAGAGAAAATGGGGGGCGAACAAGTGGCTTCATGGTTCTGAGTTACTGGCTGGGCTTAAACCATGACAATTGCCCATACAAACTAGGATAAAGGATGATGGGCCACCCTCCATATTTGATATGGGACTAGTCACAGCACTTCTGCTGACTTGGCAAGAAAGATGCAACATCCAAACATAGTTTGGATACTCAACTTCTGCAGAATTGAAGTACACTGATAAGCTCATACATTAACAGTATTATAAATATATTCAGTGTGCATCTGCTATCACAGCAACACAAATAGCTAGACAAGAACAATAAATCTACTGGAGAAGATTTTCATGTAGTCAATGGGTTTCTGGCTGATAAGCTCAGATTTCTCTTATAAGCATTATGGTGTCAAAATAACAAGAAGCACTGTAACACTGTCATAAAATTATGAATACACATAGGCTTACACATCACCCCTACCAGTTTTTCTGACATTCAGCAATATGCGTGTACATGTATAAATAAAAATCATAATTAAAAAGTAAAGAACAGCAGGGAAACTCAATAACAGAGCTCAAGCTGTATCTTGGTTCATTCCACTATAGTGCTTTCTGCCAGCCCATATGGTACATAACGTCACAATCTGATCAGCTCAAGCACTAATACTCAAGAATGACTGAAACACAGCATTAGCTTGTGGTATAAATGAAAGTGAATGAGTATTACAGCATAACATTTCCAGTGCCTTCTATTAACCAGGTTCTGACTAAAATTCTTATCTTACCCACTCTTTTCAGAATTGTGCTTTTCCACACCTGTCCTTCCAACTTCTTTCTCCTGTCACTCCCCCTTATCATCTTCCCCTAGTTCTGCATTTAAATTGCCTTTCCTCCTAATAAATCTACATCAATAAAAAAATATGCACTTCTCACCACAAACCCTGGCACAAGCTTTCTCTACACCTTCAGCAGACAACATGTCCTTTAAACAAGCTCTTTGTAACACAGGCTGCCTACTCTTAAATTTTCCAGAGAGAGGTTTCACCCTTGTTCTGTTCTTACTCATGCTCTCAGAACATGCCAACTGCAAGAACCCTCTCATGGTGTTGTAAGCATAGCAAACAGTATTTAGAAAAACCTACATATGCATATAAATATACTAATCCAGAAAAACCTTTATGAATTTGAAGTATCCAAAAAATAGAGGCTTACCAGTCTCTCTTTAGATTACATCTCTTAAAACAAATTTAAAATGCACAGGCATTAATATAATAGAAAGCTGAAGTAACATTTAATGTTCTGGAAAACAAGTAAATAGGGAATTCTAAAATAAGGGTTATTCCTACATTATTTATTATCTAAAACACATCACTCATACGATACACATTCACAGAAAAGGGCAAGGAATATAAAACTTCTAATTACTCAGAAATACAAGAATAAAATATCAGAGTTCAAATCTTGAGTGTCACACTGACAGCAGTGATATGTTTAAAGGGAGAAGCAAAGCCTAATTAGAAGTCTTGGTTCACAGACTTCTGTGACAGCTGCAATGCATATCCATAACCTCAGCATCTTGGTGAGCTATGCCACAGAAAAACCAAATGTGAAGAAGAAATACGTATTTAAAAAGCTGGTTTTTTTGCCTAAAGTTATTTCACCTTTTAATCCACCCCATAGTCACTTACATATGGATGCTGGGCCTGGCCAGAAGCCACTATCGAGTTCTGGCTACACTGACCCCGTGGGGGACTCTGGGCCCAGTTGGCTCTGATGGCTGCTCCTCGTGTGTCCTCAATCACCTTCCAGCTATTCCACATCAAAAGAATTTGAAAAAACCCCCCAAACAAGTCTATAGGCCATCTATTTTCTGTTACAACTGCTTTCCAAATAGCTAGTGCAACTCACAACCACCCACTTCACCCTACGAGATAGCACAATTCATCATTTCAAATTAACTACCTTAAGCACATTAAAGTGTTAACAGAAAACCCTCACCAAAGTCTCTACAGCTGAACTCTGAAACCTTTTTCTGCTCCACCATAGAGCAAGTGCCCACTTACCAGCCTTTTCTTGCTCACACAGGTTTTTCACTAGCTGCCCTCTACTAACCCATGTTTTTTTTACCCTGCTTAGATCAGCTGTTGCTTTATATCCACCACAGCAACCCTTATCTCACCACGCTTTGGAAATGACTGGCAGAGCTCTTTGCCTTCATCAATCCCCGTTACAACATGTACTCTCTTTATCCACACCTTTCTGCATCATGAATGCCAAAAAGGTGACATTAAATTACGCAATACTTCCATGTTAAAGTATAATGCAGTAAAATGAAAAATCCAAACAAGTTACAGACTAGCAGTGAATACATTTCGGCTTAAAACGCCATCAACTCAACACTTTCTCCAGTCTTTTTATCTCTTCACGTGCAATTCCAGAGGAAATCCAGCTCTTACAGAGAAAAGGTTCAGAGCAGCCGCACTGTTTAATTACACAGCGCCGAGCCCGAATTAGCATTTGGGGAATGTCAGCTCGGCACCGGCAGGGCCGCAGAGGAACCGACGCTCCTCTGAAGCGGCCCCGGAGCCAGGGCACACCCCGCTCCCGCCCCGGGGCCCGGGCGCCGGCACGCACCGAGCCGGCCACCGCGGCCCACCGGCCCGGCCCACCCGCGGGTGCCACAACAAAGGGACGGCGGCTGTCGGGCGTCGCCGGCAAGTGGCGGCGATGCTCCCCACGGCAGCGGGCCCATTAGCATGGCCGTGCCCGTGCGCCGGAGACGGGGCGCGGTCCCCCGACAAGGCAGTCCCGCGGTCTACGGGGTGCCGGGCAGCGCCCACCTCACGGCGCTGAAGTCGCAGACCCTGACTCACCGCCCCGCACAGTCACCCGGCCCCGGCTCCCCGTCCTCCGTCCCGCCCCCCGACACTCACCTGAGGGACCCAGCGGGCCGTTCGCGCAGCACCAATGGGACGTGAGGGGAAGATGGCGGCAGGCCTCACTTCAGGGCGGACTCGGCCCGGTGTCGGGGCCTCGCTCCGGTTCCGTTCCGCGGTGCGGCTGCCACCCGCCCTCACCACGGACTGCCGGCGGAGCGGCGCCGCAAGACCCTCCCCACGCCACACCGCACCCGGGCGGGGTGCCCGCGCCGCTGCCTGACTGGAAGGCGACTGGGGCGGGCGGGGCCGGGCCGGCTGGGCGTTGCCGGGTGGGCGGGCGGGAGGGACAGATGGTGGCGGCCGCCGCTCTGAGGTGGGTGGGGTTGGCTTTGTTAGCGGCGGGGCGAGCCCCGCGGCTGAGGTAACCGCTGGAGGGGGAGCAGCTGCTAGCGCCGGCTCAGCGGAGTCCTCCCGCGAAACTCCGGGCGGCTCCAGGCCTGTCCCGCGGGAGCGGCCCTTTGCGCCTCCGCCCGCCGCGTTTCCAGGGAACGGCTGTCTAACGGGGAGGGCGGCTCTGGGAATAACTTACAAACACTCCCTTCTCCTCCGGGGTGGGTGTCCCGGGCTCCTCATGCGGCCCGGGCCCTTCAAAAGGCCCCTTCAGCCGCTCGGCTCTCCGCTCTGCCCGCCGGGCCGCCAGATACAGCCCGCTGTTACCGCCCGAGCGCCTCCCGGGTATCCAAAGCCACATAACACACATGAAGCAGGTGCACCGTTCCTCCGTTGGATGGGGTTTGCCGTCAAGCTCTGCCACGACCGCGTTCCCTTCGCTCATGCAGCGGAGCCTTATGGCTCGTTGGCAACACCTTTAATTAGTGCGTGAGGCGCGGCCGCATTTCGGGCCAGCCGAGGGGGTTTGTGGTGGTTTTGCTGCCTTCTGCTTCTTGAAAAAGAACACGTTCTTTACAGAAATCATTTGTATGCATATGATATATATATTATGAAGATGTGTTTATATGTGTAAGTTGTCATTTGGTTGGATTTTATGCATTTTTGTAACTCAAAATTATGGCATCTAAAAATTATCATGGTAAACAGCTAATAAGCTTTCTCAGTGTTTAAATATAGCTGTGAGATGAGATACTGAAAATCGCATTAGAACGCTAGCACAACGCTTGGGCAAACCCCCGTGTGTATGCTGCAGCACATTGGCAGGCCCTGGCAACATGAAGATGTGACAAATCACTGACAAAGGACGTAGCAAAGACCGAATTTTATATTTCATTAATTTTTTTACTATGGTACAGAGATAAGTCCTGGCTGAAGGTGGTCCAGTGGGGAGCGCAGCCTGGCTGCACAGCAGTGACTCTGCCAGGGACAAGCAAGGAATGGGGAACTTGATGGTTCCTTCTGCAACACTCAAGTTGCAGCATCACATCCCAGGAGGCAAGACTCACCAGTAAACCACCAAATCCTGATGCTTACTTATAAAGCTACCACTTGTTGCTCAGTTGCCTTTGGAGGCACTAATAGAAAACGTAGTTATAGAAATGATTCTGTTTCCCAATATATTGGGGTATAACAGGGATGATAAATCAGAGGGAGTGCAGAAAAATCAAGCTGACTTTAATTGTCTAAACAGAGCAGTATGCACAACTTTGCTGAATGTACCCCTGGGTAGAACAAGTCAATTGTAAAATAGGTTTAATCTACAGAACACAAATATGCTTTTAAATTTAATCTCAATTTCACAGTGGTGTTACGGTGGTTTACCTATATTGTACAATAGCTATGTTTTCAGTGAAGGCCCTGAGATGAATGCTCTTTCCTGTTCAGAATTTCAGGCCTTTCAGAAGGAAGTAGCAAATTCCTATAGGCTGAAAGAGATTTCAGGAACCAAGTATCCAGCCTCAAGAAGAGGAATGGAAGTATAGGTAGCATTACTTGACGCACCATACTACTCTTAAATATTTAGTGAGGATACATTGTGACATCCTGTTGGAAAAGGGCATTAGAAAGACCCTGTTCTTTGCTCCTTCCTAACTTTACACAGGCATGGAAATATGTCCTTGGGATGGTCTCAGCTTGCTTTGAACTCCCTAGGCATTGTTGCAAAGCAGGTAACTCCCATGAATAGCAAAGCTGATGGGTGTGGGTTTTAGAGAGCTTGAAAATCAGGATTAGGAGAGGAGTTCCGCATTACTTAGTGAGAAGACAGAGCACTGCAGTCTGCAGGCTGTCCTTGGCATGCTTCAGGAAAGAAAATAGTCATTGTGTGACCTTTTTACAGCTGTTGCAGGTGGCTGCAGACAATGTCAGCAGGGCTGAATATGTTCTTAGAACTGCTCCCCAGTGCCAACTTGCCCTAAGATCTGCCAGTGGAGTCCAGCAAAGCATCTTTGTATTGTCATCATAAAAATGGGCCAATCCTCTGATCTGTAGCCATTGTTAACAGAGCCATTCAACTCTTTACATTTTATATGATGTTCAAATGGTCTTGTGAAAAGGTGAAAAAAATAAAATGTTTAAAACTTTACTTCTGGAAACAGTTTTCTCTCATTTCAAGATAGGATTTCCAGAACTTTGGGGTGACAATTCAGCAAAATTCTTGCATAAACTATAGCAAAATTGTTTACGTCAGCATCACAGCTCCAGTTTCAGGTAGCTTAGACAAGAAAAACACTGAGCTAAAGTGTAATCTGGCTTCGGGTAATTTAAATAATTGCAGGCTCGTGGGGCCTTGCCAGGTCTTGTAATGCAGACATTTGGATCAGTGATGATGTAGAAAGAATAAGACAGAGCTGCCTTGATGGAAAGCTTCGTATTAGCTTTGAGTCTTTCTGCAAAGCTCCATTAAGAGATTAACACTGACATAAAAAATGCCCATAGACACTACTTTGTATGTCTCCCTAAAGTTCCGTACCATTAACTGAAAATTGAAACACATTTTATGTGAAAAGAAATTCTTTCAGTGCCTTGCTTAACAAATGTGTCACTGGATAATGGCTTACTCCTAAGTATTTTAGACATCCAATTGTTTGTAATGTTGACTTAGAATCTGAAGGAAGTTTTAAATAATGCTTTTCAGTGGAATGCTTAAGTCTGTTAAGGTTTTTGTCCTTTCTTGAAATCCTAGTTGTTATTAGCTTTCCAGGTCAGAGGCAGTTCTGTCTGGCATCCAGTAGTGTTATCCTTGAATTCAGAAATTTGATAAAAAGACTGGCATTAAGCATTCCATTTCCCAAAGAGTTTGTACTGAGCTCTTAAATCTCTGTGTTGTGTATCACTTCCCTGCCTCTTATGGAGACAGTAGTTCCAAGTGTGAAGTGGACAAGATAGCTGATTTTCTTTCTTGCTAGAAGGAAATAAGCTGGTGTAACTTCCCTACTGTATTTAACTCTTTGCTGTGGTTGTCTAAATAAAGGGCATTTCTTTTCACATGTGTGGAAGCAAGTAAGTCTGCAAGTGGATATGTATTCATACACACATTTTTTCCTAAATGAAATAGTTCGGTTTTAAAAACAAAGTACTTATAAATGCACAAAGACGCTGTGCATGTTAAAAAAACTTTTTTTCTGCCATCTAGAACCAAGATAATTTATGGGGTTTTTTTAATGGTTTTTAATTAATTAGGAAATGTAAAAGCAGATGTAAGGGGCTGTGGCTGTCAAGATAGATCTTTATAGCCTAAATTCTTCAATGTACTTATTCGGTTCATTAAATTACTAACACGGCAGCAAAGAAATGCTAATTTGCTGTTTGAAAAGATAGAAGTAGTTAAAGGTTTTGCCTTTACAAAGCCCTGTTTTTATTAATTTATTAGAGACGTCCACACCTGATCACTGCAACTGGATTTGAGAATTAAAGCCATTTTTTACGTCACCTCTGAAGGTGCTTGATCCAAAAGCTTAAGTTCCGAGAGTAATCAAGACGATTATCATGCAGTTGCTGATAGAAGATATCTGCTATCCTCTCTGATCCCACAGCAGTACAGATGTTGATTCACAAATTCTGTACAAATTCAGGCACATGGCAGTCATAGTCTGTCAAATTAACCATGGCGTGCTCTGAAGTTTCTCAAGTGCAGTGTTACAGGTGGAAGGATAGAGAAAATGAAGTTGGTTCCAAAGCCTGTCAGTACAAAAGGCTGAGTTTAGATGAAAATTTTGTGTTGGGCTCACCAATGAAAAAAACAGCCTTATTGGTTGCAACTGGGTGTTTGTATTCCAACATAATTCCTTGCTTGTGTCAGCCTGTTTGCGATGCTGTACAGGGAACCGATTGAGTTGGCTGAAAAATATCCAGTTTTAGGGGGAAGAGGGAAGGCTATTCATGTTCGTCCACATTAGTTTTCAGTGCAGCACTAAAAGCCCTACTATCACATCTCCTGCATTCTTGAAGCTGCCCTTTGAATAGCTCTGAAATTTAGAGATTCTTTATCTGTGCAAGTTAGCCCAACCATTCAGCCTGCCTGTTGACAGTGCAGTGATGTCATGCTCCCTTTCAGCAAGTCCTTGCTCTTGCTATGCAACCCAGGAGGACAACACAAAACCCCCCAAAAGGCACGATTTAGACTGGAAAAAATTGCTAATTTACAAATCTGGAAAAGAGACCGCATTTTTGATACAATTTCTGGTCAAGATTGTACCACTAACAAGTACAAGTTATTCCAATTCATCTTGAAAACCTTCCCATCTGAAGCAATCACTGTTATCGACCAGTAAGCTTTCTATGGTTTTGGAACAATGGAAGCTAAGGACTTACTCTAGGAGTACTGGAGCTTATCAGTTGGACTTACAATTGTGAAACTTGGTTCTGAAGAGAACAGGGCAACAACATGCTTTCCCCAAGAACGAGATGAAGCGCCTAACTCTTCAGTGGCTTCCCCCAATAACATCTGAAAGCTAAACTGTTTGTGAAAGAAAGACAATGGGGAACAAAAGGAGAAATGAATTTGGTACAGGTTTCCTACAAGTTCTGTTACTGAAATACGAGAAGAAAAAAGATCTAAATATTAATGTGAACTTTTTATAGTGTCAGTTTATATTTAGATGTAAGCAAGAAAACAAAAAATGTAGTTTTGGTGCCATGCTTTTATTTAAATGAAAGGAAAAAACTACACTGTACCACATAAGTAGCAATGACAATATTTTACAGCACAGCATTTGAAAAAATATGGAAGCTATGCTCCATAGAAGTGGACAAGTAAGCACACAATACACTGTACATTTTTCAACAGTGCCCATTAAATCATAATTAAATAAGCAGAATTTGGCTTTAAACAGCCAAATAATAAAAACTAACAGTCATACTAACATAAAAAAAAAAGAAAAAAAATATTTCAGTAGCTATTATGACTGTTAGAATATGAAAATTTGCTCCAAAAACTAAGACAAGAGTTTGGCAATTCAGTCGTAGCAACAATAATAATACCCCTGATGAAAGCACCAGTGTGTTCTGAAAAGGTCAGTGATAAATACTGGCCTTTATGGAAAGCTTTTTTTTTTTTTTTTTTTTTTTTTTTTTTTTTGCCTTTTTTTTTCTTTTTTTTTCTTTTTTTTAAACATGATCCCAACCAAAGATCCACTGGAATTAGAAAATTTGCAGGCTTAAAAAGGAAAAGTGTATCTAGCTTTACTTTTCCTGTGGTAAGTAAAACTTTATACTGCGAGCAATGGAATTTTCAACTGCATTATTCACATTCTACTTTTCAACATTGCACAAATCTTTCACCTGTTGACAAATGTAAATTTCATGATACATTCAGGTATATTTAAAATTACTCAGAGAATATTCCTGTCACTTAAGCTCACTTTGATTAGATTGAAGCGTGTGTCTTCTTCAGTTAAATCGGAGTACACGTCTTAGAAATAAAAAGCCTCCAATGATAAAACTTCTTTTGAAGCTGTTAATCGTATGTGTTTCACTTAATTCCAACCTCCTGGTCTCTTGAATCACTGTATATTGTACACAGTTTCATACTTTTATTCAGGATGTTCCTACTTAGTGTTTGTAGGAACTGTCTAACAGGCAGAATGTGCAAACCCTCTTCCCCCCTTTTTAATATTATTTATATCCTATATACATGATCTGTATACACTTGAAATATAAGAGTTACATATCCTGGTGATATACATGCAAACAGTAGGAATCCGCTAACCACAAATAGTTTTGAGCCACATACATATTAAACATGTATTTTAAAGTGTTTTTCTTTTTTTTACAGTTTTAACAAATATACATAAATATAAGAACATAAATTACAGTAAAACTGACAGCATTTTTGAGAAAATGTTGATAACCAGATGCATTGATGCCTAAGGCCTTATAATAATTTAAAAAAAGTACTGTTCTAACCTGCTTAATGACATCTCATTCCTGTGCATCTTTTGTAGAAGTAAATGAGTACATCATCGTAGTGAGGCATAGTTTCTCTCAAAGCAGTTTAATGAGAGAAATATGGACATAGTTTCAGTCTCCTCATGAAACAGAATGGACTACATACTTACAGCACAATACTGTCTTATGTTAATGTAGTTGTCACAACACTGAAACAGAACAGAATCACAAATCATTCGTCTTTTCCTGAGAATGAGATTGTTTCCCCCAACAAATCCTCTGGTGTACACTGTGTACATTATCGAAACAGCCACAGATTTAAGGGAGGCTTCAAGTTTGTAGTTTCTTTTTTTCTTTTTCTCCCAGAACAGTGCTATGTTAAAAGCAAATTATAAGAGAAACAAACACTGAAACGGAGTAGTGATCTATAAAATAATCAAATACTGTTTTGAAATAAAATGCAGCCCTTGGTAAATAATACTGAAGTATGCCTAGAGTTTGGTTTTGTAATTGGCCATATTATACATTACTGAAATGTCATTTAGGCTTTTTTTGCCACATGTATCGCTCAATGTCACAAGACAGCAGCTGTTAGATCTCGTCAAGAAAACAATTTACTAGGACATACTGAAAATTCTTATCAGATGTACTTGTCTGAGCTAGTGGGTCTGAAGGCAGGAAGAACAGTGGCCTGGACAGTAAAATCAATGGGAATAAGATAAATGACTTCTGAAAGATCTGTGACTTAGTGAATTCTGTGATTCTTCTGAATATTTTTAGTGTTCTGTCAGGCAAACATCAGGGACCTAACTCACAAGTTCCTATTCCTTCCCTGGAGAGGCAATACCTGATCGTGTGCTCGCTCTTCATCTGGAACAATGCAGAATAAAGCACATTCGTTTCAGCTCTTTTAGAGGCCCACCAGATTTTTTACTTTACATTTTAATGCTATTATGAACACGCACATGGTCAGTCATTACATCTCAGATGGCAACTTACTGAAACAGGAATAACTGCATCACCGAACTATACCCTGAGTTCTTAAATAATTTATTTGAAGGAAGCTTCAAGCAGTTTAAAAGGTTTTTCCTTTACTGTTTAGTCTATGAGCAAATCAGTATTATTTAATTGAAAAAGAATTGTAAATACTAAGGGGAATGAATCTTGATTTTGTTACAACACACAATAAGGATATTGCAGAACAGACCCATTCAGCTGTTCTTCGGTGATACACAACTTCTCATTTAGTCTTTACTGTAAGCCTGTACGCAAAGTTCAATGGTACTGAGAATATTAAGAAGTATTCTTTTAGTGAAAGAAAAAATATTTCAAGACAAGCACAAATACAAACATATAAGGCAACAGATGTAAAAAAAAATGTAGTTTGAGTCACTAAAGAGGAACATTCAGTGCTTCAGTGTTTCTAATCAAAATACAGAGCAAATATACTCTGTATTAGCACATACAAATCTCCACACAAGTCAAACATTTCTGTAATCACCTAAGCGATAACCTTCTGCACTCCTAAACACTGTGTTTACATTCCAGTTGGACATGATAATAGAACTTGGGTGTCCAGTTTAAGTTCTAAGAGTCTTGTTGGCAACTAGAAATCTATTTCCTATAGGCAGTAAAGACGAAGTGCAAGTTTATCATAATTGTCTGAAGGAAATTTTTTCCCATCTACTATGCCTTGGTGGGTAGAAGTTTCTTAGGAGTTACTGGTCTCTTGGTTTGCCACAAATGGCTGTGAATGGTAATTGCATCAACACTGGCAGACAAAGTTTTAGCAGGTATGTGGCTGAATTGCTTCCTGTCAGAGTTGTATTTATACAGTCCCTCTATCATTTTCTTTGTGATAGATTTGGGACCTATTCCTGTTAATTTATTGATTTCTTCAGTATCAGGGCAGTATGTATACAGAGATCTGAACTGGCAGCCTGAATCCCGGAACAAGATTAAGAAGTTATTGGCATCGGATTTTTCCATTTCCTTTAAAAGAAAGAAAGAAAAGATTCACAAAATGAATTTTGCATTGTTATTAGAAAACAACCAGAATCATCAGATTGTCATTTTGAATTTGCTTTCTACCAGAGCTGAAACTTACGTCTATCTCTCCCCGCTAAAAGACTTTATTTTCAATTATTAGAATTTACTAAGCCTCCCCTACCAGTTATCTTTCTTAAGCAAAATCTTATTTATTTAGACAATTTTAGCTATACTTGTTTAGTTGCACCTCAAAGACAGACATCCTAACAAATTTTTTATAGACCAAATAAAAATCCTTATGTCTATTTCATCAAGCAGATCTAATAGTTCCAAGCTTGGCAACAGTAAATTTAGATAAATCTAGGTGTGCATGAAAGATCCTCCAGTGCCAAAGTGAGATTTCAGACATCCCTAAATCCATTCAAGGTTGGTCAAAATGTAAAGTCAGTTGAGGTATACTAAGCAAAAGTTCCTTATTAGATGAAATCTCCAGACTCCTAGTTCACCCAACACTACTTCTACATATGGGACATGTGCCCTGAACATGTACAGCTTCTACCAAGTGATGTATTCTGCATCCTAGAGTTAAGCATGACCTTTTAACAGCTGTTCTTTCCTGGGATTTCTGGGGGTTCTTATGCTCTCAGTTACTTGAACTGAAAGAGGCTGTCTTGATTTCCCACTTGTTATTTCCAAAAAGTAGCTGGAAAGACAGAGAAGGCAGCATCTAGACATGAATGTAGAAGAACCATGAAAAGAAGAAAGGGCAAGAAATAATGCTGTGAAATTTATTCCAGAAAAATTAAATCCAGATTCCAAGTACCTGTAATCTTTGATGTATTTAATCTGTTAAATTTGTCACAGTTGGTAAAAAGGCACAGTCCCATTACTCTCAATGCTCATACTCTGTCATTCCTTTTGCAGGGAAACATATTGGTCCTTGAGTTCTCACCCATATAGTATTGGTGTATCTTCAGAAAGGCTCATATCAGGGTAAGAGAAAAGGTTGGAAGGCTCCTTTTTTAGCAGAACTCCTGAATTTGTCCTACTGCTTGGAAACTGCAGAAAAGCCTAGGAGGGATGTATTTCAGTTCTTTCTGCTCATGCATGAGCTATCCTATCCTATTGTTCTAAAGGTCCTAATCTGAGGACCTGTATAAAATGGGCATTTTTGATGTTAGGTAAAACAAGTTTGTGAGCAAATTATAAAAGTCTACATATTGAAGTTCCCACATTAAGCAAGCAGTAAGGATTAATCAACATGTCAATTAATTCAGATTCCTATGCTGCATGTACAATGCTATTGTTTCTACAGTACCAGACGACCTCTCTGTTAACACAGAAAACAAGTCACAGAAGTTACTTAAGCCTTTCACTAACAGCTGGCATAACCTCAGAAGACTCCTTTAGATACCTGCATTTATACTTGGGTGCCTTCCTAATGCCTGACTATGGTTTGACTCAGGTGTTTATGCTTTTAGGGGAAAATATCCTTACCTCCAGTATCTTTTTCTTTTGACCTTCATTTACTTTTCCAGCCAAGCAGCAATGTGCCAGCGCATTCTGAATTATATACTTATTGGATTTAGCACTGGGTTCTTTGAAGAGCTTTGGTCCTATGGAGGAAGAATGACAAATAAGCTAACTTAATGAACAAGCCAACAAAGAGATACTTGAAATGCTGTGAAGCACTTCTGGTATGGATCTTATGAATGCATGAAAACACAAACATAGGAGTAAAATAGAATTAGACTAGAGACCACAAGTTTCACAAGCAAATAACATGTCATTCTTTCAACTGTTACTGAATTTGCTTACAAATGTGGTTTCCATAATTAAATCATCATTATTGGCAGGCAGTCTTGGTAAATATGTTTTATCAGAGGACCTCTTCTGTGAACAATAAAATGTTTTGCATTTTCTAACTAACGTTGCAGCCATTCAGGAGGGAGCAAATTCTTTCGTTTTCTTCACATACACTTGTGATTTCAAGGGGGAGAGGAAGAACAATGAAACTGATGTGGTGCTTAGAGTTACTGTAGCATATCCACCTTGTATTCCAGTAACGTTTTACCCAAAACCAGGGATGAGATCTGACTCGGCACTGGCCAGATTGTTCTGTCTGTAAAAAGGTTTGACTCATCTGGTCGAAAGAGAAATCTCCTCTGTTTTAATTTCTGAAAGGTTTGTGCACTTGTATCAAGACCATTTAAAAATACCACCAAAAACATGTAAGCACAAATTCGAAGTCTTAGAAAGGAATATTACACATAAGCAATTGCCAATTAAACTGAAGATAAAATCTCAGCTTGTCTAGGCTTTGAGGAAAAAAGCCTAGAATCAACACAAAACATCCATATGAAATCTGACTGACAGAGTGAAGATATTAAAACACATGAAAAAAGTCTTCTGTTCAATTCCTAGGAACTCCGTATTCCTTCATTTAAAAATAAGCTCTAAGCAGTAGCTATTAAAAGATGATCTTCAGCACTATGGGTCTTTATGAGAAAACTCAGCAAGACCACCCAGGCAAAATCTTGCCGTCTGTCCTGTAATTTAATTTCACATGCAAGTGGCACAAACTGACTGAAGCTTTATGATTCAGAACTAGGTAAGTACTTTCTGATGTTCAGAATGAACAATTTGCCCTCCCAGACTGCAGTTATTTCAGCATAAAGGAGATAAGATTATTTTCAACACTAACACTTGCCAGCAGGCCCATCCATCAAACCTGATCTTCCTAGAAGTGTATTGAAAACACCAACATTACTTTACTCTTTTATCAAACAATGAGATATTAGGTGGGCAACAGAGCTTTTGTTTCCTGTTGCAATTTGGTTTTTGCTTTTTGTAACTCTATTCTAAATTGAGCTTAAATTTCAACTCTTCTTGCCTTGCTGGAGTGCCCGGTTATATACACATAAAAAGTGGTATGTGAGCCCAGTTGCTGTTTTGAGCCAAACTGCAGTTTATTCTGGTTAGTACAAATACGACCGACTCAGTACTTTCATTTTGGATTTAAAATTTTCACCTTGTCTTGTTACCATCTTAACATTTCTATGAAAAGCCCTCAATCAAGTTTTATGAAACCAAAGATAATTAAAAACTTTTCATGCACAGAACCACTAATAGTCAGGTTCTTTTCTGAATACTGCTACCCCTGACCTGTGTATTCTGTAGCAGAAGCGACTGAAGAAGTTGTAGATGCATTTTCCCAATCTTTTTCTCCATTACGACTACCACAGCGACTCGGAGATAAGAATCCTTCCACCGACTCAGACCTAAACATTAATTTTAAAGTCTATTAAAAAAATTACAATGTTCAGCAGAGATGCCTTCTAATACGAAAGGAAAGCAAACTGTATTAAGGTAGAACACAATTATTTGAAGTGTAGACTATAAACCTAAATGTATAATATTTACAGCAGACATCAATGGATAACTGAATTCATGTTCCATATAAAGTGTTTTGAGTGATGCAAGAAGTTGTTATTTATGTGAGGTGGACGTTAGTAAATTTTTGGCCTACATCTGAGAAAAGAAACCTAACAGATACCCTAAGCTGTGGAATATTATAACTAAGTGGGAATCCAGGTTACATTTACATTGGTACTAACAAAACAATGACATTTCATGTAGCAAACAAAGCAGTTCTTGATAGAATGAGGAATGTGAAGTAAAAATTTAGTTCATTTGTACTTATTACAACAACTGGCAGTGGGAACTGCTGTATTTAAGACAGCAAAACAATTTCCTTTCTAATTTTTGTTTTCACAAGCAGTAACTTCTGGTGCTGTAATTCTTCAGGCTGTGAAGTTATTCTTAAATTGTTACAAGATATTTAAACATTGTTTTGATTGCAGCTACTGCAAAAGCCAGTCCCATTTGCAGCCTGGAAATGAAAACTTTTCTAAGTGAGAAAGCACTGCCAGCACAGAATATGAAAAAAAAGCAGTATTATAATAACATTTATATACATGCTAACTTCCAGTAAAGTCAGAAATAGATGAAAATTAAATCTTTTAGATATCCTGCAGTTTTTTTGGGATTAGCACCTGCATGAAGGAGACCTCAAAGGTATCACTCAAATTCACTCACTGTGGTCATCAAAAGACAATTCTGATGCAACAAAAAGCTGACAGCATGGGTCTGGAAAGATACTGAAAATTCCTTCAACTCTGTTCCTTTCAGCAATTTGTACTGAATTTTATCATATTTTAAAAGTCTCAACTCCGTATATCAAATACAAAGTACTGTTCATTAAAAGCACAGTATAGCACTGTACAACTAAAACTACGTAGATAAGAGCCATCTCCTTTAAGTTCTGTGTAGATAGGCTACATCAAGCCTTTTCTAATAGCTAATACAGTTGGAAGAAATACCCCTATCAGTTAAAACAGATAATTTTTAAGAGATGTTAGGACACTTGGATCATTTTATTAGTTTCTAATGTAATAATCAGCTCTCAAGTCAGTTCTCAAGACATCCAGGAAATTGAAAAGTCAACTGAAACCAGCTGCAGGCATGTTAGAGTTGATAAGTGATGCATACTGGCCATGAAAACATGATGTGATATTGTAACACAGAGTACTCCTTATCAAACTCCTTTTCCTAGTTTCCCTTTCTTCCCTAATTCTTTCCTATATACATAAAAAAGTATTCCTCTGAATATAATTACATAGTTACACAGAAATAATTTTTACCTGAATCATAATACAGATTTTGGAAATAAAATTAAAAAAATTCTTATTTTAATCTCTTCTTATTTAATTTCCAGGTGCTTTGTAATGCAAACTAAATTTGGGTGTTTGGAAAAAGCTGAAGTCCTAATGAACATTTAATACTTCCCTGTATGACTGCTAAGGGGAAAAAATACCCAGAAAAGAAAGTTAAAATAAAGGAAAGAAGCTATGTAGCTGCACGTAGCATATAGGTTTAATGAAATATCCACAAGTTGAGATTTAAATCCAAGCAGGTGAATTAAGGAGGCTGTGTGAAAAGCATTTTGCTTTGACCTCATTTATAGCTGCTCAACTGGTTTACTTAGTAAAATTTGTAAAACAAACGATTATGGCTTGGTTCCCTAATGCCTGACAGTGGGAATTATCAATGTCTCAAATGAGGAGAACATACCTGTTCCTGTAGTACACAATACATACATGACCTCTTTAAAATTCATGCTAGTTTTACATAGCTGATTATCAAATTTTATTAAATGAAACTGTTATTTTAGCTTTACCTTGGTGTTCTCTTGCCTGACTGCACACTCTCATTGTCCCCTGTATTCAGCGATGCCAATGAAAGACTAGATACTGAAAAAACACGATAAAGCTGTGAACCTGGATAAAAACAAAGTTAAGGCGTATAAACCTAAGCAAGTAGTAGAGTCTGTTCATTAGACCCAACACCAGCATCAGAAAGTCAGTAAGAGCTTTTATATATGAGACTCTTACATCCATACATGATATACCTGCATGCATATGTGGTGCACTGCATCTAAACACTTGCTGACACCCAGCCATTTGCAGCCACCTGGGATGGTCTCAAACCAAGCATTAACGCGAAGCATGGATGCGGGAATACTGGCACTATGCAAATTGAAGAAAGCAATCAAAGTTAGTAAGTCCTCATGAAAGAGATCTTAAGAGACTTAATTTAAAGCTGGCAATGGAGTCTTTGGAAGGTGTTAAGGAAATACTTCAAAGTATACTGGAAGATGGAAGGAAGCAGCTAGAGAAAATACAGCAGAATAACGAGGCTATACAATGCTGTAACAAAAAGGATCACTGAGCAGTCTGGTTACGTTTTCTCCAATTGTAAATGGGCAGTAATTTTTACAATCGATACTGCAGTGATGTGATATCTTAAAGAATGCCAAATTGTTCCATGCGATTATGGCTCCGTGCAGTAGCTAGGTGAGCAAATAGAAAAACTTAAAATACAAAATTTACTTTTTATTTTCATTTTGTCTGCATCAAGTGGAAGTTTAAGTACTCTTACCATATAACCACCATTTTATTAATTGATCTCTTAGCTCCCAACTGTTATTCACTCTGAGCTCTACAGGTGTAAGAAGAGACTAGTGAAGAATACATGGGTGTACATGAAACTTGCAACATACATTAGTGCTTCCACTGGGTTTTCATACCGTTAACCTTTCTGTTTGTTGATATATGCATGCATGCATAGCAGGTAAGTGACATTCATCTTTTTCTATTGGCAGATTTTGCTTTCCAGTTTAGTCACGTGCAGCTTCAGCTTAGCACAAGACACTAATAAACGCACGTGCTTGTTAGTACCAAACCCCAAGCTGGTGTTTTAGCATGAACAGACTCCTTTTCCACATGAACATTTGTTACCTGGTGGACCTTTGATTGGTGTCTTAGGTGATTCAATATGATCTCTATGAATAGATTTTGGACGTGGCTTTTTTTGTTTGATTGAGAGGGAACGTGGCTTTATGACAGTGTCCATGTCTTCCATTAGCTTTAATTGTTTCCTTCTCATATATTCCTGCTTAATAAATTCCCGCCGTGCTCGCTCATCCTCCTTTTTCTGACGTTCTTCTTCTGTTTTTCGTCTAAAACAAAGAAATCAAGTAAATTCAGCACTAGGAACTTTCCACATTAACAGTTTCAGCCAGCACGGTGAGGACAACACAGGCATAGGATTTTTTCAACTTGAAACTCCTCAGACAGGAGTAAGAAGAACTTGTTTTTACGATTTTTCAGATCATTTTAAGATTTTCGGCATACTTTTAGAATGTTCTACTACATACTAGCAGAATCAAAACCATGTTTCTTAACTTGACTACTTTGAGTGAGCATTTAGCATATGTGCAGAAAGAAGCCCAAAGTGATGTGCTTTCCCTCAGAATAAAAAGTATAAGGCAGGGTAGCGCTCTGAGGAACTTCACCCAGGCCAGCAGGACACATGCACTGAGTCTGAGCTACAGACTCATGCCACCTGCTGATTTTGCAGGGCCAGATGACATGTGTCTTCAGCTGAAATCCTCAGCACATCTGCATTAACTATCTTGGATATTAAAATGCAATTTTTTGACATGAAATTAGGCTTTTAACTAAAGCAGACGTTTAGACATTCACTGTTACTGATCATTTGGATCAGGACATGTAGTTTTACCTTGTCTCTTCCTTCTTATGTTCTAGTTCAGCTTCCAGCTGCTGCTTTCGAAGCAGAGTCTCTCTTTCTCTTCTCAAACGCTTCTCCAACAATGCTGCTCTTTTCATTGCCATATCATTTTCCGCCTTTTGATCATCCTGGCAGCAACAGTATTTGAAGGAAAAGGACCCAAAAATATCAAGATCTCTGAATTCAGCAACTGATTTTGCCAAGTCATTAGACACTTAATTCTATACACTGGGTTGCAAATACCATAACATACTTATGCAGTATTTAAAACAAGTTTATTTTAAAAGATTTCTCTTAAGACTATTAAAAACTTTTCATATAGGAATTTTTCCTTCCTAAGTCAAACATAAAATTCAGCTCCAATAGGAAAAAAATTATTAAGTGAAATATTTAAGTTTACAGTCAGATCGAACACTGCATAAACTTCTGTACTCAGCTTTGGAAAACTGTATCTGTATAGAGATGAAGGTAATTTATCACAAGAAGCAATAACTATGTAACATATAGAAATAATTTATGCTGACCAAGCCAGGTGTTATGTTAGAACTGAGGAATGCTTCCAGACAAGCAAGGCATATCTCAGATGTGTGACACAAGATTTTAAGGTATTCCAAGATAGAAAAATCAGTGTCTGTCCATTACAGTTAAATGCACAATACAATGTGCATTACAGTTAAAAGCCTGTCTGAATATAACTCTTCAGAAAGACAACAGGGAGTGCTCCCAAATACCAGCTTCAAAAGGCAGTCTTGGAAGACTGAACTTCCTTAGCCAGCCAAGGGAGGCAAAAAGGCTCTCCCAAGTGCAACTTGGAGACATTCAACATTTAAAAAAATGTATGTATGTCATGTACTTCAAAAACTTTTAGTTAAGTTTGGGGGTAGGGTGGGGAAGCGACTGTGAGACGTGAGCGTATTTGTTTAAGGTCACCAAAGCTTATGCTAAAAAGAAATCTTTCTTCGTTCATCTTCATTCAGCATTCATCTTCCTCACAAAAAACTCCAAGCACTCTTCTCCAGCTATGAATGGAAAGGGATACTCTGGCATGCTCAGAACTGCAGTGCGGTAGAATCTCACCACTCTTATGATGCCAAATTAATCAAGTGTAAAGATATGCTTGTACGTTTAGAGTTGTAGAACTATCTGCTTTGATGTCAGTGGAATCTCATGACTGAAATCTGTATGTTAACTAAAAAGTTCCCTTTCAAAGGAAGCTTAATAGCAGACATACACATCCACTAGTTCTCTTACCTTAAAAAAGAATCCACAACAGACTTTCTGGTCATCCTCAAATTGTTCTCTGTCACTCTCACCTTCATATTTCTCAACAGATACTTCATTTTTTTCTGGTGGCTTCAAATCTGACAGGGAAACTTCAATTAAGTTAGCGGTTTTGGGAGCTGGTGGTGGTAGAATTGGTTGGCTTAGCTGATCTTCATTTGGGGTGAGGCAGACCGTCTCTGTGATAGGCTGAGATAATACTTCAGAAACATTAGATTCTATAGGTTTAATCTCCTTTTCCTCCAAATTCTTTTCACACTGTTTCAGCAATTTTGGTCCTTCTTCTTTTGCTACTTCTGTAGGTTTGACTTCCTTTGAAAGATTTCCCCGTAACTGAGGTTCACTTATTTGTTCACCATCGTCTCCAAAGCAAACAAATGATCTAGTTTGAATGGGAACCTGACTTGGAGAAAATCTCCTCAAACGGGGAAGACTATCCACAGACCGCGGGGCAGTCAAGGTACGGTTGAGAGGTGTTATTTTCAGTTCATTTGGCCTAGGAGTCCTTTGCATTTTAATGTGAAAAGAGGCATTCTTCCTGTTGGAAGACTGTGGAGACTGATGTGTAGAGCGAGGAGATTCCTGTGAGAAAGGCGCAATGGGAGCTGGGGTTCCTGTTTGCCTTGATGAAGACTTAAAGTCCCGAATCTGCTTCTGAGGAGAAGGCTGAGGAGGAGAAATAACCCAAGCCTGTTGCTCTCTCATCTGCATCAACATCTCCTGTTGAAGGGACAGACGCTGCATTTCTTGTTGCAAAAAGTGTAGTGAAGAGTTTAGTTTTTCAATAGATTTCGTATATTCTAAGATATCTCCTTCATTCAAGTTTTCTTCTGAGGGGCTTACTAAACTCCATTGCTTTTCAGCATCCATTGGAGTAGCAGGAGATTTGAACCATTTGCTATGAGAATTTTCAGGGGTTTCTTTTATTAATTCTGAAGTCCTACTAGTTTGCTCATCTGATTTTTGAGTTTCTTTGTCTTTCAACTGATTACTGTCAGTGAATACCTTCTCATCTTCAGCTCCTGCTGCTTCTTCTCGCAGAGGTGATACTCCATCACCTTTCTTTTTCACAACATTAAGAAATGCTGTTCTTCCCATCTTCTGACGCTGCTTCGTGAATGCAGCTTCAACTTTCTTCTTCTGTGCTTCAATGGCTCGCCTCTTTTCCTCTAGCTTCATCCTGAGATGTACCATTTCAGAAGCCAGTAACTGGGTAGTGTCTCTTCCTTGAGGAACAGATGCCTCCTCGGGAATATGAGTCCAAGCAACTACATGAGGGATGTTGAGCTCAGAACCTTCTGGTGTGGTTTTCTGAGAACTGCTTCCACTGCTTCTACTATCTGTGTGATTCAACTTCCTGAATTTCTGCTCTGCAAAGCTAGTCATCTTCACCCCCGAACTTGAAGAAGCGCTGCTGCCTGCCTGTGATTTAGTACTTACTGAGCTGGGGCAGGGACTTAACTGATCTCTGTGATTGCTAGCTCGCATGTCGTAATCCTGGAGAAATTTAGATGGTTCTTCCATGTCAGAGTCCATGCTTACAGTATAATCTCTCAAAGAAGAATCCTCATCCATCGTCTCTGGAATATCTTCTGAAGGAACATGTATTCCAGTATCTACTTCTGTAGTGTCAGTCACAGGACTTAGAGCACCTTTTGTGTCTGTAATTACATCAGCAGTAGACTGATTTGGCTTAATGTTTGAATTCAAGATGCTCATTTCCTGATTGTGAAGAAAGAACCCATTTGTAATTTGGTCTGATGGGATAACTCTGGGAGATTTTTCAGTGTTATGAATTATCTGCAAAGCCTCTTCAATGCTTGGTGTCTCAATCCGATTGCCAAAATCATCCAGAACTGCCCTGTTTTGCAGAGCTCCATTTGGAAACCTGTAGTGGCTGCTCTCATTGGCATTTTTTTGATTTGTGTTAAGAGACTGATTGGCCCTTCTGTCTTTATGAGCTACTGCGTCCTTTTCCTCTTCAATATCTTGATCTTCCTCTTCTCCATTTACTGGTTTGAAGGACAGATTTTTTCTAGTATGTTTTGGCATGCGGTTGGTGTTTAGTGTAAGGCCTTCATTGCTCACAGATCTAGTAATTCCTTTGTTTGGAGTAGACACGGGAATGCTTTTTTCTTTGTCAAAAGAAATGTCAAATGAAACTCCATGCAGTGATGACCTAATAGAGATTAAAGAAAAGAACTGAGCAACTCATGATTATTACTACTACTACTGAAACATTCATATATCCTCCTTGGATGGATAAGGAGCTGCTGAGCAAAATTCGAAGGAAAAAAGAGGCTTATAAAAGGTGGAAGCAAGGTCAGGCGGCCTGGGAAGAATACAGGGATGTTGTCCAGGAAGCTAGGGACCAGGTTAGGAAAGCTAAGCCCCACTTAGAATTAAACTTGGCTAGGGATGTTAAGGATAACAGGAAGGGATTTTATAGGTACATTGCCAATAAAAGACAGGTTAGGGACACCGTGGGCCCTCTCCAGAAGCTATCGGGAGAACTGGCTACCCTGGATTTGGAGAAGGCTGAGGTTCTTAATGACTTCTTTGCCTCAGTCTTTACCGGCAAATGCTCTGACCACACCACCCAACTCTTGGAAGGCAGACGCGGGGACGGTGAGGGTGGGGACCCTGGGCCCACTGTGGGGGAGGATCTTGTTCGGGACCACCTTAGGAACCTGAATGTATACAAGTCCATGGGACCGGATGAAATCCATCCACGGGTCCTGAAGGAGCTGCAAATGAAGTTGCTAAGCCACTGTCCATCATATTTGAAAAAACATGGCAGTCAGGTGAAGTTCCCAATGACTGGAAAAAGGGAAATATAACCCCCATTGTTAAGAAGGGGAAAATGGATGACCCAGGGAATTACAGACCAGTCAGTCTCACCTCTGTGCCTGGCAAAATCTTGGAGCGGATTCTCCTGGAAGGCATGCTAAGGCACATGAAAACCAACAAGGTGCTTGGTGACAGCCAGCATGGCTTCACTAAGGGGAAATCCTGCCTGACCAATCTGGTGGCCTTCTATGAAGGGGCTACGGAACTGATAGACAGGGGCAGAGCAGTTGATGTCATCTACCTGGACTTGTGTAAAGCCTTTGACACTGTCTCACATGACATCCTTCTCTCTAAGTTGGAGAGACATCAATTTGATAGGTGGACCACTCGGTGGATAAAGAACTGGCTGGATGGCCGCACGCAAAGAGTAGTGCTCAGTGGCTCAGTGTCCATCTGGAGACCAGTAACGAGTGGTGTCCCCCAGGGATCGGTGTTGGGACCGGTCTTGTTCAACATCTTTGTGGGTGACATGGACAGTGGGATTGAGTGCGCCCTCAGCAAGTTTGCCGATGATACCAAGCTGTGTGGTTCGGTTGATAAGTTGGAGGGAAGGAATGCCATCCAGAGGGACCTTGACATGCTTGTGAGGTGGGCTGATGCCAACCTGATGAAGTTTAACCATGCTAAGTGCAAAGTCCTACACCTGGGCTAGAGCAATGCCAGGCACAGCTACAGGTTGGGCGGGGAGGAGATTGAGAGCAGCCCTGTGGAGAAGGACTTGGGGGTGTGGGTTGATGAAAAAATGAACATGAGCCAGCAGTGTGCGCTTGCAGCCCAGAAAGCCAACCGTATCCTGGGCTGCATCAAAAGGAGCGTGACCAGCAGGTCGAGGGAGGTGCTCCTGCCCCTTTACTCTGCTCTCGTGAGACCTCACTTGGAGTATTGTGTGCAGTTCTGGTGTCCTCAACATAAAAAGGACATGGAACTGTTAGAACAAGTGCAGAGGAGGGCCACGAGGATGATCAGGGGACTGGAGCACCTCTCGTATGAAGATAGGCTGAGAAAATTGGGGCTGTTCAGCCTGCAGAAGAGAAGGCTGCGTGGAGACCTCATAGCAGCCTTCCAATACCTCAAGGGGGCCTATAGGGATGCTGGGGAGGGACTCTTCATTAGGGACTGTGGTGAGAGGACAAGGGGTAATGGGTTTAAACTTAAACAGGGGAAGTTTAGATTGGATGTGAGGAAGAAATTCTTTACTGTGAGGGTGGTGAGGCCCTGGAATGGGTTGCCCAGAGAAGTTGTGAATGCTTCATCCCTGGCGGCGTTCAAGGTGGGGTTGGACATAGCCTTGGATGGCATGGTTTAGTGGGAGGTGTCCCTGCCCATGGCAGGGGGGTTGGAACTGGATGATCTTGAGGTCCTTTCCAACCCTTACTATTCTATGATTCTATGATTCTATATTTGGGTTTAAAATTACTTTAAGACTGTAGCATTAAAGGCAGTATTATGTATACTATATTTGCCGACTTTCAAATGCAATATAATAATTACACATATAAATATAAATAGTTGATAAATATAAATGGAATAAATAAAAATGCACCTCAAAATGGAATATAACATCATTTTCTTCAGAGATAGACAATGCTTCTTATTACTCTGGAATAAATTCTGGGCATTTTAGGAACATAGTGATTACCACAGCAGATCAGAGGGAAGGTGTGAAGAGATGCACTTTACACTTACTGAATAACTCATCACTATAATTCTTACCACTTTAACCTTGGTTTACACCTGACAGATTATTTATGACCAGCCTAAAACCCAAAACATTCAGCCTGATTGTTATTGCTATTCACAAAATAATACAAACCCTGATCGTGTATTTACTGAGCTCATTAGGGATGTTACTCTTACCACTCTCAGTTGATTGCAATTAGTGAATATGAACATATTTAATGCCCACAATTCAAATACCTAATGCAAACAATTCAAATATATTGTGGCTGCCCCATCCCTGCAGTATTAAAGGCCAGGCTGGAGAAGGCTTTGAGCAACTGGTCTAGTGGAAGGTGTTGCCGCCCATGGCAGGGAGTTCTAAGTAGATGAGCTTTAAGGTCTCTTCTAACCCAAACCGTTCTATGATCTCAACTAAACCTCATTTCAATGTGAAAACTAGATGATTCATTTCTGATGTTTGTTTCCTGTTACTGTGTTCTTAATCCCTGATACATTTTCTCTTTCTACTTTTGCAAGTCACTTACAAGAACTCTTATTATGGGGTTCTGAAAATCCAAACTACTGCGGCGCATTTATTACTATTTATGACAAATAAATAATATCTTTTTAACAAACTTGTACAGTAAGACTACTTACCTTTTTTCTTTGGGCCATGTCCCTACATACCCATCTACATAAGACATTGATGTGGACCTTCTGATGATTCCTAAGTGAAATTAAAATAGAACCCAAGGTAACTGCTATAAAAAATGATTTTAACATCACCTTCTGTTAATTTAACAAATTAGTTTGCTTCACTACTTAGAACACTGCAATGACAAAAAAGTGCTTCGATATTGAGATTACAAGTAGAACAACTGAGTCAATTTCATCCTGATTATATATTATACCCCTCATTCCTCAAAGAATTTATTATTAAAATATACTACAAATACTTGTTGTAAGCCATATTCTACAAAATCAAAACAGAAGTGAAATTAAAAAAATCATGCACAACACGTATGAACACAAGCCTCCTATCCAAATATTTTAGAGATTACAGAACTCATTCATTAGCCTCTCATGTGAAGCTTTCCCAGTAATTTCTGCATAAATAACATTTGAATAAACATAAGCAAGATAGCAATTAACTCAGAGGACAACACCTTGTCACTGCCTCTTCCACCCATTTTAAATTGTTACCTGGAACAGATGAATGAGGCTGCTGGGGTGTATGCAGTTGGTGAGATGGTGTATACGTTGGACTTCCCAATCTATAAAGCAAGAGACATTAACTTAGAAGTAATGCATCAAAAGCCACGTTACAAAAGGACAACCAGACTTCATGTCCTGGACCAACACAAAAACAGATGTATTTTTTGTGATAGGGAAGAAAGAGAGGTGTAATTCTCTCCTTGAAATATTTATTTATTCACTAAAAAGAGAACACAGTAATTACTTTTAACTGGACCTACTGCAGATAGACCAAAAAGTCAAAAAGGTGTTTCTCCTACACAAGCAGCCACAGAGTGCCATTAGTTTTGGTAACATTTTGTCTCCCCATTTATTTCATGCAAATGTCATTATTAGAAGATTCTCATTTTTAGGCTTTATTTTAGCAAAACCCCCAAACATAAACATGATAAAAATAGGCCAGTTCCTGCTGGCCTCAGAACTAAGTATCAGATGCAGGCAGTATCATATACTTTTCATGCACCTCCCTTTTCATTTGCTCAGTCTGAAAATCCCACTTAAGTGTCTGGACTGCAATATGCAGTAGAAGTGGATAAAGGAGATTTTGTAACAGACATGACTTTATAAATACAAACAATATATTCATTACTAAACCACTAATTACAGAGATTTCCTCTGTTTCTACTTACAACAGATACTTTTCTTTTTTTTGCTTCATAGAGAAGGTCTGTAATAGAGTGCGTTAATCCTGAATAGGATTAACATGATTTCACGTTTTGATGAAGGTGCTTCTTCAAGAACAAAGACACATGCATAAAGATGCATGCATTTGTATGTAAAACACTTTAAAAGAAGCCAGACTTCACAAACACACTGGATGAAATCCTTTCATGTTTTCAGTTTTGTTCACTGAATAGCACACTCCTTAACTCCCTTTTTTAATCAGTAATTTTCAAACTAGGTTTACTGCTTTTATAGTTTATATACAATGAGCTGTAGGAAGGTTTCTAAATACCTGTGGGAAGGATATTCACATCAATTTAAGAAAAATACTCCTGTCTGACAGTCTACAAAAGCACCTTTCATAAGTACGTGTTAAATTACTCAAAATAAGTTCTCATAAATTCCTCATTTTTTGTGTTAATAACACTGCACACTAGCTACATGACATATCTTTTAAATGGCATTTGAGATGTCTGTGGAGGTTTCAAAATCACAGATATATCTCTAAGTTATATTTAAAGAAAGGCATGCTTTCAAAATTTCATCCAGCAGCCTCTGAAAATTTACTACTACAAAGAAAATCTATATACTTCATTTTCTCTCAAGACATGACTGACTTTGGCACCATGACTGTAGTTCCATGGCAACCTCAGACACCCTAACTACTCGCCGCCACAGTCCCACTCTCTCCTCTGCGCTGGATCTGGATCTCCACCCAATCCTCTGAGTCATTTCAATGAGCTAAGCCAGCAGAAAAACACTCACTGTTTCCAGCACAGTTTTTTCTTTATGCACTGAAATAACAGTGCCAGACACTCAAGGGCGCAGTAACATGCAAGTGGGACAAGGAGGAAGGCTAGAACCACGGCATCCTGTAAGGAACCTGCAGCCTGTGTGTTAGATTCCTAATATCTGAGATAACCTCTTAGGCCCCCTCTTTGTCCTACGGCGCAGTTAAGTATCATCAAGCTGGGTGAAGTACATTGGTTTAGAAGGAAAGATATAGCTCTTTGTATTACTCACCGTTTGCTCTCATAATACTCCAACACAAAATCATATCCATCACTTGTAAAGAGACTGAAATAGTACTGTGATGTGCTAGTACAATATGCAAAACACCACCCATAAGGGGTTCACCAATGGTTTTTACTGTATCTCAGAAAACATGAGCAATATTACAGAACATGTTGGTAGCAACTTACAGACTTGATAGTTAGATTTGGAATGGTAATGGCACTAAGAAACATAAAGGGTTTTGTAAGTGTTTATGAATTGAATTCAGATGCTTATTGTAAAACTTCCAATCAGTCCTTTTCAGTTTAGAGGCCAAAAACCATCTGCACAGACAAAATGTACATATTTAGAGAAAAGGTAAATTTATTTGGATGAAGAAGGTATTATACTACTGGCAGAATTTGTAAGAGCAAGGATAAATGCATGGTTAATGGCTTCAGCTGTGGGGATTTTTTTATGGTCAAGGCTACAGGCAGACTTCTCTTGTGTTGTCCAGTATCCATCAACTGACTTCATTTATATTTAAAGAAAAACTTCTCCACAGTTCTCTACAGCACAAGAATAAGTTCGGCACAAAACTCTTCAGTTTATTTTGGCTTAAAGTGTAACTGACACATGATTTGCTGTCTTCATAGAACTTCTAAAAGATAAGCCACTCAAGTTTTGCTCACGAAGGGCTCTAAAAGGGGGACACCAGGTTGAAAGCCACATACAAACAGTGTGATTTTTACTGCAAACCTTTCTTTGTTCTGTATGACAGTCACAGTTACAAGCCCTTTGTTGGACTGTATGCAGTGGCTCTGCAATTTGCAAACTGCCTTGGGAACCCCTATTGAAAAAGACATTCAAAACTGTTTATTATTCTTCGGGCTTTCAAGCTCAGTTTATACTTCAAAGGCTTTTTTTACCATGTCAAAGAAAGATTAAAGAGAAGGCCTACTGTGCAATTTCTGCCCCTTATCATAGGATTGTTTAGGTTGGAAAAGTCCTCTAAGATCAAATCCAACCATTAACCTGGCACTGCCAAGTCCACCACTACACCTAAACAACACATCTACACATCTTTCAAATACCTCAAGGGATGGTGACTCCACCACTTCCCTGGGCAGCCTGCTCCAATGCTTGACAGCCCTTTTGGTGGAGAAATGTCCCCTAATATCCAATCTAAACCTCTCCTGGAGCAGTTTGAGGCCATTTCCTCTTGTCCTCTAGCTTGCTATTTGGGAAAGAGATTGACCCTCACCTCATTACAACCTCCTTTCAGATAGCTGTAAAGAGCAATAAGGTCCCCTCTGAGAAATGAATCAAAAGTATGATCAGCTACAGAACACAAGAAAAACAGGATGTTTCTACATTGCTCCCAAATCTGTAACAGTAATACTAAAATAATGTTTCACATATACTTATGTAAAAAATACAAATAATGCAAAACATTTAATAAAGCAGTTAGCTTTCCATTTTAGATGCTTACAACACTTGGGAAATTCATCATAGCACAAGTGTCTACTTTTTCCTGTTTGACCTACGTGGTACTTAAGTAATGTTAACAGACCAAACTAAACTTATCACTCGCTGGTTTTCTTGCCATTAATCTGTTTCCTTCCTTCAGTTTTGGAAAATTTGCTGTGAATTGCAGAAAAATACTTCTTTCAGAGCAGACTTAGTCAGCAGCCCCACATGAAACTGAGGAGAAGGAGGCCACATGACACCTGCTGAATGGTAAGGGTTGTTTTGGAAAGCAGTAAGACAAGAGCATGCTGTCCAAGTAGCAAATATGAACTGCACAAACATGAACACATAGCCTGCCATGTGACGGGGCAGTGCAGGAAACAGCTGAACTACAGCATCTTCCACAAAATTCTACAGATTATTTGGTAATTCAACCCCTGAGCACTGCAAAAAGGCAGCAAAACTAAATAAAAAACTGTGGTTTTTATGTGATTTGTGTTTTTTTGTGTGATTCTGAATAGAAAGGAGAAGACTGTGAAATAGTACTAGTGATTCTCTGACATTACCTGGCTACAAAGTCAGAACCAGATGGGCCATCCACATAATTTCTTCTGTTCGCATTCAAGCTGTGAGCAGAAGCTGCATCTTTTGCAGGTTCAGCTGCCAGGAAGAACAAAACTCAAGTTATTACAGTTCAGTATTCAGCTAAAATACATAGTAGAAAACCTGTTTGAAATAAACTGAAGTAATGATTTCCAAAGATTTAAGACTTTTCATTGGTTCCATTAGTTAGATTGAAACCCGGGCACTTCCTTTCAGCTCTATCTCCTCCCAAGTTCTCATATTGGCACTATTTAAGGGAATGGAGAATGACAAAAATGACTAGAAAAGGGAAGACAGATAAAAAAAACTGAAAAAGAGCAACAAAATTAAGAACAAGCAATCTTTTTAGAAGCAATAAATATGCTGCTTCTGGAAGAAATTTTTCTGATAAATTGTTTTCCCCAAAACTCTTAGGCTGACTTTTTAGCTAGAAAACAGCATTTTGGTCATATCTTAAATTAGTCAGCAATATTTAAAAGATTTAAATCACATCTCTATGTGCTATAAAGCATATAAATTAGAAAAGGTATGAAAGTCACATAATGCAAATCTCTTCCTAGCTCTTGGAGACACAGTCCCAGCCCCACTGTATGAATGTTTAAGTTACCATGACTCTGGATTTACCAGCAGATGTTAAGATCTAACCTAGAGGTGGATTTTTAAATTTAAGAATTTACTGATGGAAGACTGTGCCTTTGTAGGGAGGTACAAATGCAATTTTAAATTAACTATCTGTCTAGTTTCCCCAGATTTATATTACTTTCTCTTGGTATCTTTTCCTTGGCAATAAATTCTGTTCTTGGCTCCTTATGTTTGTAATCCCTGCATAAGCATAAATGGATTCCAGACTTGTTTAGGTCAGGAAAATTTGCAAGTGATTATACAACAATCTGTATGAGTTTTTGGTAATAGATAACAAAACCTAATTATGATTTATGAGATAAGATGAAGATTAACACAAAGAAAGGGGGGGTGTACATTGCCAAATCCTGTTAACTAAAATATTCACTGTATTTGTGAACACAATGGCAATCTGTTCACATACATATAAAACCCATGGATGTTAAAATGAATCCTAAATTACCTTGAGGATGCACAACAACACGAGGCTGTACAAATGATGGCTTCACCACTTCAAACCACCAGAACAATTCTGCCATGAACACCATGTAGTTGCTCTACCAATTAAACAGAAAGAGAGAGAGAAATTCATATTAAAACACAATCCTGCAAATAAACAGACTAAGCAGCATTCTGGGTATGCCTCTGCATTTTATCCAGTTTAGAATCTCTTCTCTACTGACTTCTTAGAAAATGAGATCAGTAAATCTGATCTGCAGCACTGACTCTAATACACATAGCTTGACCAGATTTTAACTGTCTTTTTGGGTTGAAGTGTTTCATAATAAGCATATGCTCAGGCCTGATGTCTTGCAAGGCAGAGAGTACAGAATGGTTGAAAAAAGATACTGTCAAACATATTATCCATTTCCGTAAAAAAGAGAGTAGTGAAAAGCCCACTGTTTTGCAAGGCTAGGAATTAAATTTTCAGAGCTTTTTATAATGAAAACCTGTGGTTGCCCTTAGTTTCAGTGTAGGAATTTTGAATCTGATTTAGGCTTTTGTGTCAAGTATGTGCTTTTTGCCACATTTGTAAAGATTTACCCAAATTTACAAGTCTTTAATGCAAAACAGCATTTAACAAACACTACCAGCAGTAGCACTTGCTCAACGCAGGTCAGAAGAAGGTTTTAGCTCCAAAGATTTATGCACACTTAAAACTTTGTTGATGTATCTTCCTACTGTATTTTACATTACACAGCTATGAATCACAAGTGTGGGAGACACCAGATTTAAATCTGGGGAAGAAAAGGCTTAAAGGAAGAAACAACTGGTGATATGAACAAGAAGAAGAATCAGGAGAGAAAGACCAGGCAGAAGCAGAAGTTTCTGCTGCAAGAGTATATATTAAGGAGTGAAATAAGTCCAGAAAGCTTGTTGACTGGCGGCTGAAGAATTCAGAGGTCAAATATCACAGTCCTAAGGTGCTGCATCCATATGGTTCAGTGCTACTTCCTGTCTAGAATATCAACTGAATAAGATCAATGAGCAACCAGGCCTGAGCTGGCTCAAGCAGGTGCACAGACTTGACTTGTCAGTTTTACAAAGTCTGAAAACAATACAAGAAAAGAATACAAACCCCTACTTACGCATTAAATTGAGAAACCATAATTAAACAACTTTGTAAAAACAGTTTGTTTAAAACTGAATGAAGAGTTTCAAATGGCAGCAATGTCTCCTCTGGGTTTTGTGGCAACACAAGAAATCAGAGCTGACTTAGAAAAAAGTGAACAATTACCTAATTTCTTTCTTTTTAAACAAAGATAAGGAAAAATGTACTTATAAATAAAGGATATTAGTTGAGTACATAATATTTGATGGTATGGGACAGAATCCTTAAACCGATTTACAATAAAACCTGTGGCTTGCCCTGGTCTTCTCTACTTGCTCTGGCTTCTGCCATTGCTGAACTGCTGTGGGAAACAGTATAGAGTGCCTGGTGGATGTCTGCTTTGGGCAAGAAAAGCTGTAATTTTGGTTTTGGTTTAATTTTTTTTTAGAATAGCTTTGGCTATACATTTTCTGTATGACTGAAGATGATCTTCAGCATAGACTTTGCTATTATAGATGTTAATAGGGCAATGTTTAGACACACAAAACATTCTCATAGCAGAGCATGGGATATTTTCCTAATTTCCAGCCCTTTGTTAGCAATAAGGCCTTCATCTTCAAGAAAACCTTGCTGCAGATTAAGAATTGCATTTGGGCTCCTTAAATAAATGCAGAGAGTCTTTTAAAATTAGTTTAAACTTACAAATAGTTCACTCATTCGATTTCACAGAAAAAAGTGTTGCAAAGAGACCAACATATCAACACGTTATTTCTTTTCTGAAGGATTTTAGAAGAATGAGGGCTATTAAATATCAGATATCAAACTACAGAGTTCTGAGAGTGCAGTAAATGTTTTAGCTGACAGTTCTTCAACAAAAATCAGACAAATTCTGAGACAGTAAAGCCAGTGGTAGATGGTTTCTATGTTAACTTCTTCTTTGCCCAACAAAAACTTTTTCTGGTTGATTGAGGCATATATGGCTGCAAAGTCTAAGCCTTCTGCTGTCGATTCACCAGAGAAAATCTGTGCAGAAAGATGAAGCTTTTTGTGATGCATTAGGAAAAAGCAGAAAACTGCTTTGTATTTGGTGATGGACACATTAACTTTCTATTCCATAACAACATAAATAGGCACAATTGCTAACATTCAATGTTCAACCCTATATTTGAGCACACCTGGTGTGTACGCACAAAGGATGTACTCAAAATTAAAGACTGTACTGAGACTATGTGAGACTTCCATTTCAGACTTCTTTTGACAGCTTCCTTACGTTTTCAGTCTCTAAAATGTCAAATTCCATTGTCGTCATAACTTTATAGCATTAAAAATGCATACTCAAATCTTGGAGTGCGAGCAAATGTATGCCAAAATTATGAACAAAATGCTATTTTATTTCAGATAAACACCACAGGCATAGGGCTAAAACCAATTCTTTTTGCTTCCTTTTTTAAATAAAAAAAAAAAAATCACAACAGAAATATTTAATAATAAATGAGATAACCTCAAATCTGGATCAATAAATTGGAAAATTTTATTTTCAATATCTGACACTTTTGATTCAGATTTATTTTCTGAATATTTCTAATGTAGGTAAATATTTACTCCAAATGGTTACTCTTAAACTGAAAGCTGCTCAGACTCTTTAGTACGTGGTGAAGGGATCAACCAGATGTTCCCGTAGTTATTACATATAAGTTATAAATAGACTAGGAAAAACCCTGTCTCTGCTTATACAGCACAGCGTAACTGAATGAGGAAAAGTTCATAGCAGAATCTTTTCCACTGATTTCATTAGGAAGCAATTTACATAAAGAAAAAAAAAGGGATGTACTTCTCAGATGAAATATGATTTTTAATACAATTTTTAAATATTACAATTTCTACAATTTCTTTTAGCATTTCCTGCTCCCCTTTCCTCCCCTCTAATTTCTAACTTGATTTTTTTTACCACAAAAAATGAATTATAAAATGTTCTAATTATAGCTTGTCCCCATCTGAAATAATACGGGTTTTAACACTCCAATTCTTGTGTTTATGTTGAAACGCTGCCTTTAACAGTGCGACTGTTCTATGAAGGAGACTCAGACACTGCTTCTGAGATTTATCTTCTACACAGTCTTGAGCTACTGCAGGACAGCTTGTTTTGCCAAAAATCATCAAAGCACTATTAACTAAAGTTAAAAACGAAACTGTTGTTTGCATAGTAGCTTAGAACCGAGGCTACTTTAGATGTCTGATGGTGACACATCTTGATGGAAACTGCATTTTCTCAAAAGTTATTATTAGTCAGGATAGGATGTTAATTGTGGCGATCAAAAGGGAAGAGGGGTGATCTGCAACTTCATTTTTTTGGAAAAGCTAATCATGCATCTGTAGCAGTCCTGCTACCCAGAGCCAGAAAGAACACAGGTATTATTTCCACAGGTTCTGCATTGATTATGCCAACAGAACTTCTGAAAGCTAATCATGATTATCACATGCACATACATACAAAAATACTCAGCACAACAGTGTTTTCATAGTAGTAAAAGAAAAATCCTAAGCTCTGAACAGTTCAGACAGGCTCAGAATCACTTAACAGCAGATGGCAGACTTGCAGCTTTATAGGTGCTTTATCTGCTAATCATCCTGATTAAATTTTTCCAATTTGATATTTGCAGACTGTTCATCGGATGTATGCAGTCAGCTGTACTACTGCTTACATTTTATGTATCCATCTTCTGGTGCTCTGCAATAAAAATCCTTCTGTTTAACTGCTTATCAAATTTTGGAAGGCTGTCTTTTGGAAAACAAAACAAAACTAACTCCCATATTCTAAGTATAAAATCTGAAGTTGTGACTTGTTTCTGTAACAAATAGGTATCAGCTAGCTTGCTTTGTAAGCTTCTATACAAAAAAGGTTATTTTAATACCTCTATTCCTCTTCCATAATTTTAAAATAAAGATTAATTTTTAAATCAAATCAGCTAACAGAAATAGTACTTCCAATCTGGCCACTTAAAATAATTTTTATCCCTTCTAATATTTATAGGTTGTAGACCTGCATGTTTATAGAATAGTAACTACAAGGTCATATATACAAATGATATAAATAATTTGTAATCAGTCTTGAAACCACTAAAATTAAATGCAAAAGCACCCATAGATGCTTGTAGGAATTTTCTCAAAATGAACATAAATATACATTGTAAAATTTCTATCACAACGCACATTAAAATCTCTGTTCAGTAGGCCAGGAAAGTAAGTTACATCAAATGCAAATCCATAGTTTCTATGTTATGGAATTGCCAACATAAATGCATCATGATTCAAGAAAATTGGAGTGTTTTCAAACTATCTTGATTAGGCCATATTACAGCTCTGTGTATGACCCCTGCACTACCAGTTTCTCATATCTCCTGCCACAGGTTAATAAATGCCACAGCAACTCAAGTTGAAAACTCCCATATATCTTGTTTCAGACCAGAACAAAGAAGTGGGAAAACTGGTTGATTAACATAGGTGAAAGCAAACCATGATGCTTCCCTTTAAATAATGAGTCAGGAACATTTGGTCCCTCTCAGGAGAGACAGCTCCCCTTACAGAACTGTTCCCTGGTTCAATGTTCCTCTTCATTCCTGATCCTGAATCCTTTTGAACCAGACAGATGGGAATCAAATCATGACTCCCACCATGCATACCTAACTGCCTCACCAAACACAGCCAGCTGCTCTCCCAGGTCCTTCAGGAATACATATGCATGCTTACAGGGACTTCAACTGTAAATTCAGGCTTGGGTTAGCAGCCTGATTGCAGTGGCTTTTTTCATTGAGATTGGAGGGAAAGCTGCACAACATGTGTGGTTATTGTTTAGACCTTAATTTCTAGGATCTATATGATGAATTTGAACACAGTTTTTCATATCTCAGAGAACGTGATGCTGATTCTATCTTCTACTTATGTCATCTGTGAAGTCACCATCAACATTACATCAGAAAGTGCAAGTATTCAAAACTGCTCAAGTGCAATAAATATTTTCAGCATAAAACAGTCCTGTAGATATTATATTCTCCTGTGCAATTGGGGGGGGGGAAGGCAAAAGGCAGTTCAGGAACTAGCCTCTCCATCTTTGACAGCACGTTTGTTCTGTCTGCTCTGGTTAGTAACATATTGCAAAAATAAGGTACCTATTCCATGTGCTTAGCTGTGGTTCTGCACAATTTAGAGTCTGGCTCACATTTAGGTCAGAGGAAAACCCTTCACAGACAAGAAACAGCAATCATTTCTCAGACTTGCTTCATTTCACACTCTGAAAGCTTTCATTCTGAACAAATGTGCCTTCTGCATGAAACAGCAGCCAAATAGAGGAAGCATCCATCCTGTGACCACAGTCAGTAGCTATTACATGCAGACAGAGAGCACAAGGTTCTATGCAAATACACACCTAAGGAGACAAGTGAACACCTTGTGGGAATTTCTAGACACATTCCCCAAAGCTCCTGGTGGGCCAGTATGACGCCCGGTTTCTGGGAGGCCACTGGGTTTGACCCTAGCCCAGTAAAAATTATTGACAGTGTGAACTGTGAGAGCAAATGAATGCATTGCTTGAATAGTTCTCTTATTAATAATAGATAATAGCCCTCAAATTACTAAAAGGCATTCTAATATTGGTTGTGATCTGTGTGTCACCCTGACTCAATCCTGTGTCAGTGAAAAGACAACGTACAGTACGTGCAGATTAAAGGAGTAACACAAGTTTAAGATCACTATTTAAAAAAAAAAATAAAAAAAAATCCCCAAACCCACATTTTTGAAGGCTCAGCTAAAAGAACACTTACAAAAGACAATTTAACTGTGTGCCAATTGATTCAATGCCAAGTTCCTATGTGCACTCTCAGATCATGGCAAACATCAAAAGATTCAACCTGCCAGTATCCTCTTTGAATGTTAACCTCATAAATCACCTCCTAGACTCAGTTCTTAGATCTGAAATCTATGGTTCTACTGGAATAAATTAGCAAGAATGATCTAAAAATATGAGAAGTTTAACCAAATACTACCAAAGATGTTTTTCCTCTTACAGAAATACTTTCAACATGCATCTTGTCACAAATGACACATATGACATGGACTTTCTCTTTAGGGACCACACATGCCCATTACAACATCCCTTCAGGAATTATAGAGTCCATAAGACCTTTATCCAAACCAGAAATACTAAATACTACTACACTGCAATGCTAATAAACAGTTGGGCCAAAATAGTAAAGTAGTCTTAACCGTTCTGTAGGGTGGTTTGTGCTTCCTGTGATAGCACTTCATGCAAGTTCTTCTATTTCTACAAACTTGCTCTTTGGATTGGCTGAACATGTGTGTGTCAAGGCATAATAAAACAACTCTTTCAGTTCTATGCAATTTCCTATATGTAGGTGAAGAACAAGATATATAAAAAGAGAAAAATCCCATCTCAGGATAAAACTTCTTAAAAGAGTAGGGAAGAGCGAGGATCAGGTCAAAAAAGCAATCTGCACAACTGAGGAGAGATCCAAGATTTTCTATTATTTCCCCTTGTTAAGTATGCAGAGAGGATTCAGAAAATAATGTGATTATTTTTATGTAATTTCTCTTGACTTGTGTTTGCCTGTCTCAAAGGCAAACAATCAGGAACCAGTACGGTCCCCTGGTGGTGCCTCCAGCATCCATGGAATGTATTCAAATATTTTTTCCTGAACGTTAGGAGCCCTGCCTTAGTAAACATCTTATGAAGAACTTCACTGATGTATTTTTCTCAGACAAGGAGAAAAGGGCAAGTGAGAAGCCAGAAAACTTACTTTCTGTTTCCTTTGATTATGACACATTAAAGCTGTCTAGAAATCCAGACAAAGCCTATTTCTTCTCTATGCTAAAGCAGAACTAAGTAAACAGTTTCATCTGCTGCAAAATCTGCGAGCCTATATTAAAGGCTCCGGATGCTTAAATGAAGTTTAAACTAACCTTTGTTTCTGTGCATTTTGATGGGAAAGCCAAAAGCAGGCACAACCACCCTGGTCAAGTCCGGCACTAATTTCTGTATCTTGTAGTATCTACAACCCACCTTGATTTAATGTAAGTGGGCAGTGATGTGTGCCAAGTGAAGAATGTAAGGTATGCACTTTCTGCTTGATCACTTCAGGAGAAAGAGGCTCTGCTCCCTTTCTTCTCAAGGACTAGCATCAAGTCAGGACATCCAGTGTAATTTCTAGGACCACACAAGGCACAGCACTGTAATCTGAAAAACTAAACTGTAACTTTTTCTCTTGAGGCTTCTACCAGTAACATATCAGCAGTTTTGTTCTTTTTATTCTTTCTGTCACCACTATGACACATAGCAGACTTCTAAACGAAAGCATAGTGCCACCTACTGTGCATATGGGTCACCCCAAAAACAAATACACATTTCTGCTGATGAACAAAGTCATCCGAAATAAAGACATATGCTTCTATAAAACCTAAAACTTCATAGTATATATATATTGTAGATGGAGATAAAGGTGACTTCTACTAACCAGTTTAATTCAGTATGCAATATTTAAAATAGAAATTTACAATACAAGTTTTTTCAAAGTGAAAATAAAATTCTTTGGAGAGTATGTACATCTATTAAAAATTACCCTAATCAGATGCATTGGAAAACTAAGAAAGAACTCCTTTAACTATGAATTTATTTGGAAAGAAAATTAATTCTCAACACTGGAAAAACAGAGTTTAGCACTAGCCAAACTTTACGTGCCAAGCTTCAGAAGACAAACTTGGCAGCCTTTCTTTGTAGCATTTACATCTAAATAAGTAACCACACCACACCAACTTGTAAAAACATGATCACAAAAGGGATTTCTCAGTTCCAGAAATACTCTAAAATATTTGAAAAAACCCTAAATCCCCTCTAAAAACAGTGTTCAGAAACAGCAAAATTACTAAGTCAAACCATTACTGTAAAAGTGGTATTATTAATTGTCACAAAATGAAACTGAGGAATAATGAATTCCCATTTATTCCATGTATATGTAATCAGAGAGAAACAATCAAAACGCAGTGAAGGAGCCTTAATCAAGATCACTGAATATGGTTTAAGACCATATGCTGGGAAAGTACAAACGAGAGGCTGCAATACAGCAGACATTTTACAAGGATGTAGGCAATCACTGAAATTAAAAAACACCAAAAGCTGACTGAAAGCTGTCACTAAGCAACTTTGCATACACAATATAAACCAGCAACAGCTAAGTAGTCTAGACTTAAGTCTTACTGCCCTTGCACTCTCAGCTCATTACTTAGTAGAAAAGGATTGGGTTCAACCCTACGGGAGAAAAAGCCACACTCAAGCTCTGACCTCTGTGGCTCTGCTTCTGAGATAGCTATAAAAGCATTGAAATGGCCCAAATATCTAGAAACCAGTTACATTCCATCTGCAATGGATATGACTCCTCCATAAAAATAATATTTCCTTCCCGAAAGGCAGGCCAACAAAATCTTAAGCAAACAAAGGTTATTTTATATGGAAGAAAGTCCCATAGAAATATATGATTGAAAAAATAGTTACAATTAGGCAAGAAATAATTTGATTACGCCTTGTCCTTTCTCACAGACTTAAAAATGATAGAATAAACAAAAATCAGGTGTTTTTTTTTTTTTCCCCTCTTCCTAAAAAAGTGAAATCTTAGAATTAATGAAAACACTTAATTGCTATTCAAACAACTATAGTTCTTAGGATCATGCTCCTGCTGTGTTCCAGGCATAAAACCATTAGATATTATAATGAAATTAACTCAGAAGTTTACATTTTCAGAAAAGTGAAAAAGAAGCTTTAAGGTTTAAAATGATGAAGTTATTGTGTATGCAGAAATGAGTAAGAAGGGTGAATAATAATTCCATAAACAACTCTTAAATGTTCTGTCCTTTTGTTAAACCCTTAATAAATTTAAACTAATGCAGACCACTATTACATTTTAACAGAAATACCACAGGTTACATGCTTTAGATAAAATAAATTATATAAGAGACAAAATAGTGAAATAATTTTGCAAAAATCAAAGGTTTTAAAAACACTGTCACAAGTGCTGCTTAAAAAACATTTCAGAACTACTACAACAACGTAACTGCCAAACAAAACTGCAAGTTTTACTTGCTGCTGGAATTCGCATGTTGCATGCAATGCCACGCTTTTTCATATAGCAGAAGACCAAAAAAGACTAAAATCATCATCATTAGCAAAATAGTCCTGTGGACACTGCTTGCAGTTCTTATTTTTTTTACCTTTATTGAAGAAGCTGCGTAGAGCATATCCTCAAGACTGAAATGGCAGCACTGGTTAAGGTATTCCTGGCAAAATTCTTGAATCAACTGCAGATTATACAGACTGTCAGCCAAAGACATTGTCTCTTTCAAACAAATATCTAAAAAGGAAGAATAGAAGCCAACTTTAGATATAGGTACAGATTTGCAAAAAGTGCTTTTTGCTTTGCTGGATTGTTGAGCATTTTCTGGATAAATTCAGACCTCTTGCCTCCACGGCTTTTATTTTTCTATTTCAGAAACTTATGAAAGAAGACTCTATATTTTACCTCTGCAGTTTTATGTTTTTAGACATTTTTCTAAGCGTAAATTTTTTTACCCCCTATTAACAAGTTCTTGTGGGTTTTTTTTTTCCCGTTTTGCCTTTTGTGAAAATGGGAGTCATGCTTCAACGTCTGCTATTCCTATATAATGAAAACCCATCTTTGATCACGATATACATTTTTTTCAATTAGCTTTTCTATACAGCAACAGCAGTAGGAAATGTACTCTTTTTCACAAAGTTCTCCATGCATCCTGTTCTCTGTCTTTGCATGCAGGCCAAAAGAGTACAATTTAGTGCTATTAATCCCAGATCTTCCCTAATAAAACACCAGGATTTAATTTTGCGTATTTAGATGTTTGATAAGAGATTATATAAGAATCATAAATTATCACCCTTTGTTTTAAAGTGCCATTTAAAGACAAGGAAGTAGTAGCAGTGAACTGACTAGTGAAGTTATAAAGTAGCATTTGAATACTATTTTTGCCCAGCTAACCTCCTCCGGTTCCCTTTTTATGACTGCTTCCTGGAAAATTAAGTAGCTATAATTTCCTAGAAAAAAAAGACAGTCCTTGAAAAAAGGACAGAATAAAAGGAAATTACTGTACTTCCAGAGCATGCATCAGATTTTATTCCTAATGCAACAGTTTATGACAGAACTCCACGTAAGTTTTAAACAGTTTAGGATAAAAGGTTTCTTCAGACTAGGAACCTGCTTTGATGCTATCAGGATAAGGATTCCCATCCTGAGGATATCGGACATATTCTATCATCCCAACCCCTCAGATGGTGATCAATAGGGGAAAAAAAAAAGTTTGACTAAACTAACAAAATGGGATTAGATTTAGTAATGCAAAATGTGAAGTCATGCACTTCAGTCTAACAACTTCTAATGTGATTCACTGGTTGCAAGCGATAAAGAGCAGGAAGATACTGTGTATTAGCCAATGTAAAGATTTTTATGAGCTTTCAGCATCATGCAGCTATGAAAACCAGCAAACATGATGCTAAAATGTATCAGAAGATCTATTTCCAGAAGTGACAAAGAAGCACTGTACAAAGTAGTATTGAGATGTCAGCTGGATTTCTGTGTACAATTATGACCATCCATATTCAAGGAAGATAAACTGAAACTGGGCTAGTTGCAGAGAAAGACTACTGAGGATAATAATGAGAATAGAAATCCACCTCAGAAGGGGAGACTGAAGAAGCTGGGTTCAGTAGCCAGAGCAAAACAAGAAAAAGAAAATATATCATAAAGGTAGGCATCAGATTAGAAGCTACTGAAGCCAAAGGGCACTGCTGGAAGAACAACAAAAAGGCGGTTAGACAGGCTACAAGCACACCTGGGTTGGAAACTGGGGTAAGATTTAAAATCATGTAAAAAAACAGAGCTCTCCAACAGTGGGTAAGAAAAGCACAGATTTTAAAGAGCTAGACAGTTCTAAAGCAGAGCATTATAAACATGATAAATTCATGAAAGTGATTATATAATTTCATACAATAGCCAATTTCTTGACTCACTGACATAGCGAGTCCTTTCTAATCCTGTATTCCTTGAAGGAAACCTAGATTTGAAAGTTAAATAAAATCTTGATGAGAAGAAACACTCTATTTCAGACTACAAAGAACTCTAGATTAATATTTTTTCTTTTTTGTTAATGCATTTTCAAGCATTTTTGCATATGCATTTTCGTTAGCTGCCTTCCTCAGTTCCAACACAGAACCAAATCTCAGTGAAATATAACATGCATCAAAAATTGTATTATTTAAATACAGGGAAAATGGGCAAAGTCTTTTGGAAAAGCTGCTGGTCACTTCGGAGTACCTTTGAATTTACTTCTGAGACAATGACAGGCACCTTTATATATCTTTAGGGAAGACCTTGGCAGGACACCGAACAAGAATATTAACACTGAAGTTCCAAATACAACATATGCCTTGTCTGTTCAAAGTCAGATGCTGGAGCAATCTGCTGTTAAGTATGTATGTGGTCATGTGAGGTATACAAGATCTTTTGGACTGTCCATATTTTCAGCTATGCTAAAACAGCAGGAAGGAATTAGGTGTTACCCCTATTCAACATTATCCAAGTTCTAATTCTTACCTAATCACATACAACAATAAATATTTGTCTACAACATTTATGCAAATTGGAAGTTACATTTTTCAAAATTCACAAGCCTAAGAAGAGTGGTGAAGGCACGCATCTTGGTGTCTTTCATCTTCAACGCCTACTGAGCTGGAAGCTTCCTATAAAGTGGTTGTGTATATGAATTCTAATATGAGTCCTTAGCAAGCTTTATGCTCTTGTTCGTATTCCTGGATTTCTCAGGATGCTCTTAAGTGTTCCCACGACATCAAAGGCATTATGGACAGAACACAGGAAGAAAATGATGGGTGTTAGCTGACAAGACGTTTTACAACTACATGAGGCTCTCAGTTGCCAAGATATGACTTTAACCAGGCCACTGAGCAAAAGAACAAGATGAAGCTGCTTATTATCACAGACAACTGTTGTTATAGAACAGCACAACACCAATATGTACTAGACTGAATGTTTTTGTTTACTTTATAAATTATACAGTTAACTGTCAGGTGAACTAAAAGCCCCAAACGGAGAGAAACTATCTGCCATACACTGCAACTATGCTGGGCTTGACTAACTCATTTTCCATGTTTTACATCTGTAGCTTCTCAGATTCACAAGAAAGCTTATGCAGCTTCAAGAATAAAAGTTTTCCAGGTGGTTTTAAGTTTCAGAGCACAAAGGCAAATATATTGTCACAGTCAGATTCTATAATAATATAACTTACGTTTAATTAGTGTGATAACATAAGCACAACATGGAAAGACACCTTGGTGGCTTTTATTTAAATGTAAAAATAAATGGGTACAAAGGTAGTATTAAATAAAACCACACTCAGATTTTGCCCCTTGTATATCATGTTTAAGCACCTTTTTTCACATAATTATCAAACACAGACATTTAAACTTTCATGGACATAATTTTACAAGCATAGAGACATGTCAGACATACCCTCCAGTTTAACAATATCTGGACAGTAGAAGTGAATCAGAGCTGCTAGTGCACAGCCATCTGTGCCGTCTTTCAGCAGATTCTCCACCAATGGAATGCAGGGCAGCTGTTTAAGCAATGTCTGCTCCTTCCTATAACGAGCCTACAATACAGAATGAAGTAATTCAGAGAGACAAAGACTCTGAAACATATGAAGAAACATTTATACTGTAGGTTTTATACCCTGCTAGTGGAAAAGCAGTATTTGAACAACTGAATATTCTCAGTGTTAAAACCCTTTAAACTATTAATGTTATGCCCCCTTGTGAATGGCAGAAATAATACCTAAAACGAAAGGAACTTACTATGCTAATATTGAGCCTCTCCTTCAAAACTACCAAATTTTGATGATCTCTGTAGAGCACACTGAATTAAATAACATTTTAAACCTTATGTAACATTCAATACTCATTGCTATACAATCAGAAATGATCTGTGTGTAAACACAGTGAGACAAATCCTTAGCTGGTGTAACTTCAGTTTACTGGCAAGTCAAATGACTCTGTGAACTTAACATACCTAAGAATCTTGCCCAAATCTCATTCATATGACAAATTCAGAAACTAGGAAATCTGCATTTGATCAACTCCATTTTTACTACTGGCATTTGCACTATAAGTAGTCATAAACATAGAGAAGCATTAATGGTCAAGTGTTACGACCATGCAGTGGCCCGTTATAAAATGAATGCATTTTGAAAACAACTTGGTATATAAAGAGATCATTAGTTCAGAATACCAAGATAGCATTTATCTGCAGTGAATATATTTTTCATGGGTTTCTTCTTTTGGAGGGGGGAGAGGGTGGCTTACTTAAAAAAGATATTCATCTCGCTTACTCACTTCTTCCTGGGAAAACAAATGGAGGTGGAAGAAAGTGATACAGATTTTAATGGGTTAATATAATTTCCTAAGATTTCTTTTTAAAACAGTGCTGAAGGATTACTGTTGTATTCATGTCACAGATGCCAAGAAGATGCGAAGAGTATTTCTAAGTTAATTTTACACTATTTTCATTCATCTATACATAATAAACTGGAAGGCTTTGTGCAGGGATGCTGAAAAATCTTCATGGATGTTACTTTTCCCAGCAAAGCTGAAGCTGACAGTCCCGATCTCCTACTCTCCACCTTTTAGCTATGTTGGAGCAATTGCTGATGGGGCAGCCTGGCAAGACCATTGATGCAGCTACAACATCACTCCTCTCCTTTGTCTCAGACATGGATGAGTGAGCAGGGCTGGAGGTTCTATAGGTGAGAATTGTTTAAGCTAACTTTGCTGGTGAAAAGTCTGTGGAACCACAGACTAACCCTGAAGGCTACACTTACTGTCACTGGATTTCTGTCAAGAATCACATGCGATTATCTCTAGTGCATGTCAGTGTCTTCTAACTGGCCCAAGAAGTATGAGTCTAACCTAGCAGCAGCAGACACACCAGCTCTAGAAAAATAAAGGGCTTGTATTTGGCCCACAGAACTTACACTTTATCCAATTAAAATAAAAAAAAAAAAAAGCCCAACCCTGAGAGTTAGTCTTTATTTCATACTTGTCACGTCCTGGTGCTTGCGTGTCAAGTATGCTGCATAAATATTAAAATGCCATCTTTGCATGCTATGGGAAATATTCGCTAACACCAAACAAAATCATGTTAATGTTTCATGCATTATTAATATTCCTTTCTCCACATTAGTAATGCTCCCTACTATTTCTAAAGAAATAGACCAATTATCCTTGCAGTGAAAGTTTGTTCTTTTTCACCCTATGCCAATCCAATGCCCCACTCTAAGTTTCAAATACCAACTTAATATATCCAAGTACTTCCTCCTCAAAATGACTAAAATTAAGTCTAGGAAATATTACATCATAAAAGATACAGGATACAGATGGACTCTAAACATGGCCCAAGAAGCCCAGTGTAATTTATATTATTTTGAATAGTATCTTTTTACTGAGTATTTAAAAATATTAGAAATGGATAATACAGTGGTCTTGCACAGTAAATCCTGCAAAAAAGTCTACTGCCACTTTAATGATGCTTTCACTGGCCTTAGGAACAGTGCCCACAGATGCTGGAAACTGTGTCATATCATTAAAGTGATATGGTTTAAAGATCTAGAAAGAGAACTTAATTCATTGTAGAGAGTATGCCAGGCACGTTACTTCGAGAAAAATAAACTTATATAACCCGACATGCTATGCTCATTAGGGTATAACAGGCATCGTGTTTCAATTTGGTTGAAAAGATAAAAGTAGTTATACTGAAAAATAAGAGACACTGGTAATTGCACTGCATTTTAAATAAACTTCATTCTGAAGAAACTCTTCTCATCAGTTGTAATGTTTGCTACTATATATGGATGCAATAATGCAAAAGATGAACCTTTACATTTATTATAAAGCTCTACTGCTAATTGAAATATAAATGCTAACATAGGCATCTTGTTTCTGAGATCCTAAACCAGCCTGATTTAACGTCTTTGAGCTTATTCCACTTAAAACAAGTTTAGGTATAGTTGAGACACTTGGATATGAACAAGGTCAGTTAAAGATGAACCAACAGCACACCAGCTACTCTGTCACAAGTGGTCGTGTGTATTCCGAGTTAATCATTAATAATGAATGCTCTTATCCACTTACCATATATAACATATAACATGTTATAACATTTATAACATGTTATAAATTTACATCTCAGAGTAAGTTTTCAGCTCCCTGTAGGCTCAGGAATATCTCACTACGAAACACTTGCTCTATGTAAAAGGAAGAGATCAGAAGCCTGGTTGAACTGTTAGAGTAGCTTGAGCCACTGTCTTCCTACTATATTATCAGTAGCACTTGGGTTTCAACTGTATTTCTACTAAACTAACAAGCTCAAAGTAACATAATCATCACTACTTCAAATTGTTTATGTACAACTGGCAGGCAAGCTGGAGTTTGCTTTTCAGCAGATGAAATACCTTCTATTTGGCATCATTTTTATGCAATGGAAGAGAACCACAAGTAAACTAACACCTTCAGCAGAAATAGAACAACAAAAACATATTCTGAAACTGCTTTGAAGTAGCACCTTATTTTGTAGGAATGAGACAAAAAAAATGTGCCTAAATTTGTGATCAGTCTTTTTTTCTTTTTTTTTCATTATTATCTCCCTTTAATTAGAATCATATGCTATCTTAACTCAAAAAAAAAATTAAGTCAGGGACTGTACTGTGAAGAGCAGTGTATTTGTGTGTCACAACTGTAATAGATAGCAATACAGAGAAATGGCCCATATAGCATAAACTGTTATGAATTTGAATACTGATTAGTCTGCTGAAGACAGTACTTTCACACTGGCCTTCCAGACACTAAGGAATTTCTGTTACCTACAGGCAACTGCCTTGTTATTTTTGACTCTTTTTGCAATGTATGAACAATCTTTTACCAGTTATGACAACAAATATCTGAAGGATCGCTAGACCAGTTATTTGGTAATCCTTAAAGATAGATCAATATTAGCTCTTTGGAATTCAGACCAGAAGTATGCAATTCTGTATATACCTAAACAGCTGACTACTCTGTTCCTAGCCAAACCTATTAAAGTATAACCAATCTGAATGCTTTCAGGGGTGAACTACATAATGAGGAAAGAAACCCAAGGTGACACAGCACAGTGAACACAAACTTTATTATTGTTGCAGACCTGAACAGTTACTTTTTATGACTTTTAGTATAGTCTCACCAAAAGTAGACTGCTTTGGGTTACTTTGGGTTGGGAGAGATTAAGAGTAGTCTTTAATCGGATGATAAATAAGGCAATTCTAGAGAAATGGTGTGATGGTTGCATACCGTTAAATCAGAGAATTTCAGATTCCATGTAGCGTAAACAATCAAAAACTATTTCTGCAAGTCTCTTACAACAGAGAGTCAGTATTGAACAGTGTGTCTATTGAAAGCTTATGAAAAAGTAGTCTGCAAAAAACTTGATCATTTGACATTAGTTAATAACAGGTCGCACTGCCTTATACAAACCCATGAAGAACTTGACTGCCTGAAAAGTAATACCTTACCCAGTGTCACGTCTTATATTTATTTTGCACAGACTACCTTGCAAAATAAGCTCCTGAATTATGCACACCTTTGTAGAACAATCTCTTATAAAATTATCTTGTAGAGACAAATGAAATGAATGACTAGACCAGCATGACATGGACAAAGCCATTCCCAAAATAAGCTATTTGATCAAAGTGAAGCAGCTGGGCAAACTTACAGGAACCAGTTTCCAAAACCATTTGGTAGGAGACTTCAGAGGAAGCAGTAGAAAAAAGAATAAAAGCAAAAAAGCAAAAAAAAAAAAAAAGGAACATTTTATCAGATTTCATAAATTAATTTTACAAAGCAATTTTTTTAACATTCTCAGTTTTATATAACAGTGAATTGTAATTTAACAGTAAGCATTAGTGCACTTTAGCCTCAGCGTATTGATCTAATTAGCAGAAATAACACTGGAGAAATGTCTGCAGTCTTTATAGATGAACATTATAATTTTCCCACATGAATGGATAAGATTGTCAGATGAATGCCATTTTACTTAATATTTTCACCCAGCTAATTGTACCCTACATATGCAATCTGACTGAAGAATTCATTTGAGACTTTAAGTCATGATATCACAAGTATCAAAATGAACTCCAACAGCACATACGGGAAAGCAGGGAAGCTAAAGCAATGTTAAAAAAAGGTATAAACACACTGTAGTATACAGTACAACCAATTGCAGTGACGTTTGCATTAGTTACTTCAAGCCAAACAGTTGTTTATAACATTCAACAATATTTTTCAACAAAGCATATGACAGTTTTCAGAACAAGAAGAGGTGCAGGCAGTTATATTTTTGCAATGACAAATCACATTAGCATCAGCTGCATAATGTGCAATGACCTGAAATGCAGATGGGGTTTTGGCTACTGGTAGAGAAATTATCAGAACGGATATATAAAAATCTAAACTCAAATGTGATAAAAAAAATGGTAAATGAAAGTTTTGCAAATATAAAGTTTGACCTAAAAGCTTAATCCTAAGTACAACGAAGTTGGCGATTTTTTCTGTAACTCTATACGCTAGTGTGGCATAATACTTTAATATTAAGAAAAAAACATCACGCAACAGTATTATAAAAACACATAGAAAACTTCACACTGTTGATTTAATTGTAGAAATAAAAAAATAATTACTAACGTGCAGAAAAGCGTTTTTTTTTGGGGTTTTCTTAAGAGAAATACTTTCTGGAAATGGTGAAAAAGTTTTTTAGTATGGAAAAAACTGCTAAGGAGGCTTGTTATTTTACATAGTTGTCAAAATACTGGGCTTCTATAAGTCCTTTAAAGTAACTGCAGCAATGAACCAAGCTTTTATGTAAAAAAGCAATTGCACATAAAAGGGTGCGCATGTGTGCATAGTAATATGACTGTTCTCAACCTTATTCTCCTCCATTCAACTGGACTGCTACAGTGGAAAACCTCTAAGCCACTTAGAATGAACTACAAAATGCATGTTCATGTGTGGCTCTAGATATTTACCCAATTTCTTGTCACCTTACTGAAATACAGTCAAAGCATGGACAAGTATATGAATTTGAAAACAAGCTGTCTTAAATGCAATCAGGAATTCTAAAACATATCATAAAGCAAGGTTTTAGATAAATTAGGTGAGATCAGACCTGGGCTGCCTATTGTTCCCCGATAGAAGAATTCTTTGATTTATCAAGGTGAAGTGTATTTCATACCTGGACTCAAAAGGTCTGTCAATACCTATGTAATGGTAGGCTGAAGAACCACCCTTTGAAAAAAACCCACATATTTGTTTCAATTCCAAAGACTATCTCTCTGTAACAGTACAAACTGAAGTCAAAACTAGCAATTAAATATATATTTTTACTTGTCACTTGGCTGAACTATGGTGGAGATGACTATGAGTATGCTCCAAGAGGCTGAAAGACTGAAGATAATCAAGTTTACATTCAAACATACTATAAGATTTACAAATAGATACTTTGTAAATGCACTTGGAAAGAGATAAAGAAAAGCTGAAACGTTTTGGACAACATAATGGATATTCAATGGCTGTTGAATTGGCACTTTATGTCAACAGGAATACTTTTTTCCCCTGGAACTTTTAAAGAAATGAGATAATATAAAACAGAGTAAAGAATCCTGACTGACTTCTCAAAAAACCAAAAACAAAACCCCAAGCAATAAAAACCTGAAAAACCTAAACACAGAACCCCCCCAAACTCACCAACCCCCCCCCCCCAACAACAACAGCCCACAAAAGAATAAACAGTACCTCAGGTTTTACAAGATTGTTTAATCCCCCTAATAAAAAGTCTTAAACATGACTATTATAAATTTAGCTCAGTATAAATTCATTCTATGATGCCAAAAAATGGTAGTCATGCCCTTCATTAAACATTTGTTTATGCTGTCTTCCTTGCACCATCATTTGTGTTCATGCAGCTGTGCATTAGTTGCATTAATTGGATCAAGCTGATCCTGCTGCAAACTTTTCTTTTTGACAGGTTAGCTTTTGCTAGCAGCGTGGATTTATGACACATTGAATTGGAAGTAGAACTATGAAGTTAGTGTTTTACCTTCACACAAGAAGTTGCACTGTTTAAACTATTAAAAAAACCCAACAACCCACATTTAAGGAACCCGTGTCTTTGGATGAATACTCTTACATTTGTTTCTCTCACAGGATATGCATAGATCTGGCTTAAATCTTTTAAAACTGATTCAGTCTAAATTACAAAAGCAGATGGAAAAGTTACAGGTTTTTGAGAAAGCTACAACTACATTAAGAATCAGTAGTTTAACCAGTGCAACCATACATTCACTGCATATGACTCAAGGGAAGCCTGAAAACCAACATCTATTCACTACAAAACTTGAAATCCTAATTCTGAAAGAAGATGCAGAGACACTACCAGAGAAAGATGAGGTTACCACAAATCACGGGCTGATCAAGATCCACAGAGGACTACCTGGAACTAAAAATCATACATACTCCTTCCTCTCTTATCTTCTACAGAAAGCTAGTGGCAGAAGAAAGTGAGAGAAAACAAAAGAACATCTCATAATCCATGAATACTGGTTTTATGTATTCAGAAATAGAAAATAGGTATATCTTATCAGTTTTGTCATCTATTAGTCCATGTAAATAATGTTTACAATTTTTAGAAATGTAGAGATTCACTATTTATTGCAAAAAGACAGTAAAGCATTAATTTGGCAGGCTTGAGGATTATGCTGAAACTACTTTTCACAACTGATAAATTGATGAATTTATGCCAGTAGGAAATCATAACATTATTAAAAAGTTCACATACTAACTTTTGGTCACCTTTTAGGTACGCAACTTTGCTGCTTCTTGGCCAGAAACTAAAACTAACGAAAAGCTTTCCCTAATGACCAGAATGACCCATTCCCCCCGTGTTTGTTTGGCCATGTCTATAAATCAGCATAAGAGACATCCTTAAATTTAATTCAGTTCAGGTTCAAACCCTGACCACATCTTAGAAATTCTGAAACTTAAATATCCAAAGGTGTTTGGCTAGAGCAGAAGGGAGACCGCAGTTCCTTTAATTTTAGAACGGAATCATCACTTTTTGAACTGCTGTGTTGGTAACAAAGAACCTAAACTACAAATGAGAGCCCCAGCCTGAAAAGGATGGTGGAAGACAGAAAAGATGAATAACGAAAAATTTCAGTTCCCCTTCAAGCCAAGTTTTAAAATACTAACAGAAGCAGCAGTTGGGAATTTGAAAACATCAAAAAAAGATAAAGCAATAGAATTCAGATACTGAGAATTAAGCTACAACTGAGATATGAGCATAGAAATGTTATACTTAATATATAGAAGTATAATTTAATTTATCCATAAAAATGGAAAACCATGCAATATTACTGCTTTAGTTAATACAAAGGCAGAATACAATCCCCCCTGATTAGTATCTGCTGATACTAATAACTAACCCAGGCATAGCATGAAATGAAGGAAAAAAAAAAAAGGAAGGAAATCACACTAATTATTATTCAGATGAAAATATAGACATATTTCAGCAATACTGAAACCTGGCATAGGAATTTAGCTATAAATATTTCACGGCTCTGCTGAGATATAAAAGGGTAAATGCAATAAAGTAACAGGACATATCAGTGATTCTAAGCTATAAAAAGAAGAATGCATGGACCGATGTAGTATGAAGAGCGATAATTAGGGAAAAACACCTGGGTATCTGGGAATAAATACTAGGAGATGCTTGACAGAAGCCACAACTGCATTTGTACATTGACCAACAGACTAGGGCTCTGATTGTGTTACAGCTTCACAATTCACATAAAACCACCACAAATGCATATACCATTTTATGTGAATTTTTTATTCCGCTGTCTCCGTTTATGGAATCAGAGGTACAGACTACACAAGTCTCAAGAGCTGTTTCAAGAACGTTGACAATAAAGATATAAACTAAAATTTATAAAGTTTATAAACTTGAAATTTTATCTTACTATTCCTAATATAAACTGCAAACTATAAGGGAAAATAAACATTACTGAATGTTTACAAGTACAAATAATTTTATGGCATTGCTCTGAATTTTCCCTTTGATATATATTTGTTTACCAAATTAAGACTCCCATGCCCTCCATATTTTAAAAACTATTCTCATATTTCAAAGTGACCTAAAAACCACACAAAACTTCCTACTATTATTTTCAGGAAGAAGAAAAATCACTAGAGGACAGAGAACCACAGGTTATCTCCCTACCCCCCATTTACTTTGTTTTATCTAAATGTGAGAAATAACTGGTCAATAATATCTTATTCTCCAGATTTCTATGCTATTATCACTATTGAACACAGGTTAAATTTTCATGTCAAGATATATGCAGCAGGGTCACACTAACATTGTGAAAAATACCATTTTCCTTTGGTGAGTCATGTACGTACCAATTAGCCTTCAATTATTCCTTATATTTAAAAAGAAGCCACAAGTGGAAAGACATTCCTTGTATGTTTACATTTTGAAGGTGAGCTTCTAATCTAGACAGGTAATCTGCAACTCCTTCAGAGTAGCATTCAAAAGAAGATAGCTGCTTACATGAAAATAGACCAGGAAGGGAACTAGGATTACAGTTTCGCAGCAGCTAGGAAATTTGTTCCGCATCCAAGAGCAGGGGTAATACCAAAGGGTGTTCAAATTGATTACCAATTCCCCAATACTAATTATATCACAATAGGATAAATGATCTCATTCTGAAGCAAGCATTTTAACATACTCTGGAACTGTATTATATCCTTCCGTGTTTTGATGGGTATAATGCTTTTTAATTAACTGAGTTCCACAAACAAAAGGAAAGAACATCCTGTTAGGAAAGAGAATCCAATGAAATCTGTTTTTATCGTATATATAAAACCTGTAATCAACCAGTATTTTGGATCATAGCCACAGCAATGCTTCCCATGATGCCACATACAGAGTTTTCTTTTGAGATACGTGCAATTCACAAGAAAAAAAAAAAAAACCACATTAAAAATGATGAATAAAAATGTGGTGGTATTTTTTTAATAAAAGATCTGACTACTGTTTTAATTAATTTGAAAGTATTAAAAAATCTTAATACATTCCTTAGGACTAACATAAAAGATGTTTCCCTGCTATCAAATATTTATTTGTCAAAAAGGATAACGGGAAATAAAAAGTGCGGCTTGACTTGTGTTACATTTAAATGGGTATATTCATGGAAACAATAAAACTAATAGCAAAATGACTGAATACTAAAACTTTGCTTTCTTTCACATGAAGTCAAAAGTTCAATGTCTGCAAATGTATATTTACCTGTTCATACTGCATGCAAGTAGTTTTTGTTGACAGATGAAATGCTTATTCTTTTTTAAAAGATTTTAAGTCTTACTCCTACCTTTTGAACTCCTGCAGATTCTGCACCATGATGCTCTTTTAGTTTTTGCTCCTGTTCCATTATGTCTTTCAAATGCTCATTTACCTAGACACAAAACAGTTAATTCAGCGGTCTGTTCTAAGAAAGAAGTAGAAATTATAAGTTTCCAAAAGATCTATAAATCACCACCAACAACAACTGAAAAGATGAAACAAATTTTTCAGACTATAGCCCTGAAGCCAAATCAGAAAACATCAGTTCAGACACAGTCTGGGGTCACTACTTGTTAGCTTGACATTGTACAAACTAACCTGCCCCCTATTATGTTTAATCATATTTGATTTAACAGCACATCCTTGTTACTTTATTTGATTATGTAGTGAAGGTAGATCGCTTCAGGCAGCATGTGTTTGAATACAAACAGAATACCTTGCTTTTAAATCATGATAAATTACACAATGAGATAACTCTCTGAGCCAAAGAGAATCTCAAGCGTATACCATCATGACATCTCAACATGACAATGATTGCTAAGACGTCATATGTAATGCATATGACAGTGTTTTATTTAGACTTCCCACTTTTTCTCTTCACGTAACTTGTTTATTGCTGGAAAATTTGCTTTTTATTATCCAAACACAGCAGATGAAGGAACAGCCTATCAGACACAGTCTTCATATACCTACCTACATACATATCCTACCCACTCAACTCTAACTGAATCATATAGGCTACAAAGAAAAATCACAGCTTACTTTTCCAGTATGCATACCTTGTTTATCCAGTACATGACAGCATCTTCAATGTCATAAGGTAGATCGGTAGCTTGGAAGAAGGATGAATACTGCTGAGTGCATGCAATGACTTTCTCAACGCTGATCATCTCTACAGTGTATGCCATCATAAGAGTATCGATCATGGCCAAGTGAGCACTCTACAAAGAGAAGCAGCAACTGAAAACTACCTAATAAGTTTGCAAATCAAAAGATCACTTTCTTACGCGTCATTTCTGAACACGGCTAGAAGTTTTCTGTCTGGTTGTCAGCATTTGAATGAAAGACAAATGAAGACAAACACACCTAACAGATTTGAGAACACAATACAGAGCACAAGGACATAAATTTAAAAAAAAAAAAAAGCTGATTGCAAATTATAAATAAATTCTGCAATAAAATTAACACCAAAGCCAAAGAATTGGAAATGGAAAGAACAAGCAATTTTAATGATTCAAAAATTACTTCACTTTTAATCAAGCTGAAGAGATCTCTTAAACATGTTGCCTGAGTAAAAACAAAAAGCCCCTGCCTGATAAGTGTTACTAGAACTGGAAACAAAAGCTGAGACTGACTAGTAAACAACCTTCATCATCATGAAAATGCTACCTTAATAAGTGGAAGTTGATCTGGTTTTAAAGGCGTAATACAGGAAGAAGATGTAATTATACTATTCTTCAGTAAAACCCCAACATAGAATCATAGAATAGTTAGGGTTGGAAAGGACCTTAAGACCATCTAGTTCCAACTCCCCTGCCATGGGCAGGGACACCTCCCACTAAACCATGCCATCCAAGGCTATGTCCAGCCTGGCCTTGAATACCGCCAGCGACGAAGCATTCACAACTTCCCTGGGCAACCCATTCCAGGGCCTCACCACCCTTACAGTAAAGAATTTCTTCCTCATATCTTTGTTAGAAGGCATTAAGTTTTCTTCTAGTAAAGTGATGTGTTATGCAGATGCAGCTATACATGCACAAGTAGATTTAAAATAAGCAGATACTGATAAATAAAATACAGCTTCTGTTAAAAGAGGAGATATGTTTCTCCTGGTGTCATTATTGAAAGACAATAGCTATTTCACCATTTGCAATAATTAAAAACACCCCCCCAGAAGTAAAAAAGCCAAACCCAAACCCAAAACAACAACAAAACAACAACAAAAAAAGAGGATGACAACCAGGATTTATGTTAGATTCTTGTGACTGAATAAGAAAATAACGGCTGCGTGTAGAGGCACTGCCTACAGCTGAACAGATTTGCTCCTGCTTCATGGTAAGAACAGCAACAGCTAAGTATTAAGCAACACCTCCCATGAACCAGAACAATTTCCAAAGACAGTATTTTTTAAAACACTGCCTTTAAACAGCTCATGATGCAAACAAAGATCCCAAACACTTAACACCATCACTTCAATTCTATTAACAAAATATTCATATAAACATCTCACAAGGTAGCTGTAACAGCCATGGCAACAGCAATGAACAACATGAGTCACACAGCAATATGCTATCTAATCATTATAGTTAAGGTAGTATATGCACAGCATTTATTCCAGAATGCACAGCAGGAAAAAGATGCACAGACCCAGCCTACGCTGCCGTTAGTGTTTGTACCACCGATGAAAGTGACGATGCTTGCCTCAGAAGCAAGCACCGCATATTCAAGTTTCTTTGTTTGACCAGAGATAGGGGAGTCATACTTCTTTGATCTACTAAAGACATTCACAAAACTGCTCCTGACAGCCAGCCTTCCTAGGATAAGCTCATTCTCTTTGGAACCTGGATGTGATCTGAGCGCCCCATCTGCCATGCACACCCATCCATGCTCCTAGCACAAGTAGTAGAGCTGGGCTGTGCCTCTTAACTCCTGCCACCAATGACCAGCTTATTCAGAAGAAACTCTTTTCACCAAACTTATCTGCCTTGTGAATCTATTTACAGACCTTCAGTTGACAACTACTGATATGAGTTCTCATGGGTGAATGAAAGAAAGAGCTGGGGATCTGGATTCTTGCCACCCAAAGTATTTAAGAACAAAAAGACAGAGTATTGCCCATTACCGGCCTCCAGAGGAGCCTGCACCCCAGTGTGAAATATGATAATTCTATACAGATATGAAAGAGTCACTTCTTTGTTGGCCCAGCACTGTAGTGCAGAGAAGGAATTCAGACAAGTGAATCACATTTACTACTAGTAAAGTCCTAGAATGTTGTGAGGGATTGCAGAGTTTGGGTGAACCATACAAATCCATGCAGTTCTACAGCAATTTTCAGCTCAGATTGTAGAAGATTATAATCTTCAGAGCACCAAAAATGACAATTATTTTCTTTAAAATCTGGGCAGGATGCTCAAAATGGGATTTTTTTAAAAAATAGTAATAAAATGAAGAATCTGAGTCAACTTGCATCTATCACCCTGAGAAACAAACTGCAAACCTGCTGCTATTTTTCAGTTAACCCCCCCAACTTTATTTTATAAGTAATTTAATACTAAAAAAAATAAAAACTATTAACATGTATGGATTTCTCCCCTAGAAGATAGTAAGCAACCAATTGAGCATGTGAGATAACTTATACTTAAAAAGTAGTTGTGGTTTTGTATTCTTTTTCTTAAGGAGGTACAATACAAAAGAGAAACCATTTAATTCCACAGACAACTCTGTTGGGTTTCTTCCAATTATTCTGCAAAGAGTCAGATAAGCTGCATTCTTTTACATCTTTCAATTCACTAAGCTCAACAAGACAGACAAAATTGAAAACTGTGCTACAAAAATAGTTTCTTACCCTTCCAGATACAGGGGTTTATCAGCAGCAAATAGTACATAAAGATCCTACTTTTTGGTACATCTCTCACTGAACAGCATATTTCAGACACAGCTAAAAAAGCAGGAAGGAGAGGTCACTTTTACTAGCTGGATCCATAGTTATGACTGAATTATGTCACAAAGAAGCAATCAAGGGGATGCTGAGGCAAAAACACAGGTACTGTTCTGAGCTGGGCGGAAACTAGGATCAGCTGCTCAGCAGTGTCTTCTTCCTCTGGACAGGTCTGTAATACATTGCCTGAAGGACTTTCCCTGGCGCTGCTGATGACTGGTACCAATATGGTACCCTAAATGCTGCCATCTCCTCCAAGATGCCAGAATTCTGATATGCAGCATAAAAAAAACCCAATGCAGGATTTCACTCTGTCACACACCTCCCACATCCAGAACTGCAGCAAAGCACATTTGAATAAGGACACATGATTTTGAATATATATCTATTTTAGAGAAAATAATAAAAAAAATCAGCAACATATTAAGTTACACTGAATAGGATAGAAGCCCATTAGAGAAATATCTTAAGAAAATCAACCTCAACACAGCAGTAGTAAACAGAACAGTACACTGTTTATCACAAAGCTGTTATGAACAGATTTGGTTTAATCCAATTAAAAAGAAATCTTTTCTTTCTTTGCTCAGTACACTGCAATGGTGCAAAGTACTAAAGTCTCACATGGCACACCACAAAATATAAAAGAAATAAAATATTCCAAAAATAAAATCCAAATGTTGGATTTTTAGAGGTACTTTATTTCCTAAGACACAAACATGTCTTTGTCTTTCCCAGCTACACCCTGCACAGAACACAAGGGGTTTAATTTACTAATCTTCACAATCTCATGTAATTACTAGTTAGTTTCTGTCCTGTAATGTAGGTTACACAGCATTTAAGCAGCTTACTGAACTGCAGAAGAAAAATTATTCTGAGCACGACTGCTGATCTGTCTGCCTAATTTTTGATTACAGAGGTTGCTCCATCTCCCTTGAAGGACTGTAAACAACTTCATTAAAAAGTGTACTAAGCAAAAGGTGTATGTGTTACAGTACAAGCAGAGACATATGGATAAATACCACATATAATAGGCAGCTCTGACATTAATACTTACTACTAAGGATATTTCTCATATTCTATTAAACAATATTCAAGACAGGAATTCTCTTTTGACCTGCCCCTTCAGGAAAATCATAGACAACACCATTTTCCGCTATGGTACTTAAAGAAAGGGACAGAAAGAAAACAGAGGTTATAACTGCTATCCTCATGCTGAAATAAAGAAGTGACTCATGAGTCTTTAACTGAAAGAAAAAGTCCCATAATTTCACTATGCTTTGGAAAGATTTGATCTTTGACAGAATATGTCTTTGACAGAATACGTAAACATGCATTTCTGTTCTTACTGAAGTTAGTCACGTTTCAATAATTTATTTTTTTGAAGCGTTCTAAGAAGGAATTTGGCCTTATTAAAAAAAAGGGCCTTCACACCAGTTCTCACTTGCACAGTAAACACATATATTTCTAGCTAAATTCCCTGAAGATTTTGCCTACACTAGGTTCAGCACTTAAGCAAAGAACAGAAATGAGATCCCTATAATTAGCTCGGTGTGTATTTTTATCGCCTTTGCATCAACGACTTTGCATGTTACCAACTGTTTCTACCTGCTGAAAAAAGGGGCTTTGGATCCAGGTACTTCTCACAGTACACTTGGAAACAGTAACTTGAAACAGTTACGTTGAGTTAACAGTAAGGTACAGATTAAACTTAATGGCTTCATAAAACTTAGTTTGAAGACACTATATAAAAGTAAGCACTAAGATTACAAATACGTTGAATGTTCCCAACAATAATTTATCTGTTAATGCTAACTCTAAGTAATATTTCTTAAACTGAAATTCCCATAATGTTCTGCCAGTATATGCCAGTTCTTAAATTAATGTGAGATTTCCTTGTATGATTATTGCAACAGATTGTTATCAAGACAGAGCAAAGATAACTAGAAAGAAAAAGAGCAAGAAAAAGAATACAATAATTAAAGACAGAGATCACCCCACAGAAACAGTCCCTGAATTTATACCTGCTAGAAGGTGCAGATCACATGGAATAATCGTTACTGGACACATACTTGAGGAGAAAAGGCAAGTAAAAACAAAGTTGTTGATATGCAAAATAAAAGAAAGACAGGAACAACAGGCAAGTAAGGGATTAAACATGCACAACAATGCAGTTTAAGGACGCCCAGTAGCTTTAGTCCCCAGGCACCCTTTCCGAAAAACCCTTCCTTAGATAATCCAAGTCTCATAATGAGGTACCACCTAAATTCCAAACCTCAACTGAGAGTGGAAAATTGCAGAATTCCATCTTAGGGAAAGCAGGCAAAGGCCTGATTCCACAAGAGGCAAGGAAGGAATTAATGAGCAGAGCCAATAGGTGATTACTACAGGCTTCAACCTACTGCTTCATTTCACTACAAAGGAAACAACAGTTTAAAAGATTTCAACCAACAATATGGAGCAGTCTGAGGCAGTCAGTTCCACCCTTAGCGATGATTTTCAGACCCAGTTCTTCTCTAGCGTCACAGAGTACTTACGCCTTGCACAATTCTAAAATAACCTCAGTTGTCTAGTTATTCTTGTCCTGCAATGGCATGATCACATTGAATTACCTCCTTGCTGTATTTTCATGAAGAACAAGCACTTGACTCTGATAAGATGCTTGTTCAGCAAGAATGGGCATTACTGAGTCATGCTCAACATATCATAGCAGGTTCTACAAGGTTTTTACCTTCAATGTTTATTATAGCGATCTGGTTTTGGTTAACTTTCAAAATTCAGTAATCAATTCTATAAATACATATGAAACAAAAAAAAATATTTGTTAATGAGATACTTGCTGAGCTAAGAATTTTGACAGCAGTTTTGAGTTCTTTTACCCAAGGTTTCTTCACTATGCTTGTCAGGGAATAGAATAATTTGATCTATTAGCTCAATCCTAACCAAATATATAACAGAGATTCCCAGACTACTCCTGAATCACATAACCAAGAGAGACCTTGCCCCACTCTAGGCCATAACGATACAAAATACCCGCATGACTTGCACGGGAATCAAGAACCAGCAAATGGTGCTAATCACATTATTTTCATTTTGGCATATTTTATAGTTTCACACTACCCACTTGAGATTTTTTCCCCTTTTAAAAAACATTTCATTACTCCAGAAGTTGCCTGCATCTAATTTACTGGAAAAAACAAGTGCCTAATTAATGGCAAAAACCATGAAGGCACTTCAGTGCCTTTATGCCAAGTGTTAAATGTTCAAACATATGGTGGATTAGTCAAAGTAAAATGAGAAATTAATGAAGGATAAGTAATAGCAAGATAATTATACACATTTAGATGAAAAAATAGCACTGGCCTCAAACTTCCCAGAATATTTTGTTTTTGCAGATAATTAAGGATTTTCCCAGGTCACACACTATCAAATCCTGTCCAGATAAACCAGAAACAAAATTCTCTTACAGAAAATTATATTCTGTTACATATGTGCAGTCTCCCTGATCTTAGACATTTAAACCAAGAACAAGCAGTAGATACAAAAAATACCATCAGAATTTCTTCTGTCACAACAACCTCCACCAATCTTTGACGAATACAGGAGTGGGAAAAAGAGAAATAGGGATCCATTTATAAACCAAATACATCCATATGTAAATAAAAAAATAGTTCCTTCTTCCTGACTCACTCATGCCTGCATAGTAATGACACTGAAAGCAGTGGTTTAACTTCTCTGGCAGCTCAGCTAAAATACCTGCAGAGGCAGCTATCACCAGCAAGTATCCAAGCCTGTTCTCAAAACATCTGCTGGAGGAACACAGCCTTAGGAGTAGTGCAGAAGTACCACTTCCTCATGGAGATGCAGGAGCAGTGACCAGACAAGCTGGGTTGCTACAGAATTTGGGGTGAAGAGTTCAGGTTTGAGTGATGTGCTATAATTACATAACAAAGGAAGACTGAAAGGGAGAGGGAAAAGAGGCTGAGGTCCCATCCCCCCCCCCAAAAAAAAAAATATAATATGTAAGGCTGGGTATTAATTCACAGAGATGAGAGTGGAGGAGGAAACAGAGGCATGTCTTCTTCAGTGCATGACTTATCCTGGCACTGTGTCACAGTATGCTACAAGTCCCATTGATAAAGCCACTCAGAGCCACTGCTCAGTACGTTATCAGAGCTGACCAGTTTTGAAACTCTGGAACATAAGACTTCTGGTTAATCCTCTTCAAAGTTAAGTATTGATGGCCATTTTTGAACAACATCTTTTTTGCTCAGGTAACTGATAAAACATGCTTTCTGACTAGTCTACATTTCTGTTTTGTCTTTTTCTTAATAAGAAACTAGTAGCTACTCTCACACTTTATCTCAGAATCCTTATAAAGGATTAATGTAAAAGGATAATCTGGTGGAAGTCATGCCATCAACTTGATATTGCAACAATAATTTATGAGATCTTGCCTAAAGTAATACAGACTATGGTATTTTACATAATTCTCAACATTTAACACATCTCCTATTGCCAGAGGCCTTGGGTTCTTATGAGCTAAGTTCTAGTAATGAGCTTTTTGGCACATAGCACTAATAAGAAAGAGAAACATGATGCCTGAATTAGTACAATAGTACTAATAGTAAAATATCCTGGTTTGTTCAGGTTACTAAATTTGACACGACAGAGACTGCAAGGTTGATTACTCACTGCAACAAAGGAGGAGACTCTTTGAGATGGAATGTAACAAGTTGTTACTTTCTAGCATTTGCTGGAGAGAAACTCAAAATCTGACAAAAGAGCTTAGAAACTTAGAAAAACTTGCATCAAGCCCCTTCCCAAAGGAGGTCCAACTAGCTCAGTTTTCAAGGACTTCTCCAGTGCTTGAAATACCAGGGAATCTACAACCACTCTGGGCAATCACCTAAAGCCTTCCATTATGTTTGAGTTAGCTGGTATTAGTACAAAATCCCACCTCATGGCAAATAAATGGCTAAACTACAATGTAGAGAAAGACTGTGCAGCTCTCATTAGCTTCAAATACCTAGATCTCAACATCACTATATTTGTATTGAGGTGTTTTGTTTTTTTTCTAATCAAGTTAAACTCAGAACCCTGCTTTCCTACAAGCAGATATATGATGTCAGCTGTGGTTCCCTTATTTCTCAAACCACAAAAGGATCAAATTATAAATGGACATCTTCAACTAAATTCCAGGATTGTTTCCATAAACCCTGCAACTCACATAAAGCCCATCTGAACACTGCAATTGCCATGCTCCTCTGATACAGTAAAAATGCAGAACACCTTCACTAGAAGCGTAGAAACGTGCAGACTTTAACATAATTCAGCCTACCATATAAAGCTTAAGCTGTTGCAGGACTGTGTGACAAACTGAAACCAGACAGGATGCTACCTTTCAGAATGGGAAACAAGTGTGAGTTTCTACATGAAGACCCAGTATGAAACATGCCTACATTTTCATCAGAAGAGGCTCCTTATAATCTTCATTCTGCTTTTCTATGTATACTCTTACGTGTCATTTTTTAATGCTTCATTACTAACATCGTGGTGAGACGGCTGCATCTGCACAGTTCTGGGACTGGCCTTCCAGGACAAGAGTTTAATTCCCACATTCTACTCAGTTTCCTCAGGAAATGTGCCTCCCAGCTCAAACTCATGTGAGACTCTTGCCAAGACACAATACTGGAAATACTGACTTAAATTACTTGGGGAAGGCATTTTAAGAACAACTTCTACTTACAAACAAGAGATATGGGGTTTTGCTGCAAAACAGATCTCTGAGAGGTGACCACCCTTCATGGTATAAATTCATATTTTTATTGTATGTCGGGGAAATGTACCTCTTAGCATCTTGGTTAAAACACAAACAAAAAATAGTGTTGAAGCTAATGCCTCGTACTTGTAAGCATCCAAGACCTAGGGACAACTTCAGTCTGTTACATGCCAAATATCACCATCTTCTTATAAAGCTGCTGCTCAAGAACCTATGAAATGTTTCTGTGATTTCTGTCAAACTAATAATGTATGAAAATCTGTTTTTAGTACAGAAACACAAGAATCTTTCTTAAACTTAGCTCTCTTTGCTAATCTAGGAGAACGCTGGCTCCAGAACTCAAAACATGATGCCTGCTCATTCCAACATACTACCTTTAAAAAGACGAAAACAAGCTTCAATTTTTGTATGACGATATCATATGAAATCTTCCTGCATTTGCATATGAGCAGGTTCCTGGTAAATTTCTTTGTTTCTTTATTAATCATAAAAACAGCAAAGAAATAAAGGCATCATGCTCATTACTATAATGGCAATTACATTAAGAATTATTTGACTTTTTCCTCGAAGGTTTGAAGGAATATCACACTTATAGACTGTAACATAGCCCAGCCAGACATAAAGGAAGTTGACTTCATCGAACATTTTCTTCTAAAATAACAGCCAAGGTTAAAATTTCCCAGTCTCTTACTTAAATTAATTCAGCAGCACTAAAGAAATTAAAACAGACACAGAAAACCACACTCATCACACAAACCTGCTTTTCTATGGCTGTTAATGTAGTAAAACCTTGTAAGTGACAAGCTGCTAACTAACAGCATAACTAAATTAGACAGCTGACCAACATTTTTTTTTGTCTACTTATTAAGGGACTGTGACAGGCCTGCCACAACTGTGTCTGCTAAACAAGGACATGAGGACATGGTCCACACTGGTGTTGTAGTAGAAGTGCATTATGGTCTTTTTGATAAATATATTCAAATATTCAAAAGCCTTTCCACTTGTTAGGTTATCCTGGACTAAAAGCCAAGCTTTGAATGTATCTCAATCCTCTGAAGTAAGGTAGGGCTTCTCCAGAGAAAGACTCATATATGCACACACACAGAGAACAATTATTTTACTGTAGCAATTATTTTATATATAACTTATAAAAAAAGAGCAATCCGCACACCATCACGGAGATCATTGGGCTCTACCAACAACCCTTCTTAACAGATGACTTGCACACAAGGATGTTAACTTCATCCACTGCTGTAGATTTCTGCAGGACATCTGGCTGTAGCTCCCATCACTTAAAGCTTCTGCTAAGCACAGGGTCATACAGCCTATGTTTCATCAGGAACTGCCCAACAGGAGCAGATTGGTAAATAGAAAATGGTTGTGCTAAGGACAGGATATCTACAATACAGGATTCTGTTGTTAACTATCAATCCACTTTGAAAATAACCTGGAATTTAAGCAGTCCACTAGTAAGGCAACGGACTGTCCTATCAGCTTTTCACAAAAATGGGAAGGTGAATGAAATAGTAACTGAAGCTTTTCTTAAAGATTACTCTGGTGAAGGCATAAAAAATAGTTACAGATACGGTACCATCTTCAGGATGCACATTTTTTTCTGTTCAAAACTTTCTGTTTAAAAATGAAAAGGATAACTAGCTTGTGACCTACATCAAGACTAGAATGTTCTTTTCCGAAGACCTAAGACAAAACTAGAGAATACATCTTGCTTAACTGGCAACCAAGGTAAACTGATGCCGATTTTCATCCTTCACAAATGTCTGTTTGTAAACTGATACATTTTATGCATGAAAATGAAGTGGAAAAGTCTCTTTCTTCCACCTCCCTTTGGTAATGAAATAACTACCAGTTTTCTAAGTCTATTTAAGGATTAAAACAATAAACCAGACCATCATGTTATCATTCCTCATGCCTTTTTGGTTCATAATGTTATTCCAGGAGGTGTTGCATGATGAATAGCTCTCAAAACAGTAAAGTAAGTTGCAGCAATAACCTATTCACATTGTAATAAGCAACTGTTTCCTTTGGTAAAACACCGCTCCTCCTTTTCTCCCCAACTTAGCCAAGCTGACTAAAGAGGGCACAGTGATAACTGGAACAAAACAGAGAAAACAGCTCAACAGAAAAAACCAACATAGAAACATGAAATATGGTTGACTCCTTTTGTTTCCAAAGTAATACATTCCAATGACTTAAGATGGTGATTACTAGACTGCAAGTATTTGCTATGCTCCCATGAACAGGAGTAAATATCAACAGTATTATTCGAAACCTCTGCTACAAGCACAAGATACACCAATGCATGCTGTCCAGAAACCACATGACCCCTTCTAATAATGATAAAACCTTTGCTTTAGCAAAAGGAATGACCCCTACTTATGAAACTCAACTATTAAATCACCTTGTTAACTGGAAAGAGAGGGGGAAATGAAGGGAGAAAAAGAACGGGTAAGAGCTGCCTTTGAATGACAGATTTGGAGACCACCAACTGTAAACATCAACTCCCATCAGCAGTGACACATACTGCCATGGAATGGTCAAGTACAGGCCCCATGCAAGTGACAGGTAGGGGTGTAGCGCGCGTCATTGATTACCTACATGGTTTTGCCAGTCAATAGGGTACAACCACAGAACAAAAATCTTGCTGGGCAGTCTGGGTGTGGAACATTTAAAGGAGCTGAAAACAAGTTCTTTTTTGTAAGAGGTGCAGAATAAGGTGGTGTGAATAGTAAGGACTGCAGAGCAACAATATCATGCGAGGCCAAAATCTGTGGAGAGGTACTGCTTCAAGAATTTAATTGATGGGGGCTTTGATTGGAATAAAAAAAGCAGGAATTCTTGTTTCCTGATTTTTCTTAATGCCTTTTTCTGCTCTGTGCTTTAAGCCTGTGGTTTTTTTCCTCTCTCTCTCTCCCCCCTCCCTTGTTCTCATTAAAATTATAAATTGACTGACATCTGTTCTTTCTTTTCAAGCATCCAAACTCTGTAATCCCATAATCCTTAACTGGGGTAGACAATTAATTACTGAGAAAGTTCTGTGAATTGTGTGCAAGGCAAATTGCTGGACATTTTAGCAACCAATTTAAAATCACCAGCTTCAAATATGTTACATCAGAATTGAAGGCAGCATCTGTAACTTACATTACCTAAATACCCAAAAGACTATTCATCTAACTAAACAGTTGGCTGTCTGCAAAGGTAGGTCGATTGGTACTATTTAAAAAAGTAAAAATCAATATTGTGAGAGTACAAGATGGAATGGGTACTATTAGAAAAGCTGGTATATAATCCTCACTAAGAAAGAAATATAGCACATTTACTGGTCACAGCTAACAGGCAGTATTCATCACAGTGCCTACCTGATCATCGAAAACTTACAACAAACCTAAATCACTATGCAATTTTAGCAAAGCAAATTCTTACAGTACACATTATAGATATAAAAGACTGGGCAGAAGAACTTAATCTGTGCTAAAAATTAGAACTTTTCAATATTTTAAAGCTTGGTTTATAACATAATTTAGACAATTTGGGGACTGCTTCATAATGTTAACTATTCTGAATATAGGAGGTATAACGGTAAGTTGAACTGCAGTTGCTCAGTCAGTTTCTTATGTCTTAGTATTTTACTCTATTATAAACAATGAGGATTTTTATTTACTTATTTCCTATACTTTTCAATTGCTGGCAAAAACTAATCTTATAGCCAGTAAGAAATACAAATGCACCCCCAAAATATCATACACTTGAATGCCCAGTGATACAGATGTTGACAGTAACTAGGCCTTTGGTGAAACTTATTTGCAACATTGTCATGGTAATCGAAATTACAGGAAACAGCACAAGAAAGTGTTAAAATTACCCTGATATTTATTTTTTGGGGTTTTGCTGCTATTCATTCCAAGCAGAATGAGCAAACAGATGATATTACTCTGCAGAACACTCTTCATTTTATTTTTTCACCTCATCTCTTTGCTGCTCCAGATTATGAAGGATACTCATTATAATTGTTACTCTTCTAGGTAGTTTCCACTTGAATTACAACATTTTGCAGTTTTATCAGTTGTATGTTCTATGCTCCTGGAAATACATTATGAAGAGAACTAGCATGTATAATAGCTACCTCTTTGGCACGGGATTTTTCCCTTCCATTCTTAACACTATTTTCATTTTCTTTCTACTTTCATTTTCTTTTGCAAGCGCATTCTTAAAGTAGATACTGTTACCGTTGATAGCTTCTGTTACCAACTTTCCACTCTTTAGATCAAGGCATAATCAAAATCTGCCAGAACATTCAAATGGTAGATTTTAATAAACGTAACCTGCACTAAAACTAAATTTGTGATTTGCTATTACTTTTCAAATCATTATTAACATGGAAATATAGCCCACTGTATTCATGCTCAGACACATAGTAGTTGCCATTTTGAGACATACTACTTAGGAACGATCATAAAAATTCTTTTCCAAGTTGTGTTGAATATATATGCACACACAGAAAGCAAGGCTAAGAGGCACTACAGAGCTCCAAGAAACAACACAGGCTAGATGAATGCCAAGCCTACAAGAGAATGTACACATGGTTTCTCCCTAAACAGAGGGCATTGTGATATTTTAGCTGCCAGTAATGTGTACCTAGTATATTAAATGCAGTTACAGCAGATATAATTAAAGCTTTATTTTATGATCCCACAGCAAATCAAAGAAACAGGTACAGAACTGAGAGATCTCAGATGACTGAAAAACTATCCCACAAACTTATAATTATTGACAAATATCAATCACACATGTACCTATAGCATCACTAAGTTTCATTTCATAAAGACAATTTCAAATTTTCATATTCCTGCAAAGGAAAATTACAAGATAAAATCAAGTAAAATGAACTGATAAGAACATTCATATGAGTACACATGCCTTCTGCTGTGTCTGGCATCCTTCCCGCTCTCTTTGCACCTGGGTTCAAAATAAATACTAGCCATCAAAAAGCATACGGTATAACACTTGCTGTATAGTTCAGATACTTCAAAATGAAGTACCAAATCCAAAATCACTTCATTTTGATTGCGCCTTTTGCAGATAAGAAAGTAGCTGTTTAATTCAAGTTACTCATTAAAAAAAATTGATAAAACAAAAATCAGTTTTGCACTTGCAGTGAACAAGTGCACAGAAGTTGACCTGACCAGCCACTACAGATAAAAGGAACATTAATATTAACATCCCTCACTCCTTTCTTCTTTGGGCTTTATCACTTGCAACTTCCTTGTACTATCCCAGGATGTGCTGTCACACAACACAGGAAACACACTTCCAGCTCCATCCTTCACCCAGGCTGGACAGCAGCAAATCAGGTTGTGTGCTAGGACTTCAAGGCTGTGGCAGGAAGCACTTCGAACAGAGTTTGCTGTTCAGATACCAGTTTCCCATGTCCACTGCAGAAAAGGCTGCAAGCTGGCTGGCAGCCAACTGAACCATACTGATCTACCAGACAGCTTTAACTATGAAATGAATCAAAGTAAAGAAAAGGCACGATAATAGCGATCCTTCAAACTTTTTACTTAATTCCTTTTATTATTCATTAACATGACCTTTACAATGGCTTTTGAATTAATCTCTAACTGACTATACTGGGTTCCTCTTCACAAACTATAAATTCTTTTCGCAATTCTAGGTGTATCAATGACAGAACACAAAAGTTATTTTGAACGCTGTTTTTATCTTAACTCTTTGGGTTTTGAACAAAAGTGAACAGGATGTTACAGTGTAGGATAGGCCATGGACTGGAAAAAATAGGTATTTGCCCTAGTAAAGGAAGCATGCAGTCATTAAAACACACTAATCTGAACAAGCTGATATAAAATCCAAGATTCCTAAAGTTTCACCACTAAGGCTATGCAAAACACATTCTGCAGATGCCTCTCATCTATTAAATGATGTACAAGGCACATGACAGCCTATTACTCCATCAGTTACTGAATTAAATCAAATATATAGATTCACACTGTGTCTACAAGTTCTGATGATGGATGAAGTGTATGCTCATCTAACTTCATGCAACAGGATTTCAGATCTTGTTTTTATTGCTTTTCTAAGATTATGACAGGAGTGGAAGGAAAAAAAACCCTCATGACTTTCTCAGAAGTCCCCTGGCAGACAGCTCACAGCTTCACTCCTGTGTTCAGTAATTTAGTGATCTTGAACTCCTGGATGCTTACCTTCAGACAGTCATGTCTGTCATAACACCTCATGTTGCAAAGATACTCAAAAGTCAATAGAAGCCAGTTTTAGTATATTGCAAGTGCTACCTAATGCTAAATGAACTAAAACTTACTGTTCTTTGCATTCTGAACGTCTTATTTCCCTACTTGCAGATTCAACCCACTGACACTTATGTTTGTTCACATATACACACATATAAATATATCCATAGGAATAAGAAGTCAGAGTAGCTTTGAATGCACATAGAAAATAATTTTACAATAGGTTTTAAACAGAATTAATTAGTCATTCAGACATCATTATCATTATACCCTTGTGATGTGCATGAGACATGTTGTCATATTTAGAGATTAACAATCACAGAAAGAAATCAATATCATGCTTTTGCCAGGGTCTCAAGACTACTAATTTAAATGTCACTCCAGCTTTCTTAGCTTTCCAGTATTTGGTACTGCCATTAATTTTTCACTTTTTTTTATGAACAGTAAGTTACAGAACTAACATTCCCAATTCAGTTCCTACAGATACTGGTGTCTATATTAAAAATTCTTTGGTTTTAAACAGATTGTTCTTACAGAGTAATCAATCAATACAAACACCAGTCGTTAATTTTTCCAGACATTTCCTTAACAAGTCTTCTTCACCTGTTTATGAACTTGGGACCTTTTCATTCCACTGTTACCTGATCCAATATGAAAACTTATTACACTCTAGTATTTCAACAACACACTGAATACAGTTATTTAAATAATAAAGACTCTATGATAAAGACTGATAATTGTGTACAGTTCTGGTGTCCTCAACATAAAAAGGACATGGAACTGTTGGAGCAAGTCCAGAGGAGGACCACGAGGATTATCAGGGGACTGCAGCACCTCCCATATGAAGATAGGATGAGAAAGTTGGGGCTGTTCAGCCAGGAGAAGAGGAGGCTGCTTGGAGACCTCATAGCAGCTTTCCAATACCTCAAGGGGGCCTATAGGGATGCTGGGGAGGGACTCTTCATGAGGGACTGTAGTGACAGGACACGGGGTAATGGGTTCAAACTTAAACAGGGGAAGTTTAGATTGGATATGAGGAAGAAATTCTTTCCTGTAAGGATGGTGAGGCACTGGAATGGGTTGCCCAGGGAAGTTGTGAACGCTCCATCTCTGACAGTGTTCAAGGCTGGGTTGGACAGAGCCTTGGGTGGCATGGTTTAGTGGGAGGTGTCCCCGCCCATGGCAGGGGGGTTGGAACTAGATGATCTTAAGGTCTTTTCAACCCTAATTCCAGCCCTAACTATTCTCTGATTCTATGATCAATGTACTGCCAAGATATAGTACTGAATGTATCTGCATTTTCAAATATACTGCGTATAATTATGGTAAAATATGCTGCTTGATGAGATAAAGACAAACAATTCTTTCACAAAAATAAGTAAAAATCATTTATTAGCACCAGCTACTAAGAATGAGAAAAATGACTGCTACTGCTGAACCCAGGACAACAGGCCAAAACATAGTTTTTCCTCTCAGTCTCCAGATTTTATTCTGTATTTGAATATTATAATAAACATTTTCACTGAAATAGTAATCAACCCTACCTTCCCTACACAATCTAATCCAGGGGAAAAAAAGTGACCTATCAACTTTTCAAATTTCACCTCAAAAATATCATTTAGGTCTTTCAAAGAAAAATGTCACAGTCGGGGATAAAAGGAAGAGAAAACAAGGGAAATTGTGGGGTAGATGTAAAGAAGGAAGAATAGCTTCAACATCCAAGAACTGTAGATGAAGCTTGTTGAAATTTCTTTGGCTACAAATTTTGTCGAAAACAGCAATTAGCATGTAGTCACAGTATTGGTAAACACATTTTGACCACCAACTAAAACTTAATTGTTAATTTCAGCTAGAATAAAACTGGAAAAGTTCATAAAAGGAAAAAACCTGGTATGTTGTTTTAGTAAATACTGTCTGCATAAAAACATTCAGCCTTTCAACAGTTATAAAGTCTATGCGAACTATACAACTTTGTACAATTGTTAATGTATTTGTCACACTAAAATATCAAAGTACAATTCTGTTATTTTTAAATCAGTTTTTCTAATAGATCTTATCTGAGGAGTTTGGTAATACCTATTTCAGGTCATAGATAAGATCTGGGATAAACATTCACTTCTATTTTCTAGTACTTTAACAGGGATTTACATAACATTATCTTTTCTTCAGGAAAGCCTACACCTTGAGACAGTTTTTAGCATATTTGTAGGCTTGAGACAGTATTTAGTTGAAAAACAGAAAAAAAAAAGAAAAAACCCACCCCAAAAAATAAAATTAAAAAAAAAAAAAAAAGAAAAAGAAAAAGAAAAGAAACCCCCGATAATAATTTACCCCCCACTTGAAGTTTCTTTTTATTCCTGATACTGAAGCAATACTTCAAGATTTAATTCTCTGAAAGCTTCTAACACTCTTGACAAATATTCCCATTTGTCAGTGTCAGTTTTTCTGTTCATAGAAGACTTCCAATAAATCTTCCTGCATATGACCTACTATCAGTGCAGTGAAAGAAAGTCCTGAAGGTACTTTACTGGTAAATTTGTAAAGAAAAGCAATTTCATCATTCTGTATGTCCTGTACTTTGCTGATTAAAAACTAAGAGTGAAGAAAAGGTTTTCTCCCCCCCACCCATGGGGCACATCAGCCCAACATGGGTCAGTGGAAGCCCTGAGCTGTGGACTTCATTTTCATCTTGTTACTTTGCAAAGTTAACCTTCGCTTAAACATTTTGTGACTGAATTCCACTTGAAAGTGGTGTAATACTAGTAAGTGGTATCAGTTATCAGTTTAATGTATTACTAGACTAACATTAAGTAATAAAATTTAGAAAGTTCAATTATTATAATCCATAGTTCGCTGTAGTATTTTCCTGTTCTAATCAAAATCCATTATTTTGCCCCCAGAAATTATGACAATAAGGTAAGACATAATGGCAGGTCTAGCTGCCAACACATTAGCAACTTATTATTTTAATCTATAAAGTACCACACACACTGATGCCATTGCAAGAAGCAGAGGAGGAGAGGTGGGAGTTATGCTGTGGGAGAGAAAAAAAATTGTCATCCTTCTGGAAAAAGATATTCCTGGCAATAGGTTTTATCACACCATGCCTATACATAGATCTGGAGGTCTTTGCTTTATTGGGGTTGTCACAGATTCATGGTGCCCTTTAGATAATATAACTGAAGCACTTTCAGGAAGAAGCTCTACACACTTGACTCTGGTTATCTTTTAGTTACAAAAATGAAGAATATGGAAAGAAGTTAAGTTGCTCTGTGACAATGAAGCTTTGTGCATTGATGGACTGTGTGTTCCGGTCTCAGTAACTTCACTTCCTTTCCTACCCAGCCATCATTCTAAATTTCCCCAAAGATCTAGTTCCTATTGCAAGACCTCTGATATCTCCCATTTTTACTCAAACCTGTATCTTAAGGGTTTGGCTTTAACTAACCTCAATATGTAGTAGCTCAGCAATGAAGCTCATGAGAGTCTACAGCTGTTTGGCCTGCACTTCAGCCTTTGCTTTAGCAAAGGGGTGAATTTGACTCACTCACCTTTAGTTCAGCGCATACCTCCAATAAGAGCTTGTACAAGAAAGAATTTGTAAAATAAATAACCATCAGAACATAGATACAGGCCATCCTTAAGTGGAACAAAACACAAAATCAAAATACCATTTGACTAGGATTAAACTTGCAAAATTAGATTATCTTTTAAATTTCTTTTCAAAGAAAGGTACAGAAGCAATGCAGAGAACAAGAAATCTGCAGTGCATGCCTCCAGGAAAACTTACAGGCAAATTTAGTCAGTGGTTATATGAAAACAGTGGTATGGTTCCAGATAAAATAACTAGCAGGAAAAAAATTCTAGATGGCTACAGTTCGGGTAAAACAACAAAAGTGACAATATGATAAAAAAAATATACTTAGAAAAAAAACAAAAATAGCCTTGCATGTTTTCAACTTCAATTTAGCCATCAAGATGGCAGCCAAGATGAATACTCTCTAAAAGTAACTATGAACCAAGAGCTTGGTGCAGCAAAAAAACAATGTAACTGGAAGGAGAGACATTCAGTTATCACTCCAGTGAATGGATTACCTTCTTATGAGACACTGAGTGCTGGAAAGGTTTTGCGTTGCTGTCCACGGTTTCAGCCTTAAAAAGATGGCTACTAGCTCAGTTCTTTGATAACCAAGGACTCTCATTGTGTTTAAGGATAGGAAATAACAGCCTACAGAGAAACGTCTTGCTTCTATTATGAGTATAGTGACCTCCAAGCTGTTACTAGTATCTTTCACTTTATTCAAGAGAGTTCTATCTCCGCCTTCTAAAATGTTTATTAATTATTGATAGCCTTTGAATTATCCATAAGTCTGCCAATTTCAAGTATAACCTAATCTTCATCTCAGAGTCTAGAGCAAATAAAGAAAAAATATCACATTTTTAAACTTACAAAAGGATGTAAAGACCAGCTTGCTGTGCATATTGAGCTATTCTTTCCATACCTAAGAACACTGGGAACATTCCAAAAGACTAGAAGAAACAAAACTACAGATTTTTTTTTTTAAAGTCAACAGAACACAAATAATTCAGGCCCCACATCCTTCTTCTGATCTCATGCAAAATGATTTCAAAGGCAATAAGCAGCTTGATATAGATACGTATAAATGATTAATATAAAGATGTTAATTAAAACATGAATTTATAGAACATAAGACATTTTTTCAATTCACTCATAAGTGTAACTGAAAAGTTTCAGACTGTCGTTATGAGTGCAAGGCATTTAACATGATACTAATACATTCTGATTAAATAGAATTTTTAATGCTAGACACATTAAACTTTTCTATAATCTTGTTAACTAAGCTGAAAACATAACTCTGAGCTCTGAATCACCAATGACTATTTCCAAGAAAACTCATCCCTGTGGTGTAGCAGCCTGACGTTTCTTACTATTTTTACCAGTGACCTGGAAAGAAAACCTCACTGCTGATCAGGTTTAAAGAGAATGCAATTTATGGGTAAAGTAGCTAAGGAAGAAGATGAATCAGAGGAGAAGAGGGATCAGTTCTCCCTCTAAATTTGGGAGGGTAAGAAGAGAATCAAATAAGGCACATGGAAATGGAACCAGTTTACCTGAAAAAAAATAAAAAAATGCAAGCTATAGTAATCAGAAAGGCACTATCTTCTCTAGTAGAGGAAAGGTTTAAAATTGTTTAAGTAACCTAAAATAATTCACACTGCAGCCATATGTATGATAGGAGCTTAATTGTGTTTAAGTCATTAAGACATTAGATCTTGTTAGAACAAGCATGGCTGCATTATCCTTCTCCCTCCTCCATAATCAGTACAAGCCAATAATACCAAGCCACATGCAGCCTGTGACCTCAGTTCTCAGTTCCCCTATGTTCACGGAACACCAGAGAAATTATCCCTCTATGCCTAGAGGCATGCAGGTATTGTTACTTTAATCTTTTTGTTTTGTGGTTGAGAGTACACAGGACTTCAGCAGGTTTGGTTTTTCCCCCCACAGCTTTGACCTGGAAAAATAAGAATTTTTAGACATATGCATGTGCTGACTTAGAGAAGAGACAATTCAGGATGCTAACTGGCAATAAAGCGAAAAAAAAACAAACATGTACTAGAGAGTACCTGGGGACACTCTTAACAGCTTAGAAGACGCTGGAATAATTTGACTGATGCCATTACTGCCTAATTATTATACTAAAACTGATAAGTTCAGCAAGTTAATTAATTGAGCAGGACTTCCAGCATTGGAATTTCATTCTCTAGCAGTTCTTTGCTACTGTCTGTACATATTTCTTCAACAACTCCACCATTACCATACTATTTTAAGTTTGTTCTCTATTTATTCCTGTTGCTGAAGAAATATAATAAAACCAAGAATTTGAAGAATCTATTTCTTTGCAGGTAGCTATCTATTAAATAAATTTTACCATAAAGAAGGGCAGTCACACCATTTTTTTCTTCGCTTTACCCAACATACACAAACATGTCTTTACAGGGAACTTCTAAATATCATTAGACAGGTCTGGTTTTGCTTCTGGGAGTGGGGGAGTTAAGCGAGTAAGGAGGAAAAAAAACCCCGAAACAGAAAAAATAAAGAAAGTAAAACCTGTTCAAAATTGTGAGCTGTAACCCCACGTAGTCCTGTATTCCACTTGAGTTTTATTTTGGTTTTGCACAGAGCAAAGGTGTTAATGTAACACGATGCTAAAAAGTGAATCAAGCTCCTTCTAAGAGCTGGCGGCCTCCGCAAAACCGTACTACAGAAACATACCACACAGATTTACAGGATTTTTTCTATGTAATTGACAACTCTGACAAATGCTTCAAAGCATGCCCTTAAAAAGAGAACTTAAGCATAGGGTATTTTCCACCAAAGCACGTGTCACTAATATATGATGTATTCAATTTCAAACTAATCTTATTATGATAGAGAAAACTCAAAAAAGTCTGTATTAACCTTCCACAACATCGTGGAGAACACGTAAGCAAACCACTGATCAGGTGACACTATCTGACATCCGCCAGTGTAACCACTCACATGTGAGCATACAATGAATGTCATGCTGTCGCAGTAAGGGCAGCTCACATACAGGTCTCTGTCAACTGCAGATGCTGGTTAGCAAAAAAATACACTAGCACCCGTTGTGCCCTACAAGCCTTGACAAGGTCCAGCTAGAATCCTGGGTCCAGTGTTCAGCACAACCTGTTAAGACAGACTGGCACCAAATGGAGGACACCTGGAATGAAGATAAGGTCTGGGAAAACAAGTGAGGGAGAGAAATTACCCGCCCACACACCAAAGGCTGCTGCAGAAAGGAAGGGAATAAACCTGTCTGTGTTCATAGTAGAACAGAGGACAAAACATAGGGCTGATACTGCAGAAAATATTTAAGAAGGAGATGGTAGAGTTCTTCTGACTGTTGATATGACAATATAGAGTCCTCACTGTCCTCAAGTCCCAGAGATTCATTTTAAACCTGCCACTTCTTTATCAAACCCATTTAAAGAAATTTCAATATACACTTCACATTGTATATCCTAATTTCATAACCACTGACTGTTAGGTATTCTAAATTGTGTTTCAAGCATCTAACTTACAGTCTATAAAGAGCTCTTCCCATTTCAATTTTTAGGAGATGTCACCAGTTCTTGACAACTGACTGATCTGGATCTCTAGCTACTGCTAGATGATTATGTAAGTTATGATAAAGACAGCCTTCTCAAATTTACCAAAAAAATATTAAGTTGTAGGATATCTTCCTGACACAGACTCTTCTATTTATCCACTGCTCTTAGATTTACAGTTCAGGAAAGCAAAGCAATGTTTTATATTGAAGAATACCCTTCCCAATGACTTTCTGATGGATGGGGAAAGCTAATAGTCTTCCACGTTTGTAGCAGACAGTCAATTTGTTTAACAGCCAATTTATAACTCAAATAGTTTAACAAGTTACCAAATAAGGTTTTAAAACAACTGTCAAAATGTTTTATTTACATAGGACCAATTCTACTGCATTTTGCTTTAGGTAATTAGGAGATATTTCTGCAAGGTAATAAAAATTTCCTACTAGCTCATTGAAAACCCACCACTTCATATAAATGACTCAAGTGCACTGCTATTTACTACATTTCCCTAAGTGTCAAAGACTAGACATACTACGTAGCCCTTGCAATATTTTGTTAATTCAACTTCAGGAAAAAAAAGGTAATCCCATAATGTTGTTAAATTCCACAGTTTTTAAGAACAAACATTTTAATGTTATGACGCATCCCCTGTGATGACAGAGTGCGCTCTTTGCTGACAAATGAGGGCAGAGTGCCAGGCCTGTGTGTGTAGATTAACAAATGCAGATTCGCAGTGCTCTTTTGTACTATACTGGAGCAGCTGCTGCATTACGGTGAGAACAAACGATATTCTTTCAACAGCCAGTACAGTTTTGTCCCCTGGTTGCTCTATGTACTACACAGAGCTGGTAGTGAAGCTCTCCTTATGCTTACATGACAGACCCACACCTCCTGCTAAAAGCAGATCACTATTTTCCATAATAGGAAGAAAGCAGTGCTCTTAACCAAGTAACTGCCTGCTACAGCCACACAAGTGTTATAGCTTTCCCCTGTACAGCAGAAGGGTATTAAGAAATATTTCTCTTAGTATAATTTAAACAAACTGATGAAGACATACTTTCTAGGTAGTCTGTGAAACAAGGAATACATCTTTTTCTAAACAGCTTAGGTACTATACTCCAAAATATATTTAGCCTAGCAGAAGCAAGACTGTGCCTAAACATTCATTCAAATAACTCTTTACATGAAGACATACAAAGAAAGTTCACAGTAGCAAACCAACAGCCAAAATCTGAAACACACTAAACAGCGCTATTGAAAGAGGAAGAAAATGTTCATAAACTGTGTTTAACAAAACAGTATTTCAAGGCTAAGGAAAATACTTCCTGATGTGTTTGACCATTTTCTACATGCTATCTAGCATTCTTCATAGACTTAAATTCATACCATCAATTTTCATAATTCATACTTCATTTAACTGGTTTTCCTTATTGGGCTTCAGGAGTCAGTATTTTTGGTCTGGTTTTCAGGTTGGGTTGTTTTTTCTGTTTTGCTGTTGTTTACTGTTGTTTTGGGGTTTTGTTTATTTTTATTTCAAGAACCACCACCATTCCCTTTTTATTTCCCCCCAGGTTAACAGCAGCATAAGAAAGAACACTAAGAATACTATCAGAAGCACTTTGGTTCAAAACTATAGTTCACTCTAGGCAGAAGAATACCAACTATTTTTTTCAGCCCTCACAGCACCCCATGCTCCTAATTAGCAAGGAAATGAGTAAGACGAACAACTGTCAATAATGACACACTGCTTTATTTTCTCATGAAAGGCAAGAGACTTGACTTCAGGAGGTACAACCTTGTCATGAGGTACACATTCACTTTATCTCCTGTCATCATAACAGCAACAGTTTCGTTTATTTAGTATATCACATATCTCAATTAGAAGATGTGTTGCAATATTCTCGTTTTAGTAAAATGTTTACTAAATGTAGCTGTCACATTTTTCATTAAAATACACATGAGAATATGTTGCTATTTCTGAACACTGGCTACTACGTTCATCTTGGCAAAGGCAAGTGTAAGGCCAGTTCTATATAGCTCAGAGATTTTATGGCAGTTCTAAGAACACACTTTCAGTGCAATACAAGCAGCGCAGTCTATTCAATAGCTCTGCACTGAAATTAATCCTGCAAGAGTTTTTAAAAAGAACAACCATATTTTGTTAATTTCCATGTAAGAATCCTTAGGGATACAAATCTGAAATGTCAGCCACATTGTGGAACCCCAAATAAGGCTAGAATCCTACCTTGATGTTTGTAGTGAAACTAAGGATACAGGAAGCAAAAAAATTCACAAAAATGAAAATTAAGGCTAGAGAAATATAAAAAGCTTTTAGTTTTCTTTTGTGTTGAGAGTTGCAAACATGAAAGCAATGGATGGGATCAGTCTTTTATCAGAGTTGCTGGGAAGGAGCAGCAAAGAAAATACACTTTGCGTTCCCTATGACATAACTTGAGTGTCAGTAGCTCTGCTACCTTTCACCTTAGTTGCTGCACTTAGTGAGCAACCTGAGTGGACAACATTCCATGAAAACCGGAAGGACGCTGCAGAGGACTTTGTGGTTACCTATGTCTTCCACAAATTCCTGAGACAGGCATCTACATTATCTTTTGGAGTTAGCTTCTACCTTTATTTGCAAACAGTCCTTGTTAAGCAGATTTCAAAACAGATGTTCTAAGAATAAATGGCTATTTTCTGCCCCAAAAGATCTTTCTAATAAATAATGGTCCTTTACTGCCATTTTCTTTTCAGATATTCATAGATGATGATACTTACGAATAAAAGTAAGCATAGAGCCATTTAATTATGTATTTTTATTTCATCTGCAGTTTCTTTCAACTGGCTTGGAGAAACACAGAAGTGACTCAATTTGACTGCAGTCAAGCTAATCGTTTACACATACCAAAGAATGGCATAGGTAGTACGTATTCAGAGGTCAGTTTCAGACAACAGTAAGGCCTAGACTACATTCTTCAATCCCAGAAAAATTACAGAAATAAAACGAATAGTTATGACTAACACCAATAACCTGTATATTCTGCACACACTAAATCCTAGACAAACATACCATAGAACCCATCAAGTCACTGCTGTTATTTACATGACACAGAGAAAAAGCATTTTCTAGACACAAGACTAACATAATTAAAAACAAGCAGCTGGCAAAACAAAATCCCCAGGCTATGAGTCAACACAAGCTGCTTGAAACAAGCTAATAAAACACTAAGTTATAAGTTAAGATGGTAAGAACAGAATAAACTTCCTGAAGAGTTATAGCAGTTACTATGACCAAAAGCAGTTACCACTCCCTCACCTTGCGTGTGAGGGAGCTTGGTTTCCATGTTCCTGTATCAAACAGATGTTTGTGCAATGCTGACTAAAGTGTGATCTTATATCCAACACAAGACCAGCAAAACCACTGGATCATTGTTCTCAAACAAATAAGAATCTTACAAGAAATGTGTGAAGAGATGAGTCTAGGAGCTGAGCAAAAAATACAGAACGTCTAAAGATTACATTATCCCAGCCCCAAACCACAGCTGAATGGTTCTATGCAGCACATCAGACTAAACTCAGGTTCTGTTTCACTACTATATTTGCTTATTACATCAATCTTTTGTAAAACATACCACTAAGCAAGATGCTTCAATATCACAAGTCTGTTAATATTAGAATCTACAATATTAGAATTTAACTAACAAATCATGGTATCTATGGGCTTAAGTCAAGTAACTGCAAATTCTTCTTACACGTCCTCATTAAGAAGTGATTCACAATAGCACAGCAACGGAAACTTGTTACATCATGCCTAAAACCAAAAAAAAAAATAAAAAACATTCCTCAGGGCAGAAGCCACATCTCCTCTTTGTTCTATGAAATGTTTAGTACACGTTTTGTTGCTTTACAGAGTTAAAGGAATTCTAGAGCGTGAAAATGGAGAGGCTGCAGCATGTAGCTGCAAGCTAACTGGGTCCTTCATCAAGGAGAAATAATCCACTGATGAGAGACACTGCCATTTCAAATGAATACAGTCTGTCAGAGACCACAAGCCTAGACAGCAGGATTAGTTAACCACTCACTGTCTGCTGTCTTACCCAGAAAGAGACACAGATTCCAACTCTAGGTACAAAAATCAGCACTATCAATACCCCTTACTTTCATGTAAATTTTGCTGGCTATGACTAACTTAGCAACTAGTACTGCAGAACACAAAAGTAAAACTGGTGCAAAGGTCCCAGGAATCACCTCTAGTCCCTCAGGTGATTCACTTCAACCAGCTCTACTCTAGTCTAGTGAAATATGTACACCTTGGCAAGTGGGCTGCATAACATACATGCTATCCTAGATCCCATCTTCCATTTCACTGGCTGAAAGAAACAGAGTTTGTGGTTGCAAAGATGACTTTACAACACAAGTTAAAAAGGGCAGTAACTGCGAGCAGTATGGAAATCTGCCTCAAATGCACACTTCTGACCACCACTAAAAAGGTAATACAGGCACGCCTAATTATAACTCAGTTATAGCCCAGATTCACAAACTGCTACAGACAGATTTACTGCCAGACTTCCCCACAGAAGACACCTTCAAGTAAGAAGGTAATTTGCAGCTAAATGGACAAACAATTTGGATGACAGCACACTACTTTTTATATTAAAACCCCATACACATGAACTACATCTCAGAATTAGGGAGGTAGCAATATTTCATCCTACCAGCTATCATGGACTTATTGCTGGGGTTTTGCTGGAACTTCTTATTCCCTTCACATCTTGGCTGTCAATTATGGAATCACACGCAGGATTTAGAAGTTCTGGTTTTGGGGCTTTTGTTTTTTAAAGTACTTTCACTAATCACTATACATGAGTGTAAATTGAAAGTAGCTGCTCAGTTGGTTGATGTTTCTCCACAACAGTATTTTTCCAAATCGGAGTTTGAATTTTAACAAGAGTTACAATTTTTGATTGTGTTATTCTTAGTCCAGCTTCTATTTTTTTCCATACAAAAAAATATTTAAAAGTATGGCGTATTTTCATAGAGACGGTATTTATATACTCGGTAATCACTAACCTTTTTCTAGTCATTAAATTTTAAGAACTGAATAAATATTTTCACTCATATTTTTGCACCGTACCTTTCAAACTTTTTAAGCATCAGGTAACTCCTTTTGTACTCCTGACCTGAACTATAATTTCCATCAGAAAAATACTTGGGTGCTTGGTTCAACACCACTTCAATTCCAAGCTCTAGACTATTCCTGCCCTGTTTAAAGTCTAAGCAGAGCCAAGACCATATAACATTCAACCTGGAGAGTAGTAATGTGGTATTTGGTTCTTTTGATCCCCTACCAAAAATAAAGGCAGCAGGATGATCCTATCAACTAAGATGACTTAATAAACACAAAATTAAGCTTTAGTAGCTTGCAATACATGGAGAACAGAAATAGAGACAGCACTGAATACTTCTGTCATGTTATTACAAGATGCAATCTCTCAGGAACAGTTTCAATTACAAAGTTTTTAAATCAGACCAAGCCTAAAGGTTAACCTAGCTTTCAATTCTACCCATAAACCAAACATAAGACACGTGAACAATCCTAACATAAGAAAGACTAAACCAAACCAGACTCTACATGGACTTCCCTATCCTTATGAAAGGGAGGCTTTAACAGAAGCTTTTGTTCCTGTTACCGTGTGCTAATTTCATGAAATTCCTCTTTCCTAATCCCATTCCACTGGAGGAAACTTATTTTTACATATACATACACCTATGTACGTATACACACATACACACAAACACAAGAATTTGCAGCTTCTCAAATTAGATACTAACGCAGCCAAGTCAGTCATGACTAACCAGGAAATTGCCATCTATTCCAAGCCCAGTGCATAAAGAAACACATCCATTTCCTAGACTTTTCAAAGACTTTAAAATATAAGGTGCTCACTAAGAAAGGTTGTTACAGCTATCTAAGAAACAGAAAAGGCCAAGATTTAATAAGTAGTCACACATGAAGTAAATCAACAGTCAAACAATAACCTGTAGTACAAGGAATTCCAAGTCCGTTGACCATATCTATGCACGTTATAAAGCACAAGTAAAATTAAATCATTCCATACTCAAATCTCTTTCCATAGCTGGCTGTCATAATAAACTCACCCTTTTTTCAGCAACAGAAACACAGTACATCTGAGCAGGTAATAGTAAATGTCCTCTAACAATAGCATCTCTCCCCTATTCATAGGGAAGTCAGGGTAGCAAAGAGAAAAACTACCATACTATTTTTTATTACATTACTTGAAATTACACTGAACTCAGGTTTAACACCATCTGGCCTACTAGAGGAACAAATGAGTTAATTACATATGCAACCTCTCTGTTCTATATATTTCAAAAAGAAAAATCATTCCATGCTCTAAACCAGGATATACATTTTACTTTGTAAGACTTGTAGAAACTGTGACACATGGAAAAGTAGGAAAAGTTACTGGAAGACATCAAGGGGATAATTTTAAGACTGGCCATACCACAACAGCCAGATCTGAAGTTCTTTATCAGCTTTGCTAATTTTATAATAAGGAAAAAGGTTGAAACTTCTCAACTGAAAGTAGCTCTGCAGCTAGGAACTTCCATAGGGATGTGAGTATGGCATGACAAATGAAAACTTTTGGGCTCAGACTATTAGTACTGAGACTACAGTTTCACAGCCATTCCTTCAGTAGCAATTGTTTTAGACACGGCTGGTCTTCTGTCCAAGCCAGTTGTGTTTCCACTCCAGTGTTCCTTCCCATTGTCACAGCCCAGCTGCTTGCAAATTCAGCATTGCTCATCTGTTGCTGGTACTAGAGCACGGACAAGTGACCTGGGCAGAGCAGGAATATGGGGATGTAAATCTGCTACAACACTGATGCTTGAATAACTACTTGCTGGACTATTCCTAAACAATATGGCAAGGAAATACACCAACACCCACTCAAGCACAGAGTAAATACAAAACTGCTATTGAAATGCATTTTAAGCAACATTAATTACTGAATTAAAAAACAGAAAACCAAACTAGAGAATACTGACATATTTTTCTCAACTGACAACTCTGAAAGCAATGCCTCTTGCAACTACTCTAGAAAGGGATCAAATGGGAAAACACTTCATGTTTATATATTTTCTATATAAAACACTGAACAATAAAAAGGCGAAAATTTTAAATACTTCAAACAACTGAATATGATTCTATCATACTGTTATTTTATAAACGAACACATATAGCCATCCTTTTTACAGATTTTTTTTTTTAGCTCAGCTCTAAACAAAGAAGGAAATCCATCACTTAGGAGATCAGTGACAAATCATTCATCTGTAGAACTAATGTTTTAATTAGCAGCTGTATAAAGCAAAGACATATTATTAAGCCTCCATGAAAGAATATACTGTTGTTAGGTGTTTTACATTGACTTAATATCTAACCAATGACTACTGAATGTCATTAATGTTATTACTGACTTGCCTATATCATCAAAACCTTTTTTTTTGATTGTAACCAAAGACGTTTATAAGAAACAACACACCCCGAGCTATTTTCTAACCACTTTTCCGACACGAATATTCAATGACAGTCAGTTCTGTAAAACTGAAATCAAAGTGATCATATTGTCACTGCTATATTTAAAAATGTAACACTTAAACAGAATGATAGGTGTTTTCAAGCATTAGTACAGAGGAAATCATAGAATCATAGAATAGTTAGGGTTGGAAAGGACCTCAAGATCATCGAGTTCCAACCCCCCTGCCATGGGCAGGGACACCTCCCACTAAACCATGCACTGACAGGTATAAGGAAATGGAAAAACAAACCAAAACAATCATAAGCCTGCCAGTAATAAAACACATTTAACTCTTCAGAAAAAAATTCTTCAACATAATGATGTATGTTAAAAGATAGACACGTAGTGTTTGGGGATACACAGAAGAACAGAAGAAATATAATATACAAGTTTCAATCACTCACCATCTGAATTGGTTTTTTGTGAAGATCTCGTTCAGTCACCAACTTTTCTTGGTCAGTAACATAAAGGCCTTTTTGAGCCAGGGCTTGTATAACAGCATCATGACCTAGAAGTGGTTTTGCAGCATCGCTCTTGAGAATAAGGCTACCAGCACGACAGTAGAGTTCTGCAGACAGCAGCAAATTAACAACAGGTGGTTTAATGTGCTCCTGGTCATACTGGTCTGTGTAAAATGGCTCACGTAGTTCTTGTGGAACGTTTTCTACAAAGAAAATAAAAGATACAGTATTAGGCTTTTTTTGTATGTATGAACTCAAACTTATGTCAAAGAAAGCATACTCAAGGGAAGGCCAGAGTCATTATCAGTCATCACAATATAAAATGCTAGGGAAAATTGCATGTAAAGGTAGCATTTGAGCTACAAATAGGAACTTAAGAAAAATTAAAGACCGATTCCACATTGCAAAGGCCACACTAGAAGGCCAACCTGTGGTTACAGCATTGTTACTTGGAAATGTTCTGGCTTCTCCAAATACATGTCCAAATAGTTTAATTTCCTTTGGCATAACATTATATAGTCAGACATACAAAGGCAGAACAACATCCATTTAAATACAAACCTTGTCTCTATTACAAAAATAGAATGGACTTAGAATGCTATATTTTAGCACAGATTAATTTGAGACAAAAAGGGCACCTTCCACTCAGCATCCTTCTAGGTTTCATATATGCAAGAGAAATTTGATTACTATACTATCTATTTCAAAGGTCATGCATCACAGACTGATGAGAATCCATCAGCTCAAAATAATAGGGAAAGTTACAAAATATTATCAGCTTCATTCTGAAAAATACTGAATTATTATTTGCCCATCTGTGTAACTGACTTCCTTTAGAACTGTGGCTTTCCTTTTCCAGGGAACTGGCTTAGCACCCACAGAAAGGTGTGCAAGATTCTTTGAAGTTTATGCTGAGATTTTAACTCCCAAATTAGCATTCCAAGACAGCCTATCAGTTTTTTCCAAATAAAGACAGATTAGATAACACAATACAGGTAGATTATATTTACAGTTGTCTGCCATAAAAATAATAGTTATAAATTAATTCTATATGGTACTAGATCAAATTAAATTAAATCACTAGAGAAGTGGAAAGTAACTTAGACATGCTTTCACACTTCACCTTTCTTGACAGATACTGCAAGATGCTCAATTTTCCTTGTATTTCACTCTCCACTGCTGTAAAACTAGTCAAACCAACAGCATTTATGGGATAAAGACCAGGTGATTCTTTTCCTGAGCCCAAATGGAAAAGTCTAATTGCTACAAGGAAAAAAAAAGCGAACAAAGGTTTAGGAAAATAGTTACGCAACTCTAGGTACCTATCCCCTTTGCCTTCATCTGGATAGAAGGTTAGAGACAAGGTTTGAAGCAGAGGGCGGAGTAAACAGCCCAATAAGGGTGGAGCAGGAGAGAGAGAAGCAACAGAACATGCCATCACAAGATAATGACAGATTATCTTCTTCCTCATACATACTCCATTGCAGTTTATGTGCTTCCATTATAGGCTTTGGAAGAAAGAGCTAGCTACCTTCTAGCTATGAAAGGAAAAGATACACATTATAGAATGCAAAAAGGGAAAGAAATATGACATTTAAGAAAGTATGAGTTAATAAGGATGGTAAAAAAAAAAATATCACTTCTTATTTGCTAATTCAGAATATCAGGGGGAAGAGAGGTATTATCTATAATTTGCTTAAACCAGGAGCCTAAATTTGGCTTGAAACCTGACAGCTCTGTTTCAGAAGACAGATTGAAAACACACTGTCAGCAAAATTACATTGCCCTTTACAAGCCTAATGCCTAACAACATTACTTTTTCCCAAGATAATAATAGAACTACTAACAGAAAAACCCACACCAGTGTCAGGCCATGATATTGCCATATTCTCTTGTCACTTCCCAGCCTTACTTACTGGCTCTAGAGGACCTACAATCACTCAAGACTAGGAAAGGCACTTACAATTAAAGAACTCCATGAGCTGCTAGTTGCCTGTTTCCCTAGGTATTATTTCCATCTATCACAATTTTACCTGTCCTTCTTGCTTTCCCTTGTTTGTCCATATGTTGTCAATTTCAATATTAAGCTTATTATTTCTGAAGTCCCCCATGATCCATCTCCATCATGGAATCAGGAGCTCATTCCTCATATAACATTATCCTCTCAAATTCCAAATGCCAACTTTCAAAGCATCTTCATGCTATCTCCTCAAGCTAGAGAGCATTAGAATTATTATTTCTAATATCACACAGTGCACAAGCAGCAGATTTTGCCTTCTTTGAAACACACCCACCCACCATTTTTTAATCACATAGGAAGTTAGATGGAATCAGGGGCAACAGGGAGGACGATATAAAGCCATCTGTAATTTCTTAGAAGACCTAAGAAAGTCTAAATGGCAATGACAGGTTTCAAGTATGAAAATTTGAGCCAGAAAAGAAATCTAAAGACAAGAAATAGCTCATTGCCTGTTCATGAGTAACTTCTGATCTTCAGTATCACTGAAACAGGCCTTAAAGTGACAAGGTAAGATGTAATGAATGCATTTATCATGAAAGTATGCTATTACTGGGTTTTAGTAATGAAAAACATCCTCAATACACTAAAAAACCCCAAACCAAATAAGATGATAACTATCAAGGGCAAACAGAGTTATTTGCAAAGGGCATTTCAGCTTCTGAAAAATACAGCAAAAGCAAGGTGAGATGTATGTTTGATTTGTTTTTTTTACTTCATTGGTGGTCACAAAAATATATGTGGAATAGAAACTTCCTGATGTTCATTAAAAAAAAAGAAAAATTTATTAGTGAATCAGGACACAGAAATAAGGGCCTAGGAAGATAAACGGTGACTACAGACATACTCTGAATTTGTAAAAAGAAAAGTTGTGAAAGCACACAAAATCCCTGCTGCAACAAGATCAGAAGTCTTCACAAAAACTCCTGTCACAACTCCCTCCGCACAGACAGAACCACACGTACTTTTCTGCATTTAAAACATGTATCAAACTGGTTGGTATCAGAATAGACCTTGACAGAAGATTCAAACTGTGTTCTCATTTCTGTTACAGTTTAAAAGGAAAAAAACCCACAAAACCAAGCACAGCAGCTGGACATGAAGGAAACTCTTCCTGCTACTGATCTCAAACTAACAGCCTTTCCAAAGCTGGCATGGGTTGCCTTTGCAGTCCTGCGGAGGAGAATTTCGAGGCTATGTCCGGTTCTCAGCAGATTATCAGAACGACCAACAGGGTCAAAAGCCTTTATTGACAGTTCTGGCAGGACTGGGGATTGTTAACTAGATCTGCTAGGCAGAGAAGAATTTTAACACTAATTCCCAAGATACAACATTTTACCAACCCCTTTTCTTCACCCATCTGACAAGCACCTTTTAAGATTAAACTTGAAGTCAATGAACTCTTTTGAAATAAATACCTTGTTGCACATGCTGCCATAGACTGCCATTGGCCCTTGAAATTTGTGGCAAAGTACAGGATTATGCCAGGGAGGTATACCGAGGACACAGAGTTCAGGGAGTCGAGCACATAAAATACGGATGAGACTGTGGGAACTGGGTCTACTTCTGCTGGAGAGACGCTGGGAGGATCTCTTCCAGCACTCAATGGGCAGGTTTTAGAAACAGACTTGGGCTGTGAAGCGACACAAGGCAGTGGCCACACATTGCCACAAGGAAAATTTTAACTGGATAGAAGTAAAAACAGTTCTTCAACGCAAGAGCAGCAGAGAAGACGCAAGGTGCCTGAGGACCCAGCTGTGAAACCACCAGCCACATGGACTTCCAATGCTTGAGTGGACAAGACCCCGATAAACCTCTTCTAACTCTGAAGCCCGCTCTTCTTGGAGCAGGAGGTTAAACTGGACAATCTCCAGAGACTATTTTTACCTTATTTTTTTTTCTGAATTCGTCAACAGGACCACAAGTTTCAATTTTGGAAAACTTTTTGGGGTATGTACTTAAGAAAATGCAGTTTGACACTGAATTTCATATTGAACTGTGAAGAGAATAAATGAAGCTATATACAAGTTCAACACAGGGGGAGAAAAAAAAGGAAATACCACATTAGCCCAAAACAATAATGAAAACTTCATAATCAGGCTAACGTTAAAAAAGTGTTCAACACATGTTCAGGTAATATTTCACAATGGAATATATCACAATGGACTGAAAAGTTCTGCATATGCTCTCTTTAGAGAAGAAAGGGCTTTAATGCAAACAAGGGATTATTATTTCTCCCCACCATGAAATTGAATTGTAAATTAACTTTTCATTTAAACGGACCTTTTTAAATGAAGGAATCATCTAAAAATAATTCATGGCTACCACCCCTGAATTTACCTTTAAAACCTGTTTTATAAATGAAATTCTCTGCTCAGTTCAGTGTGAATTACTCCTTGGAGAATAGTCTGAATTCCTCTTTTGGAAAAATTTCTTTTATTAGTATGAAAAGTCTACACTTTCTTTAAAAATAAACTGTGTTTTTGTAAAGTTTCCACACATGACTACAATCCTCTGAGGTACACCACTATCAAGTTTTTCAAATTTACAAGACCGAACTCTTCCAAGTTTATGAATGTTTGCATTAAGGAGGTCCAAAAGTTCAGAAGTTTTTGTCAACAAGGTCTCTTTTTCACTTTTCTTTTTTTAATCCTGGCGATACTATAATCAAGTTAAATTCTTTCAGTATGGGCTAATTAAAATATAGATCATTCCTGAGAGCCACAAGGCCACATTAAGCCTCAGCCTAGAAACCTTCAATCTTTACAGGTTATTGACGTCAATCAACAAAGACATTAAGGAAAAAAATTGTGCAAGACTGAGACTTAATACAGAATAATTTTATGAAAATTCTGACTAATACCTTTAATCACTTCCTACTGCAAACTAGTTGAAGAATTTATGAAAAAACTTAATGGACTGAATTACTTTACAGCTTTCTGCAAGGCAGCAAAGGTATGCTTTCGTCATATGGTAACACTGTTAAGTTACTTCATTCAGGCTCCTACTTCGCAACAAGAATTCTGGGGCCCCATTTGCCAATTGAGCACAAGAGAGCATAGCTTTGCATGGAAGTCAAGAGTCCAAGGACTTAGAGCAGGTCAGAGAAGCATGATTTATATTATTTTGCTTCTGATGATTCTTTGTAGTTGCCTTAGTAAAGAGGGAGACATGTCAAACTGCTGTTTTACTTTGAAGCCACCTTCAATGGTGCTGATGAGTACTCTGGTTCTAAGTTTTACATCAGGTTAGTAACCAATGAAGCAAGTTGATGCTACCAAAAAGAGAAATCATGAAACAACATTTTGAATCGGGAAGTGGAAAACAAAATGAGACAGTTGATATGAAAAGCATCTTTATTTTTTGGTTTGTTGAACCAGTTTGCCACTTATATAGCTCTTGGCTAGCATGCCGTAAGTGTAGTTCTGCCTATAGGAAAGTGCCTAAATGGTCAACCTCTGTAAATTTATGTCAGGCAATTTCAGTATCACAATTCTTAACTCTGTTCAGCTAACTAAAATGAACTTGTGAGATCCTTAGATTTAACATCACATAAGTACTATGAATGAACAGACCCTACCCTCTTGCCTCTAGATGCCAAAAAAAATTAACCACTAACCACTGCTTTGACAGCAGTTTTGTACTTCTAAGGGATTCCTTATGAAAAACAAACCAACCAACAAACACAAAAACCAAAATCACAAAACATCCGAGGAAAAAACATACACAGGCTCTACCTTCATAGCCCACCCAGATTTCAATTATTTCTTTGAACCCTGAGAATCACATAAAAAATGCTCTACTGGGTCACACTGTCGACCCCATCCAGTATTCTGTCTTCAGTAGCACAACAGGAAGTGCTACTCACAAAGCATTAAGAATTTGACTGGCAGAGGCATTTCCTATTAAAATGGGAAAGTTTAACATCTGCTGTACTGAAGCCTACATATTGATTTAGGTTTTGATAAACAAAAGAATGACTTAGAATTCACCCTGGCAATAAAGAGATCTATTTGTATTAGCATTAATACCTTTAGAACTTATTTTTGGGAAAGGCAAGACATTTCAACTCTGTAGCAAAATAATAAATTTACCACCTGAACCAGTAATTATGTATTCTCCAAGGGGGAGGGGGAAATGTGTGTGCACGTGTAAGAAGGACTCACCCTATTTTTTGAATGCCTTGAAGGTTTTTCACCTCAGCCCCATTTTCCAGAACAGTCAGCAAAAATACTCTAGAGCCCTGTGTTCATACGCACCAACTACAACCTCAGACGGCTCTACCAAACCTACTAGTTTCAGAAGCTCATATAATTCTATTTAATTTGAAAAAGTGATCCACAGACAAACCATGTTTTAAATGTGTTCTACAGAAAGGAGCGATAAGATCAACTTTTAAGTAGACCATTTTAGGAGATTATTAGTCCAACCAACTTATTTCAGCAGGATTGACCGAAGCACCAATTTGCAAGCACCTGATTTCAAGAGACGATGGAAAAGAAATCTATTAAAACAGTATTTCCTCACAAGAATCTCAAACACTTGCTTCTGTACTTCCAACTCTTAGGCATTTTGTGCTAGTTGCCAAACTGAGTAAAACTGAAGAGATTTGGCCTGCTAGGAAAAGATTCAAAGATGTCCTGGCCCGCAACAGTCAACATAGCAAATGAGACTATTTAGTTAAAAGTTGTTTCCAGTAGAACCATGAAGGGAGGAAATTAACATTGCATATCTGACAGAAACATCTGTAAACAGCAATAAGTAGCTGCATGCGAATTCTGAAAATATTAATCAACACTAGAAACCTATTTTTAAGCTTCTTGAGCAATGCTTCATTAAAGATGATGCAATTTGTAATCAATAGCTTCAGACACCTATAAAGGATAATGGATGGATGGGCTATTTTATTTTGGTTGCAGAAAACACAGCAAGGTTTAGGACAAGCATTCACATCTGTGCAGCTTTTATTTACATTACTCCCATCAAAAAAACTTAATGCTAAGCCAGTGAAATTTATTACTGCAGCAGGAGAATATGTTGTATGAACAGTAGAACAGCAACAGATTTGAGTTTAAAATTACTCCCATAATTTTCTGAGAATCATACATGTCACAATAGCCTTAACTCAGTAACTAAAAATTGGATTCAAAGCTGCCTGAAAAACAATTTTCCAAGAGTACTCAGATATCCCCTCTCAAGCAGGAAGAATGTGCACGTCAAAGTTCAAGAGTTAGTACCTTCATCTGTACTAACTGTGGTTTTAGAGAAGCAATTCCAAGCTACAATGGGATTGAAAGCATTTTCCAGGATAAAGTTATAATTCAAGATGTTAGAACAAGTGCAGAGGAGGGCCACGAGGATGATCAGGGGACTGGAGCACCTCTCGTATGAAGATAGGCTGAGAAAATTGGGGCTGTTCAGCCTGCAGAAGAGAAGGCTGCGTGGAGACCTCATAGCAGCCTTCCAATACCTGAAGGGGGCCTATAGGGATGCTGGGGAGGGACTCTTCATTAGGGACTGTGGTGAGAGGACAAGGGGTAATGGGTTTAAACTTAAACAGGGGAGGTTTAGATTGGATATGAGGAAGAAATTCTTTCCTGTAATGGTGGTGAGGCCCTGGAATGGGTTGCCCAGGGAGATTGTGGATGCTTCATCCCTGGCGGCGTTCGAGGTGGGGTTGGACATAGCCTTGGATGGCATGGTTTAGTGGGAGGTGTCCCTGCCCATGGCAGGGGGGTTGGAACTCGATGATCTTGAGGTCCTTTCCAACCCTTACTATTCTATGATTCTATGATTTTGATAAGTGGTAGAAGTGGTTTGAAAATAGGATGCAGTTATATAAGTATAGCTGCAAAGCAGGAACCTACAACTGTACAATTACAAGATGGGAACAACTGAGTAGGCAGCAGTTCTGCAGAGAAAGATATGGAGCTACAGTGAATCACAGACTGAATGAGTCAACAGTTCTAGGCTGATGCAAAAATGACAAACATCATATTCTAGTGAATAAATGAGAGCATTACAGGTTGCAAAGATGAAGTAATTTTTCAAATCTACCCTGTACTGATAAGGGTTTAGCTTGCCCATTAGACCTAGATTTAAGTACAGAATTCACGCAAAACCTACCACAGAAAAAATACAGGTAAAAAAACAACCAAGCAAAAAATAACAAATCCAAAACACCCAGAAAGAGCCCCAAAAAAACCTGACTCACAAAAATGAAGTTGAAAAAAAAGCCTGTTTTATCTAAACAGCAGAACAAAGAGGAGACACTTTTTTTTATTACGTGAAAGATGTTACAAACAGGTAAGGTGCCCACCAGGGAATAGATATATCCACCAGGAATAGGATAACTGATCATTTACAGTGTAGCAAAAGACATCAAGATTATCATGCTGTTCTAACAACTCGAGGTAAATAAGGATTCAAAATGTCTAGCAGACATACTGAGGAATCCCTGTAATTAGAGATTTTCAAAAAACAGGATAAATAAACATCTGTCAGAAATGATGTATATTTAGCTCAGCATGTCTTTAGGATGGTGGATGGATAACAAGCTTTCCAGCCACATTCTGAGAAGACAAAAACTTCACACTACAAAACAATGAAATCTACAACCATTGTTTTAGTAATACAAAGGACAGAGTAACACAACATCAGGACCTTTTTAAAATTATTCCTATGAATTAAGTCCCACTATACTTTTAAGCTGAAGTATACAATACCAATACAGTTCAACAACCTCTCTGAAAAGCAGTTTTTCCATACTGAAATGGTTAACTCCCAGTACTGGAAGTTAATGCTGCAGTATAGTGTCTGCAGAGTTAATTTCTAAGGTCAAACATGCCCACTTTCATGCTTGCAGCAAAACATGAAGGCACAAAATCCTACACTCCCTCTACACTTAAATATGAATGTTATCTTCACCTGGCATTTCTTAAAAAATAAATATAAATAAATAATCATACGAGATGCCTTTGACAACTGTTAGTACACCCTTACTCTCCTAAGAGACCTTATTAATAAGGCAACTTACTTTGACTTGCCTGTGCTGTAGGCCAGAGTCCACTCTTGCAGCTTCACTGAGGACAACAACAACATGCAATTGGTGTCTCAGTTTTTGGACACTGAGAGACATCAATTAAACACAAAAAGTCGCTATAAAATGTTAACAAACAGTACTTATAAAAATATCTTTTTTGTTTTCCCTAGAAAAAATTCTCTTCACAACACCTAGCAAAGCTGTATCCACAATTTTGATTGTATTAAAATTTGCTTTTAAGAATGTGAAATATGTCCGCTGAAAAATGGGCCCATTTGGTATACAGATTTGATAAATAAAGTTTTACTTTTTTCCAGTGAATACATGATTGCAACAACTCAGACTTTTCATTAATCAAAATGAATGGCATTAATTTATTTCAGAGAGGGTGGGGAAAAAATCCTTCACTTCCCCAGCCCACTTAAGGAATTCCAACATTTCAGGGATAAAAAAAGAAATAAAATGCAGTACCCATAAACACACTAACCATCCTATTTCCTTTGTACAAATGTATATCACAATAAGGATAAGACATGACTGAGGCTGTGATCTACTCCAAAGAACTAAAATAACAACCCAAGCTTCCTTCTTGGAAAAGGTGAAGGTCAGTTCTTCTATTTTGCTTCAAGTAGAAAAGAAGCATTTGTATTGCAGGCATGCAGGTCTTGCATACTGTCTTTCCTGACTTCAGCCACAAAGTCTTCTTTGATGCTACTACTGATATTAATGTAGTGGAAGAACTGTGAGATCAGAAACACTACAATTGTGTACGTTTGCCCCTCTTCCTACAATTACATTACGGCAGTATTTAGAGGGCAGATAGAGCTATTATCCCCTTCAATCATGTTTCATTTGCAAATCTCAGAACAACCACAGTAATGAGGAGAAAGACTAATGGAATTTGTTTTGGATCATGCTTTCTATGGAAAGTAGGAATAAAGTACCCTGCAAGTTCCTTTACACACCCAATAGAAACTCAACCAATATAAACCAACACATTTCAACCACAGGCTGAGAATTTGTAAGACTCCAGTAGAAAACACTTTCCAGGTTACAATGCTAGGTTACATAATGGCATAAGCACTGTACACCCAGGATCCCATGAGTAGAGTCTATAGAGCCAAGCTACCTAAAAAGATAATGATCCCTGAAAATGCTGAATCAAGGTCTTCCAAGAATTTTCACTACTACAATTTTATCTCTTATGTCTGCATAGCCAATAAAAGCACACATAACAATATCATATACTTGCCCACATTTCACAAAGGAAAGTAAACAGAGTTGATTGACAAATTTTTATATGCAAACAGTATTTTGATCCTTTTCTTCTTTCTGAAGTGACAAACATTATTTCCATAGCTACTGACCCTACTGAAATTTCACTAAGTTCAACCACTTAGAAAACAGCTTTTGGGAAGAACCATGTAAAACATAAACAGCTCCCTGAGGCATCATAAAGGTACACCTTTAACCCCATTCAAATACGTAACAATGCTCTGGCCCTAAACAAATGTAAAAGGTGCAAAATCCCAGAAAAAGGAACCTTTTCCTCTTACTCTATAAAGAATAGGAGTAAAAATATTGACTGTTACTTTGTAATTCAATTTCAAAGAAAAATCCTATTTTTAACCTGCAGAGCATCAAGTGATACACATCAAATGATATACTACAGCTATATTCAAACAAAAGCAAGAAACAAACAAAAACCACAGACAAAATAAAATAAAAAAAAACCAAAAAAACAAAAAACAAAAACAAAGCCACAGCTTGGTAAGTTTTCAAAATACTTCCCTTAGAAGACTTCTGTAAGTCTGGTGTATTCCTCAAGGCCCAACAATATTTCAGGCATAGAATAATAGGTCTGGTATTCCTCAAGGCCCAGGTTTTCAAAGACAGAGCAGTGATGCCTTTCAGAGGCATTATAATCAATTCCATTGAGGCTTGCAGACAGGGAGAGCCTTCTGTATTGCGCAGGCCAAAACCTGGCATTAAACGCTCTTTTTTCATGAAACCCTTTTTACTGCTTAACCACTCAAATAGCTACAGGCTACCGTCACACATGTCAAAACAGCACACTTCCATTTCCATTGCTAGCCCCCAATTCAGCTCTTAAAACAACATTAGGAAAATCATCGAGATAACAGACAAACACGGATTACATGGTTGTTCAGGGCTTTTTTGCATTCTAGAAGTGTGACCTGGTGAATAAATAAAACACCATTTACAGAGTTCGAGTCCTCAAATAAAACTGCAGTAACTCCAATGCACAAAAATTACATGCCAACAGAAACCGTGTTTTTCCAAAAAGACTACAGGTAATGAAAACACATAGAAAAACCGCAAAATCAAAAGCACACAAAAAAAACCCAAAAGGTATAAAGGGAACTAAAGATGAGGGAACTAAAGATGAGGGAACAGACCAAAGCGATTTCCTACGCACCTCCTACCCCCCTTTCCCAGCTCCCCAGGGAAAGACTCGCACGTCCTCAAGAGCGAAGCAACCAAGCAGGAATCGGCATCAAAGAAAGGGGAGAAGAAGAAGACGCCACCTACCTGTCCCAAAGGCTTTGGCCACTAGCCAGGCGAGATTACAGGCGATTTTCGCTCGAGAAAAATCATAATGGTCAAAAGGTTTGATGGCAGGAACAATGAAAGTCTTCCTCATCTCCTTGGCGTCTACGGCATCCCCCATCTTCTCACAGGACCCCTGACAATTGGGAACTTACATGGTTCTTCCTCCTCCTCCCGCGGCCGGGAGAGACGTCTGTAAAAACGCCGACAGCAGCTGAGGGCAGCGCTCAACCCAGCTGTCCGTAAAGGGCTAACGCCGCCTCCCGCCTTCCTCCGCACAGGAATGTAGCAGAGCCCGAGTGTCTTCTTCTTCTTCTTCTTCCTCCTCCTCGCTCTTTGTCTCAATTCACTCACGCCGCCCCCCACCCTCCGAAATACGGCCCCTGGCGGCCCCGGCCCCCCCTTCCCTGGGGAGACCCTCCGACCAGGGCTGGGCTCCCCGAGGCCGCCGCCAGCCCCTCGGCGCAGGTCGGGAGCCGCTAGCAAGGCCCCCGCAGCAGGCCGTGATAGGGCCCTACCCGGCCCCGGCAGAAGCGCCGAGATGTCAAAACGCCGGGGACCAGCCCCAAAACGCTGCGCAGCCCTCCGCGCCACGCCTTAGCAGCGGCCTGCAGCACACCGGGAGCAGTGCCGGCTCCCCTACCGCTGCCCTGCGCCCGCGGCGGCCCCGCCGCCCCTCAGCGAGCGGACGCGCTCCCGTCAGCCGCCGCCGCCGCTGCAGCTCTCCACCCGTGGCTGCCGCACTAGATGGGCGAGAGGCGGCTGCGCACGCGCTAACGCCACGGCTGCCACCGCCGCCGCCTCCCAGCTCGGGCGCCAGAGGCAGGGGCGGAGCGGCCCGCCTTCAGCCACCCGGCGGTCACATGGCGCCCCTACTGCACCGGGGGGCTCTTGGCGCCGGGCCGGGTGTTGGCTTCGGGCAAGTTAGGTATTGCCTCAGGTCTGGGGGAGCTTGGGCAGGCTGAGCTCGGCAGGAGAGAGCGGCGGAGCGTTTCCCGCCGGTAAGGGGGCGCCCGGCTGTGGGGAGAAGGGCGGTGTCCCTCGGGCGCTGGGCCCGCCCGCTGCCGGCGTCGCCGCTTCCCACAGCGGGGCCGGGTTTGCCTTCCCGCGCGCGGCCTTTGGCTGTTGGTGCTACTCTGTGGGAAAGCCGGGACCAGCCTCAGCGCTGGGTGCGAGCGGGACTGAGGAGCCACGGCCGCCTCTGTGGGGCGGGCCGGGCTGCGGCGGCGGCTTGTCGTCCCTCTTGGTGAATTGGTCCCTCCTCTTTTAAATTGCATCTATATATAACTTCTCGAATGCTCGGGTAGAAAAATGACAGAGCCTTAAAATGGTTCAGGGCCTGCTCATGTAATAACTGTAATAACAGGCAGTGGTGACAATTTGCCCTAGAGACCATCTGCTGCCTAACTCACCTGTACCTGGTCTGGTTTTGGAAATGCGTAAAATCACTTTAACAGCAGCCTGTGTGGAAAGAAGTATTAGTCACAGTAGGAACTAGTACCTGGGTGATTAATGACTTGCGTTTGTTGGGATGAGTTAGCTTGGAGGTGCGGGTCTGTGGGTGTGGCAGTCTTGGTGACAGCCTCATGGTGGTGACCCTGATGGGGAGGCCCTGCCCCTGCTATGCATGGTCACTGTGTAGCTGAGTGACCGGCAGTGCCAGGGGGTGGTAAATCTGTGCTTTTTGGCAACAAATAGTTATTAGGTTGGTGTGATGTAGAAGTGTGCCCTCCTTCCCTGCCAGCCTGGGTGCTCCAGTAAGCCATGCGGTGACGCAGTTAAGGAAGCTGATCTGGACATATGTCTTGGGTCACTGAAGGACCACTTCTGACTGACATCAGTACAGCTAACCTGCCTTTAGGGTGGTTTTTTTTTTGTTGGTTCCCCTCCCCGCCTTATAGTAAATTAGTGAGTGCCTTCCAAAACTGTTGCAGTCTGAGGTGGTTTGGATTTGAGTTTGGTTTATATTGGGTTTGGGGTTTTTTTTCAGGCCCACTGATTCTGGAAAAGAATATTTAGTCACAGTCTTAGCATTATACTATGAGGTTTCAAATAATACTTTATCCAGACTGTTATTTCTTTGTGTTTAAAGTGGACTGTGAATTGATCTGGACAGAAATTTTCCATTGCTACAAGGCTACGTATGCTTCTAGCACTTCATGTGCACAATTATACAAATGCCGTGATGATGAAGTCATAGTGTACTTTACAGTTTTACTGACATTAATCTATATTTACTAGGAGTGAGAAAATTAAGGGGTTATGGAGGTCAGCATTTGAAGAGATTATTGCAGAGTATTTCCCCATGTGCTCTTTGGGATGGAATTCCCAAACTGTCATGCATACTTGTCATAAGTGGTACATAGCTAGTTACAAAACTAGGAGCTGCTGCTGGCAGTATTCAGCAAATGGGAGGGGAGGAGGAAAGTTTAGGAATCCTTGCTTTAGCATACTTACGACTGACGTTCCCAGATCCTCTACAGCAGAAATGGGAATAATAATACCAAATTACCATAGAGGTGTGACTTGAGAAAATGTTGTCTCTTCAGGAGGAGTATATGCTTAATTTTCAACAACTAAAGTAAAACCTATATTTGCACGTTTTCCTGAATTATTTTTTATATATACTTTTGACATAAGTTATATTAGACATTATTTTAATTTCTTTTTTTTTTTTTTTTACAATTGCCACTAGAAAGCGAGTGTAATTCTTCCTGTATATTCAACATCAAACACTTGGAATTCTTATGCTTTAAAATCTCATGTGATTACAGCTAGAAAAAAAAATATATGTCCCAGATTCCAACTCATTTATTTCTTGTGTGACTAATAAAATACCAAAAAGTTAGATCATTTTACAGGACAACATGTTTAGGAAGACTATAAGGTGGTCATTTAAGTATGATGGATATAGGGTTCTTTTTACCCTTAGGGCAAAAGATTACAAACTAGTGAAATAATATGAAGCTCTCAGAAACAGCTTTTTTACAGAAACGTGTCATAATCCAAATAAGAAGCCATTGGATATATTTAATGTACTCCTGTATTTATCATCTGCTCCTGTGCACTTGCAAAACATCACATATGCAACTGCACTGTACCAGACACTGAGACTAGTGACACTTCCCTGAAGCAGATACAGATGTGTCCTGAATTCTTGCAATCACAAGCTCCTTGTTACTTTAAAAGTGAATATTGTTCTAGGGAATGCATCTCAAAAATGGGAATAGATACAACTATGGGTAGGTTCATAGAGCATTGCTACCAGTCTAATTTAAAATGCAGAAATTCTTGTGGGTTCAGAGCCTTTGTGCCAATGAAACCTGTTCAGTCACAGAACAAAATCTAAAGAAGCTGTGTTGTGGTAACTGCAATCAAAGTGGGATTTCTTAATTTGGTCAGTGCTCTTAGAAGTGAATGTATGAATATAAAATCAAGTATGTGTGAGTGAAAAAGAAGACATCACCACCAGTTGCTGGAGTTCTTGTGCCAGATCTTTTGCTTCTGCAGACATGCTAAAATGCAACGTTGCTTATTGCATCGTCAAAGATACCAGCAGTCATATTTTAAATAGTGATAACCTCTTCTGTACGCAATCTTTCTGCTGCAAAGTGTTTTACACTTTGAAGTTCATTCCAAGTGGAAAGACAAAGTGTTACAGATTAAAACAAGCAAGTCACACATACATTTTTTTTGCCTTCTTTCTCCCTCCCTCTACCCCAAATTAGAAACCCATTTGACTAGTTTTATCCTGTAATTACATCATAAACCTGATTCTTCACTGTCATGTGTCTAGCCATTTACACGGTGGGTATACCAAGCCTGTAGTCAGTGTGGGCAGCAAATATGATGGTGAAGCTATGAATAATAGTGTGGATGGCAGTTGTTACTAATAGTCGTAACCTTGGGAGATATTTTTTTTTTGGTTTGGGTTTGATTTTTTCTATTTCTTTTCAGATTTACTTGACTTCTGAAGAGGTCATGTAAAGAAGATGCCCTTAGACTAAATTCAGGCTAGTGCTAGATTACAGTGAGCATTCAAACTGGAATAATATTTCATGCATAACTTCATCCTTCCTAGTATTTGATTATAAAGTTAAAATGTTTGAAATTAGGAATGCCATTACTGGCTTTGCTGCGGCACTATCTGTAGCCATACTTGGCATTAGTGAACAATTTATCATGCTACCTACAAAAGGTAGTAAAACATTCCGCTTTCAGTTGGTTGTATTAGGGCAAATCCACAAACACAGCAGGTAACAAGTATTCTGCTGTGTAATGCTTCAGTCTTGGTGGTGAAAAAAGGCCATGAATAACACTGTAGGGATGATTATCTTTAATTGCTGCTATCAAATTTGCCTATTTAAGATGATCCCATCTATTTGCCTTAGCTTAGAGGGTATCAGTCATGGTAGACGTGGTGGTGACTGATGGGAGGAGTGTGTACTGTGGCCTTTAACCTCTGGCAAAGAGGCAGCATGCACAGCTTGATGTGGTACTGTCAGGCTGTCAACATGCAGACCTAGAAGCAGTCATGTCCCAGTGTGATCCTTCAGAAATGTGCTTTAGCAGGTTTGGTGTTGAGTATGTGAGGTTGAACAGGTAATCTGTAAATGATTCTGTAAGGTTATTACAGCATAGGATGACTTATGAACTTGAACTACTGATTTTCCAGTCTCTTAAACTTATGAGTAATGGTGAAAACAGTAGAACTGTAAAAGTGAAGAAATTATTTTTTAACATACTTATTATCAAGTGAGTCTCTGAATTATTAAACTTTTTTGGCATTATTACTGAAATGCATGTATGTAGTTTTTGCAAGGTAGGAGTTTTCTCAGTGCATGATTTTGGAGGGGAGTATGTTCTTCCTGTTGCAGGATGATAACAAAAGTACAAGAATAGTTACATAATTCTTGTCTTTCAAATTCTTCTATTAATTTATAACCAAAAAGTGCTGAGGCATTTAAAAGTGAAGAAAACAGCTTACAAACTTTACAGATTCCAGTAGAGTCATGTGTCAGAGGGAAAATAAACCTTTGTGTAACAGTTTAATTGCATTGCCTGTGATTTTTTTTCCTTTATACAGGTAAAAAATGGAAAACAGTGGAGTAATAGCTACTTCAGCTCATTTACTACTGAAAGCTAGACAACCAAAAAGCTGCCCAATGAGAATTAAATGTGGTACCTAAGTCACTTGTCTTAATACTTGTATGGTATGGGTTTCATTTCCTGAACTTGGCTTTGACCTAATGTAGCTCTGTGAAGAGGGGAGAAGAATTTCCATCTTCCTCCTGTTGATTTCACTGGTTCTAACCAAGCAACAGATCTGTCTCTTTCCTGTGGTCTGAGAGAGGCAGTGTCTTTCATCTCATCTGACACTCATGGCTTGTTTGTTTGTTTGTCTTTTTCTCTGGTCACTTGGGCATCATCTTTCCTGAGGGTAAATTTATATTTAATTTTTTTAACCTGGCTTTTGCACTGGTTGCTGTCATGTTCTGCCCATCTTCTGGAATTGCATTCGTGTGAGGGGTTTTAAGATTACTTTTCTTCCCAGCTGTGCTGTGCAATGCTCACTAATTCTACTCCTTTCTCCTTGACATTCCACTGTTGCCAGGTTCTCTGTGAAGAGCATGAATACCCTGGTATAACTGATATTTTCTATTATAAACTTTAAAACATGTGGATTAGGTCTTAGCCTCTTTCATGAGGTGAAATCTGTGTACTATCTCTTTCATGGCCACTTGGTGCCTCACATGTTTTCTAATGAAAATCCTTAATGTGATTTTATGAACATAACCTTTAAATACTAGAGCTGTAAAAGAAATGTCTGGGGAGAAACTTACATTCAAAAGACCACTTCAAACAGCAACAATAACAACAAATGCAATCTTATTGCCATTATGGTAGCTGTTATGGAGGATAATGCTTTATTTGCACCTCAGTTCAGAGGAAAATGGGCATGACTCTAGTTTTCCAATTTGGCATTCAGGTCTAAGAATAAATCCGCAAGAGTTAGTGAAAAAGTCTGAATGAGAGTGAATACTAAATAGTGCACTTTTTCCTGTTGAACTGTACTCCATTGAAGTCACTGGCTGTTTCTTTTTTTTTTTTTTAATTCTGCTTCTACACATGAAGAAATATCTGCATGTTCATAAAAGCTTATTTGTTTTGAGCATATGCATGATTTGTTAGTGGGGCATGAATAGACTTCAGTTCCCCATCTTTTGGCTCTGCTTTCAGTTTCCACTGAAGCCCATGTGTGTCTGAGTGAGAATAGCACTAAATAGGAGAGAATTCTGTGTTCAAACAGTAACATTCTGGTGTCGTTTAATTGCAGTAAAATTGTTGTTTGCAAGGGCTGGTTGTGAAGATGGCTGAAGAGAGGAAAGCAATGGAACAACATAGGAGACTATCTGATGAGTTTTGGGCTTTTTTTTTCCTATATATCTTCTTTGAAACTTCATGATCAAATTTTTCACCGATTTATTTTTGGTTATTTGGTTTTTGTTTCTTCTTTTGGCAGTTTCCCTTAATTTCCTGAGAAATTGCATGTTATGGATGAATTTTTGGGTACTACTTTAGGGAGCAGGTGTAAGTAGCTGGTACACTGTTCAAAATGTGTCTGTGGAAAGTGTGTAGCAAAGATGTTTATTGTAACCATTTATACACAGTGACCCTTTATGGCTTTGGAGATTTTGATTATGCATGCATGGTAAGGTCATCACAACCTGAGTGCATAGAACTGTTAAATTCAATTCTTTTTTGGCATAACTTTTTTATTTATAATATTTTCTGAGTAGCTTTACAAGATTTATGCTGTAAAGTTCATTTGGAAGCATGTTCAATATACAAAAATGTATAGGATGTCTAAGCCTCATGTAGAGCATTTGATTTAAATACTCCACTATTTCAATATATATTAGAAACATTGGAAAGAGCAATTATTTTAATAATCGCCTTACACTAAATGTATATATATATTTAGTAATAAAAACTTGGCTTTGACAAGGATTTTTTTAAAGCTTTAGGTTAATCAGGTGTGTAGTTCCCATTTGAAATCTCAGGCACTATAGACATGATTGAATTTAAGTGTGTTTGTAATTGTGTTTCCGGAGTAAGTGTGCCATGCAGAATATTTGTATTTGAAGAAAAAATCTGCATGATTTCTTCTAAAAAGTCTCAAAAGATAAATTACATACAAAAGTTTTGTACATCTCTCTGGTTATTCTGTCCTCATATGGTGTTCTTGCTATATAGTATACATGGCTCTGCTAGAGCATAGGTTGTTATATCAGCAGTCTCACTTGGGTGAGGAGCAGTCATGGTCCTACTTGTTGGCAATAGAAGTGTCCATCATCATCATGGGTGTCAGAAAGAGAACCCTGTCTTTGTGTTAGCCGGTGTAGTCAGATATGGATGAAGGAAGGAGACAAGCAGGCTGAAACTTGCTGTTCAGGGGATGTTTTGAGTCGTCATGATGTCCTCTGCTCTGGAAGATGTCTGACACAGGCAAAGTACATGGGAGAATCCCACTTCTGCACAGTGCTTCATAATCTCCGGTAATCCAGGGTCTGTTTTAACAGCCACGGTATAGTCCTTAGAGATGATAATTAACTAAATGAGGGAAGAACCAGTGAGGGGAAGAGTTTGTTAGCAGGCACTGTTTCCCTTTGGTCTGGCAAGTCTCTGTGTCAAACTCTTTTCTCCTTTTCTATTTGTTCTTAACAGAAAGGAAGCAATTGCCTGATTGGAGAATGTAGGTAAACAGAACAGATTTTGTTGATGAGGGTCCAGTTTGTTCAGCTGAGTATTTTGCTATGAATAGAGTAACTGTTGAAATTGGGTATTTGAGGTCTTTGCCCCAGCTGATGATACGCTCTTGAAAGAGTGGGAAAAACAGTAAGTCCTGGTGAGAAGAGATGGGAAACAAGTGGATTGAAGGTAGAGGGCATACTGCCATGTTTCTTCTCTTTTACCACCGTCTTAAGTGGTATTGTACTGGTATAATTGGGAATACTATTTGACTTCTGCGAGGAAAGAGAAGAGCCGTAGGCAGACTATTTCATTAGAAGCAGATGACAAAGTAAGAATAATAAATGCTATTTATGTTGTAATAGGTCATAGAAATTCTAGTCAGAGCCCAGGATATCATGGTAGAAATGCAGAACAAAGTGATGACCCATTTTACTTCATAGTCAAAATGATAAAGTTTTAGATATTGTAAGACCAGGCAAGCAATAACAAAAAAGGCTTTGGTATTATTACATTGCTCTTGATTTCATTATTTAAGAGAGCCCTGTCCCACAGAAACATCCTCGCTGCTGCTAGGGAGCAGGTTTCCTGTGTATCAACAGAAGATTAAGAGCCATCTGCATGGAGATGTTCTGTGTCTGTGCTTCTGCTGGCTCTTTAATCATTAAAGGAAGACATGTCATGCTTCCCATGGCCGACACCCTCTTGTAACCACTGACTACCTTTGTGGCTTCTTGCAGAGCAGACAGCATCAGTAATGCAGGAGTCTTTTCTCTACCTTGTCTTTTTGCTCCATGTTCCACTGATCGGGTAGGAGCTCTTTGTTCTTACGTGTCTGTTGTCTGGCTAGCCATGTTGTTTCTTTGTTCAGGTTATATAGTGCAGTAGTACTCTATTTTTCAAGTATTTACATCGGTAATGTCAAGGGGAGCTGTTTCCCTGCAGCTTTACTTTGCTCTGGAGCAGAGCAGAATGAGAATCCGAGTATGATGACTTACTTCAGTTCATAAAAACTCCTCAAGAATGCTAAAATCCTTATATACTCAGCCTGTTTGGCTGAATTACAAATCTTCTAGAGGAACTGTTGTTTCACAAGGTTACTTGTTTATTATTTGTGTTGAACTGTAAGGTAGGTAGAGATATTTGGGGGGATAATGTGCTCTGGACGAATTTTCCTGAGGGAAAACTCAGGTTAGTCAAGCAAATGAGCAGAAACACTTCTAAGCTACTCTGTCTCATGGTATTTGCTGGCCCTATTCCTTTGAAATGGTCTCACTAGATACATTCAGAAAAGTTTTATATTTTTTTATAGGTTTTGATTGTCTCTCTTAGTTTTGAATTGCTGGGAGGTTTCTTCCTTTTAGGTATAAATCTAAGCCACCACCTTTTTGCAGCTCAGGCAACTGTCATAGCCTTCTTACTTCTTGGTACTTAGGTATTGCTTGAAAGAAAGCTTCTTTAGCTTGAGCTACAATCTGTGTCGTGCCTGAAATCTAATTTCTATGTATCTTGCTGGTTGCCACAGGACACAATATTGCTTTGGCAAGGAACTGAACAAAATTACGTTGTCCTAATGGGTCATGTGCAAGAAAAGAAAATGGGAACACTGAAACTGGGCTTTTGAATAGCTCAAAGCTTTGAAGCATTTGGTTAAAAACAAAACAAAAACAACATGACAAAATTTAACATGGAAATTCTAGGATTACGTTTTGTAACAATGGTTTGTTAGCCAGTTTTTTCACAACCTGGCCTTATACCCAAGTCAGCTGAATTGTATTAAGAATTAGAACAGATTTAATCCACTGAATTCTTTAGCAGATAGAATCCCATGAGTGCTTCATATGTGTTTCATACAGTCTTCCTTAAAAAGAAAATACACGTCAGTGGAGATTTGACCATATACACACAAGTCTGCTTTCACACTGCAATTCTTCAGACTTATTTAATACCAAGGGGTTAGAAAATGTATAATAATCTGGGCTGCAAACTTGCTAACCAGAGTGGTTTTTCCATAAAGCAACTAAAAATATATATGAAGTGCTATTTTTTTAATGCTTACTCTAATGTAGTAATAATGAAAATGTGTTTTAAAACTTGTAACCTGAATTCTTTTGAACTGGGCATTATCATGCTGGAGCTTTTCCAGCCAAGTTACAAATCCCAGAAAAATAAGGTTTGCATGGAAAGTTCTTGGCAGATCTCTCTTGGAACAGCACAAACAAAATGCTTAACAAGGAGGCATTCATTATTTGTCTTGTTACCCTCTGTTATTGCAGTCACCAGCTGTAAGGTTACTGGTATCTTTGAATCTTTCTAATAGGAAGCATAGGGAGCAGTCATTCAAGGCTGGTAGCTAGAGATATGTTGCAGTTTTGAGGCTTGCTTTCTTTTTTAATAGCTATTGTGTTTTATCAAGCTGAGCTAATGCACTGTCTGCCTGTTCTCACAGCAGACAGTTAAGGAAGCTAACTCAATTTCAGCAGCACAAATTTCTTGGTTTAACTTTAGTGGTCTGTGATCCTGAAGTGTGCAATTAAACCACAGATGGGCAATGTTACCATGTCATGAGAAGTGGAAGTTTGTCTGCTTAGTATTTGTAACAACTAATTGATAAATTTTGCAAGTGATTAACAGAAGCAGAAGCTCAAGAGAGAGTTAAAGGATTTATGTTTTTTTTAACACTGTGGTGTATTCTCATCTCTTTTGGTTATCTTGAATATGGTGGTCTCATATAATTAGTGTTTATTAGTATTTTTACTTACTCAGTGCTTTGAAGTCCTCAGTTTTATCACACCTTGACTGTATTTGCTGGTGTGTCTAGCTTAAAAGAGAAAACAAGACATTTTCTCTCTTATGCCATAAAACTTAATTACACATACCGGGTTTTAAATGGATCCCTTAAGACAAAAGTACTTTAATTTTATATTTTCATATTTAATAGTATACTACCTTACAGAGCTTTATAAGAACATTTATGAGAAAAATCCATACAGTATCCAGTGTGTGGTACAGTGCTACCCTCTGAATGATCAGAAAACCCAAGCCATGTTCTGAGAATGTCTTTCCATCTCATTTTAGGTAGGTGGGAGTTTGGCTGGACTTACATGAATGTTTTGAGTAGCAGCTGTTTCCAGGAGAGTAATTTTTGCTTCTTAGGTTTGGATTTGAAGGGATGTTTTTTAATTGATGTGCTGGTATCAGCAAGGGCTGATTTAGCTGGAATTGAACTAGGAACTCAGTCAGTTTGTCTGAACCAGGTTTCTCAGAAGTATATAAATAAAAAAGCTACCTCAGGAACCTGTAAGAAGAGCACAAGTTAGATGTTGATACGCTGGAGGGAAGGAATGCCATCCAGAGGGACCTTGGCATGCTTGTGAGGTGGGCTGATGCCAACCTGATGAAGTTTAACCATGACAAGTGCAAGGTCCTACACCTGGGTCGGAGCAATCTCAGGCACAGCTCCAGGTTGGGCAGAGAAAAGATTCAGAGCAGCCCTGCGGAGAACGACTTGGGGGTGTTGGTCGATGAGAAAATGAACATGAGCCAGTTGCAGTGTGCGCTTGCAGCCCAGAAAGCCAACCGTATCCTGGGCTGCATCAAAAGGAGCGTGACCAGCAGATCGAGGGAGGTGATCCTGCCCCTCTGCTCTGCTCTTGTGAGACCTCACTTGGAGTATTGTGTGCAGTTCTGGTGTCCTCAACATAAAAAGGACATGGAACTGTTGGAACAAGTCCAGAGGAGGGCCACGAGGATGATCAGGGGACTGGAGCACCTCCTGTATGAAGATAGGCTGAGAATGTTGGGGCTGTTCAGCCTGCAGAAGAGAAGGCTGCGTGGAGACCTCATAGCAGCCTTCCAGTATCTCTGAAGGGGGGCTGTAGGGATGCTGGGGAGGGACTCTTCATGAGGGACTGTAGTGATAGGACAAGGGGTAACAGGTTCAAACTTAAACAGGGGAAGTTTAGATTGGATATGAGGAAGAAATTCTTTACTGTAAGGGTGGTGAGGCACTGGAATGGGTTGCCCAGGGAAGTTGTGAATGCTCCATCACTGGTGGTGTCCAAGGCTGGGTTGGACAGAGCCTTGGGTGGTATGGTTTAGTGGGAGGTGTCCCTGCCCATGGCAGGGGAGTTGGAACTAGATGATCTTAAGGTCCTTTCAAACCCTAACTATTCTGTGATTCTATGGTAAGTATTGAGAGGTTGACTATTCAGGTTTAGGGTAAGGTCAGTTTTAGATTTACAGACTTAGTCCCCTCCTTGTTTACAAAATCTGTCTTCTGACTGATCTATGAGATTTTGGTATTCCAAGACTGGGATATGCCCCAAAGTATTTTACTTCCTCACAGACTAGGGACTTTATGCCAGAAGATAGGTATAAATAATACTGAGACCTGCTTTTTGGTCCTGTTATTTGTCATTCTTTAATCTGTGCTTTTTTGTCTCTGTAGGATGACTGTTAAGGAGAATTTGCCTGGAAGGACAGTGCATCTTTGCCGTGAGTGAATATCCAAGTGAGAGGATGGATTTACTTTAAATATATGATCAGATTAGTCCTAATTCTTTTCATTGATGGACCAAGAAACATAAATTAGCAAATGGAATTACTAGAATTTTAAGGTATGTTTTCACTTAAAGATTACATAGATGTTTCAACTCCTTAAAATTTGTGTGGTGTAGTGGTTCTGTAATGACTTAATATGGCATGTTCACCTATATCAAATGTACTTTTAAAAAAGAAGTTCTGTTACTTAAGAAGCTACTTTAGTTCATTTTTACAAATAAATGTGTAGAAATTTATTTGCTAAAGCATTAAAGGGGTAGGACAGTACTTGAAATTATCATGAAATGACACAGTGAATCATTTCTGAGGCTAACAGTACAATGTGATGCAAACCATTTGTCCAATATGTAATCGTTCTTCCATTGCGAGTTTCAGCATGGTAACTTTCTGTTCATAGGTTTTACCCTGAGTTAGGTGTTGTCCATGCTAGTGCAACCACCATAAACTCTGTATTATGTATTACGACTAATGAGACAAAAACATAGTCATGCTAAGACCAAATCCAGATTGCTTCTTTACCACTACTTTATTTTCAAGAGCTAATGAAAACTGAAGCCTGCCAGGTGATAGCACTTTGGGCTGTTGGAAATAGCTACGCATTGTTTACTAGGGAGGAACTGGCAGGAGACTTTAGCCCTGCTTTTCCAGCTTCCCAGGTTTATGGGTTTTAGAGTTCATGAAAAGCAAATTGAAGGGGGAGGAAAAGCATTAATTGTAGCAAATGTTAACCATCTTTTCACTCATTCTTTTCTGTGCATAATAGAAGTAAACAGGGAAGAAATTCATCGAGGGAAGGAAGAGTGAAATTGATGCACCTAGTTTACCGAGAAGAAAAAGTAAAAAACATTTTGCCTTTTGACAGGAAAGCCATCTGCTATACTTTACTGTTTAAAAAAAGTCATGGACAAATGGCCTACCTGGTGACCAGTTATTTGTATTGCATCACAATCCTTTAGGAAAAGATTTTAGCTGAAGGTGTAAGTTTTAGTTTTGTAAACTAATTCACAATTCTTCTATCCTCTATTTTGCTTAGCAGTCATGTGTCCTGGGTTGAAAGAGACATCATGTACAATGTCTTTTATATCGTATGACAAAGATCTATGCTAGTGAAATTAATGTCAAGTACACCAAAGGTCTGCTAAACTAATACTGGAGACCTGCAATATGAGTCAGTGGAAGAAAATATCCACAAGGTGTATTTTTTTAAATTAAACTATTAAGACTTTAATCAAATGCTCTGTACACAGGGAGTGACGTTTAAGAAATTTAAAAATCTATTGGGCTAGAGCCCAACAACAACAGTCACTTAGAGCAGTAGTGAAGGCTGACATAAATGAGGCCTTTGAGACCTGAATGCTGCATAGCCACCAAGCCTGCTGCTAGCAAAAAGTACAGGCACTGGAAGGATCCTCTGTTTTCTAACAGCTGCCAGTGGCTTCCAAAGGCAACAGTCATAGCTGGCAGTCTCTCAGTAGCGGGGACATCCTGAATTTGGCTTCTACTCTGGCAGCAGTGAGTTGGATTTTTGTAGATACACTTACAGCCTTTCCATGTCCTTTAATAATTTTTGTGTGAGGGATTCAACTAGGCTAATTTCAGACTTCATGCAGAGACAAATAGGGACAAATGTAATTTTAGGAAGTACTCAGGTTTAACCTAATGATTACTATTGGCATAGATTTTAACAGGATGACTGGTAAAAAGTCTAGTTTCTAACAGATCTCTTGCATGTTTTCCAGGCCCTTTATAGTACAGTACTTTCTGTTCTCAAAACTAGAAATTCTGGTAGGAGCTTCAGAGCTGGAGAGAGAAATTTATTATCCATTTACTCAAAAGGCTTATGTTGTAAATTTCTCCTTCAGTCTGTAGCATTAATGGATTATAACTCTGAGCTTTTTCCACCCTGTAATGCAGTGTACCAGAGCATAAACTGTTATGTTTATAATTCTTGTTGATTAATTAGAAAGGTCTTCATCTCTTAATAAGCAATATGATTGGAAAGAGAGTTTATTGATGGGGCAGGTGGTAATACACATTGAACACTGGTCATCTGGCAAGCTGGAACGTAATGATTCCTGGTGTCTTCTGTGGATTTTCTTTTCTTCCTTTCCCATCCTTTTGTCTGGGACCATGGGGTAGGGGAAGAAGGGATATGGTTTAATTTCAGTAAGTGACTGTTTTGGGAGTGTTATCTTGTTTTTGAAATAAATACCAATCTTGTGTGCTGCCAAACAGCCTTATTAATTGGAACACACAGATCTAAATGGCAAACTGGTAAGCAGCTTTTAAACATAATGTTTTATGTCCTTTCAGAAAGAAAAATAGATTAACATCAAAGCAGAGATTTTTAATTCTTAATTCTGCACCTCTAATTAAGTTATTTCAAGATTTATTTAATCCTGTTAATCTACACCTGAATTCTCTAAGAATCTGGGTTCTGGTTTACTGTTTACTGAACTCCCTGGAAATTTGTGATTGTCTTTGCAATCTTTTGGTCAAATATTTGTTCTGTAAGTCTCAGAGACTTTACAGAGATTTTTATGTTGGTTTAAATGATTCTTGTACATCAAAGTCAGTCCTTTTAATTGGAAAAAGCTACTCTGTGTCTTCTACAAAGAAGTTGGCAACTGTATTTGCTGTATTTTTTACAGTTGTGCTAAGGCTATAGTGATATTAAATCAGAGATTCCATTGATTCTCAAAGTAAAAGTTATACACAGTATTTGAGCATTTAATCCCATACATTAATTATGTTCATAATTATTGTGTGATCTGCCCTATGCAGTTATTTCCCTATGGACTAGTGGCATTAAATGCCAGAGCTTCAGGGCAGGGCTGCTGGGTTTTTGGTTGGTTGGTTTGTTCTTTTTTTTTAAGTGCTCAGTAATATGCTTTAAGAATGCTGATTTAAATAATTTTTTACTCCTAATTTTGCCACTGATTTCTTCAGAGACTAATATTGACCAATATTTCCTTAGGGTATGGCTCTTAAAACAAAGAGACTGCTTGGAAAGCCTGAAAATCTTAGTCTCAGACTTCTTTTAGTGATTGTTTGCTTTCAAAAAGCTTAGGAGTTGTTTTGGGGTTTTTTTTTGATTAAGCAAAATGAGAAAAACTAGGCCTCATAGTAAGTATACTCCATGCAGTATCTGTACTAATCAGGACATTTTATATGAATATTAGCAGCATTGACTAGTTAATGGTTAGCCACCATTATTTGTTTTTAGATTATCTGGATTTTTCTTGTGTGGTTTCTTTAAAGCTGTGATTCAGAAACCAGTGGAGTCACTGACTCACCAATTCCTTCAATCAAAGAACTATTCATTAAGTGTGGTTTGGGCTGGAGCTGCTGTTGACAACCTACCTGCAGATTGCTGAGTGGCTTCAAAATCCCAAAACATTAAAGAAGCAGAAAAATAGTTTGTTTCATAGCACCAGGTGGAGCAGACACAGACGCCAATCCCCAAGTAAACATGCTTTGACTCCCATGCCTTCTGAATGGAAAGACATTGCCCCTCCCTTTCACCCAAGCAGTGGATGTTTTCTTAACTCCAGTTATAAGGATTGTGGCATGCTTTAAAAAAAAAATAAATAAAAAAAATCAGGGAATACTTTTTATTCTTTAAGTGACATCTTCATAAATGTCTTGCTCTGCATCCATTATGACATTAAAGTACTGAGATTCATTAGTTTAGAATAATGATGCATAACATATATCTTGAGCTATTTAAAATAATTAATAGCAGAAAGAAAAGCCAAAACTATTCCTCTTGATGAGACATATTCTTTTGAGGGACTTTTTATTTTCAGGTTTGTTGGTGCTGACACTTGAGGGAATGATGCATTTGGTGCTATGTGGACTCTGAGTCCATTCTCAGTGGTTTCGCGTACACTGGGAGCTCACTTTAAGTGGAAATTTGGACATCATATGCGGCTATTTTGGCTACAAAGGAAACTTTAAATACAGTGTATTAAAATATTTTGGACACTTGCCCTTTGGGATGTATTTATCTGTTAATGAAATTTGTGCGGAACTTGAGAACAGATTCATGGAGAAGTGCCCACAGGTTGTGCTCTAGTACAGGTTTTAATTAATGCGGTCACTCTGGGAGGTATTGCTGTGGAGAGCCAAGGCATATGGTACAGTCAAGCAGCTCTTTGAAATGCTTGTGATACCGTCTCTGAATTAGTATGCAGAATGCCTGTTTCTTATGGGTTAATGTGCCTGGGAGTAGAGGGATTTCAGTCTCCTGCTTTAATCCTATCTTGTTTTATTGAATTATTATTTGAAAGTGATGGAAAAGGTAGGTTCATGCTTCTAATGAGTGGCTGTGAGATGTTGTAGAGCGAAGTGCCTGTTTTTAAACTGAGGGCAGGAATCCAACGTGCCACACTTGCTTTCTGTATAATTGATATAGAAACCATGAGTGAATACGAAAAGATTTTTGTGATATAATTTAAAATAGACTGAAAAATAGAATACCTTAGTATTAATAATTTGTGCTTCAGTTGTTTTCATTATTTGTTTTTGCTTTTAATCTATAGTTACTATCTTTGTTATTCTAATAGAAATTTGCTTAAATTGAAAAAATAAGTTGCTCTACATCTATGTCATAAATATGTGTTAGTATATATTAGTATTTTTTGTACATGTGGGTTTGTGTGTGCATTGTTACATTTCTGTAGCTTCTAATACTTATTTTGGAAGTTACTTTGAAGAGGCACATTAATTATATAAGGACTATACTTGAACAGGGGTTTCTAATGACAATGTGTAATACTTTCCTAGGCAGCTGTTGTACTGGGACATATGCAGCATAAACAAGATGAGAAAACTGTAATTTCTTGGTGTTTTATCAAGTAAGTCAAATAATAATAATACAGATGCTACTTTTTTGGGGTTTCTTTTAACACAGCCTGGAAACTTTAAGATTTTTCCATGATGACATCCCCAGATAAATTGCCCAGAATGTGCAACAATGAATGTCCTAATTGTTCGTGATTTTTAACAGGACTTAAACCCAACTTTATTCAACCAATCAGCTTGAACTAACTAGATTTTATAAGGAAAAGTACCAAGACAAAACCCTTGTAGGACATCTGAGAGCATCTTGTCTGGGGACAGTTTGTACAGTCTGGTGAACTTTAAATATACAAAACTTTAAGTTCAGAAATCTTACTAAAATGTCATTTGCCTCAGATCTGATTAGCAGCATCAAGAGCCGAGAGGACGGGAATTACATTCACAAAGGCTACCTATTACTCTTACATAGTTCAGCATTCTAAAAAAGCTTGGGGAAGTGACTGGACTAGAATGTTTATGCTTTATTCCAGGAAAAAAAAATATTTATTTAGTGAGCTCACAAAGCACAATATCTGTTCCAGAAGAGATTTTGGTACATGTATCCTGATTAACTTCTCCATGTAAATAAAGAATAACATACTACATTCAGTGGAAGCTTGTGCTCCTTTTCAGTTGTAAGTACTTACTGTAAAGAATATTACAACTTTTATTGGAAGAAAGAATGAACTATCAATTGCTGTATAGCATTTATAAGCCACTCAAGGTACAGTAGATCTATTGTATCTGTTCCTCAGTCATCTCGTTTTCCGACTGACAAGTTTATGTAATTGCGTCTTGGGTGGAAGTCCTTTCATGCCTCTGAATATCTGTAATGTCCTTTTCTAAAAATTAATTTCAATATCTATCCCTCAGACAAGCGAAGTGAGTGATGGGGAAACACCAACTACAAAGTGCATTCCTATAAGTGAATTGTCAGTTTACACAGTGTTCTGTAGACCTTTTTTACTATTTTGTACCATGTAGCTTTGTTTTTTCTGACTGCTGTTACATGCTGAACTGATGCTTTAACAAATTTATTCCTATTAATCCTTACATTTTTCTTCTGAATAGTAAAGGCCAATTCAATGCTTATCATTCAGTACTCAATGTCAAGGTATCTGTCTGTGTAGGTTTGCATTTGTCTGTCTGAATTTTACCTGTCATCATAACCAAATCCTTTAAGGCTCTTGTAAAGCTCTTTTGTTGGCCCTTGCGTTAAGTATCTAAGATCTTCTTGCTGGCTGATTTGTCACTTTCTTGATCTTTAGGTTGCCGTATCAATCTGCAAAACGGTACCAAGTTTTGCAGAATGCACTGGTGACTTCCCTCCCTCCATCGTGGGACACCCTATTTATGAGCAACATAATACTTGTATTTTCAAAGTGATTATAAAAAGGAAAAAACTAAAACAGTACCTCATCAGAAAGTGTTGATGAGTAACAAAATAGTGTTCTCATGGAACAAATCCAGGGTAGGGCAAAAATTGAAAGTCATGCATCCAGAAGTGAATCATGGAATACACCCACTGACTACAATTATACCTTCCATACAAATGCGTATGCTAGACTTCTGCATTTTGTAGCTTAGAACAGCAGGAATATGTGCTATGAACAAAAATGCTCAAGTTGCTGTATTAGACTATGGACAGTCTTATTTAATCTTAAGACCTTGAATATGTCTGTGTAACCAAAGTGTGCAAGCTGTTCTCTTGTGGCAGGTGAGGTCAGAATGGTAGCTTTCAAGAAAATAACAGTATTCTTACCATTATGAAAAAGGTACTTTAATTTTCTTTAGATTCAGTTGTTTCCATTAGGTTAATATTAACAGAAACCTACTGTTAAGAGAAAACGCCACCAGCAAAAAACCCAATAAAACACAACAGAAAAAGCTGATATATAAGGATGTTTGCATTTTGGTATATGGACTTTCAGAGTATGAAGCCTCTCATATCATATTGAATATTGTTGAAATACTGGTCTTTATTTAGCAAATGATGTTTTGAATTCCAGGAAATGACCTTGTAAAAATGGAAGTTAAGAAAAGGAAATCTCCCTATGTTACAAACGCTCCGTGTGGGAAAATGAAGAAAAGAAAGTCAGTGCAAACAAAGAAGAATGACAGAGGCTGAATCAGAGAAAGGTGGGGATTTTATCAGAGAATGAAGAATTTATGGAATGTGGGTGAAACATGCCTCACAGTTTTTCAGGTCTAGAAATGCCCACTTAATCTTTCCAGAAGCTCAATAGTCTCTTCTGATTGTACTAGTTAAATAAAAATCCCACACAGACCAAAACCCCCTTTTTGCACTAATTTTGTCCTGCTACTGTGGTAATCTACCGAGGAATCTAGCGTGCTTTAAGGTAGACCATGTTGCCAGTGTGACAGGACTTGAATGTTACAGAATGCTGTGGCCAGCTGCTGGAAAGCTCCCAGCTTTATGTGTGTCTCTGTTTTAACTCCATTCCCTCTGGTTCCTATGACTGTTCCTGTGGACTGCCATTAAACTGTTTCCAAAGGGGCTGCTAGTATTTATGGATTTTTCTCTTTTAGCAGGAAGTGGTGGTGGTGGTTGTCACCAGGAAGAGTAAGAAGCCAGAAAGAAAATGGAACTCTCCATCTATGTGGATGCTTTAAGGCTAACAGGATCATTGTTGGAGAAGGAGGGAGGTAAGGTACAATCTCTTTTGGAGTATCTGGAGTACATCAACCCAGATAGCTCCCAGCAAGGTATCTTTCCCATGCTCCAAATCATTTATGGTCATCGGGTGTGCTCTGGGAATACTCTAGTGTTCCCGCTTGTGCTCAAAACCAGGAACATTCCTGCAAATGGTGCAGACACAGGGACACCACCTCAGGGTCCTGCTATGGCAAGGGACGGGTATCTTGGACGGGTTGATTGGCCTCCTTCTGGTAATGTGAGCCCTTGGGAAGACAGGGAGTAGCAGTGACCCCCCCCTTGTTCACAATGGCCAAGCAGCTAAAACCATAGCCTTTACAGTGGACATATATCCAAGCCTTAGTATGGTTTTCCATGAGCTTGGTTTGCTTGCGGCAGTGGCACTGAGGCAGATGTGGCACACCTAGGCTGTCCTATCGAATACAGGATGAAGTGAAGTCTGTACGTCTCTTTTGCCCTGCACTGAAACGTGATTAATTTTTGGTATTCTCATGCACTGTGATGTAGTGTAAAAAAAGGTGTTTATTATTGAAAAGGACCCAGTTTGCACTATCTGAACAGGGCTCTCCTCATGTCCTTCCAAGTGTTTTAAGTGGGTCAAGGCACACACTGGGCATTTATATGGCATGCCTTACACCTCCATCATGTGCAGTAACTTGTGTACATATGGCAACTCGGGCTGTAACGACGGGAAGGCCAGGTCAACGCACCCCGCAGCCCCGAAGAGGGTCAACAGTCGCCCGTTCGGTCCCCCAACACCGAAACCAAGCTCGGCAGTGACACCTCCCGGCGATGCGGTTTTCCCCTCCCAGGCCGAGTGCGCAGGCCCGGCCGCCGGGGCCTGGCAACCCGCAGAAGGGACCGTCTGGCTGCGGCCGGCTGCGCGGGTTTCTGTACTCGGTGCGGCCGATGGCGGGGCCGGTCTGTGCCGCTCCGCTCCTTGCCGTACGGCCGGGAGCCCCCGCCCCTTGTCGCGCTCGTCCCGGCGCCCTGCCTCCGGCAGCGAAGCGGTGACAGCTCCGTGCTTCCGCCGGCCGCTCGCCCGGCGCCGTTTGCGTGCGGCCGCCGCCATTTTGTGAAGAAAGGCGGCGGCTGCGGCGGCGGGTCCGCTGCCGGTCGGTAGCGGTCTTGCGGCGACGTTCCTCCGCCGCCAGCGGGGAGGAGGAGGTGGGGTCGGGCTCCGCCTCGCAGCATTGCAGCGGGGGAGGCTGTCGGTAGGAGCCGCTCTGTGCCGCTGGGTGGATCTCCCTGCTGGGGAGGAGGGCCGGGGCTGGCACGGGAAGGGACCAGGACTTCCTGGCGCGGTGGAGCGGGGACAGGACGGGACCCCACCGGGAGCCCCTGAGGGGCGCATGTTTCTCTTGTTCTCGGTACTCCTTGTGAGCACGTCGTGCTCCCCTCGCTTGGAAGGCTGCTGAGTTTATAGAGAGGTTTGTTGGGTGAAGTTCTCATTAGGTGCGAAAAATATGTGATGAGGTCTGGTTTGATGCAAGAGCGATGGGGGCAGCCGCCGTGCTGGCACCGCGGGTCTGCCCCTGCTCCGCAGAGAGCTTGTTCTATGGTGAGCTTCTTGCTCATGTGATATCGCTTTGGGTTGCCTCTATTTACGTAGAAAAAAAAGCTGTCTGTAAACACAGCGGTAGCTGTGTGCATATTTAGAAAGCTGATACGAAGTTTACAGAGACTGGTATGCACAGTGAGGTTAATTCAGAATAAAATAGCTATGTTTTGTGTTTTCTTCACTGATTGGTGAGAACACCTGGCGCTTTCAACTACTGAAAGTTTCAGAATATAAAAGTTAAGATTATTTATGGACACTTTATTCGCCTTCCTTGTGTTACAGTAGAGATTTGGGAAATTGACTGTATAGGTCTTTGCTCTTTCTTTAACACTCTGAACAAACAGAGCTGGATTCTAAACAGATCCCAATCTACAGCGTTTTTAAATATGAGTGGGCTTTGAAAAGGACAACAAAAGTAGAGGTCTTGGGTGGGTTCTGCACTAAATTTGCCATACTTTTCAGAATTTATATTTTGGTTGGTTTAGGGTTTTTTTTCATAACTTGGAAGAGTGCGTGTTTTTCCTCCATATCTCATTGTAGAACCAGTTAACCTCCTCAAGGGATTTAAGTATGGCTGACTCTCAAAATGGATACATTCCCAAACAGATAGTGAAAAAAATCAGTTTGTATTTAATTGCAAATGGCTAATACCAAAAACTGACTGTAGGTGGATCTCTGCATTGTTCTGTGCTTCTGCTGTTATTTTAAATTATTTCTTTACATCGCATCAGTGTTGTAAAGACCAAGATCAGTTTTGAACAAGGCAGTTACAGATCTCTCCAGTTGGTTTCTAGGTTTGCAAATATGTTTCATAGACACTTTATGTGGTAACAGTAAAATGTACCATTCTCAATGGTAGTAGTTTCTAACTGTAACATTGTCTTTCTAGTGTACAGAAGCATGTTTTTACCAAGATCTGTTAAGGTCAAGAGGACTGCTGATGAGGACAGAAGTTGTACAGCTGCTAAGAAAAATAAATTGTCTTCTGGAGGATCTTTGCTAGAGGAGACCACCAAGTTTGAAGACTGTAAGTCAGTTAGAACAGAAACTTCTGCTTCGAGGTGCAGTGAAGTTGTACAAAAACACACAGAAGCTGTAGCTGCAGACCCTGGTGTTGCTAATACAGCTTTGGGAAAGGACAACCAAAATAATGATGAAGGCAGCTCTTTGGAAGAACCCATAAAATCCTTCAGCAAATCCCAGCGTTGGGCAGAACCTGGAGAACCTGTATGTGTTGTGTGCGGTCGCTATGGGGAGTATATCTGCGATAAAACAGATGAAGATGTTTGTAGCTTGGAATGTAAAGCCAAACACCTTCTACAAACTCAAGAAAAGGAAAACAAGCTAAAATCTGATCAACTCACCAGAGCAGAATCTCAAACAGAAGCTCACCTGCCTAATACACCTTATTTCTACAGAGATCATTCTTTTATTTTAAGTTTGCAAGATGAGCAGGTTGAGAATCTTAAACTGCAGCTAGGTATTGCTGTCCAGGGCCAGCAAATTCCAAGACCTATTTTAGAGTTTCAACACTGTGGTTTTCCTGAAACTTTAAACCACAATTTAAAGAATTCTGGCTATGAAGTCCCAACTCCTATCCAAATGCAAATGATCCCTCTTGGACTGTTAGGGAGGGATATTGTTGCTAGCGCGGACACAGGTTCTGGAAAAACAGCAGCCTTCCTTCTCCCTGTTATTATGAAGGTTTTGAAAGAGGTAATGAAACTTCACCTGTTTAGAAAAAGTGGTTTGCAGCTTTGTCTCTTGGGTGCCCAGTGTAGCTGAGGATGTAATTGCAATTGTTTTTTTATTGACATCCAAAGGTTTATTATACTTTTGCTTGGTGCTTGATTGATTGGTTATTGGAGTGGGGGAGGTGCAGATTATTTTTAATGACTTCGAATATTTTTTCGCTTTTGTCAGGAGGTAGAGCAACTCTATGACTATTACTTATTATACAGTTTCGCCTTAAGAAAGATAACAAAATTCTGTGGTAAACTTCCTAAGTGACTTAAAATAGAAAGTGAAAATAATTCCACGCCCTCTGCAAGATGTTGTTCCTGTATCTTTACATATCTGATGGCATTGACATAATTTCACAGGGTAATTTCTGTTGGAATTATGTTCAGCTGGCCATCAGATAAGTACAGGAATTTGGGATATTAGAATTCCTGAAATAGTTTCATGGTCTCTCATTCAATATTGTGGGATAAAAACAATTAAGAGAACTTGCTTCGTAAGGTTATAAATGTGTGATGAGGGTAATGGCAAACAGTATTCTGTACCTTGTGTGTGGTTCAGTATTGCTTTTTGATTTAGTGATTTTATTTTAAAAGACGTGTAAGAATGTATTTGAAAATTGTGGACCCTAATCCTAGTTGATGTTTTGGAGTGTTTAAATGCCTTTGTACATACACACTCTAATGTCTCTGTATAATGTGGTGGGTTTTTTTCAAAATAATAACTTAAAGATTATTTGAGTAACTCTCATAATCTTTAAAGTGCTATAGCATTAGTTGTAAGAACAGAAGCATTATATAGAGGCATTTAAGAACTGCAGTATTACGCTTCAGCACCTCTGTGATTATCATTAAAGTCTGCAAGACAGTCACACACTTATAATGGCATGCATAAAATTGGAGCCTTAATGAATAATACTCAATTTCTCTACATGATCTTTCTCATTCTTCAGAGTACTTTGTAGGTTAATGTATATGTCAGGAGAGAATTTTATCTTGTTGTTTAAAATAATTTTTAATGTAAAAGAGAGATGAGATATTGAGAGCATGAGGGTAATCTAGTTATTAGGTACTTGATAGTTCGTGGCTTCTCAACACACATAACGTTTTCTGTGTGGTAAGTTGTTAAACACTGTTGCCCACTTGAAAGCAACTCAAAAAGCTCTTGTTGACACAGGTATTTAGCTGTGTAGTTCTTTTGATGGTGCAGTGGGAAAGGAACAACCTCCTCTTAGTCACTTGCAGGTATTCCAGTGGGGTTCAGAAAGAAACATACATCATCCAGAAAAATGTTCAGTGAATCCGTGACTGTAGCATCAATATCTGAGAGCTTTGTTTATTTGCTGAAGAGGTGATTAGTATTACCTTAATATTGTGTCTTTGAGCTAGGCAAGGAGACATTATTCTGTCTCCCTGCCCTTTCCCGTTTTACCTTATGTTCTTTTACTTTGTTAGTATGTGTTAACTGGAGTTAGGAATCTGCATTAATCTGAGAGGAATTACTACTCTGTAATGTTGTGTTTTCTGGGTTGCAGAAGTATCAGTGAGGTGAGAATTTGATTGGAGATCCTTATATAAGGAACAACAAAAAAATATTTAAAACTGTACTGCTTTAATGATTCATTTGTACTTGGCTGACTAATAGTGTGTCAGAGGAGCTACTGATTCTGTTTTCCAATGTGAGATGTGTTTTTCTGCTGTATAAAGTTCCTATCACTGCTTATCTTCTCTGGCTAATCCGTAATGTTTTTACGTAGTGGTGCGCAAGACAGTAAAGGGAAATAGTCTGTTCCTCTCAATGCTTCTAAAAGCTTTGTTTTTTAATGGTCTCTAGATTCAGCTAGATCTTGTGTTTTGAGTTCCTGTGGAATTTATCCTGAACTTCTGTTACAGATTCAGTGCAATACTAAAATAGAAAAACCCTAATCTTTACAAATGACTGCTAGATTTTCTGTGTCTTTTTTGTTGTCAGGAAACAGTTCTAACAGTGTACTTAGACATGCATTAATTTTTTGTTTTCAAAATTTGAGTAATTCAGGAACAGACTTTCTTGGCCTTCATTGTTAAAGTTATAATCCCTTTGTACCTTCTGTCTTCAAATAAAAAGGATATTAGCAGTATATATTGTATCCACAGTAGCTGTAGTATATCATTTATGTAATTTATATTAATATATTTATTTATATGCATATAAAATTTAAGTACAATTTATAATTTATAGCCACAGTAGCTGCTCTTTGTAAATTAGTATAATTTATATGAAAAGAAAACTGGGGCTGTTTAGCCTGGAGAAGTCTGTGTGGAGACTTCGTAGCAGCCTTCCAATATCTGAAGGGGGCCTACAAGGGTGCCATAGAGGGACTCTTCATCAGGGACTGTCATGATAAGGGAAGGGGTAATGGGTTCAAACCTAAACGGGCGATTTAGGTTGGATATAAGGAAGAAGTTCTTTACTATGGGGGTTCTGAGGCACTGGAACAAGCTGCCCAGGGAACCTGTGAATGCTCCATCACACTGGCAGTGTTTAAGGCCAGGTTGGACGGGGCCTTGAGCAGCCTGCTCTAGTGTGAGGTGTCCTTGCCCATGGCAGGGGGTTGCAACTAAATGAAATTAAGGGTCTTTCCAACCTGAACAATCCTATGATTTTATACTAATAATTACTATTGGGAGGTTTAATTTTGAAAACTTGTCATCTAAATAATAAAGCAGTTCAATGTTCAACAGATTTCCCCCCCTCTTTCTAGACAGAAACTCCATCTGCCCTGATTTTGTCACCAACAAGGGAGTTAGCAATTCAGATAGAGAGACAAGCTAAAGAACTGATGGCTGGATTGCCAAACATGAGAACAGTTCTCCTGGTAGGAGGTTTACCACTGCCGCCACAGCTTCACCGTCTCAAGCAAAGTGTTAAGGTAAGGACTGTAGTGTGCAAAGATCTTGGGGAGAATTATGTTTCCATGACATTCACAGAGAAGCAAAATGTTACTGTTGACACATATGGCCACACGAAGATGTGAATAGGCAAGGAGTTCTAATTTACAGCAAAAATAGTAAATTTTTATTATTATAACCTGCATATATAAATGCAGGTTACATTGCCTGTATTTAGACGCTTCCATTAGAATTTTAAAGGGTCCATTTCTTTTTGAGGCTTAACAGTTGATTAAGTTATCTGTAAGAGTTTTATGACGAATGTAGGTAATATCAGCAATTGCCAGGCTGTCACCTGTGCATGGTAACTGTAATTTTTTTGAGTCATCTGTCCTTTCACGGAATTTCTAACTCCTGGGTTGTTGTTTTGTTTTTTTTTTTTGTGTTTCTTTTCTTAGGTTATAATAGCAACGCCAGGAAGACTTCTTGAGATTTTAAAGCAAAGTTCTGTTCAACTGCATGGCATAAAAATCGTAGTGGTGGATGAAGTAAGTTTTCAGTTATCAGGGCTGCATCTTATACAGAGGGTCCTTGAAGAGTCGGTGCGAGTGGCCGGTCTAACTGGTTAAACATACACTGTCTTTGTTATAAAGATAAAATGTATGTCTAAAGAGGAAAAATAGTATTTTTTAACACAGTTTGAAATGTGCTTGAACAAGGCATGTTCTGTTGACTATAACAGTCTTAGATACCCGACAGGGTAATACTGCTAGACCAATGTCAACCATTCGTTTTTAATTTTCTCATTTAGCTTTTCTTCTGAGTTAAAATGTCCTGCATTTGGATTATTACATGCCGGTTATGCACATTATGGTTCTTCTGTCAATCTGTTCAGGATCCTGCTGCTCAGGGGAAAATCTGGTACAAATGTTGGTTTGTTTTTTTCTTTTCACTTAGGTGGATACCATGTTAAAAATGGGTTTCCAGCAGCAAGTGTTGGATATTTTGGAAGACATCTCTCACGATCATCAAACCATACTGGTGTCAGCCACGATTCCAGTGGGTATTGAACACTTAGCAAATCAGCTTCTGCACAATTTTGTAAGAATAACAATTGGAGAAAAGAATCTCCCATGTTCCAATGTTCGCCAGATTATCTTGTGGGTAGAAGAGCCGTCTAAAAAGAAGAAGCTATTTGAAATACTAAATGTAAGTTTAATGTTTTTCTCAGAACAACTTATGAGTCATGTCTTTACACGTCTCTGTTAGGTTCTCGTCTTTAATTCTGATACGTAGTGAAGAGGTGGAGTGAGGTTAAGCATGTAACTGCACTAACTAGTGCACCCGACAGCTCCTTCTGTGCAGCAGCAAATTAGATTCCTTTGCTGGGATGCAGATTAAGAATTATGATTTTGGTATGTTTTTGTGATTCGCAGTGTGTCACCCCAAAGATTTGTACTGGTTATCTCAGAGTAGTAGAAGAGCAGAACTTTCTGAAACTGCCATAGCTGCTGTGTGGCCTGGGAGTGGTTTGTGATTTTAGAAGTCAGAAGAGAAACCAGTGAGAAAGCTAATTTAGTTATTTCTTGAATTTTTTTTTTTAATTAATAATCTTTTATGAGTACCTTGGGGGGAAGATTTGGAGTCTTGGCTGAAGTTATTGAAGAAGTAAATTAGGATCTTTGAACCCATGACAAACTGAATCTCAAAACTTGAAAAAGTTTGGAATTATTGTGTAACATTTAAAGAAACATGAAAGAAAGCTGCTTACTTTTAAAAAATGCATGTATTGATACAAACTTGGGTTCTGAGTCTACAAATCATATGCTTATTGTGTACAGACGCATATAGTTTCTTGGCTGGTATGTTGTTCCTTCTTATCTAGAGTCTAAAAACATTTATTCATCTGAAGGTCTTGTTAATATTAGAGATAATGAGCAGAAGAAATTGAATCCAAGTTTGTGATAATGAACCGCAAACTATTGTAATACCTTCTTACATAAACTGTTTAATTTTGCAGGATAAAAAACTCTTCAAGCCTCCAGTGTTGGTATTTGTGGACTGTAAACTAGGAGCGGATTTGTTGAGTGATGCAGTTCATAAGATTACAGGATTGCAGTGTACAGCTATGCATTCTGAAAAGTCTCAGGTGGAAAGAACAGACATATTACAGGTTTGTTCCTCCTAAATTTGTGGGGATTTTGATAAATTTTAAATGCCTTTTTTTTTTTTTTAAGATGGCTTTTTTTGTACAAGTTAAATCATAATTTATTGCTTTTCTGCAGTAAAACCTGGAGCTTTGCTGAGATAATGGAGAGACAGATGGACCAAGCAAATTACTGGAGACTAATTCCTAGATTATTTGCTTTGAAATGGGAATTAAAATATATATTTAAGTTTAATGGATGATTTTTTAATTGAAATTGTAGTTTTAACTTCTTTAATTACCTCTGTGAATTATATTTTTACTTAAGAATACAGGGAGTCCTTCTCTCTTATGCAGCAGAATAATCCCGCTGGGTGTGTTCTTGCTCTGTATAACTAACCCCAGCCTATCCTCGGAGAGGTTCAAAATATAAATAAGGGAAAAAAGCCTATTTTTGTTTATTCTTCCTTTACTAGGGATTACTTCAGGAGAAGTATGAAGTTATAGTAAGTACTGGAGTCCTTGGACGAGGTCTGGACCTTGTCAATGTCAAACTGGTAGTAAATTTTGATATGCCTTCGAGTATGGATGAGTACGTACATCAGGTAAGTAAATAATTGCTAAAGCATTATTTGAGAAATATAATGAAATGTGACATCCACCTCTAGAAATTTAAATGTAAGTGTAAACAGAAAGGTTAATTTCCTTTTCTGAATGTTGTTCTTATAGGAAAGAAATGTGCTCAGTATCTCTTCTGTAAGTCTCTTCTGTAAATTCTTAAAATCTACAATGCTGTTGTTTTGTCTCCTATATGTTACTATAGATTAGAACAGTGTACTTTGGTCAGTTATGCTTCAAGTGTTATTCTTCCTGTTTTGTACTCTTACAGAATTTTGTGTCTATAGGAAGCAAAGCTTACTGTGTTTTAACTATCTGTTTGAAGAAAGGCCAAATACCCCTCTTTCTGCTGCAGCTCATCTGCTGTGTGGGATATGCATGTAATATGGTCGGGAAGCCAGCTGTGAACTTTATGTTCATTCCCTGTTCTCACTCCAGTATCTCCTCTGTTTTTTCTCCTGAGAATTTCCTGCTTTAGAAATAAAAACGTGTGTGGGTTGTGTGTGTTTATATGTACGTATTTAAAACACCCTAACCCTCGTTTGGCTAGCAGATGAAGAGAACTAATTATTACCCTCTTTTTGGAACTTGGCCCCAGTACTCTAGTACTGTGACAGTTTTGAGAACATCAACTACAAGAAAAGCCAAGAAACGGGAGAGAGTCTATACAAAGTCAGGGCTGGCACATGTGAATGGAGACAGAGGGAACTGGGCTTGTTTGTGCTGGAGGAGAGATTTAATTGCGGTTTTCTATTTGGTAGTGCATGGTTACATAGGAGACAGAGCTAGACTCTTCTTGGAGATGTACAATGAAAGAACAAGAGCCAATAGTTACAACTTGCTCCAAGGGAAATTCTGGCCTTATAACAGGGAAAAAATATTTTGTTTTGTATTTCACAGTGAGAGCAGTTAGGCAGTAGAGTGGGCTACCCAGAGAGACACGGTGAGACCTTGGTGCTTGGAGACACTTGAAACTCCATAGGACAAGGCCCTGCGCAAATTGATCTAACCTCTCTGGTTTTTAATTCTCTTTCTGCAAGAGTTTCAAGCAAGTAGTAAATAAATGGTCTTTCCTAGCATCAAAACTCTACCAATATTAGCATGCTGTCTCTTCCTAAACAGAGAGTCTTTGTATATACCTTTCTATTTTGTTCAATCACTTTGGATAATATTGATAAATAATTTTCAGTTACTAGAACACTGAAAGTAAAGGGCTTTTTTATGTTCATACTGTGCTTCATACAAGATACGGGTATGTGGCACTGCTACAGTAAACATTTTCTGAAGTATTTTGTTTGGACCAGATGTACTGTAAGCCTTTTCTCATAGGCTGTATCATACATCTTAGCATCACTATTGGACTTGAGGTATGTCCCGTAAGCAAGTTATGATTTTTGATGCTTTTAAGCTAAATCTTCAGATCTGCATATTCTGACTTCAAGAAGTTTATTGAAACTTTATGCTTAGAGGGTGAGACAAAGAGATTTGGCATTGTCACTTAGGTTAGTCCATGTTTTATAACAGAAACTGAACTTCAGGGATCATTGAAGAACTTGCATTTAATACTGATAACTTAAAATGATTTTTTTCTTTTTCAGGTTGGAAGAGCTGGAAGGTTGGGTCACAGTGGTACTGCAATTACTTTTATCAATAACAACAGCAAGAAGCTCTTCTGGGATGTCGTGAAAAGAGTAAAACCAACTGGCACCATTCTTCCCCCACAGCTGCTGAATTCCCCATATCTTCATGACCAAAAGAGAAGGGAACAACAGAGACTTAAACAATTAGAGAATAGCCTTGTAACAGGAGATAATATTATGGACATTATTAGAAAACATGACAAAAATAATTCTCAGAGGTAATAAAGATATATTTATAGTTATGTAATCATAATGAAAGTGTGATTAAAAATAAACATGGAATTTTGATGCCTTGTATATTGCCTTTTTTTAAGAAGTTTATATATTCAGTTTTTTAAGGAGTCTCATTTTTAGCTCATCTTTATTTTGAAATACAGGCTGTTGTGTGTTTGCATTACAGTAGTGCTGTCATGGGTTCAGCAGCAGCAGTCATTTTTTTTTTTTCTCCTTCTTGGTAGCTGGTGCAGCGCTGTGTTTTTGATTTTGGGCCTGAGAACAGTGCTGATAACACCAGTGTTTTCAGTTAGTGCTTGGCGATGTTTAGGCTGGCCAAGGACTTTGTGAGCCTCATGCTCTGCCAGGGAGGAGGGGAAGCCGGGAGGAAGGAGAGACAGGACACCTGACCCAGACTAACCAAAGAGATTATTCCATACCACAGCACATCATGTCCAGGATGTAGAAACGGAGAGCAGAGACCCGGAAGGGTGGTGAGGGTGCACGGTTGGGGGCACTGGTGGGGGTGCACTGCGTGATCGGGCTTGATATTTGATGGTGAGCTATTGTATTCTTCTTTTTCCTTGTATCTGCCTTGTCGTTATTGTTATTGGTGGTAGCAGCAGTGGTTTGTGTTATACCTTAGTTACTAAACTGTTCTTATCTCAACCTGTGGGAGTTGCATTCTTTTGATTCTCCTTCCCATCCCTCCAGGAACGGAGGGAAGAAAGAGTGGGGAGTGAGTGAGAGAGCGACTGTATGGGTTTATGAAGCTTAAACCACGACAAGTGCCTAGTAAAAATACTTTGGCCCTTTTTCAATATCCCATAGTTTTTGGTCTTATAACATGAACTGAGATACTCGCAATTTTGTCTTAATATTTCTGAATAATCACTTCAGACTTCCGGTGAAACACACTCTTTTGGTGATTTTTATGTCATCATATTCAGATGAGATCTTTGCAAAGGACACCCTCACAAAAAAAGGATAGAAATATGGTGTGAGATTGGTCCCCGAACACAAGCCTCAGTCTCTTCCTGTTAGTTCACGTAAAAGCATCCACTGGGACCATTGCTCCAAATCCTTGGTATGTTTTCTGGGGTTTCTTGTGAACGTACATGCAAGTTTTGTTTGTAAACAGTACTGAAAGTTTAGTTTCTCTTTTGTTTCCTCTGGACCAATTAAACATCCTGCTCAAGCACTTGCAATAGCAGAAAAACTTGGTTATTAGTACGACTTCATGGTAGAGAAATAGGATAAACCACCTAAGGTAAATAAAAAGTTTGTGTTCCGATTAAATGAAATAGTGTAGTTCAGTACACATAAGTAATATATGTAATATACTGTTACATGTATACTATGTGTAACAGACATGAATATGTGGATCATTACTACTCAGTTAAGCATAACTTGTTCTGGCACTGGATGCTGTTTATTTTTTTCAGGTAATAAAACCAAAACCATATTAAGACGGTGTTACACCACTTCCATCCGAAGTCTGAGATAGATTATAATCAAAACTTGCTTTGTTTTTCTCTTTTAGACTGAAGCTTGAGGAAATTCATTCTTAGCTTTCATGCTGTTGTGATGCATCATCCCTTTTTGGGAGAATGAGAAGTCCCAGGTAGTTAGGTGTTAGCTCTGTGCAGTATATGTATGCTCTTTGGACAAAGGACAGCAATATGATAGCCTGACTTTGTTAACTAATTTTTAAAAGCTCAGTAGTTGGTTATGGTTTTTTTCTGCAAGTAGAAACAGAGGGTAGGTTTTCCCTGCTGGGAGACAGATGATATAACTGTCATACTGCTGCCAGATGTATGTAGTTAGTAATGACAAACTGCTAGTGTTAATTTTGAAGATCTGAATTATATTTATTACAATGCCTGCTATTTTCAGTGCACTTTTGCTACTACTTTACTCTGATACAGTGAAACCTTTTTAACTCGCCTCTCTTTGGCCTTTTCTGCCCCTGTGCTGGGTTTTTAATCTTTTCCATGTTAACTCAGTTGTACAGTATTTATAAATGCTGTATATTTTATAAGAAGTATGTATCCTTTTGCAAGAGACCAGTTTTTCTTCCTTGGGGAGCATTGACCATATCCTTCACGCCCAGTCCTCAGCATCATCAGTAACCCCATTTGTTCCGGGCGGTGACTCCCCCCCGCACGCCATCTGAGGAGTCACTGGCGGCGCCGGGCTTCCTGCCCGCCATCCGCGGGTTGTCGGCCGCGGGATCTTCCTGGAGGGGAGGAAACGCTTCCGAAGGGGAAGCCGCTGAACCCGCCCGCCCCGGAGCCGCGGCTCTGGGCGGTGCTGCTCACCCTCCCCTCACGGGGCGGCAGTGCGGGCCCGCCCCCTTCTGACGCACTCCCTGCAGGAGCCAATCTCCGCGGGCCCGGCGAATTCAAACGGGGCACGAGATGGCGCGAGCTGCGCTCGGTACGGAGCGAGACCGGTGCGTGAGGTGGAGCTGTGGTCAGGTGAGAGACGGGGGCTCCCTCCCGGGCCCGGGGTGCACTTCCCTCGGGCATCCCGCGGGTGGGCTGTTTCGGGAGCCGCAGAGCTGAGGTGCCGGTACCCCCAAGACCTCTCAGCCAGCCGCTGCTTTCTTCTCGCCTTTCCCGTAGGGGCGCGGGTGGCGCCGGCCGGGCTGAGGGGCCGCTTCGGCGGGGCGGTCCTAAAGCTGGTCTGTAGGTGTATCCAGCGTCTGATGGGGGCTCGGCTGAAGGGAGTGGGTTTGCTGAAGCATAGTCAAGCTATCGCGTTCTCCTCCGCTTTCACCCAGCTCTGAACACTTCTGTTTCGTCTTTAACTGTTGTTTGTAATGATTAAAAACGGGGAATGAGCGTACTTTTAACAAGTCTTGAACCTTATTTCGTATGTTAGAATGAAGGTTTTTTGTTTTTTAGGAGAAGTGTTGTGAATATTTGCAAGACATAGCTATGGAACAGGATGGGCGAACTTCTGTCCTTACGCTAGTTATTTCTGTAGAGTTCCTTTTCCTTTGAAGGGGAAATATGGACTTTAGGAAACACTAAAGCAATTCACGGCTTACAACCGTGTTTATTTACTGACTGCTAGATGGAGCTACAAAACGTGTGTTTTACAGTTCATGTAACATAAAGAGTTTTCTGTATCAAACTGGTTTGAGCAATAACTTTCTTCACGAATTTTACCTAGGAAGGCTTTGGGCAGTCAGGACATGTGTAGGAGTGAACGTAAATGCATCAATTCTGAGAGGACTCTGAAAGCTATAACTCTAAAGTACAGCATTGAAAGAAACTGCTGTCTGAGCAATGGGGAAATGGTTGTTTCTGTATCACTTACTTTCATTGTGCTTCCCTTTCTTTTTCCCTTTTCTTTCCTCCCCTGAACATCTGCTTTTATTAATGATAGACGGACTTTTTGAAGGATCTGAAACAGGTGACCTGTTGCCTTGTAATAGCAAATTAATTGAAGCTGGGAAATCTGTAGTGGGTAATGATGTCAAACCTGTAACAACCCAGTAACTGTGATGCATATACAACAGTAAAAACATGCTTTTTATACAGGTTGGGTACATACCATTTTCTAAATACTTATATGTGGAGAGGGTGCAGGGCATATTTTACGATCTTTGTTTCTGTCCCCTAGGCTAGGTATGTTTTTGCTATGCATCTATGTACTATAGTGAATTAAAATCATGTACAAACACATTTTAATAGTTGTTTTTTCTAACTGTCCTATTCTGATAGAGGGTTTTATATTATAAACCAAAATCCTGGAAAAAAAAAAACAACCCCAACCTCCTTTCTGTGTTCAGATTTCCTACTCAGTGTCAATTTGTTTGTTCTATTGGAGTCTCTTAGTTGTGAAACGCTAAGAGAATAAATAGTTGTGAGTGAATGGAGTCACAATCTTGAATTCCCTTTCTTTAGGGATTGTGATATATCTTTTGAAAGAAATGTCCATTGTTGACCTTTGTTGCTAAATAGTTAGATTGTTCTTTGTACCAACTGGTGCTTCTTCATGATGTTTGGTTTACTTTCTGGCACAAGTAGAACTCAGTAAATGGAATCACATAGCCTATTTTTGGTATAAGCAGTCATACAAATAGAAAACACTGCAAATATATATATATATATATAAAAGTTTGGGGTTTTTTTAAGTACTGGAGGTGAAACTTGCTACCAATTGTTATTAATGTTTGGAGCATGTATTAATTACAGTATATGTAAAGAGCTCCAAAACACAACTCACACTGGATATGAGCATCATAACAATTTTTTCTTTGTCTCCCCAGATTCCTTAAGAAGAAGCAACTATAAATAATCTTTTAGGAAAGACGTATATTTTTAAAACCTAACATTAACTTGCTGGCAGACAAAATGCCTATTTACACAGTTCCTACAAGAAGCCCCTCTGAGGTATCACATACTACCACTTCGCAGAAGGCTTCTTCAGAGAATACCTTTACTAGCAGCAGAGTGTCTGGGCAGCAACTGCAATCACTTGAATCAGGGGAAGAAAAGGGTAGTCTACTTTCATGTTCTCAGAATGAGACGGGGGAAGTAAATAGGACCTATGTGGTTTCGGCCTGTAAAAAAGTGGGTGATGTATCAGCAGCCTTTAAACCTGAAGGCAGATTAACACTTCAGAGGAGAACTGGAGCAAGCAAAAAACCAGTGTCTGGTAGTGAGCAATTGCATGCAAACAAAGCACAGGGCATGCAAAATATACAAATGGAGAAAAGACTTACTCTGCAGAGGCGTGTGAGGGCCAACTCCATGGAGAAGACTGAAATTACTCGGAGTACTATGCCTGGAATAGAGAATAATAACTTTGCTGCACAAAGAAAAGACAAGATTGCACTTATGCCAAATATTAATACTAATGATACCCATGATCTTAAACCAAGCTTTAAGTTAGTTGAGAGTCAGTCAAATATGAAGTTGCGGTGTAACCTGAACAGCAAGGATTCCTTTGGCTTTGTTGATGGTCTGCATGAAAATGACAGTTGTATGCGTTTAAAATACAGGACAAGTGCTGCTGACACAAAGTTTCAAAATGAAGTTGCTAAATCAGAACAATTAGTTACCTCAAAATATGCGAATAAGATATCAGGAGGACAACTGAATGAAAATGGTACTGGAAAGCAAAGGTTACCACACTTGATGATAAAGCATAACAGTTTAGAAAGACTGAGGACACCAATAAAATGTTCAACAGAAATATTTAAGCTTGCACCAAAGAACAACACTTCTCGGGATCAGCCATCGTCAACATCAAATGAGAAAACACCTAATCTTCAAATTTTAACCAAAAAGAAAACCAGTGTCACCAGCTCTCCTTATGTCACTAGAAGTTTAAAACCAGAAGAGAACATGGGAACTCTTGCTGACAGCAGTAGCACAGAGAATGATGTTTTCCAAGTGGAAAACAGCAAAGTGATTGTAGCTGTGCGTGTACGGCCTTTCAATAACAGGTTTGTATCCTGGACTTACTTCTGATGGTAATGGTAGCTTTTATAACATATGTTAATTCCTGTTTCGTGTGTTTCAAGTTGTTTAATCGTAGACCCAAGTTTTTATTAAGAGGTTAAATTCACTTTATAGTCATTTGGGGCTATTTGTTACGTATTCATTAGATGAAGTATATTGAGCTTGAATGCTTTGTGTGTTCACCAATTAGGGTTTTGTTTGTTGGGTTTTTTGAAAAATAGTGATTACCAAACATTTTATTTTCCATTAGGAATTGATTGAAATTACTAACTTAAAGCATGTAGCGTATGTGTTTCAATTTTTAATTTTTTTTCCTCCCATTCAGAGAGAAAAATGAAAATTCACTGCCTGTCGTCTCCATGAATGGTACAGAAACATCTGTACGAAATCCAGCCACAAACCAAGCTTACAGCTTCAGTTATGACTTCTCTTTCTGGTCTTTTGACAAGTGTCATCCTAATTTTGCAAGCCAAGGAACAATTTATAGAACTTTGGCAGTGCCACTTCTGAAAAGAGCTTTTGAGGGCTATAATGCCTGTCTTTTTGCTTATGGGCAGACTGGCTCCGGAAAATCATACACGTAAGTTTCTAATTATAGTTGTTAAAATTCTGTAGAAGCCAGTTGTGAAATGACAAAAAGAGGTTGTATGGAATAGACTTAGTAGTAACTGACTTGTGTTAAAATGGTTTTGCTTATTTTAAACCAGAGGTTAGTAAGACAATATTTATATTATGTTTATATAATATTTATGAATGTATATAAGGTTTATATTTAGATTTGTGTTATTAGGCAAAGCGGTAGAATATTTTTATATATCTGATGTTGACCTTTTTCTACTTATAGTGAATAAAATAAAAGCTCTCTGTAGAGATTTTAGTCAAGAAAAACCTTTATTAATGCTGAGAGCTTCTCAGACTCTGCCAGTGCTATTATCACCACTGTTGGTTATTTTGTGCATGAAGTGACATGTTCTAAAGTACATTATGTTTTTTGGAAGAGACCTTCAAGAGATGGTTCAAATTATGGTTCTGTTTCAGAACTTTAAATAAATAAATCTGTGTTTGTGGCATTGCTTATTTGAAATCTAATCTTTACACAAAATAATTCCAGTCAAGCAACATTTCAAGGGTTTATAGCTAGTTTTATTTACCTTTTGTATAATTTTCAGTAAAAAGCCCAGTGGATTGTTTTTTTTTTTTTTCCCACACGTAAATCTGTTGTAATCATTTCTATTCGCTTTATAATTCCCATGAGGTACTATAGACTTAAAAGTATGTTGTTAAGGACCAGAAGTAATTCCCATGAGGTATTAGAGACTTATCAATATGTAGTTAAGGGCCAGAAATTTTTCTATTAAACTTTTTGGTGTTTCTACTCAATTTATAATAAATATAGAACTTGTACAGAGGCAAGGTTTTCCTTTTTAAGTGGGAACTCTGTTTTTACTTAAAATGTTTATTCACCTTGCCATAAGAGAGATATGGTCAGCATTGCAATTGTTATTTTATTTGTATGTTGGTTTGTTTATTTGTTTGGTTTTCCCTTCCACCTTCAGGTAAACTATTACTTGCCTTCACCCTTTTGTATTTCAAGGAAGGCTGAAATGAATATCAGTAAAAAGTGTGTCCTCAGGTCAAGTGTGCACAACAAATTTCTGCTCATAACTATGTTGTGTAGCTGTGTGAATGTCTCAACTAGCTGAATTAGTCCAGTGCTCTGGTATTCTGCCGTGGCAGAACGACGTGGGGAGGAAAAACCTACTTCAGAGGTAGAGAGAGGCTTAGGTTGCTACACTGGCAGTGTGCAGAGCATATAAAATGCATGTGTGTTAGGACATCAGGTGTCTATAGTTTTACTGTTTATAGTACAGCTTATTCTTCAGTTGCAGTAGAGTTTTCATTTTACTTAGTTTTTTTTCAACCCATTTTTCAATGGATGAATTGGGAAAGACCTCTGGACGTAATCTTCTCCAATTCCCCACTCAGATAAATGGCAGCATAGATTAGGTTTATGACAGTTGCTCTGTGCCTTAGAAGCATGTGGCATTTCAACTTCAGAGTTATACAATTAATGTGAAAAATAGCTATAGAGAATTGCAAAACAGCACTTGCATTTTTTTGTAACTACAGGATGATGGGATTTGATAAAGACCAAGGAATAATTCCAAGACTTTGTGAAGATCTTTTCACTCAAATAGCAGAAACGGACAAGCAACAGGTGGTATGCTTATGCTTACTTTGAATTATGAGGAAACCGATGCATTTCAGTATTTTGATACCTGTTCGATTTTTTCATTTTATGCCTTAGTGCTGGATCCATTTATGAATGTCTGGATTCTTTTGCTGTTTCAAATCTTATTTCTGCTAGTAGATCTGATTAGCAGGCTCCCCTAAATAGTGACAGTCAACATGGTTTTGCTTCCTTAATGATAACAGCATAAAAAAGAAATATGGGCATGATATTTTTGATGTGTCTGTAGACTGTACAGCATGCCTTGCAAGATAAGATTTATGTAAGAAATGGTAAAAAGAAATCCTAGTGGTTTCCATGCTTTCAGTGGAGGCATATATAATAGAACTCAAAATGCATAAATTTATCTTTAAACATTGTCACTGCATGTCAGACCTTACAGACATTGGCAAACATGCAGAGAAAAAGAATTTCCCAAAACAAACCCCAGTATACCTACATTATCTTTTTGGGGTCTTTTCCTCTTAAGACATCAAATGACTAGTTTAAAAAAAAATAAAACATTTAATAATTAGAGGTAATTTTGTCTCCAGTTATGATTCTCTAACTTGACCACTACTACATGAATTAATTGGAGCAGAAACAATATAACCCTTCATTAAAACACTCTGAGAAATCTGAGGTTCTTTATTACTGAGTTTGGACAGAATATAACTTCTAGAAAATGCAGAACTGCTAGATATGCTTGTTGTTCCTTTGCTTATGCATTATGAATAAGGGAGTATGTGGCTGCAAATTGTCTTGAATCTTGTATTTCTGACTTTTGTTAGGCTTTTTGCTGGCATCTTACTAGTCTCCTAAAAAAGAAAATTTTATTTAAAAAAGAAAACAACAAAACCCTCAGAGAAAGGAGACGTGTTTTCATGAAAAGTTTGGTTTTGGTTTTGTTAATTGCTGTGGGTGGATCAAGGTTTATCTTTCTGTTAGTTTATTCTGTTCCATGTCAGGATGTTGACAACATCAATACATTCCTTCTCTGTTACATGTATGATGCTGTAAAAGCACAATTCCTCATGGGTGAGACTAGTGCAGGTACAAGCAAACATATTTTTGTGTACTAAAACCCCAACACTGAAACTTCTGAGGTGGATGTATATATTTATTTTTTTTTTCCTTAAACTTGATAGCTATCATCTGGGAATGGCTGTGGATGGAATTCCGATCGTGTTCTTGGGGGTTGGACGAGGTGAACTTCTAAAGGTCCTTTCCAACCCAAACTAATCTACAATTTTATGATATAATTTTTCCTGGGAAGTCCCTTCAGTACAAATGCATGTAAGAGTGAATAGCAAGATCTTGTAATCTAGGTTAATGTTTGAAACAAAGGAGGATGGAAGTATTTTGTGGCCTATATTAATAACTCTTACTATTAATTTTATTAGGTTTTGTATCATCTTGAAATGAGCTTTTTTGAAGTATACAATGAGAAAATTCATGATTTGCTTGTCTTTAAAGCTGAAAGTGGACAGAAGAAAGAACCGGTAAGTTGCTCACAGAAAGAAGTATGTGCATAATCTCAGAGTAGTGGCATCCATTCTGTAAGCAAAAGAGCACAAGCGACAAGTGTCGTGTTATCTAAGCATTTAAGTTGTGAATAATGGATGCAAGTAAGAAAAAAATCTTAGCATATGACTTCAAGCAAAATGCTTGGCGCTTCAGAAATGCTAAGCAAAAAAAAAAAAATCTTGCTGAAATACAGACAAAATGATCCATTAGAACCTCTCAAGATTGTTAACATCTAAAATGATCTTATCAGCCTTTATAGAAACTCTCTTAGAATATAATTTATCTAAGTCTCCAATTACATTAACTTTCTGTGCAATATAATGTGAGTTACAATCTTGTAATAATCCTGTAATTTCGATGGAGTTCTAAGGTGGAAGAATGGCAGTGTCAGGAGGCTTCCAATGGTGTTGGGTGGGGGGAGGAATATTTGCCAAATTGTATTTGATCCTTCGATCTTCTCAGTGCTACTGAAATGTCCATTCACTTTATGAAAATATCTGTTTATTGTTTATGTACTGGGGAGCCTGTTTGCCACTGACTCTACTGATCTAATTGCTTAGTGCTTTCATGAAAAAATGTTAATATTAGCAAAGGGAAAATTTTTTCCCATGTTGTTTTCTCTGTGTATTTACATTGCACAGCTGCAGAAAACTGCTATCATACATAGGGTTAGCATCTGTTGGATTGTTGTTTCCTAAGAAGCTTGGGGGCAGGAAATCAGTGCCCTGCTTAACAAGTAAAGGATCACAAGTTAAACTAGTTTAGCTACTTTTTAATGCTTATGTGTTAGAATATGCAAAACCATAAATTAAAGAAATTTGCGTTCAATTGGGAAATAGGGAAGGAATTTATTAAATTTATTGACATAAATACTTTCTGTTCTTTGAACTATTGACCCCTATACTGGCCACTTGTTTGTACACTATGAGTATTAGCTTATGATAAAGAAGGTATACTACATTAAACTTCCTGTTGAAAAGTCTTTTATCCTAAACTTGGTACTTATGTGGACTTGTTACATAGGAATAAAGACTACACTGTCTTGTTTATACTAGGAGTGCCTTCATCTGAGTTTGTCAGTGATTTTGAGGTAAGGTATTTAACTTAAGAGCATAATAGATTTAGGTTGCAGAAAACACTTTTGTTTTCTTGCGTGAATACCTTACCTAAGGTACCTGTTCTGGCAGTTGGTTCTGTGATCAGTGGCATGGGGCAGTTTGCTGTGATTTCTTGGGCAGCTGGAAAAATTCTGTTGTAGGTATTTTTATGAAATGTTGTTCTAGGTGATTCATGCTAAGTTTTGTTGGTGATAAATGTCGTACTAGGGATATAGATAGACTCTCTTAATTTTAAGATATTCCTGAATGCTAGGTCTAACTAATGCATGTCTAAGAATTTTTTGTTTAAAATTACTCTTGGCAGCTTCGTGTAAGAGAACATCCCGTATTAGGACCATATGTGGAAGGCCTGACAGTGTAAGTCTTACCTGTCCTTATTTTAATAGGAGTATGGTGTAATCCTGAAAAAGTGTGCTAATTATTTTCTTAAACTCTTTGAAAGCTTGTGCACTCACCGGTTAATTAGGCAAGATTTTCATATCATGTAGTTTTAGAAAAAACACGTAGCCATGTCTAGCTCTACCTATTTCCTTTGGTGTAATGATTTAGTGAAATAAGTGTATGGAAGTCTTAAGGCAACTGGAGCTTTCATGGTATATTTGTATTTTGTCTCTAACTGGGGAGATGTTTCAGAACTAAGGCAGTAGGGAAAACTAGGAAGAAAACAGTCTGAATACAAACTTTTCTTTTTCCCCCACCTTAGGAATGTTGTCAGTTCTTACTCTGATATCCAGGTAAGAGTTATTTGGTTACTAAAAGGGTATGTAAATATTTCTACTTACGCCTTCTTTCACTGCTGAAAACTAATTCCATGGACGGGAAGAAAATGCTTTACAGGCTACCCAGTAGACTATGATAGTTCAGCTGATTTTGTGAAAGGATAATGAAGACTAGTCCTATATAACGGAGCTAAATAGATGCATACAGGCAAGTGTCATTCTTTTCACATGGTTACCTCTAAAATTTAAATCCCCCCTTATAGAGTCATCATTTGTGTTAATAACTTAAGTTGCAAACATTTTAATCTTCAGTTAACTGTCCAAAAATGATTTTGGTTTCACATTGTTACTTTTATCTTTTACAGAGTTGGCTTGAACTAGGAAATAAGCAGAGAGCAACAGCTGCTACAGCAATGAATGACAAGAGCTCTAGATCTCATTCTGTCTTCACTCTCGTCATGACACAAACCAAGGTATTGCTGGGTGTTAGATATCTCTTCAAATTGTGTAAAAAGTTTTGTGTGCTGCCTAGAAAATTGTTCGAGAAAATATACTTGAGGAGGTGTAAAGCACAAGGCATTTAAACATGGCTTTCTACACAGCAAAACTTATTTTACTTGTTGTGCTTTGAGTAGGTTCTGATGTCTCCGTGCTACATACATTTATAGCAGAAATAAAAATACGTCTAGTCTGACAGATCTAGGAATAGTTCTAAGCTTTGGAGTGTGAGTTTTGAGATGTAACTAGAATCCAAATTGAGGCTTACCTGCTGCCAACACGCTTCTGCTTCTAAGAAGGATAGGCTATGCAAGCTGGAGAGCTGTGATGAATTTCTACAGGTAATGAACTGGGACAATGATAAGAGGAGCAGTTTCTCCATGCAGCCTTCTCTTCTCCAGGCTGAACAGCCCCAACGTTCTCAGCCTATCTTCAGATGGGAGGTGCTCCAGTCCCCTGATGATCCTCGTGGCCCTCCTCTGCACTTGTTCCAACAGTTCCACGTTCTTTTTATGTTGAGGACACCAGAACTGCACACAATACTCCAAGTGAGGTCTCACACGAGCAGAGTAGAGGGGCAGGATCACCTCCCTCGACCTGCTGGTCACGCTCCTTTTGATGCAGCCCAGGATACGGTTGGCTTTCTGGGCTGCAAGCGCACACTGCAACTGGCTCATGTTCATTTTCTCATCGACCAACACCCCCAAGTCGTTCTCCGCAGGGCTGCTCTGAATCTCTTCTCTGCCAAACCTGTATGTGTGCCTGGCATTGCCTACCCAGGTGGAGGACCTTGCACTTGTCATGGTTAAACTTCATCAGGTTGGCATCAGCCCACCTCACAAGCGTGTCAAGGTCCCTCTGGATGGCATTCCTTCCCTCCAGCATATCAACGGAACCACCCACCTTGGTGTCATCGGCAAACTTGCTGAGGGCGCACTCAATCCCACTGTCCACGTCACCAACAAAGATGTTGAACAGGACCGGTCCCAACACCGATCCCTGGGGGACACCACTCGTTACTGGTCTCCAGCTGGATATTGAGCCACTGAGCACAACTCTTTGCGTGCGGCCATCCAGCCAGTTCTTTATCCACCGAGTGGTCCACCTATCAAATTGATGTCTCTCCAGCTTAGAGACAAGGGTGTCATGTGGGACAGTCAAAGGCTTTGCACAAGTCCAGGTAGATGACATCAGCTGCTCTACCCCTGTCCATTAGTTCCATAGCCCCTTCATAGAAGGCCACCAGATTGGTCAGGCAGGATTTCCCCTTAGTGAAGCCACGCTGGCTGTCATCAAGCACCTTGTTGGTTTTCATGTGCCTCAGCATGCCTTCCAGGAGAATCCGCTCCAAGATTTTGCCAGGCACAGAGGTGAGACTGACTGGTCTGTAATTCCCTGGGTCATCCATTTTCACCTTCTTGAAAATGGGGGTTATATTTCCCTTTTTCCAGTCATCGGGAACTTCACCTGACTGCCATGTTTTTTCAAATATGATGGGCAGTGGCTTAGCAACTTCATTTGCCAGCTCCTTCAGGACCCGTGGATGGATTTCATCCGGTCCCATGGACTTGTATACATTCAGGTTCCTAAGGTGGTCCTGAACAAGATCCTCTCCTACAGTGGGCCCAGGGTCTTCATTCTCACTATCCCTGCATCTGCCTTCCAAGACTTGGGTGGTGTGGTCAGAGCATTTGCTGGTGAAGACTGAGGCAAAGAAGTCATTAAGAACCTCAGCCTTCTCCAAATCCAGGGTAGCCAGTTCTCCCGATAGCTTTTGGAGGGAGCCCACATTGTCTCTAGCCTGCCTTTTATTCGCTGTGTACCTATAGAATCCCTTCCTTTTATCCTTAACATCCCTAGCCGAGTCTAATTCTAAGTAGGCCTTAGCTTTCCTAACCTGGTCCCTAGCTTCCCAGACAACATCCCTGTATTCTTCCCAGGCTGCCTGTTATTGCTTCCACCTTTTATAAGCTTTTTCTTTCCTTCGAATTTTGCTCAGCAGCTCCTTATCCATCCAAGGAGGTCTCCTGGCCCTCCTGCTAAACTTCCTTCTAGTTGGGATGTATCGCTCCTGAGCTTGCAGCAGGTGATCCTTGAATATCAACCAACAGTCTTGGGCCCCCCTGCCCTCTAGGGCTGTATCCCATGGAACCTTACCGAGCAGGTTCCTGAAGAGGCCAAAGTCTGCTCTCTTGAAGTCCAGGGCAGTGAGCTTGCTGCACGCTCTTCTCACTGTCCTGAGGATCTTGAACTTGACCATCTCATGATCACTGCCACCAATGCTCCCCTGGAGTGTCGCATTTCCAACCAACCCTTCCCTTTTGGTGAGGATGAGGTCCTGCATGGCACCTGTCCTTGTCAGCTCCTCTATTACTTGCAGAAGGAAGTTGTCTTCCACACAATCAAGGAACCTTCTGGATGGCTTGTGCCTGGCCGTACCATCCCTCCACCAGATATCAGGGTGGTTGAAGTCCCCCATGAGAACAAGGGCCTGCGAGTGTGAGGCTTTTCTTTTTTGGTTGGCTTAATTTTTCAGTCCAATTTCCTAATAGTCTCCTTCTTTATCCCCTCCTCATTCTCCCCACTAGATTATTTCTTTTCTCTATTAGAAGCAGTCCTGAGATTTTTCCACTGACTGCTTAGCAGATTTTCCTTGGTTTAAGTAAGTAACAGCTTAATGATTTCCATGGTTATTAGGTAGCTGTAACAAACCCATGGTTTGGTAATCTATCATGTTTGCAGTTTATACAGTTATTCAACTGCAGACACTTGATACTATGGTTAAAATCTGAACTTGTGCATGAAGGTATCCTGTCAAAAAGTAAATGAGAGTGTAATTTTTTTCATGTTTTTGAAGTGAACAGCTTGTTAGATTTATGCTTGTCATTCTTGTTATTTTGGTCTGATTGCAAACAGCTTTTTTTTCCAGGTAGAATTTGTGGATGAAGAACAGTGTGATCGTAGGCTTACCAGTCACATAAATCTAATTGATCTGGCTGGCAGTGAATGCTGCTTAACAGCTCAGACCACTGGAGAAAGGCTGAAGGTAAATGAAGACGGGAAATCTGTGGAAAAAAAAAATATTCCAAAGAATACCCCTAAACTCCAATGTAACTTCACCTACTAGGACTTTTGGGCAGGAACTGTAGTTATAAAAAGATACGTAGGCCTTATGCTTATAAGTATTGCACAGCATTTTGCTAGTGAGGATGGATGGTGCTAAGAAGCTGTTTTGACTGTGCAGTATGGCAGGCTAGGTCTTGTGTAGGACAGCAGTCTGTATCCAATGCAGGCCTAATGATCCATTAGAAGGAATGAGGAAAACTGTTTGCATGACTTTTCAAATCTGGAATCAGATTTATGACTCAGATATGAACTCCTGTGGAGTTGGGGCTTGCCCCTTTTTTGTGGGGTATTTAAGTAAATAGCATTTCTAATAGGAGAGTTTCTTTCAAGCTGCCTTTGTAAGTTTTATGTGTTTTGACATTGTGTATTTTAAAGCCAGGGTCTCTGCTCTTTCCAAATGAGAGTGAGCTTCTAGGCTGCTCTTTCAGCTTATTGTTGTTTTTTTGATCAGTGGTGGCATTTAATGTGATACACCTGTATGATACCACATAGAATAAGCACAATTAAATCAACAGTACAATCAATAACATCACACAAGAAAATACAACTAGTATTTTTATTTTTGTTTTGTGTAGGAGGGAGTGAGTATCAATAAATCACTATTAACCCTTGGAAAGGTTATTTCTGCCCTCTCTAAACAATCTCAAAATGGAAAGAAAACTTTCATTCCTTACCGGGAATCTGTTCTTACTTGGTAGGTACACTTCAGAATTCCTTTACATAGAAGTAGATACTTTGTCAGACTGTGAATTCCTCTTCTAATCAGGAGGCATCTCTTCCCTTCCTTACTTCCCTTTCTCTCTCAAGTGACCTATGGAGGGAAGAAATTAGCCTGTTTTGTTAAGTAAAGAACAATCAGGACCCTGGTTTGTATTTTAAGTAGCTAACAATCAGTCTTAAATAAGTAGCAAACCCCTTGTATTTAATCTGTTCAGATTGCTAAACTTAATTTTTCTTTCAATGTGAGGGCTGGGGGATTAACTTTTACTCTTCTGTCAAATGAAGGTTGTTAAAGGAAAGTCTTGGTGGAAATTCACAAACCACTATGATTGCCACCGTAAGTCCAGCTGCTAGCAGTACAGAAGAAACCCTTAGCACTCTTCGATATGCAAAACAGGCTTGTTCAATTATCAACACTGCTAAAGTAAATGAAGATGTGAATGCCAAGCTAATCAGAGGTGAGGTTAACATCTGCAGTCTTTGAGGTTTTTTCATTTGCCTGTGTATTCAACTAACTGTTCCATCAGACTTGTTATTACTAATAGTCTGTTGTGTTGACTGACCTCTTGTCAACTAGGTCAGTACAACCAAAGATATCTTCCATTTAATATTACTCTTCTTTGTGAGCTTTTTTTTATTTCCCCCAAAGTCCAGACCATATCTGAGGCTACACTTAAGAACCTGGATTGGGGAAAGGTGTTTAATTTTTAATTAAATAAGGTGAATTTTCTAGTATTGGTCTGAAATGTGTAAACTGTATTTTGTCTGTATTTTTTGTGTATTGTTTGTCTGGTTTGTCTTATGGAGAATTGAAAGCTGAAATTGAAAAACTGAAGGCAGCTCAGAAGAGTGCTCTGAAGACTGATCCTGAAAAATACAGACGTTATTTGCAGGAAATAACGTCTTTGAGGGTAAAATTGCACCAGCAGGAGATGGACATGGCAGAAATGCAGAGGTTGGGCAGTCATTAATATCTTAATTCAAATAGAAATAGTAAAGCTTATATGTTATAACTTTTCTCCTAATATGTTGTGTTGTTTTCCCCATAATATATTAAGGGCCTGGAAAGAAAAATTTGAACAAGCAGAAAAAAGGAAATTGGAAGATGCAAAAGAATTGCAGGTACATTTTCTGTCTTCAAACAAACCTTGCAGAAGAATTAGAGTAGTTGTAAGATTTGTTTCCTTTAGGCCAGCCTTTTATCTGTGACTCCATTAAAAAAATCAATATAGATATTTCAATGCACAAAGTAGAATGTTTTTTTATACAGAGCTCTCTTTTTATTTAGAAAGCAGGAATTGCATTCAAAATGGACAATCATTTACCAAACCTTGTCAATCTCAGTGAAGATCCTCAGCTTTCTGAGGTGCTATTGTATATGATCAAAGAAGGAGAAACTACAGTTGGAAGGCATATACCAAATTCAAAACATGATATCCAGCTTTCTGGAGTGCTCATTGCTGATGACCATTGGTATGTAGTGTTCTTCTTGTGCTTTGAAGTGAAAAGACGAAATATTTCTCCTCACCTTTTCCTTTCTTTTGCAGTCACTCTTCTGGCAGTAACAAGATTGGTTTTCTAACACTGAAAATACTATTTAGGGATAATCTTTGTACTGTGCAGTGATTTCAAGTAATTTCATTCTGTTCCCTCTAGAAATCTGTTAACCAAGGTAGTTTGAATTCTCTTTTCATTTCATTCATTCATGGAGAAAATTTTCTAGTTCAGAAACGCTGGAGAAGGACCTGAGCAAATGATGTTGTGTGATAACTCAAATATATTAAGTTCAATGGAAAAGTGAAATGCCTTGAGAGGTCTTATTAAAACTAAAAATAGAGAGCAACTTGGCCATATTGTAGAAATCACGTTTAAAGTGCATTCCATGCAATTGAATCTAGACAAAGTGCTTTAAGAAACTTAATTAATCAGTTAGTAAAACCATGAAAGATGTGGGTATGTTGGGAAATTAAGCATTATCAAAGAAATGCTAAGATGGCAGCATGTTGTAGTAATTTTTTAGCAGTGGATTCTTTTTAGATTTAAATATCGAGTCTTTTCTAAAATATGGGTTGTTGCTCGTTATTTTTGTAGGTTGTAACTAAAGTATGAAGACAATAGACACCTGACAGAGCAAGGGCACTATTTAAAGCATGAATTTTAGTCTATTAAGAAACCTCATTTGCAATTAACATGAGCTACTGATATCACAAATGTTTCCTGTTTTCAGTGTTATAAAAAATACTATTGGCAAAGTGAGCATTATTCCACTGGGAGAAGCAAAGACATACGTAAATGGAAGATGCATTGTAAACCCAACAGTTCTGCACCATGTAAGTAGTTGATTTGGTAATATTGATATGTGCATGTGTGGATTTTTTTGCTTTGTTGATATTACAACTTCAGACTGCAGGTTTTCTTAGAAGGCTCTGAAACTGTAAATACTTGTCTCTTAAATTTCTAGCCCCACCTGCTATCTTTTAAGCACTGTAAATTTGCTTATAAATATGAAAGTTACAGAACAAACTTCTTCCTCCCCCACTTCCCTGTTTTCCCATAGGGTGATCGAGTGATCCTTGGGGGAGACCATTATTTCAGGTTTAATCATCCAGTAGAAGTTCAGAAAGTTAAAACATCGTCTTGTGGGACAACATTTTTACATGATGGTCCGAAAGATTTTGAATTTGCTAAGAATGAACTGCTTATTGCGCAGAGAGCACAGTAAGTATCTTATCTTCTTGTTCTAAAAGTAAGTTCGGTTGTTAATGCAACCTTGAAATACATTTAAGAAATAGGAAACTTAAGATTATCAATTATTTCCAATAAGGGGAAGTTGGAAAATTGCAAGTTTTTTGTTAACTCCATTTTTAATTGAAATGGAAGTCCTAGACTTAGCTTAAATGAAGGTACCACTGAGTTATGATCACCACAATCTAGTCCATTTGTCAAGAATATAGACCACTATTAAAGAAATGCTGAGCTCCAGAGGTTCTCAGAGTAACGTGTCTCTTCAGTTACATTTCTTTCTAAGCACCTAATGAGTCTGAAATTAACTTTTGATGTTTTAGAGAGATTTAAAGCCCAAAAAGCAAATGCCTGACAAAAATGAGAAGAATCTGAAGTTACAAACTTAGTCTTCTGTGATGGTGGAGAATTTGGGAGACAGACAAGTGTTACTTGCGCTCAGTTTGCTCCTGGAAGTTATTAAACTGCAAGACTCATTGGCTTTAAATTTTACTTTCTGGCATTTTAATGTGGTTTAGTGAATTTCTACCCCAGATCTTAATTTTGAGAGGCACATAATAAAATAAGTATGGAAATTGAGTGGACTTTAACATTCTGTTATGTTTTGCATCTTTACCAGTGTCTACATTTTCCCTATGAGATGAAAAATATTGAAGTGTAAAGTAAAAATAATAAAATTATATAATATTACATAATACAATAAAATGAAACCCCAGCAAAACCAACAAACCCTCATATTTTTATTTTTACTCTTAAAATTGGAGGCTTCTGTCATGATAGAAGAGATTGATCTCTATGCAGCCTATATAAGGTTAAAGCCAGCATTCTGAGTATGTGATACTTGTAGGCTGGAATCGGAAATTGAAGAGGCACGCCTCAAAGCCAAGGAAGAAATGATGCAAAGTGTCCAGATTGCCAAAGAGATGGTTCAAAAAGAACTGACCTCACAAAAAGAAGCTTATGAAAGCAAAATCAAGTCACTGGAGGCAGAGGTGGTAAGTTGCCATTGCATTGTTACATAAAATATATCAGTAAAATAAAAGAGAAGCTGTAGTATGAGGTTTCTATTTGGTTGGGTTTTTTTGTTTCTTCTTTCGTCTTGCTTAATAGTGTCTTAGGGAATGCTAAGCCCCATTTTTCTTAAAAAATATCAGCATTACTTTAACACAAGAAGTTGTAAATAGGTGTCCCCTACAGAATTATTCCAGGAATTTTGGTTTACAGAGTTAGTCGCGAACTAAAATGTTAATCCAGTGTGCATTTGATGAGGGTGTATGTAAGAAAAAAACCTACAAAATATAACTTACTCTGAGAGTTTTAAATGACTGCTGTAATTTAGTTAACATGACTTTTTTTTTCCCCCTCCAAGTTTGCATGCTGTTTTGTTGTTAGCCTTTTGAACACCTTTACAATATGCATAAGTCAATATTGAAAAGTACATCATGGTAAACCAAATAATAATGATGGAGTAATGTATTTCTCTAATGTGCTATAGAAGACCTAATGTGATGCTTGTGAACTAAGGTATAACCTTTCATTGCTGACACTGGGCTCAGTAGTCCATAGGGGCTGCATGTTTTAAATGTGTAAATGTGGAAATAAACCTTAATATCTGCCAAAGGGATGGGTTAGGAAAGCTGTAGATGTGATAATCCTCCACATTTCTGTCCTTTTTTTACCTTAGAGAGAAGAATCTCTTAAGAAGCAAATCCAAGAACAGAATAATCAAAAAGCTGCAACTAAAATACAGGAGTTAGAAAAGGCAAAGCAGAATCTTGAGCTGGAGCTACGCTTCAATAAGAAGCGTTTAGAAATGGAGACAATAGCTACCAAGCAGGTAACTTAAAAAACAAACAGACAAAAAACCAAACACAACCCCCCCCCAAAAAAAAAAAAAAAAGTGATAAACTGTGGTTGGTTTGTGGATTGGTGCTTTCATTGTTTGTTGGTGTGTTTTTTGTTTTAATTCAATTGTTTCTGAAGTATTTTTATGTAATTTTGTGCAAAAGAAGAGATGTTTTGTTCACACTCGGAGTATATTATTGTATTGAGTTCAAGGATAAACTAATGCTGACCTCATTCATATGATGTGGATGGTTTTGTACATCCAGCAAACTTTAATGACAGTTGCCTGTGCCAGAAGTTATGACTTCAGGCATTAATGTAAGTAATGGCTGGTGTTTATATACATACAACTGCTGCAACAACTATGACTAAATTTTTAAAAAGGAATTTATTTTTAATTCCAGTATTTTTTTTTTGAAGCACAACAATATCTAAGCAAAACCAGAAGATTGTCACAGTTTGAATATGAAGGGTATTGATACAGCAGATGTCCAATGTAAATTTTATTCTGTTCTGGGAATTATGAAAGTACAGCAACAAAAAATTTTGCTTCAGGAAAACAGCATGAAGTGTTTTAGGGGGTTTTGTTTCTGTAGTTTAGTTTTTTGTTTTTTTTTTTTTTTTATTGCCCTCTCTTCCCTAGGCTCTAGAAGATCATACTATTCGTCATGCAAAGATACTTGAAGCCTTGGAAGCTGAGAAGCAGAAGATTGCTGAAGAAATACAGAGTCTTCAGAAGAATCGTGCAAGTGGGAATAAAACGATGACTGGTATGTATATACATAATCTTGGAAAGGCAGTGCTGACTTCTCTCTTGCTCGGTGGGCTTGGATTTAGGCTATGAGGATCCAAGAACTTTTTTTCTTCCCGTAGTGCTTCTCTAATGATCCTGAATGGGAAGAGCCTTTTGGCTTTAATGATCCTTAATGTTCATAAGAACAAAAAGACTGCTAAAATATCTGTTTGAAACATGCTAAGGGTAGTTAGGTGGATATTCATGTAGGCTGTATATAACCTGATTACCGAAAAGTCCTACCCCCATCTGGCTCAACTGGTTAGGCGTGAACTCATGGGGGAAACTGGAGTAACAGAACTGATTCTGTTCAGTTTCCTACCTCAGGATAATGTAAGGTGTCTGGTGTTATGCCTTTATCTCTGGAATACCCTTTACCTGACCAAATAGAGAGTTACCTTGGCCAGGAGGGACATTTTTTCCCAATGTATTGGGAATTCACAGAACTGTTGTTGAGTAAATTTTTTCAGGATTTTTGGCTGTTGTTTCTTTTTAGGCCCCCATCGCCCCCCCCCCTTTTTTTTTTTTTTTTTGTTTTTTTTCTTAAACTTCAAGTTGTTTGTTGCGTTGTGTTGTTTGATCCACTTAATCATTATGTGCTATAACCTTTATTAGTTCCACTTAACTGGGATTCTCTGAAGCTATCTGTGATGATCAAAGAGGCCAACACCATTAGTAATCAATTAGGAAAAAACACTGTTTTCTATAGGTGAGTATCTGAGTTAGTTATTTATAAGGAGGTTTATATATAATATATATTTATGCATACATAACTGGGGTAGATTCTACATGTGCAGTGAGCTGTTTGTTTATATTTTAGTTGTTATGTTAGGGTCAACATGATAAGTCACTTTTCCAAAATGGCTTTAGTTGGATGTGTAGTTCAGCCTGGTTAGTTTGCAATGTGAATTTCAAATCTGAATTTTAGATCAAGACTTTAAATGTATGTCTACAGACAATTAATTTTGGATTGGGTGTGCTTTGGAGGTGAATCTTCTGATGCTCATGTCCATCCTGCTTTGGTTCACATATTGAAGTGGTCCTAAACCACAAGTAATATGTTCCTTTTGGACAAAACTAAACCAGGGATTAAGTGCCAGCCCAGGGAGGTGTTAATTTCACAGGACTGTGACAAAGATAGTTCAAAAACTCAGATCATCTACATTGTAAGATACATTATAGCAGATATTGAGTGTTTGGGACCAGTTGTTTCACTCCACAGATCTCTTGCTATGCTATGCTACTGCTAGTTGTAACACAAGAGTGTTCTAGAAGTGAATCTGTATATTGGTCAAATGTTCTTAGTGTAAGCAGAGGTGCATTAGTGCAGAGGAAACTCTATCATACAAAAAAAAAAGGCTACAGTAAATGTAGGTCAGCTTGGAAGACTTCCTAGTAGGTGCATCTATTCCTGTGGTTTGTCAGATGCCTTATCCTTCAACAAGAACTCTGCCAGTAGAATTCTGTGACGTGTATTTGGTTCTGAGTTTCTTGAGCCAGGAGTCTGTATGTTACTCTCCACTTTTATCTCTGAATGCAGAGATTCCTTTTTTTTTCTCCTTTACATAAAAATAAGTTTAATGGCTATGCTAATATTCACCTTGTGAGATACATGGTGTCTTGGGCAACTTCTGTGTAGTGACATTTTTATTCTCAGTATAATCCTACCTACAAGTACTTTGTTTATTTTTGCAATGAGTAATGGGTGTTTTTTTTTTTTTTTTTTTTTTTCCTTGTTTTCTGTGGTTTTTTTAATATTTTTTGTTATATTTATTTTCTCAATTTCTTAGGCATGACAAAATCGATGATAAAACAGGAGCAGTGTCTTCTGTTCAGGTGCAGGTTCGTAACATCAAACTGGGAATAGCAACTTTCTGGAGCTTAGAGAAGTTTGAATGCAAACTAGCAGCCATGAAGGAACTCTATCAGGTCAGTAATATTTTGTCAAAAATAAAATTTTGCTAATCCATGCAGGAGGAAAATCTTAGTTTTTTGTTTTATGTGATGTTAAGCACCAGGACGCATGACTATTTTTTTGTTAAATATGTGTACACACACTTGTTCATCACACAGAAAGAGGACAGTAGAAACCAGGACTTTATTCAGGTAATTTTATGTGCAGAGGGGGAAGTAGTAAAACAAGAATTGCTTTGTGATTCTTTTGGTTGTTCAGTTGCTTATCTGTTCTAGAGGAAAACATGACCTTTTAAAGCTATCACTTGAATTTTCTTCGGTACATTCTATCTTTCTTTGGGTCTGGTAAATCAGTTTGCTACTGCTTGCTTTCATCTTTGCTTTAGGCTCTTCAATGGGTGCTTTTAAAGGCATTTTTCATTATTTTTTGTTTAATAACCTGACAAGGTGCACATTAATCCCTTTTTCTAATTCCATTGATTTAATCAGACAAATGGATTTTTTTGTACTGCATTTCTCTAAATGTGCAGTAAATTGTTGCATATCAGAATAGCTTTTGTATCAAAGAGGGGGATACAGAATAGAAGACAGGGAGGAGTGTGAACAGTGCCAGCGTTTGATTCTGTATCCACAAAAACCATATAACCATCAGGTAAAGCCTTTTTAATTACATAAAGGTAGCCAATGGTGGCAAATTATTGAATACTGATAAGATTACAGTATCAGCCCTTGTTTGCTGGGAGAATAGTGAGGTTTTTTTCTATTTCTGAGAGAGTAATGTTGTAAGTTTATCTTTATAGACTCTATGTGAACAGATAGCATTTTCATTTCATTCCATTACAATTTTTTTCCTGAGTTGAACAACAAAGATGCCTAAGAACTACTTGGAAGGGTGGAATCTCTGATCTGGTGGCCCTTGAAAGTACTTATTTAGTGGTGAAAGAGTATTCTGGGATTTTCCAGTTTCCAAGGCAGATCGTTGTGGATGTTTTTGTTTCTGCCACATGAATTGAAAGTTGTTTTAGACTGCAGTGAAATAGTGGAAGAAGGTTCCTGGGGATGGGTTAGCATGAATGAGGGATCCAAAGAAATCCTGTCTAACCATAATGATCTTGTATTTTGTGCTGTACTAGTTTGGAGTTTTTTTGATTGAAACACAAACAAAAAATAAATATTTAAGACTAGTTTTAGACTGAGAACAGCTTGTCTGAATTTGTTCTGTTCTTGAATTTGTGATAATCCAGATAATAAATTCTTTTCATTCCAATATCTATTATGTTTAGTATGGAGCAGTATTGAAAAATTAATACAAATTGCTTCAAATAGTATATAAATAAATATTTGGATGCTTGTGACTTAAATTTGGAAATAGCAATTGGCAGAGGAAGAGATCTCAACTGTTGGAGCATTCAAGGTGATAGAGAAAAATACTGAGTCTTTTTACATTTCAGAATGCTTTATTTTTTTATCTTAGAAGTAGTAGTATGTCACCAAAGAATTAGTTTTATTTGTAAGAATAACTACTTCTTATATGAGTGTATATCTGAAATTAAATACATTTTCAATATTATATCCGAAAAGAACAAGGTCAAAGAAAAGCCAGAAAAAACCCTGAGGAAACTCTGCTTTATGATACAACTTTGTAAGAGGCAAGTGTTTCCAGTGAAAGGTCAATGTTGCCATATTCATTGCTAAAAACTGTACACAAATCCAGTTACAAAAATAAATGAAACCTGTAAATTATGATTCCAGAGTTTTAAGAAATCTGGCACGTGGTGGAGAAAGCTGTGGAAATGCTTTGTACTTGTGTTCCTATATATCAGGTTCTGGGTAGCCAGGTGACTTCATTAAATGTTTTGTTTTAGTTTTTTTTTTAAGTATTGTGCAGTTGTGGTGTCCTCAACATGAAAAGGACATGGAACTGTTGGAACAAGTCCAAAGGAGGGCCATGAGGATGATCAGGGGACTGGAGCACCTCCCATATGAAGATAGGATGAGAAAGTTGGGGCTGTTCAGCCTGGAGAAGAGAAGGCTGCATGGAGACCTCATAGCAGCCTTCTAGGATCTGAAGGGGGCCTATGGGGATGCTGGGGAGGGACTCCTCATTAGGGACTGTAGTGATAGGACAAGGGGTAACAGGTTCAAACTTAAACAGGGGAAGTTTAGATTGGATCTGAGGAAGAAATTCTTTACTGTGAGGGTGGTGGGGCCCTGGAATGGGTTGCCCAGGGAAGTTGTGAATGCTCCATGGCTGGCGGTGTTCAAAGCCAGGTTGGACATAGCCTTGGATGACATGGTTTAGTGGGAGGTGTCCCTGGCCATGGCAGGGGGGTTGTAACTAGACGATCTTAAGGTCCTTTCCAACCCTAACTATTCTATGATTTGCACCTCAAGGCGGTTGGCGGTCACTTATCTTCTAGATTACATATATCATAAGAAAAAACATTAAAACTACTACTAATAGAACATACTGTCTTCATTCATATGTTGAATGCTTTATTATTACTCTGTTTTGGTTTAGCCCTCTTATTCCCCTGTGTTTCCTTTATATTTTTCAGAGTAATGACAGGAGTAAAGCTGCTGATGTGTTTTATGACCCTGCTGATGAGTGGGAACCTGACTTTTTAGATGCCTCTGTTTCCTCTCTTTCCAGAAGAAGGTGATACTAATTTGTAGCTCCTTCATCTACGCTTAAAACAAAGCAAAAATTAACTTGCTTAATTGTCTAAACATGTTTCTATACCACTACTATAGTCTTTTATTAATCCTTATTGTACTTTGTTAAAATGTCAAACTTGTCAATTAATGAGAATTCATGTATATGTAAGGGAGGAGGGGGAAAGTTTAAATTAAATGTGTTATTTTACTTTGCTTTACTGACTTCACTGACGAAACGTGTTAGTATGCACCAAACATTGGTGACCACCCAGTAAAGCTTTTTGGCATAACGAACAGCAATGTTTCTGCGGTTGGGCACAGCATATATGCAGTGTATGTCTGATCAGTGCCAGAGGATTTTATGTATAACCATTGACAACCAGCTGGAGGTAATTAAAGGATGTTCCCAATTATTTCATGAAGCTGTCTTAAAAACAGACACATTTGTCTGTAGCACAGAGCTTTTAATTAACCTGCACAGGACCCACAGTTAAGGTTACAAATATGCACCTATTTAATTAGTAGTGCAAGCAGTTTTAAATAGGCACTTGGGCATCTGTTCCTGTCCTTACTTAGCACATGCACTGTGCCAACTGATGAGTTTTTCTGTTCATTTGTTCTCCTTTCTTCATGGACAAGAAATAGGAATAAAAGTTTTTCCCAACCCAGAAGTACATTTTGTCAAAACACGTGTAAGCCTTTCTAAACCATTTATGTAGATATTATCAGAGTTAAATGTGCATGGTTTAATGTTTTCGTCAAACTTCTGTCATATGAAAGCATTGTTTTTAAGGAGTAAATTGTGGCTGTTATTTTCATGTTTTCGCTTTATCATCCTTTCCTAGAAGTAGAAGTTTCATGAAGAACAGGAGAATTTCTGGATGCTTGTCTGAGATAAAATTACAACCGAATCAGAATATACAGGCTTCCTTTATATCAGGTACTTGCTATATGATAAGAACGCCTCTCATACCGAGAACTTGAAACTACTACGTGTAAAATTTATGCACTTCTAGTAGGCATTTTTAAAAAAATAATGTATGGGTTGGAAAAGAAAACGAAAAATGTTCTGTTTACAAGAGCAGTTTATAATGTCAAGCTGTTGTCAGAGCATTTTTTTTTTTTACTTCTTTTTAATTATCCTTTCTTAGGGCAAAAACTTCCTGACAAGCACTTATGACCCTTACTTAAGCAATTTGCTTAAAACATTACTCCACTTAAATATATGTGTTAACTGAAGAAAGATGATAGTCCATGCATCAAATTGCCAGAGGCTGAATTCTGGTATAATAATTTGGAGGCTTTGCTTGAGTCGTTGCTGTTCATTCAACTACTGAGGCTACCCCAAGCTTTTTGTCAGATTTTGTTTTTTTTTCCTCTGGAATACTAGATGCTTCAGTTTTCCAAATATTTTCATGTATTCAGTTATTTTCTGTCTCTCTGTAGGTGCAATTGTTGGAGCATGTCGATTAATATTAGATTTTCACTATGGAATTAGTCTTCGTACTAAGTGAATCTGGAAACTACTTAGAACGTAGTATCAAGATTTTTTTTTTTTTTGACTCATTATCTTGAGTAGTTGAACGCTGCAGAAGAAGCAGTATAAAATACTCATTACAAAGACACACCAACTACTCACTCATATGCAAGAAAATGTTTATGGATGTTTTGCTTTTACTTTGTACAGGTTCACAGAAGTCCAGCATGTGCCCAAGCTTTTCTGAATCTTTTCTTCCTGGAATTTGCAAGAAATCTATAAATTCAGCTTTAGATTTACTGGAACAGAATCACGAAGGAGGAAAGAGCATAGCAGATAATGTTCTTACTAATTTGTTTGTCATTTTCTCTGGAGCATCTGCCATTTCAAAAGCCTATGAACAGCAAGATGAAGAATGTCAAGAAAACTGTAAGTTTCTGTCCTGGGTTCAGCAGTAGCAGTCATTTTTCTCCTTCTTAGTAGCTGGTGCAGTGCTGTGTTTTTGACTTTTGGCCTGGGAATAGAGCCAATAACACCAATGTTTTTAGCTGCTGCTTAGAATGTTTAGTCTGATCAAGGACTTTCTGAGTCTCATGCTCTGCCAGGGAGGAGGGGAAGCCAGGAGGAAGCAGAGACAGGACACCTGACCCAAACTAGCCAAAGAAGTATTCCATACCACAGCACATCATGCCCAATATATGAACTGAGGGCAGTTACTCAGAAGGGTTGGTTCACTGCTCGGTCGGGCTGGGTATCGGTTGGCGGGTGGTGAGCAGTTGTATTCTCTTCCCTTGTTATTTCCCTTATCATTGTTATTATTGGTGGTAGCAGCAGTGGTTTGTGTTATACCTTAGTTACTGGACTGCTCTTATCTCAACCTGTGGGAGTTATGTTCTTTTGATTCTCCTCCCCATCCTTCCAGGAGGGGGGGGAAGAAGGGGGGGGGGAGGTAACGACTGTGTGGCTGATTTATGGCTGGGCTTAAACCACGACATTTTCATTTTCATAACAGTTTATTTTAAGCATCACTAATGACTTGTCTTTCAGATGTACACTCTTATGTTTGTCTATCAGAATTCACTTGCCAGGGGAAACCTTCTGATAGATCTCTTTTTCCGTTGTAGTTTTCTCTCTTGATCATGCTGCTCAGTCCTACAGCATCAGAATTATCTCTGCTTTTGACCAGCTTGTGATTCTTACCAAACTTTGGCTTAACAATATCCAAAAGTGTCCTGGACCTACAAAAGTTGATGAAGAAATAAAACAGGAAGTAAAGAACCTGGGAGGTTATTTACAGTTACTGTTGCAGGTAAAGTATATTAAGGGATTCATCTATGTGTTGAAAAGTTATATGCAGTGTTTACTACAGACTTGCTAAAAACACTCAAAAGTCCAAAGTACGCAATGACAAATGGACACACTTAAGGAAGATGAACAGCAAAGGGTGTGTTTCTGCTGGCTAAACTGGCACTTCCAATACACTAGTTCAAAGCAATGCAGACCTTTCTGTGCCACAGGCCCTGACAATACCATAGGTTCTTAATCATAACAGGGGACAATAAAACATGGAGTAGCAAGAGCAAATGCTAGTTTATTTTGTGAAGTGCTACTTTTAATAAAGTAGTGTTCAGTAAATATTACTCTTGTTCATGGTTCAGCTTTATGAAGAGTGAATTTTTTTTTGACTGTGTAGTGTTCTGATGCCTTTGTTCTCTGTTTGCAAGGTATGATCTCTTAACTGTGGTAGATAAACCATTGGAAGTAGGAAGGTGGAAAGCTGAACATGTCTCAAGCTATTGTGTATTATGAGTTGTGTTACGATTCTTGTGTTACAAAAAATGCCCTTTGACTAGAGATGCCTGCTAGCTTCAGTGAATGATATGCCTTTATTTCTCAGGGATGTTCTTCGGATATATCCTTGATGGTAACAGAAGCACTGAGCAAAGTCAACCAAACAGTAAAACAAACAATGAAATACATAGGACACTTGGCAGTAGTCACAAGAGCTGATATTTCATTTTCTGAAGAGAACAACATTCCTGCAACCAGTCTACAGGTGAAAAATTGTTTATTAGAAATAGTCATTTTAATGTTGATACCACATTTATTTTCAGTAACTGTGCTCAGAAGTGCATTGTTACATATAACAATTTGATAAACTGAATCGTTTTTAGAGTTTATCTAATACTTCATTTTTATTGTGAAAACGGGTATGTGTTAATACCCTTAAAATAATTTTTTACTTAAAAAAAAAAAATGCACTTTAAAGCTGTTTAACTTCCAGAAAGAAAAGGAAATACTGTGCTTTTAGGATTGTATCCGCGCTGAGATTGTACAAGTCTACTTAGTTCACAGAAATTCAATGGTTATTTCAGCAATCTGTGATTAAGTACCACAATGAATTCTCAGAAATCAGAAGAGAGTTAGGAAAAGGGGAATGAAAGTGCTGAGCCCTTGTGGTCCAAGAGTGAGATGTGACTGAATAGAGCAGCAATGAACAGTTTGCTCACAATTATGTTTCTAGCCCACTACAGAAAATCGGTTTTAATTAAAAGTCATATCAATTCTTTCAATCATTTTGTTTTGAACCCTTATTTTAAAAGGACTTCGTACTTGCCATTTATGATGGTGTATGCTCAGGGCTGGAGTTTGTCGTTGATACTGTGCAGGAAAAATCAAGAACGGTGCAGAAAGAACTTGTGAAACAATATCCACAAAATGAGGTGAGATCAAAGTAAGATTAAAAACTACTGCTGTATCTTAGGGGCATTTGATCATGTCCTGTTATTTTTCAGTAATTTTGTCTAGAAATTTTATAGGAGGAATACAGTTATGATTGGTAACAGGGCATTTAGATGTGTGGTAAGTGGGAACATTAACTGCGATCTTGAAGTTTTATGTGTTTAGCCTTTCACCATATGTAGACTGAATGTTTGAGGAAGTATTTTATCTAGAGTGGTTTCTCTGTGCATTGGAGGACATTTATGTCATTTCACAGTGCAACCCTGAAGGAGAGGAGGAATATGAAAACTGGCACAAAGGAGCAAGTGGACCTTTTACTCTGTATACTACTGTTAAGTTTGCCTTGCAAAAAGATTGAATATTTAACATGTAGCAATGCTCTATGATCCTGAAAGTTAATTGTTGTATTGATAATAGTAATCACTTCTGCTGTTACTACACTCGCTGTTGTCAGAAAGATTATTAGAAAGTTTGAAGACTTCATTTTGTCATGCATTGTTCTTATAGTCCTAGTCCTGAGAAGCATGCTATCTAAGTATTAAATTAGTTCAGTGTTATGTTTTCAGGGCTTGTTTTCTCATCTGCTTAATGCTCAGGGTGCACTGAAGCACTTCCATGAATTGGGGACTTTAGAGGGAAAATAATTGACTAAAGTAGCTGTTTCATGGTGCAGAAGCCAGAAATGTCCTGCTTGATTTTGTGGCCTTTCACTGAAATCACAACTGACCTTCAAATACTTTCCAGGCTGATAAGCAGCAGTGGTGTTTTCATTTGAGCAATTTCTGTGTAAGACTTCATAGGAAAGTTGCAGCAAATGATTTATGTTCTATTAATGAGTTGTTCCTGTCACCCTCCAAATTTATTGTAATATGAAATGCAATTATATCAATGGAAATCTGTTATTTCTCATAGCAAGACCTCAATTTAGTTGTTCTTGTAACTTGAAAAACTTGCAGAACTGTGGGCAATAAGAAAAGCTCCTTAATGAGTTGGGATATATAAAATATTTATTTCCAAGAATTTACTACTCAAAAATCTGTAATAAATAACCTGGGACAAAAGGTTCAAATCAGTTCAGGAGGAGTGATCAATTGCTTGTTTCAAGTAAATTTCTTACTCTGATTTTCACTGTTGTCATTCTTAATTCCATAGATAATAGTGAAACTGTCTAAATTTTTTTTGTACATATCTGCTTAACTCCCAAATGCTCCATTTTTCCAGCAAAAAGAATTGACCAGTCTGTTTTCCAGGTAATGCTGTTCACTTTCAGCAGATTCCTATGTGTCTGTAGGATTCCTGTATATCCTTGTTATGGGTGGAAGTAATGCAAAGCTGGGAGAGAACGCCAGAGTGTTAAATGGGAGATTACCTGTGACGCTTAGAATGATAGCAATACGAAAATTACAGGACGATCTTTCTTTAGCGAACGCTTAAATTTGCCTGTTTGATCCTATCGTATTAAGCTGTTATTTAAAACCTTGCAGATAAAGTTAACATGCAGTTTTTCAAATAAAATATTATGTTGCAGAAAACATGACTTCTGCCTTTGAGCATTTTTCTCATTAACATGCCAATGTTCACTGTTGGCTTTCTAAAATAAATAGTATATAAAAATACATACAATATAATACGAAGTCTCTTTGCAGATTCAAAGTCAAATAAAGGAAAATGTGGTGGCAATAGCCAGATTCCTTGAAAATAACCTCTCTTATTGTGGAAAGGTAAGATAGGTGTTTCACAAAATGTGTGCTTTGAGTTTGGGGTTTAAGTTTAAGGGATGCAGTTAACAAAGAGGAGGATTTGAAGTTAGCTTTTACAATTGCATGTTAACACTTCCTGTCTCAGTCTTGTGAATGAATGGGATGCTAACTTTTACGGCTACTTCATTTCCACTCAAAATTATTAGATTCTAATTTTACGTGAAGTATTTATGGAGATACTAGTATCTTATTTTTCTCCTTCTCGTGCTCATCATGAACAGCCTAATAGTCTAATTATAAGTAATGCAATAATTTATGGCAATAATTATTGGTTTTTTGAATTAAAAGCCAGGATAGATTATTTAACCTGTCTCCTAAAACTGGTTAACTATTTAAGAAAAAATTAACTGAACCTTTTCTAGATTTTGCAGTTCTATTTGCCTTTATTTTATTTTTTTTTCACCTGTCCGCAATTTGCACTTCTCTTCAAGTCTATCTGATGCTTTGTGACTTGACATTGCTTACATCTTGTGTTTCAGTATTGGCCTGTTTTACATGACTCAATCCATAATAGGCATGTTTACTAGTTAATGTACTGTCATGTATTTGATTCTCTTTAAATCCTCTTTTTAATAAAGAAAGAAGTAGACTCTCAATTACCAGAAGAATCTCTATATCAGGAAATAAAGAAAAGCACTAACATTGCTGCAAAATATTTGGAATTGGAGCAGTGCCTAGCTGAAGTCTGTCAAATTGTTTCTTCTATCTTACAAGGTATTTAGCTTGGTTATTACCTGGTTTTATAGTAACCTGTGGGTCACAGGAAACCGTGAAGCAAGAGGGAGGGAGGGCTACTTGTTCTGTCTTTGCACAATATTGCATTTGATTCTTCTTGCTTTTGTTTTTCATAGGGTCGTACAGAAACACAAGCCCTCTTAGGAGCTTTGCAGAAAATATTTGTGTCATAGCTGGGTATTTTAACAACTATTTCCGTTTATTTGCCTTGTCATCTTCTTCTGCAAGCAATCCCATCCAGAAAAAAAATATGCCTTTTATGAACTTGGATGAATTGGACTCTCTAGTTGACTCCCTTATTATAAATTTGGAACTTGAACAAGGACAGCTATTAATGAAATCTCAGACTCTTAGTAATGAAACTACTGAGACTCAAGGAATACCGGTTGTAACAGATGAAGTTAAATTTGCGTGGAAACAGAAGGTGATTCCAAAACATGAGCAAAAGCTTCAGTCTTCATCTCCCTTTCCTGCAGAGCTTTCACCTGGTAGGATACAGTGGGTATAAAATGCTATTATCAAGAAATGCAGGGGAACTCTTAACTTTTATTTGAAAGGAAAGCAATATATCACAAAAACCTAAAATTTATTGTTAATATTATTAAATGGTATGAAAGTAAATGACATGATTGTACGAGGATAGGTACCCTAAATTTCACAAGAAAAAAATGCAGTTCCTTAGGGTTTGTTAAACTTTAGTGCCTTTTGTTTTTAATGAAAGTCGATTATTACCTAAGCCTGTAAGAAATAATTTAATGCAGTAAGTAAGTAAAAAACCTGTTGGAGGTAATGTGAGTAGGAAAAATAAAAACTGTCGAGAAATAGCAAGGAAACACAGCAAACAGTAGGACATTCACATCTCATCTTAAACCTTTGATTTTAGGGATTTTGCATAACAGTGGAAGGAGATCCCTTTAAACAGCATTTGTAACAAACATTTATGTTGCATACATCTAGATAAGAAGATTGCCTTCCTATCTCAGATACTTGAAAAGTAGATGGTATGGATCCTGATGTTTAGAGTTGTTTTTTTTCTTGTTGTTAAAATTGTTGCTTTATCCTTGCTGCATTGCAACCCAGTAGTGCTACTGCAACTTTAAAGGGGGTTTTATGCCTTTTTTAACAGAGCAAGACCTGTTTCTGTAGGGTAAAATTGCTTTACAAACTTATTAGATGAATGCTTTCTTAAGTGGTTTTGTAGTCCATTGAAAAACCTCAGCTTAAAGTTATCAGCAATGGCATGCTTCAGCTTGATCCAAAGTAAATTATGAGAGTGGTGTTGCTATATTTTGATTGCTCAAATTACTTTCAATACTGTTTATAGTGAATTAGAAACATAGTTTCTCCTAAATAATATCTAAGTTATCCCATGAGGTTGTAGATAACTTTTCCAGTCAATTACTTCCTTGTGCTTTTTACTGTAGTCATCGTTTAACCTCTGACCTTTAGCATGCTGGATGAAGCCAGTGAAAATTAACAGCAAGGATAAAAATGAATACGAATTTTTATTCTTTAATAAAGGGTTCTAGGAGGCCTGGACCTACCACAGTTTACTCACAACAGAGCTGAGAAATATATAAGGTAAACCATGATAGATAAAAAATACTTTTTATCTATCAAAGCTTCCAAGCCAGGTATTTGTAGCTATCATCTTTCTTTCTGAGGAAAGATGCTCAACATCTCGAGAATTCCAGTCTTCAGGAACCCATCAGGCTTTTGAATCTATTTCCAATGAAAAGACTACAGTAAAAAGTCAATCATCCTTTTCCTTTGAAACATTTCACGCTATAGTTATGCTGGTACTGAGAGATTTTGTGCTTTTCTGTTTTGGACGAAATAGGAAAAGGTAATCCTGCTCAACCAGTAACCCACGTATGTTTTTATTAAGACTAGTGTTCTCCTTATACTTTGTCAAAAAATATCTTCCAGTCCTGTCATCAAAACTATTCAATTTTTATTGTTGCTATTAAGTTACTTCTCACATGAAGTGTGATGTTGCTGAGAATTGCTTTCCTACTGTAAAGGCCTTCACAAGTCTGCGTAAGGGTTAACAAAATGTATTCAGTTGTTCAGATTTTTGTGCTTTAAAAGTTGAGTAGAAATCTGGTATATTTCTACTTCTGTGAATGTATTATTTTGTATTTGGCTGTAAGTTTTTAAAACAGAACTGGTGGTTCTGAATCATGTGACTCTAAGATAAGGATTATAAAGAGTAAAACTACATCATGTAACTGATTTGAACAAATTGAAGTGTAAATTCCTTGTCAGTTTCCTTCTGTGTAGAGTTGTTTTTGAGACCTTCTGTTGTCACTGCGCATACTGCTTTTTGCTGAAAGTACTGTAGTGTAAAAATCCGAAGTACTAGTAAGAGGTGTTTTCTGTAGCTTACAAGCAAAACAACAAAAAACCTGAAACAAAACACACTTCTTACTTATGTTTATTTCCTCTATTAAGACACCTACCTACCAGCACACATTTAGAGGCTGAATAATTGTGACCTAATCTCATGTTTGGTTTTGTTCTTGTATTTAATGAGAAGCATTGCTCAGAAAACATCTTTGGTTTTGTGGTTTTGTGTGTTCTTATGAGAGAATTTTTGTCTGTTTCTTTTTCTTTCTGAAACTGAAAGACAAGTCCTTCATACACTAGGAGCTCTAACTGACTTTCATTTTTTAGTGTTCCTGAAACTCAGAAAGATACCATGCAAACAAATAGGTTTCAGATAGTTTTTTACCTGAGGGCAACCTTAATCATATAAAATCTAGCTTTTGCAGGATAAGTGAAAATGTTGCCTATATATTCTTGCTGCTTGGTTGGTGTTTGTTTTTCCCCTTCCATGCTAACCAGCCATGTCTAATCAGTCTTTCTCTTACTCATGTTGTTAATACTGCATTCACATTTTGGAGTTATATGCTAACAAAACCTACTTCTGCTAGTGTTTTCTTCAGCTTGGTGCCCTTGTTACAGTTATACATCATTGAAGTACTTCATTCTAACGATATATACAGTGACCATACATCATCAGGGTGAGCTAGTGCTCTCATAACATACTGCATTAATACATCAACAAGCCTAGCTGAGGCTCCAATAATCTATTGGTGTAATATACCATAAGGTAAGGTATATTTATAACTATAGGCTAGTCTGTCTATAAATTGTGAATGTCAAGGAACTGGGATCACAGCAGGCAGATTTTGGGATGGATTGACTTGAATAGCATGTTATTTTACTAGTAAGGAGTTGGAAGTAGTTGTGGACTAGGCCCAGGTCAGCAGAGGAGTTCACTTGGCTGAACACAGTTCCCTGCATCACCTGTGAGGCATACTGGTGCAATGAAATATACCCCAATATTGCTGAGATAAAGGACTCTGCAGTTTAGTCCAGATATTTTCACCGTCTTGTTTTTTCAGATTTGCTTGTCAAGTCAGGGTCTGGATAACTTCCAGCAGATAGTGGTAACACACAGAAAATCTTGTGATCGTATCTTTGGAGTTTCTTTTAAACCATCAACTAAAGAAGACACCAAAACAGTGCAATTTAGATAGAGTTTTTAGTTTAGTATTTTACAAAGTTAATCTTTCAGGAACGTATATTAATGTTGTAAATTTCTTTGGGGAAATTGAGATGGCAGTGGGATCACAAGTAGTGTTTATTAAAATACCTGTTGTTAACTTATTCATATAATTAAGATGTTTAGTTCCAGCAGGTAACTGTTCACACAGTGCATTCACTTATCTGTTTATGCTTTACTTGCAGCCACACATAAAAATCTTTTATAGCTACCAGATTGGACTGTGAGCCTTCTGACTCAGGAGTGGAGGCTCATGTTGGCTTACCCGTGAGACTTTGATGTGCAGTACCACTCAGCATGTATGCTTTCTCTCTTTACCTAATATTTTCTAGTTACTATTTCCCCATCTGCAGCAAAACATACCAATAGAGTCCATTCACACACTTGAATAGATGGAGCTTTTATGGCTTTGGCTGAAACTTAGTTGCTGTAGTAGCTGATGTTATGCTTCTGCTAAAAGCACTAAATCTGGTCTTGAAAGGTTTCAAACCTACAGTCTTCAGCTCTGTGTTGCTGAAACACTGAATGAACAGTCAGGAATGATAAGGGAGTGTTATGAAGAAATGTTTATAGAGACCTGAATGGGATGTACTGCTTACTGAAGTTATGATGGGTTCATTTTGTTATATGTATTAATGTAATCTGCAATTTGTGCATTTTGTTGTGGTGTTTTTATGTTTTGGGGTTGTGAGTTGTTTTTTGCTTTAATGTCCTTCCTTACTCCCTCAGGAAAAATATTCTTTGGTCAAATTTCAGGTAAAAAGTAATTAGAACTTTATGAACTTGAGCCATGGATTTTATTGACTAATGGAAAAGAAAGAGGGGGCTTTGTTCTAATTTTAAATAGAAGGTGGGGAGGTGGGGTGTTCAGACTTCTGCTCCCTAGTTACATTTACAAAGATAGAACTAAGAAAAATCAAATGAAATTTTCTTCATAATAGACGTCACTTCAAGTTAGTAAGAATTGGGGATTTCTTCAGGTCAGTACTTTATTTGGAAAACAGTACTACATGGATAAAAATACATAATTATTCTTAGAGTATTGACCTCTTACTACTTGTGACAACTTCAATTCTAGTTTTATTTGTTTAATAGTAGTAAAATAAATTCCAAGTTACACATTTGAACATCATCTAGCATCGGTACATGAGGTAAACTACCGCACAAAACTATCATGTAAATTGACTTCTGTTTTGGAACTTGGTAAAGCCATGGGACACAAACTAACTGTCATTATGCACTAAACTGATAATTTTCATCCCTAATCAGGAATAAGCAACATCTTTATTTCAGTTAAAGGTAAGAGCCCTGAGAGGAGCTATATCTTCAGAATATAAATGCTGGAGTACTTGAGAATCCTTCAAACATCAGTCCATCTGTATTGAGACGTTGTATGTACACACACTGGCGAAAAGAGCAGTCTAGCTATGCTTTTTAAAGAACATGTAGCAGTGTTAGAGATTAGGGATAAGTAAACTTTTCTAGCACTCGCTGACTCATGAGAATACTCTATGTGAAGAAAAACATGCTGCAGTTTAGATTCAATTTGATCCGGTAATGGCATCTGCAGGCAGAAGAGGAGACTACATCTGATCCACCTCTGCAGATACAAGCTATTCTTTTTGGACAGGAACTTTCTTCTCATTCTTTGTGAACTTTAACGTACTGTCATTAGATGAGTTCTGTTGCTTTTGTATGTTTTGCAAATTTTCTGACTTCATGATAGGGTGGGTTTATTGTTTGTGGGGTGTTTATGCGTTTTCCCAAGGAAGGGCTGATTACTTTTTTTTTTAACCTCTAATATTTTGCTTTTCTATATTAAAAATTCCCATCTTTATTTTTTTTTTCTGCTTTTAGGAACTGGAATCAGTATGTATGACAAGATTTGGTTACTCTTGAACATTTTTCCTGCCATCTTTTTGTTTGTCGTTGTCTTAGTATGTTTGTTTGTGATAGTATTGGTTTCTAGAATAGGATGTGGTGTATGTAATCTAATCAACGTTCATATAATTTGATTGTTGCAGTGAAAACAGGACAAAACTGAGAAAGAGGTCTTGTGAGCTGACATCAACGCTGAATACTACAGACAACATAAAAAATACTATTTCAGGTATCTCTCAGTATGAGTTAATTTTGAATACCTTGTAGATAGCATAGTGGGAAGTGTTAAAGGTCACCCAACCAGGATGAAGAGGCAGACAAAATATTCCATAAGCAGGTGGAGAAATCTCACAATTGCTAGCCCTTGTTCTTGTGGGAGACTTCAACTTACCATGTCTGCTGGAAATACAGCTGAGAGAAAACAGTCTAGGAGGTTCCTGAAGTGTGTGGAAGATTACTTCCTGATACAGCTAGGGAGCAAGCCAATTAGGGAAGGTGCCCCACTGGACCTGTTGTTTGTGAGCAGAGGACTTGTGGGTGATGTGATGATTGGAGGCTGTCCTAAGCACAGCAGTCATGAAAAAGTGGAGTTTTTGGTTGCTGAAGAAGTAAGGAGATGGGTCAGCAGAACTGTTACCCTGGACTTCTGGAGGGCAGACTTTAGCCTGTTTAAGAGACTGGTAGACAGAGTCCCTTGGCAATCAGGCCTGAGACCAGAGAAGTCCAGGAAAGCTGTACATTCTTAAAGAAGGAAATCTTAAAAGCGCAGGAGCAGGATGTCCCCATGTACTGAAAGATGAGCTGGCAGGAAAGACTGGCCTGGCTGAACCAGAAAGCTTTGGTTGGAACTCAGGGGAAAAAAAGGAGAGTTTATGACCCTTGAAAGTAGGGGCAGTACCCTCAAGAGGACTGGAAGGATGTCATGAGGTTATGCAGGGAGAAAATTAGAAGAGCCAAATCCCAACTAGAACTTATTATTGCTGTAAAAGACAGTGATGGGATCCATCCAAGGGCACTGAGGGAGCTGGTGGGAGTGCTCACTGCGTCACTTCAGTCATTTGGCAGCAGTCCTGGCTAGCCAAGGAGATCTCAGTTGACTGGAAGCTAGCAAATATGACACCCATCCACAAGAAGGGCTGAAAGGAGGATTCAGGGAACTACAGGCTGACCTTGGTGCTCGGAAAGGTCATGCAGCAGAACATCTTGAGTGCTGTCATATGTCGTGTTCAGGACAACCAGGTGATCAGGCCCAGTCAGCATGGGTTTATCAAAGGCAGATCCTGTCCATGTTGCTGACAAAGATTTTAAGCAGTACTGGTCCCAATAGCAACAGCTGCAGAATGCCACTAGTCCCTCACTTCTGCTTGGACACCGAGCCATTGACTGCAACTCTTTGGGTATGACAATCCAGCCAATTCCTTATCTGTCAAATCTGTGCCTTTCCAAATTAGAGTTAAGAATATTGTGCAGGACTGTCGAATGCTTTGCACAAGTCCAGGTAGGTGATGTCAATCACTCCATTGAAGTTATCTACCAACACTGTAACCCCATTATGGAAGGCTGTCAAACTTGTCAGGCATGATTTGCCCTTAGTGAAACCATGTTGGCTGTCACCAATCACATCCTTATTTTCCATGTGCCTTAGAACAGATGGGTAAATGTGGAATAAAAGAAATGCAGTTTTTGAACTCCAGAGCCATATTCAACAATAGATGGCCAAGTTTTATAAGCAGGACTTGGTTTGTTGATCTTTTGTTTTGCCTTTCCCTTTACAAGGAAATTCTTTCTGTTCTGCTTCTTACCCCTAAAATGCCAAACAATAATATTAAAAGTATTTGTTTAAATATTTTATATATTATATATAAATATATATATTTGTTTAAATATGTAAATTAATGAAGAGGAAAGCAGAAAAGCTTCCATCAGTGTTAACTTAGCTGGCCTTCAGTTCTTGTTTGATTATGACCAGCAGTATGCAAACTTCATCTCCTAAACTCCGATCTTTCTATAAGATAGTCAAGTTGTGAAGTGCATGTATAGTGTATATAAACTTCATAAACTTTTTATACTATGCTTACCCCACCTCGAGCATGTAACACACAGCCCAAAAGGATGTATGCAAAGTTGTTCCTTTGTACTTCTCATTTTGCTCTGCAACAGTATAGTAATTGCTCTGATTTTGCAAGTTATCAGAAGAGAGGGAATCTGGACTGCAATGTGAAAGCTTACAGGGTGCTGTTAGCACTGTGAGGTTTGTTGTATGTAGCAAAAGAGTGATAAGGTTGTGAATGCTTCATCCCTGGCGGCGTTCAAGGTGGGGTTGGACATAGCCTTGGATGGCATGGTTTAGTGGGAGGTGTCCCTGCCCATGGCAGGGGGGTTGGAACTCGATGATCTTGAGGTCCTTTCCAACCCTTACTATTCTATGATTCTATGATTCTATGATTCTATGATTCTATGATTCTATGATTCTATGATTCTATGATTCTATGATTCTATGATTCTATGATTCTATGATTCTATGATTCTATGATGATTCTATGATGATTCTATGATGATTCTATGATGATTCTATGATTCTATGATGATTCTATGATTCTATGATGATTCTATGATTCTATGATGATTCTATGATTCTATGATGATTCTATGATTCTATGATGATTCTATGATTCTATGATGATTCTATGATTCTATGATGATTCTATGATTCTATGATGATTCTATGATTCTATGATGATTCTATGATTCTATGATGATTCTATGATTCTATGATGATTCTATGATTCTATGACTAATGCAATGACAGTGTTGGATCATTTATTTCCCATTTGCATAAAACACTTGTAAATGTCTCTAAGTAGTCTCCTTAGGCTGCTGTGGCTAACAATGAAGGATTGAACCCATGCTTTTCCCTCTATGGCTGGTATCATGAGAGGGTCCCTCCCTTCTGCAATTAGGCAGAAAGGTTGCAAGGACCTGGCTCTAGCTTTGTGGATTCTGAGGGGTCCATAACAGCATGCTGTCATAACAGCTTTCAGTAGACTGTGGACCCCTAAAATACTGCAGCAGCAAGAGCCCTTGCTGTTCTGTGCTGGTGTGCTGCCATGTCCTGTTGACTACTTCAGAAGATAGCTGGGATGGAATCACAGAATCACAGAATCACAGAATAGTAAGGGCTGGAAAGGACCTCAAGATCATCGAGTTCCAACCCCCCTGCCATGGGCAGGGACACCTCCCACTAAACCATGAATCCTTCCCTGCTTAGTTCTACTGTAAAATTAAAAATGAGCTGCCGGGTCCTATTGAGTAATTCTCTATCTGAATCCGTTTGTCATTTATTAGTATTTGTTTCATGATTCTCTTAGCTGTTTTAATTCTGCCACTTGCCAGCACAGTCCCTGAAAAGCATTCTTAGAAAAAGATAGATGATAACAAAAGCTTATAGGCCTTGATAGTTTCGGATTTTTTCTCTTCAATAAAGTTCTGCTGTCTATACCTTCTTTTGGTAAGGTGTTGAAAAAGTCAGGTCTATTATTAAGCCCTCTAAATGGAGGACTCTCTATTCCATTCAGCAGTGGATGGCATGCCCCCTTACAGCCGCTAGATGGCAGTGTTTCCCAAGGGAGCACTGGTTCAGAGCCCTTCAGGCCGACTCTCCCAACAAGGCGTGGAAGCAATTTCATCCCCGCCCGAAAGTTAACACTTCTACCATATCCGTAAAGCATTAGTGTATATAGAAATTCTGGCTTTGGGGTTGTACAGTTTATAGAGTAACTTTTCTTTTATACATTCCCTAAAGTAATTATATGACAGGCATAGTGTAGCTGTAAGCATAAAGATAGCTATGTTATTATATGCAAAAATTTGGACTTTTCTAGACTTATTTTTCACATTGGTAGTTTAGTATTTTCAATGTATTAAATTTGCTATTAAGAAAAAGAAAGCTTGTGCAAAATAGAGTTCGGTAACTGATTTTATGAATATCACAAATGTTTATATAGTTAGGCCTACCATTTTATAAATAATCTCAAGGAATAACTTTTCCTGTGATGATCGTGTAAAATAGCACACAAAAAATATTATTTTTCTTTTTTCAGCTCAGGTTTCATGTTGTAAAATATAAAACTAGGAGCGATGAAACAAATCTTATGCCTGTTTAATTTCAAATTCATTCTTCTGCCAATTTTACTCACCAGAATGCTTACAACTGACCTAACATTTGGCTGCACAGAGACTGGCTCCCTACTTCTCCTTACCTCTCCCACAAATCGCACAGTGGGTTGAGGATGAAATTCAGAATGGAACTCAGAAATTCTGCAGTTTCTTGTAACTGGTAGGTAGGAAATAGCTTACAATCTTCTGTTTTCTTTTAGAATGTTAATTTTGTAAGTAGAAGTTGCTGTAAACGTGTTCTAATGGTAAAACAGTTTTTTATTAAGGTTTAGATTTGTAGTTAATGAGAGAAATATTGGTAGGAAATGGTTAGGAAAACCTGACAATGTCTTCAGAGAAGCTTTATACTCAAGAATTATTTATTTAGTAACTTTTTTGTTCCCCATTTAAAATAACCCCTGGTGTTTTTTCAGAATGTCTCACATCATAATTTCAAGCTGCATCCAAAGATCTGAGATGGGCTGTAGTTGTCTTTCTTCAGCCTTGGCTATGCTTCTTGTGAAAGTGAGGTTATAAATCAGATAGTGAAGGGGGGAATATTTTTTGGTTTTGAGAGTTATTCCTTGTTTAATGGGAAATCTGCATTTGCTCACAATCTCGCCTCTCCAATAAAAGCATGAAAAGGGGCATGGAGCAATCCAGCTTGTCAATTATTCTGCTTATTAAAACTCAGACCACAGTTTTAGGAACTATTTTATTAATCGTGTCTTGCTAGCATGGGATTTTTCCAGAATTTTTTGTGTTTATGTGGCATTGGAGTGGAATAAAGGAGTTAACAAAACCTATGAGTGGGTGTGAAATGAAAGCAACAGCAGTAAAGCAGTCTCATCTATTAAAAAAAAAAAAAAAAGTAATCTTTTTTCAATTAATTGGTAATATAGTTCTGGTGTCCTCAACATAAAAAGGACGTGGAACTGTTGGAACAAGTCCAGAAGGGGGGCCACAAGGGTGATCAGGGGACTGGAGCACCTCCCATATGAAGATAGGATGAGAAAGTTGGGGCTGTTCAGCCTGGAGAAGAGAAGGCTGCGTGGAGACCTCATAGCAGCCTTCCAATATCTGAAGGGGGCCTATGGGGATGCTGGGGAGGGACTCTTCATTAGGGACTGTGGTGATAGGACAAGGGGTAACAGGTTCAAACTTAAACAGGGAAAGTTTAGATCGGATCTGAGGAAGAAATTCTTTACTGTAAGGGTGGTGAGGCACTGGAATGGGTTGCCCAGGGAGGTTGTGAATGCTCCATGGCTGGCAGTGTTCAAGGCCAGGTTGGACAGAGCCTTGGATGGCATGGTTAGTGAGAGGTGTCCCTGCCCATGGCAGGGTTACTGGAACTAGATGATCTTAAGGTCCTTTCCAACCCTAACTATTCTATGATTCTATGAAATATTATGCATTTTGCAGATGGATCAGTAGGATCTCTATAGGATGTATCTCCTGATGTATGTATCGAGTCTTGCACTTAATGTTGGGGGTTGCCTTTGGTTTGCTTTTAGAAAGTCAGAAGTAGGTACATTTCTTGATATAAAGAGAGGATTTCTCTTGCAGAGTATTAATGTACTTGGATCATAATAGCCGTGGCTTGGTCTCTCCAACTTCTGTTGCTGTTGAGGCATCATAAAACTATCTTCTGCTGCTGTGGCTGGAATTACATGAAAATCTACAGCATTTCTCGTCTAGTAGATCTCGAAGTGCTTTGCAAAGGTGAGAAACTTTGTCTTCAAACAGATGGGAGGAGAAAGTGTTCAGATTAGCTGGTTGCTATCTCTCAGTAGCAAAGCAAATCAGTGGTCTAATTATATCTTTACGAACAGATCTTATTCAAGAAATAGATTCTTAACTTCTGGAGTATCTGTTTAGCTGATGTGGTATTTTTTAACCTTCAGGGAATTAGCCTATTTATAAGTTGTCTTAAGAATTTAGCTAATAAGTTGGTTCACACTTTGCATGGATACAGTTAGAACACTGTAAAGGAACTTACGGTTAACTACAAACTAGCTTTAGACAACATCCCTGTATATAGTAGTAACTGAAGTAGGCTTTATTGAACTTGGGAGCACTGCATGTAGGTGAGCCTTGCAGTTTAGCTTGCTTATGCTTTTTAATATTGACATTATACGAGGATGTGTGGCTGTTCTTATAGTACCTAGAACCCCAGTGGAACCTGCGTTTTAATCTGTCAGTTTAATGGCCCCTTTTCACTGCACTTGAGAGAACACTTCCATGCTATTAGTTTACAGCAGCGGTCTAGGAAAGATGAGACTTCAGTAAGATATACAAGACATAAAACACATTTATGACACATTGCACTGGCAACACTGTGTATTGGTAGGCTATGATGTCCAGAGAATAAAGATTGTTCTCTGCTATGTGTTTTAACCAAGTGATGCTGTGTCCTCAGAGGGCATTTAAAGCATTCTCTGCACAGAGGAGTAAAGACATCAGTGATCTGTTCTTCACAAAGGCACAGAGGTGCAAAATATAGTAGTTGTCTTTTCCCTGATTTCTCAGATTATTTGAGCTTTCATAGAAAAACAGAATTCTAAACATGGAAGAAGAAATCCATCAAAGAATTTGCTCACAGTACCTAGACAACTATTTTACAAACAGTATTTAAAATTTTCACAGTATTTTGGAAATGTTGAATGTGGCATACAAGCAGTTAAGCCTAAAACTAGGTTCTTGTACCTGGTACATTGAAGTTAAATTGGGAAGTTTCTTCGAGGCTGAAGGCATAATGTGAGTCAAAAGTATTATTCTGCCTTGTTTAGGTTTTAGAAAGTGGAAGCGACTTATTTAGCAGGATGCTGGTGCTGTTTACAGCTGTGCAGTGTTAGGGTGATTATTGTTCAACAGAAAGTCACGAAATGTCTTTATTCCCTATGCCTTTTTTGAGGAAGAAGTAATCTGCCAGGCATTTTCAATAGCAACTTGATAATCCAGTAGGCACTGCAGTGCACCAGCTCCTTTACCCGTTTCTGTTTGGGCTGTGTCATCACAGCAAGATGCTCTAGTAAAACTTGTGTTACTATAGAATGCACAAGGTTAGCTTTTACGTTGAATAAGACTATTTTATTTTTGCAGTAATTTTTCTCTGGTTGTAACATTTGAGTATTTGCATAAATTGGGAGCTCTGGAAGTCTATTTTGACAGTTTATCAATGCTCTTTTTATGATCAAAAGAGGCCAGTAAAAGCCATATTCATGTAGTATAGTGGTTTATGACTGACTTGTTAGATTGTTGTTAAATACTTCTAAATCTGGTATGTAATGGATTTCTGTGTTACTATGTTTTCTTCAAAGAGTAAGCACATTCTGATGTGTGCTCACATCTGTTCTGTTTTCTATTATTTCTGTACTTTTAAATGTCACAATATTCAGAGTATACTCCGTCTTCATGAGATGCACACCTCTAGGATGACGCTGTCTTTAGTTTCTTAGCCTGTGGTTTGTCTTCTGGAAGCAATTTTTTTCCCTTCATTTTTTTTTTTGTTTATTTTTATGCGAGAAACATACGGACGTTTCTATTTTTAGTAAATGCAAAATCAGGTTGTTAAAGTAGTTTGAAGAGGGTGAAGCTTTTTTGGTTTGTTACTGCAGAGGCTGCATCAGGAATTTGCTTAGGTAGAGATATTTGTTATTATTTAGACCGTATAAATGCTCACTACTTGGAAAGCATCTTCCAAATGCAGAGAAAACCTCTGTCCCAGTGAGTTTAGAGCTGAAAACAAGTTGGTGGGGGGAAGGAAGGGGGAAATTCAGAAATTATAGCAGGGCCTGAGAATCAAAATTCCTTTACGTCATACAGGTAGTATTTTTATGTTATGCTATTGTTCCTGGAAATGCCATCTAGATGAAGAGTGAGTCGTACCCATTTTGATGGGGAGATCAAAGAAAAAAAAAACAAATCCTTTAATCTCCAGCATGATGAAGGTGACAAAAGGTAAGAAAAATGAAAATGAATATGAATAGCAGTTGTGTTGCACTTACAAGTTTTCAGTAGAGTTAGAAATGTAGTTAAAAATGCCACATCACTTACATGATTTGATTCTAAATTCAGAATTTCCCCAGCATGCATACTGTGTCCGTTGTGCAATGCCAATGCATATAGCATAGTCATTTATTTGTCAAAATAACAATCATAAGCATAGGTGATGTGATATTACATGATAACATGTATTACATGAAAAGCGTATAGGATCTCTCAGAATTTCAGCCTGGTAATTGAAGAGATTTAAGAATAGCATGAAAGCTCTCTCTTGACACTTAGATGGTTGACATCATCCTATTAAATAAAGGAAGCATTCAAAACTTCAGTGAATTACTTGCCAATGGTAATTATGGACTCCTGCTTCTTTATATGAGTAGTATAAATTTTGCCATTTGATGTTCTGTGCAGGTATACAGTCCCAGGTTCTTTCTTTTTCTTGTGTATCAACTAGAAAACTGTTGATGTTGTATAAATAATAGTAACTCTCAGCAAATGTCTTGAAGCCCTGTAAGTTTCATGCATTTGTAATGTGGTCATCGGAAAATGTGTGCCATTCTCTGATAGTCAAATTCCACAAATGTCACAACAGACATCTAGCTCTTGTAAACTCATACCACTATTAAAATACACAGCTTTTCATACAAAGGTTGAATACAACTCTTTGATGCCATGACAACTGCATGAATAAGAAAGCTGTTAAAGTACTGTATTATATCCGGAGATTTTCCCAAACCTGCCGTGTTCTGTGGATGCACAGATATCACTGCATATAATAAAGGGACTCCAGCTTCTACATCTATTTGGTTATCCTGAAAACCTCCTTCCAAACTTTTAACCAACATTGCAAAGATATAGACAAAGTGCACTTAATCCTTCCAAGTGGTAGCTTTAAGTAGCCAGGCTTCTGATTAAGTGATTTCTTTGATGCCTAGTTGAGCTTAAAGCTTCTGGCCTGTCAACACAGGACTAAAGGCTATGTAACTGAGAGTGCTGGAGGTGAGTAATTTGGCTATCTTCACTCTTTGTGCAAGGAGAGCTCAATAGTCAGGCTCACCTTCTAAAAATCTATGAAAATGTCTTCCTATGTTATTCTTTAACATCTTATTAAACTTGCAATGGGTGTAAATCTTTTTCTTCATTCTACTTTTAATTGATGTTATTCTCAGAAACTGCAACTTTGCTTTGGTATAGACAGACTTGGGATCAACAAAAGCAGTAATTGTAAAATAAATGATTGGCAAATTAGCGATCAAGCAAACAAATGACAGAACTGCCTACTCAGATGATCTAGCAAACAAATATTAATGCAACTTAAGTACAGAGCAAATTAGACTACTCCTTCAAAACCTGCCGAATTTGACATCCTGATGAGTTGGTTATGTATAGAAATAGTGGTAAGTGGTGTCCCTTCAGCCCTTTGCTCAGAATAAAACTCGAATTCATGGTAGCTTGTAACATCAGGGGGGTTGGAGCTAGATGGTCTTAAGGTACTTTCCAACCCTAACTATTCTATGATTCTATCAATGGGAAGTACCTTTATTAAAGTAAATGTTAAGAATAATAGGAAATCCACCACCTACTAGAACATATATAATTATGTTACAGTTAGTGCAATTTGGTGCATTCTGTGGTTTTGTGTATTGTAATTTTTAATGTAATTCCAGCTTTAATTATTTCGCATAATGAGAACTATATTTAATGAGACTCTCTAAAAAGAAAGATTGATGATAGCGTAAAAACTACTTATATTCTGGGTTGTCTTGAGGATACAGACTTATTGATCTACTGGTCTACTTTATACAATGTAAATAATAACAAATATCTTTACCTAACTTAAATTCACTAAAATTAGCATCTGTCGCACAATTTAGAGAAAGTAGAAGGGAAATGCTTTGTTTTCATTTAAAATTGCATACAAAAAGGATGAAGTGAAATTTTGAACAGTTTTAGGAGCAAAGGCCTGTGAATATTAACTGTTGTTGATTAAAAAAAGAAAAGGCAATATAATAGAGTTTGGGGTTTTTTTTCCTTTTTTTTTTAATTAAGTAAGTAGCACACTGTCCCTCTGACATTTTTTCAGATGAACAATTTTTCAGAAGGATTACAAGGATGACTAGTCAGTTTTTGAGAGGTGGAGTATAGTTTAGTTGGTGGGCCTGCTATGATTGGAATTGATTAATGGGTGTTGTGATAAGCATAGAAACAGATCAGTGGCAGCTTATCCTGCTTTCAGCTGTCACAGCTGTGCCTCTTCACTCTTCTGGCCCTATCACACTCTCTGGCAGCCTTTAAAGTACCTCCTTCCCTGTGGAATTTCTGCAAATCATTTACTCAAATGCCAAGATACCGCAGAAGCAGCTGTTTCTGAGAAAATTTGTTCAGGCTTACATTTTTGTTGTGATGAAGAATATTACATTGGAGAATCCTTTCCTATTGCACCAGGAAGCATGCTGTGTTTATGCCCTGAAGAGAGGGTTAAATGATGGTTCTCATGGGCAGGTGTGCTCCTTAGCCAAGAACTTTCAGCCCTGGCATGCACAGTGACACAGTTTGCAAACCTGCTGGCTAAGTGATACCACTGTATCTGTCTGATGGTTGCCATAACTGCTGATTGTTAATTTTATTGCTAATGGCTTGATAGAAGCAATGCTACTATGTTTGTAAAATCCTGGTAGCTGCTGTTTAGTTTTTGTGGTAATGTTCAGTAGAGTTTATAGATGCTTCTAATTGCAAGTTTTAGAAGTTCTGAATGTGCTTTGAAAATATTTCCTGGTTTCCTTATTGGGAACTCAGATCACCAGCACAATCACATACACGACTAGGCAGATTGACAGGAATCGTGCAGTTTTAACAGAAAACTAGAGGTGTGTTCATTTGATACAAAACAATGGCTGGATCTTGGCTTTTGCTAAAAAACGTTGGACCAGATGGTCTTTGAGGTCCCTTCCCAACCTGGTATTACATGATCCAAACTTTTTATGTATTTTCATGAATTTGAGGAGGATTGTGTAGTAATGAAATTGTTTGCAGGATGTGAGGCATACTGTTCTGCAAGATCTTTCCTATTAGTTACAGAAATATTTTGTCAATTTTAATGGAAACTGAATAAACCTAGAGAATGAAAATAATTGTACTGCTTTTCTTAGGCAGTTTATAATATTTTTATGAAATATTTGGTTATGTAAATCACTGCTGGCTTCTCTGTGCTTTCAATGCTTGAGGCAGCTGTATCAGCAGTATCAATAAATATAAAAAAATTTGGAGCAAACTCAGGGAAGTTAAAGCTAAACTTAAAAGTAAATAACATGGTAGGGCATGGGGTAACAAGTTCAAACTTAGGGTAAGTTTAGATTGGATATAAGGAAGAAATTCTTTACTGTAAGGGTGGTGAGGCACTGGAATGGGTTGCCCGGGGAAGTTGTGAATGCTCCATTGCTGGTGGTGTTCAAGGCCAGGTTGGACATAGCCTTGGATGACATGGTTTAGTGTGAGGTGTCCCTGCCCATGGCAGGGGCGTTGGAACTAGATGATCTTAAGGTCCTTTCCAACCCTAACTATTCTATGATTCTATGATTCTAATGCACAGAGAAGGTCTCATCTCTGGCTAAATCTGCAAGATGTCTAACTGAGCCACTAAGTTAGTATACAGTTTATCTTTTGTGGCAGTCTGTAAACAAGCATACGTTTAGACAATTAGGAAAAATACTGACTTACAAACAAAAAGATGTGTTAAGTTTCTAGTGTATGTGTAGGTACAGTTTTTGTTATTTAGAGTCAAGTCAGTCGTAGCAATGGAAAATACTTCTCAGAGATTCTTTTCATTTTAAAACATGTATTACAGAAAGGAATATATCCAAGAACCTTTTTTTGTTTTAAAATCATGTTGTTTATTTATTCAACAATTAGATTGTATGTCAGCTATATCTTGTAATGTCTTCTGTCATATGAAAGCAAACAGTCATGTTATGTTAATGACTTGTCTGAGATCATATGATTGCCTGCCTATAATTCCATGCTCCTTTGCTACAGAAAAAACATGACCCTCAATCTTAAATAGCTTTTGAATAAAGGCACCTACAATTATGAATGATAAAAAAGCTCGTAGGTTCATGATTTAGTTATGTGAATTTTCTTCATGTAGTGGTTTTAGATGCAGTTTTCATTTGCATATTTTGCAATTGAAATATAGTAATTCTGAAAGCACTACTTTTTTTTCCAGAATATTAAAATAATATTAAGTAGTGGATAAATCACACCTATAACATTATACCTGTGCTTACTCAACTGAGAATTAATCTTTTTTTTGTACAGATTTTTAGATATTTGAAATGAGGACAACTTAAAAATGTCCTATTTGCCTACCATCTAGGGCTCTGTAAAATTAAGATTTTAAGTGAGAACTGATCAAAAGGAAAGAGAAAATGTGATTGTATGTTGTTCATATGAAGTGTGGTTATTGAATTTTCCACATCTTGACCTGCTACAGGGGGACTTGTTCTTTTGGGATCTAGCCTGCACTTTTGTACTTCCTGTGATTTCTTATTTCAAGCTTGATAGAGAAAGCATCCACTATTGTATCATTTCCTTCTGTTCTAACAGCTTTTCTTCTCTTGAACAAGTGTTTACAGAAAAGTGTTGATGCTTATTAATCTGTTTCTTGTCTTGCAAATGTGCTTATGCATGATTTGTGGTAAAATTGGCATTTCTGACAGCTCTCAATGTAATCTGCATAGCACAACAAGATTGTTATACTGAACAGATGTGGTTTGGAGTTGTTATTCTTTGTAATTACCATCATTAAGTGAAAGCATATGTCAATCAACTTTGTACTTTAAACACACCAATTGTATGTGAGACACGCATCTGCATTTCACATACAGATATGAAATATTTGTTTTAAAGTTATTTCTGTTGTTTCTGTTTAATACAGTACTCCATGAAACACATGACCAAAAATGTCAAAGCAACAGATCAAGTTAAGAAAGACTTAATTGGGGGATCATCTAGATACTTCTTTTTTTCTTTTTTAATAGACTCATCTTCTTTTCTGGTATAAAAGGAAGACATTTAGGTTTAATTTCATAAATTAGACTTATTTTGTCTTGAATTTGGGCTAGGACATTCTTGTTTCAGATAAGGAGGTTCTCCCTCATTTTTAGGAGGATTTTTAATGTGAATATTGGGAGGCAAAAAGGAATTTGCATCAGTAAACTGGCATACTGCCTTTTTAAGAATTAATGTTTGGGGCATTAAAGTAGCTAGGATATCTGTTAGGGTCAAAAATGGTCACACTGTTAATAAACAGGATTAGATCAGGAAATTATATTTTGAGTGGAGCTGAAAACAAAAGCATCTTAGCCTGGCTGCACAACAAATTACAGCAGAAGTCTGACCAAAGCAATGACAGAGCTGACAGGCTTTTTCTCCTTTTTTTCTTGTGTACTGACATCAGTTACTTGTGTTAGAGATGGTAGAGATGATGGCATTTGGGTTTTTTGTGTTTGGGTGTTTTTTCATGCGACATTTCTTGTCTGTGCCAACTAAGGTTTAATTGCATATAAGCTGTAAGTGTAGTTCACGTGGTGAGGTGGAATGGCCTCAATGTGTAAAGGTATATTTGTCTATACCTTTACAGTGAAAGTGGTTGTTCTGTCACTTTTTTTTTAATATATATTTTTAATATCTTCCCCCAATTAAGAAAAAATGCACATTTTTACCCTTCAGTTTCCCCAGAATGGATTCTTTTAGAACTTTGCCTGCCACATTAAAGATGATTCTGGTATCCTTTATGTGGTGTGTGACTTGTATCTGCCCTACTAACAAATAAAGCATTGTATAACTCTCCTTTGGTACATTCCATGAAACTGTGTTGTTCAGATCCTATCAGACTTAGTCCAATTAGGACTTTTTATGGAAGTTGATGTCTGATATCAGGCACTAATCATCAGATTCTGAGTCTTCTGCTCAAAGTACTGTAATAACAAATTATGAAGTTTAGTAGCCAGATTAGCTACATCCAAAGAATAAATGACACAGAAATGGTAGATGGATGACGAAATAACTTTTTAAGGAATTGTGAAGGAAAATAGATTGATTAGTGCCATTTATAGAACCAGAAAACCCATGGAAATGCCAGAGGGAGCATAGCAGTACAGTCTGACAGATACTGAAATGTTTGTTATAAACTAAGCCGTTTCAGATAAAGAAGGAACTGTGTGAAAGTAACTTCCGAGTTATCTGGTAGCTGCATAAAACCGACCACTAGGACACATGAAAATCAGGTCTGTGCTCTGATTAGTACTTAAGTAGTGCCAGACAGTACTGAGATCCTTTTGTGGGAGAATGGCTTTAGTTTCTCCAGCTGTTAACAGGGATAACATTTGGCTACTTGGAGTATATAACCATGCTTGCAAAACAGTTTGGAAGTGTTAAAGTTCACACAAATGCCTGTCTTCATCTAGGGGCAGAGGAAACCTTAGCAGTTTTAGTGACTTTGGGTAATTGTCCATTACACTTGCAGACTTCCTTCTGCACTACACGGAAGTAGCTAAGCTTCCATCAGAGCAAAGTGCTAGGAGGAGGATTCCCTGATACATTTTAATATAATATAATTTTATTCAAAGTAAGGAATTGAAGTGTTGTATAGGCTGGAGTTGAGAGTCCTTTCATCTCTAGAAGAGCTGGTTGTGTTACTAATGCTAGTAACACAAGTGTTGACCTATGATGTAAAACATATCAGTGCAGTTCATAGAAAGAAGGCTGTAGAACAACTGAAGTATCTTCGTGTGTTCCAGATGTATGAATTTTAAACCTTGCCTTGGGGTGCCAAAAACTACCTCTAGTAGAACCCATCTATAAACAGATATTTGAGGTGATAAGGCAGCTTAAAATGATGGTGTGCTAACCGTATCACTCTCTTGCATGACGATGGGTGTAGAAGTAGTCTGTCTTGATTTTATTTATCCCTGCCCCTGATCCTCTGGGCCAGAAAAATTCAGGATAGATATTTTGATATTTCTTACCTTGGTTTAGCTTCTTCACTTGTAAGATATGAACAATGACAACTTCCCATCTTCTTCAGTGTAAAGAATTTCACATGAAGTAGCATATGAATGGCAATTACAAATTATTATATTTTCACATATTATCCTGCTAAAAGAAAACTTGATTTCAGTTAGAAAGTGTTCATTTCTGGTGCTTTTTCCTAATCGGTAGATTTCTTGCTCTTAGTGATTTTAATAGCACATCTTTGTGGAAGATTGTGATACATATGCTTTTATATTTTGTAGAATGTTTTATTCTAAATATTTTAGAACACCTGATTTTTATTAAGTAAAGAAATGTAGGACTGAACCTTGCAATTCGTAGTATACAACAGATATATTCTGCTTCTGTGGTGAAACCGTAACATCTGTCTAGATTTCCTTCAGGCTCACCTATTCTTTAGCGTATCGTTACTTTAACAGTTGGAATTTCTAAGAAAATTAACATTTGCCATCTTTGTCATTCTAGCATGCTTGAAATGTAAGGAAATATTACACAGAGGTAATAAATGATATTTAGCTTTAAAAAGTGGCGTATATATTTTTACAGATTTAATATTATTTTGGCAGTTCACGTAGATTTCAAAGATCAGTTTAAATTTTTGTACTCTGCTTTAGAATATGATGATTTGTTTCTAGAAGTTTAGGACCTTCTACTTATTTACACATATAAAATGGACACTTGTTTGAACAAAACCTTTGCTCATAAAGATAACGTTTTCAAGGGAATGATGGCAGATCAAGAGAAGAGAATAGACTGAAGTGCGCACTACGTGCAAGCGGAGCAGACATTTTATTCAGCACAGATTTTAACGTATAATTTTAAAAAAACCCTGTTTTATTTTAGGGATGCTGGGGAGGGACTCTTCATTAGGGACTGTGGTGAGAGGACAAGGGGTAATGGGTTTAAACTTAAACAGGGGAGGTTTAGATTGGATCTGAGGAAGAAATTCTTTACTGTGAGGGTTGTGAGGCCCTGGAATGGGTTGCCCAGGGAGGTTGTGAATGCTTCATCCCTGGCGGCGTTCAAGGTGGGGTTGGACATAGCCTTGGATGGCATGGTTTAGTGGGAAGTGTCCCTGCCCATGGCAGGGGGGTTGGAACTCGATGATCTTGAGGTCCTTTCCAACCCTTACTATTCTATGATTCTATGATGTTGTACTATTTTTCAGCTGGGAGAAGCTTGTAGCTTCTTGACCCAGCTGAATTGAAATACAAAAGTCTATATCAGAAGGAGGTGGCTTCCTGGCCTTTTTACTGCTGAGTTCCTCTGAAGTAGAAGCTACATTATAAAGAAACTTTTTCTCCGAACGCTGCCCAAATTATAGTTATTTAAAACAAGTTGAGGGTATGTTTTAAAAAAGCTTTGCTTTGGGTTCATAAGAATGACTGTAACTATATCCTTCTTTGAACCCTAAGTGCTTATAATTTGGATAAACAGCTATCAGTAATATCCAGTTTTTGAGAATTTATAACTCAGAAGAATTAACTGTGAACAAAGGTTTCATATCTCTCCATGGAGTTTATATTTCTTACTAAGTTGGTACCTTTTTGGTTTGACAGTAAAGTTTTCAATTTTATGTAATCCCCCTTTTCCCTTGCTATGCTGTTGCTTAACTGGAGAAAGGCAACTGAAAATACCCTTGGTTTTGTTTAAGTTAAATATCGGAGTAATTTACCATACTCTACCTTAATTAGAAGTGATGACTAGACTCAGTGATTTTAAAGGTCTTTTCCAACCTAAGCAATCTATGGAAAAAAAAAAAGAATCTTTGGCCAGGGACTTCTTATTTTATTATTATCTTTGAAATTACTGAGATTATTTGCTTTAGAAATGGGAGCAAGAGAGACCGTAAAGCCATATCACTTTAACTTATTTTCAGTGCGTAAAATCAAGAGGTTGAAAGAGTAATTTAATTTACTCCTATCCCCTAAAGCTATATATATATATATATAGGCTTAAAAGTTGAGAGAGGCATAGAAGGAAATGTTGTTTGTAAAGATATTTCACTGTTCCTCATATGCTCAGAGGTAGGCTTTTGCAATCAGAGTCAATAGTATTTGTGTCTCTTACACATATTTTATTGATTTGATTTTTTTAATGTGGAGCCATAAAAAAATTCAGCAGCAGCTATTTAGGGATGTTGGATGTCCCTAAAATGGGACGTTTGAAATCTGGAACAAGCATATGCTGTGTTGAGAATAGTAAATTTCATGTAAAAATCAACACAGCTGGGCATTTTCTCCTCCTGAGGTGCATATATAGTTTTTATGAATGTTAATGAGATGTGTAGAACTGCAGAGAAAAATGTACAGCAAAGTACGTATTGTATATCTGATATTAACATTCTGTAGGATCTTTGTACTCTCCCCTTCTGTGCTGTGGAACACAGAGATGCACAAAAAGACTAGCTTAAGACTTTGATATTTTGTTTGTTATGTAATTGCCTATGAGTGTAATTAGCTTATTCTGACAAACCTGTTCCTGTCCTGTTTTGGCAGTGGTCTAGACATTTATTGATGGAAGGAGATGTAATCAACATTAGTTACTAAATATGAATTGACAGCTGAAAGAAAACTAGCTTTCCTCGTGGTTTGTGCTGGGTTAAATGGGTATTAGTAATTATTCTAATTTTGTGTTGAAATTTAACTTTGTGTATTCCCATGAGTTTAGCCTTGGTTTTGCTTGAATACTAAAATGATCTTCAGAATATCAGCCTAGTGCCTTGAATTCTTCATTCAGTATCTATCACTCAAACAGTTCTGCTTGGATTTAAGGTCTATTTCAAAATATGAAGGAAGCACTTTAGCTGTGGAAAATGAGATCTGACAGTACCTGAGCTGCAGAAGGAGATGAAATCACTATCTGTAGAAAATAATATTTTTTCTACATATTCAGGTTAAATGTGTGCACATCCTGGTAGCTGAAACATCTGTTTCTAGCTTGTTGTTCCTCATGGCTGCTTCTCAATTGGATTTCCTCAAGCAGGTCCAAAGCTTGTCACCTTAGCCAGGGTCTGTTAACTATCACCACTGGCCCCACATTAAGTAGGAGGTTCAGGGCTAAGCTAATAACTCTCCTGCCTTTCTGACTGATCACAGTGATTCTCCCTGTGGCTACTTATCATGCTTTGCTCCTGTGGGAGGGTTATCTTCTTTGTCTGTAGTTCAGCTGGGAATTGTTTTTTGTTTTCCTCCTTCCTAAGTTTTCAGGTGGCAATGCTGAAAGCATTGGTGCTTTCTGAAGCAGCTGTTTGATTGCTGTCCATTATTTCTCCGTTACCAGTTTCAATAACGCTTTCTCACATATCTGACTTTTGTTTTTTGTTTCCTCTGTCCATAAGCATAATTGCTGATTTTTTCAAAGCAGAGACTGTGGACCGGACGTGTGTGGGATAATTGACATAATAAGAACGCATAATATTGAAATGCCGGTTTGTGTGAACCTTGACTCAAACTTTACATTGTCACAGGTGAAGTGATTTTCATGGTGAGTTTAGTGATGCATAATATTTTAACACTTCTTATGTACCATATTAGACTGTACATACCTGTGCGCTTTTCAAGACAACTCAGAAGAGTTGAGTGAGACAGAAGAGCCTACAAAACTGCTTATCTGATTAATGGTCACTGCTATCTCTGTGCCTCATGTAAAACATTACTGAAGTCTGTGAAATTGTCTTTGTTGGCTTTAGTTGACACTGAGTAAGACCCAGAATGAATATTAGGGTTTTCAGTGGGGTTCGTTGTTGAGAATTTTGAGAAAAGATATTCGAGTGCAGGCAAATCCACGTGTCTCCCCTGAAAATCCTTCTGTGGAATCAAGGAGATTATTGTCCTTAGCATAAAGCTAAGATGATTGAGGAGAAAAAAAGGTTTTAATCAGATTCGAAAAGTGCTTTGGATTTGATATAACATGCTAACATCTTAACAACATGGACTAAGTTCTGTTAATCCTTTCACTGTAGTCTGATGTGCTTCTTGGCTTTTTAAATCCTTTTTAGGTGTGATGCTGTAGCTCACCCGTCTTAACCATTCAGTCAATACATGGAAAAGACACTGGTGTGAAGTGTTTGATGGAGTTTGAGTTTCAGTATGGGAGGGAAAACATGGGAAAGAGAAACAAAATTGTTATCTTCTGGATTTAGGTCTGGAACAAAAGCATCCTGGGTCACAAATAATGCTATTGAGAACTGAAGTGTATTACTAATTGAAACTAGTCCATCATCCAGTGTTCAGCTTTGGCTTTTGTTTGCATGTCAAGATATCAGCGCAGAACTACAGTGTCCTGTGAGTGTGGTAGATTGTCAAGTTGAAAACAAGGGTAAATGCTGAATAACCCTCACACAATTGTCTTGCTCACCTTTTATCTTTACTGTACTATTGGTTAGCTTGGGATCAGTGTATAATCACAAAACTTGCTGCAGGGAAAGACATGGAAATATAGCAGCTGATTGGAGAGTTTGTACTTGATCCGCTTGCTTTCACTGTCTAATGCCAATAATTATGAAGTCTGAACTGAATTATTAGGACCTCTTCAAAGACTTTAATTATTTAAAATAAAATTCTCCAAATCTATTAAGCAGCAACTGTATTTTCAGTGCAGGATGAAGTACTGGACACTCTTGGAACTCTTTCAAGAGCTGTGAAGGAGAGCTGGTAATAAATAATAAAGGAGAACTGGTGAATAGCAGCGGCATTCCCGAAGATATAGGAAGCAGCAGGTGAAAAAAAGTTCTGAATAGGGATGGAGCCTAAATAGGAGTGATCCCCAAACTGATCATAAGTCTTGCAAAGTAGCATAGCTTATGTCAGAAATAATTTGAAGTGAACACAAGGAAATAGCAATGTGAAGGACAGATCGGAGACTGAAATGTGAAGAAACTAAAGGCAAAAATTAAAAGGGAGAGATGACTGCAAGAAGGTGACAGGAAGAGCCAGGGATTCCTGGGGCATGTAAGAAAATACATAAACAATCCAAAATCAAATGAACACACCAACTTGTGTGACAGTGCATTCCACACAGGCAGACATTAGGAGAAGAGAGTAAGGATTGCTATTGCAAGAATTCTCTTGCCACCAGTTAACAAACTCATACTTGTTTTTAATTTTTTCCTCTAATTTCTTCCTCACACAAGGGTAATAATTTCATTGCTTCTTACTGTCTTTTAGTCCTAGTATTATTTTGAATCTCATCCTTCCTGGCCTATCCTTTTTTTTTCCACTTCTAATTTTTTGTTCTATTTTGCTCAAATATCTGATGGCTTTCTTCTTTAAACAGCTTATTGTGTCATAAGTGGTGTGGAAATATTGAGTTAAAAGGGCTAATAGAGGAAAATTCTTGTCAGAATTCTTTCTGTTGTTTTATTAATCTTAAAAAACTCAGACTATTATGTAAATGTAATAGGTTACTAGCCAAGTTCTTGTAAGAACTTACTGTAAGCAAGTCTGATTCCTAGGACAGTGATCTACATGGTCAGCTCAGCTGAGAACTGGCAGACGTGAGATTTATTTCAACCACTAAAATTTGCTGGAGAATTTCGTGTAACTCACCTAATACAATAGCTGTACTTCGGTTTAAGTTGCATGTAGTGTATTCTATTGTTTTGAGAGGAAATCTGAAATAGGCCACTTAAAATGAACAAAATTATGAAGCCGAGAGGCCTGTATTTTTTAGCATTTTTTATCTGCAGCATCAAAATTAATAGGAATAGACAGCATTAAAACCTCAATGAAAAGTAAACAAAAATATTCTTTGTCTTTCGGTGGTAGTCTGTATTGTCACTCAAGCAAAAAAAATACTAAAAAACACTGTCTAGAATAAAATTATTGCTTTTTAAAACATATTTTAATCCATTTTACAAATAGAAGATATATGATTCTGTGATCATGTAGAGGAAGGCAAAGAAGGGAATAAGGATAAAGAGCAGCAAAAAAAGACAAAAGTTATTAATGGGTCTGTAATGATAGGAAGTTTATTCTAGGGTTGAGGTAAAACTTAATGGTTCATAAATAGCAAATTCATTATGTTTTTAATACTCAGGTTATATTAACACTATATAACATCTTTATGGTACCATTAGTACCACTTAATCCTAAACTCTATTTAGAAATAAACATTTCCAGATCTTTTTTCATGGACCAATTGGCCAAATAAATTATTTTAAAAATAAATATTATCTGATTAGCACATGGCTCATTCAATCATAAACAGACTTATAAATGTTTTATGTCAACTCTTACACAGAGTTCTTAAGCATTAACAAATTAATTTATTTTAAAGGCCGTATCAAGGTGAAAGCATCAGGGCCCTAGGCAGCAGGACAATATATCACAGAGCCATTTCTCATTCAGTCACAGTCATGGCAAAGGATATGTTAAGACATAAAACGTGATATGGTTTGTTGAATATTCATTTATAATTTGCATTCATTATTAAATCGTGTTAGAACTAATCTTTAATCTCAAAAATACATAATGTGTCATAAAGTCTATTTGAAAACATAACAATAAATATTTTATGTTTTTCATGTTACTTTTTAAAGGTTGACTAGAATACGCCAAAATGCCTGTCACTAACATCATTTAATTATTCCAAAGAGATTTGGTCTACAGTGATGTTGATTTCAATAATTTATTTCAACCTTTAGGTCAGTATTAAATAAATACCTGTTTGGGAGATGGTCTGTTCTATGATTAATGACAATTTAGCTCCCCCAGTACTCCATGGCAACACCGTAGTTCATTGTCTGAAGCATTTGCGATGCAATGCGGTAGCTCCAAGAGGCTTATTTTATAGTGGTCCCTAACAGTTTGCTTGATGATAACAATGAAGCTTCTTTTCTATATGTTCTATTTCACTGCTTGTGATTGCTGGAGATTTTCTTTATATGATACAATTGCTTAAACATTTTTACTAGTGAAAGGTATACTGACTAGAATGTAGTATTTGCTGAATTTCCATAGAACTGCTATTCAATTTACATTTGCACGCTGAAAAGAAAGGCCTGTATAAGAGGATTGAGTGTGACAGTGAGTGATTTGTATTATAGGAGACTAGGAGCTACTCAACGAACCATGTAAAAACAGTTCATTAAAATGTTTATGTGCTTGGCTGGTTAATGCAAAGGAAGCGTTACTGCAGTCTTATAAAACCTCAGTAACTTCAGGCTGAAGTCAATCAACACATCTGTAATAATTCAAACAAATACCCAATTCAGGTTAAGAATCACCAAAATTCATGGCAAGAAACAGTATTCTTCAAGTTCTTCTTCTGAACTCAAACATGTTTTAGTATTTAACTTGGACAACTACAGAGCTTCCTTTCTTAGTGAAAGATTTGTGCACAGATTTGTCTAGATTTCCCTGGATCTTTTTGCCCCTGGAATGTCCATTAGGTAGAATATGAGGTGTTTGGGCATTTGCTAACTCTGCAACACTTGTGCCAAGGCACTGTGAATGTGTGGGATGTACTTAAAGAATGTTTTGTGTCCTGTACATGCACTATACACCTCACTTTCTGTACTGTTCTGGAAGAATCCTGGTTACCCTGCTTTTGAAGACTACAGTAAGGAAGCTAAGCCTCTAAATTATATTTCCAACTTAACCTTAATTGTCGACTTGTCCTATGAGTAAATGCTTATCTGTAAAAAAGGATGGCAGAGAAATGGCCTTTTTTGTTTTCTTTTTTTTTTTTTTTTTTTTTTTTTTTTTAGTTTTGGGGTTTTTTTTGTTTGTTGTTTTGTTGTTTTTTTTTTTTTTAATCTGGGCACAATAGTTTGCCGTAAGGATCCTGAACAGAGACTGTGATTGTCCTAGTTAGATGCTGTGGGATTAATATTAGCAAAAGTAAAACCCTTGTAAGATAAGGTTTCCTGGTCCCTGTCAGAGACAGTGGCAGAGAAAGCTACAGAGCTACAGTTCTTCCTAGTAAGCTTTGCAGTTGACTAGTGAAGAGCTTCTGCAAGGAATGTGACATCCTGGAGATTCTCCAAAACCTAAAATGTTGGCCTGCGTATGAACCCTAAGAAGAGTAGGTGGAGCTGTCTCGGAAACCAGGCTTGGCTCTCTAAGAACTTAGGATGAGTTGGGTGGTGGTCTTGATTAATGAAATAATGAAGCAAGCCTCCCTCCCCTAGAAGTGATACCTTAGTTGAACAGTGGGGAATCTACTTTTATTACTCAAATTCTCCTAAAAATAGTGGTAAAAGAGGAAAGAAATCTATTTAGAAGATGCATCGTCAGAGCAAACTGTGATTCCTAATCAGCCATATCCTCTCCCTATCTTTCTAGAGAATATGGACCATCAATTTCCCCATAAGATGAAGGGGAGGCAAAGCAATAGTTTAGCATCCTCTGCATTATCTCTCTTTTTATGATTACAAATAGAGCATTTATGTTCACTGACCCACATCTCATACCAGACATCAGTAGCCACATCCAGATTTAGGTTATTGTTCCAGCATTGGATTAGGCCATGCGATCAGAATCAAATTTATCTAATATGATCACTTGATTGTGACATTTCATATTGGCACTATATGTGCACACAGCCAAAGCTTGATGACATAAAGCAAATGCTCTTAAGGCCCAAAAGAACAGTTTGTCAGTGCTTTTACCATAAGCTTCAGAAAGGTTCAGGAGACATTCTCTATTGGGTTAATTAAGCTGTCCTTTTGCTTGCAAGTTTAAAAGGGAAAAGCTCCCCATGTGGCTCTCCCAAACTCTTTCAGCTGTAGCTGTAAGCGTAAATGACCCTCGGTCCTGCAGCATATCAACTTGATGTGTATAATTGATTGCTAAACATTTTTTACAGCCTGTTAAATGGTAAGGCTAAAAAAAAAAAAAAAAAGTAATATATGAATGTTGATTAAAGTGCTTTTGTACAGAGGGGTCGCAGACATTAGCAAGTTAAAAAGAAAGTGTGAGCTCTGCTGTGGTACTTCTAACCTGTATGCTTTATTTCGCATAATTGATCCCACATGTCTACTCTAAGGGCTTTTTTGTCAGGTTTCAACTGCAAATATTAAAATTCATTTAGAATAGAGTGTGCTTCAGTAAGGACACTATGCAGAATGCCCAGCAATGTAGATTGCTGATGTTATAATGGCAATGATTATAAAAGGAATACTTTAAATGACCACGGTAGTTTGCAAATGTGTGGTAAGGTGGGATAAAAAAATTGTGAGGTGTAAAACCTGAGAGTAGCAGTAAATCTGAAATGGATTAAGATAGACATTCAAATGATAATTACTGGTAATTTTGTTTTTGTTATAATTTGTGGGGTTTTTTTTTAATAACTGACATAAGACATAATGTATTTTTCGGGGTTCTGTGATAGCTAGCCAACAAACAGAATCTGTCACAAAATATTTGCAGTTCTTGTTAGTGAGAAAGGTATGATGCTGTTACAAGTACAGACTGAAAGACATTCTGAATAAACGTCCATGAGGCTTTTGACTTAATAGTGTAATGACTGGGCATTTGAAAGTGAACAAATTGTTTGTAACAAAGCAAATGATAAATCTTCAACCCTTGTTTTGGTAGCAATGCCTCAAGAGTTTAACAAGTGCAACTTTTTACTACCAATATGATATTCCTTTTTTTTTATTATTTATTTGGATCATTAGTACTGTTAAAGAACAGCTGTAATATCCCAGAGTTGCCCTGCCAAGGTAGTTATTGATGAAAATCACAGGAGCAGAAGAATATTTTGGCCATTACTCTTTCTCTGCTAATTATGCCAGTTAATGCTACTTTAAAGAAATAAAATTACTATGAATTGTACATAGCTGCATCTGACAGTCAATAGAAACCAAGAGCTTTGTGTATATATTGTTGAATATCCAGTGCCTAAAAGCAAGTTTTAATCTGCACCAATCCATGCAGGATTTGAACCAGTCATTTAGGGGTGAAAAGTTCAATGTTTTGTGTACAGAACTCCTGAACTATCCCTTCCCTCTGCTTAGGTTGGTTTATCTATTTTTCCTAAAAAGCCTGAATGTAGGGGCTTTACTTTCTTGTAAACTCTTTAAATAGACTTAAATGTAATTTAATGTAATTCTCTGGAATATGGTAATTTTCACAAATATGAAATTTCAAAAGGATGCTTTATGTTTGTATCTATGCTATTGAAAACTAGATAATTTGCCTGGATTATAAATTCTAGCAGGTGTTTATTCCCTTTTTTTTAATTATTAGCATTCTAAAGTTATTTTAATTGCTAATATTGCCTGTTAAAGATATGCTCTGCTTCTGAGAGTGAGATACTAAACTGAAATGCTTTAATAAAAATATTGCTCAAGAAGATGGAATTCACTTTTGAGGTTTTAGATTAATTTATTTTTCATGTAATCTAAAACTAGAAATTTTACTATCATACCCATAACGTTATTTCAATTCCCCTATTTACCTGTAAATAGGATCAATTATCTTAACGCAGTATGGAATTTTTAAACCCTTTTTTCTTTTTAACAAGAAGATAAAAATGGGTTTAATTAAAAATAAACCAGTCATTATTAGGTTACGGCTTCTAAAATGTTTCAAGCATGTCACAACTTTTCAGCTGCATAGGACAATATGAGTAAGCTAAAATGAATTTAGAATCAAAACCAGAAAAAAGCCCCCAGCGATAAATCGTATTGTAGTGGTAAAATGATAGGAAAAGTGACAAGAGGCAAAGAGAAAAGAATATCTCTCTTAACAGGAGGAAGGATGTGTTTTATTCTTTAAATTTTGCAGAAAATTACTGGTAAAACCAGTTACACAAAATTAGCTATGTGCCTGACTTTAACTTGAAAGCTATGTAACTTGGACAGAACATTTCTGGAATAAGTTTCATTTAAGACAGCACAACAACACTGAAGTTAGAATCATGTTTGTGTCTTTTTTTCATGACTAGCCCATGTCTATTCTCTATGAAATTGATGTCAAAAAAGTATTATATATTTTCGGTGGGAAATAGAAGGCTGCCCTCTACTATCCTTGTCAGGACGTCGTATCCCTTTAATCATACTTTTCATTTCAGTACATTGAAATTTCCGTTACCAAGGACAACATCATAAATAAAAGTGTTTGTGAAATTTTTACCTGCAGCTTCCTAACTTTGTGCATTAAGCATGAGACTAGCAGAGAGGTGGTCAAATGTGAAAATTTATAATCATTTATTACGTACGGCTGAAGCGAGAAGGGAATAAAAGCGTGAAGGCATACATCTATAAACTGGAGCAGAAAAGCTTAAATGAAAAGTAAAGTGAATTTCTGTGTCTTGTCATAAAGTAATGAGAAGCTAGAGCTTTATTCATAGCGACCCAAGATGCATTTACTCTCAATCTAGCTTTAGCAGTAAATGCTTCCCTGATGTATTGCTTTGGACTTACAAAGAAATATTTGTGCTCTACATAATAGTATAGTTAGGAGAATTACTGCATGGCTGAGGAGATTCTATAAAGGTTTATAGCTGCTGGTGTTACTGTAATTTAATCACAATGTAGCTAATGTAGTACTTTAATATCACAGGTTACTTTTTTATTTACCATTTATTAGTAACTGACATTCAATCATCACTACATCATAAACAAATCACGCAGGGCTCTATAGAAACCGTGAAGTTCCAGAACAGATGCGCTGTAGCTCTTACACATGCTCCATAATGAGATAGACATCAAATTATTTTTTTTAACAGAGTAATCATGTAAGTCAGGGTTCTTGTTTTCAGTCCATCAGCCAAGGAAAATGTTTCATCATGAATACAATTAGCGTTGCATATTGTGCATAGGTGTCTGAGGTAACACACCAGTACATTACAAGCAATGCTGGAGACTCAGCACAGTGTGTATAGGAATATGCACATATTGAAGAGTGAGTTTATAGAATTATGGAGCTTATTGAATTATAGAGACCAAGAATCATGCCCTCTTAATTTCAGCCGCCTTTTTATTAGCATTACTCTGCTTTGTAAATTGAGAAAGTAAATGCAGCTACTAAATGTAGTAGAGTCCATCAAGTGCTCTTGAGGCACTAAAAACACAACATATTTTTTGTGATAAGAATGTTTTGTATATTTTTTCTTTATTGCCCTTTTTTGGATACATTGTAAGATCAGCTTCCCCCAGTTCTGTCTTTATGATCAGCTTTTACTACAGAATCACAGTACTGCAACTCAAGTTGCTTGTGTTGGCCAAATTATGTGTTGATTGGAATTCTGAAAGCAGTTCCTCTTTGCACTGACCTTAAAGGAACTGTGGTTTTTTTAATTGTAAACAAAACCTTTGTTTTTCAGAACCCTCTGACTGTAGGGGAATAACCAACATCAGGCTGCCATGTTGATTAATATGTAGTAGTAATAAGCCACACAAAGATGTATGTTCATAGGCTACTGGTGCATGTCCTGGGCACACTGCAAAGAAACAGGCTGAAGACCACATGCCTTCAATCACTCAGGCAGCTTGCCAGTAAGTCTAGTAATGCAAACCCTGGCATGGCTTATTGCTATTAGAATGTACCTCTCTAAATTCAAACTTCATGCAATCTATGCTTTCATGGTGAAAAATACTTCCTAGAAGTAAAATGTAAAATATTTGGAGGAGGTGTATAGAAATAAAAACAACTCATATACTTAGATAGATTAGAATGTGGGATCTCTGCTTCCATTCAGCATTGCATTGATTATGTCTGCAGGTTCTCCAGACTAACCAGACATTTCCAAGTATTAAATCTGATGTAAAAGGAATGCTGTTGATTTGACTTTACTTAACTAAAAAAAAAAAAAACAACCCAAAACCAAACCCTCAAACAAAACAAAGCCCCAACTTTACTATTACAAGACCCCATGAGTATTGTTTTCCCTAAAATTACTGTCCAAGTCTTTCAGGTTGTAGTCAACTCTTGAGTTTATTTACGTATTTATTGACCCTCTGATATAAGAGGTTTTCAAAAGAAACCTGAATCACTATGGTTCGTCCTTGTAGTTACCTCAAGTAAATTGACAGTTGTGCCAAGCACTGCCAAATGAAAATGGCTGTTGGATCTTTAAACACAGAATTATTTGCTATATGTAAAAAAAGAAAAATTAAATACGTATATATTGTAAAATGAAGACACTAGTAGAAAACAATATTCATTTCTATCTGTGTCTTCCTTTTGATTTTCAGTGGTTCTGTCTGCAGCCACTTTTCAGTGCTTCATTGAGTGTTCAGCAAAGACCTGACTTAAATCACACTGTGCAGAGATGAATTAGTTTTAGACATCATGGGATATTCTGTTGTAACTTTTAAGGATGTTTTCTGCTGATTAACAATGGATTGAAATGCAGGCATACCTCTATTTTTGAAATGTGTAATACCACATGCATTCAGTTAATACTTTATTTTGTGCAGATGTCCTATTCATGGTCTATATTGAATTTTGAAGCAGTAGAATCACTGTTTCTTTTCCTGGTCATCTTTTAAGAATTGTTCTACTGGCCAAGTTTAGGATAAAGTTTCTGGCATTTAGCCCATCTGATGCATTTTTATCGTGCCTGTCTGTGCAGCCTGATCCAGTCTCCTACTTGACACTTTTCTGCTCTTCTTCTCATTTGACTCTTTCCTTTCCCTTACCTTTCCTCACAGACCTGCTGATATTGTTGCCCACATGGTCTTTGCACGTCCTCTGGAGCAGCTTCTTTTCCTTCTTCCTATCCAGAGGTATAGTGATAAGGAGGATGATGCTATGAGAAGAGTGGGAAGGCTGGCACAAAAATGTTCCATAATAGTTATGGATGGTCAATAAGAACTGGAAAAGTTGATGCAAAGGAAGGTGAGATGATTCTTTGGAATCCTAATGACTTAAATGACTACTTTTCATAAAATAAATTTTTCGAGCACTATCTCATTTGCAAACTGATGTGGAAATAGACTTTTTTTTCCTTACCATCTTAAATTTGCTTAACTGAATTATGAATTATTTAGTGCTAGGCAGAAATGAAAACTCAGTTCAACAGAAATATGCATGAACTTGCATTAAATTTTCAGACTGGTTTTCCCAGAAAGAATTGTGAAAATGTTGGTTGGTCTTGGGTATAAAGGATTTGGTTTAATACACTTATCCTCATAAAATTCACCTTTTTAAATCTACTTTTGCGACGTCTTTGCAAATTCCCAAAGTTTAGTTTAATATTGTTGGTGGTTTGGTTTGGTTTGGTTTGGTTTGGTTTGGCTTCTTTTTATTTTTTTTTTTCCTGTGTTTTATTTTTTTTTTTTTCCTTAGCATCCCTCCACCCCCCCAATTAAAAGTCTATTTTTGCCATAAGAACTGAGAACATACGCATTTTGGTCACCCTTGAAATTAATTTCAGTGCCTATTTTCAGACCGTTATTGAAAAATTATTTATGCAGCTCTATCATTTTTTTGGAAGGTAAAGTGCTGCAAGTTCTTTTTATTAATTATACCCGAGATAGTGTTTTATATTTAGTGTTTCTAAAGGTCAACTACCATCATCAACAGAGCAGTTTAAGGCTTCATTGCATAGTATGCAGGAAAACCATGAAGAGCCCTTCAAAACATGCAAAAGTGCAGTGGTTTTTGCTCTATCTGCAACAACACATGATGGAAAGCAAAATTTCAGAGGCATGTTTGGAACCCAGGATACAGTATAAAACTAAATAGTTGAGATAGGTTGATTATACATAAGCTATCAGAACCCATCATGGCTTTTACATTCATGTGGCAGGGCTAGCTCATAAAAGAACTCAAATTATAAACTGAACATATTTGCTATGGAACAATCAAGAGAATGTAAGCATGACCTTTGGAAACTATTTTCATATTAACATTTTTAGACCTGGAATGTATTTCCAAGTTTCTCTCTCAAAACAACTTCATGTATATTTGACACCTGGATCTTTAGTTTGTAAACATCTGTGATTTTCCTTTTTTTACTGAATTATCCTTTTGAAAATATAAATTGGAATTTTATATTTTGTGCAAATGTACAAAACTCAATGTACAAAACTCAATGTACAAAACTAGCATTTCTAACCTTTTCATATTGTTACGAAAACCAGACCCCATCTTGCAAGCAAGGATTAAAAGACTGAAAGACTGGGGAAAAAAAAAAAAAAACAACAAACCAAAGAAAACACAACCCTATTTCTGAGTAGTTGCTCATTCTGCTAAGAGTTTTAGATCCACAATATGACATCACTACGTTAATATATGGGTTTCAATATAATAGCTTATTATCGTGGCCCCATCAAAGATTTCCCCGATCTGCAACAAAAGTTCAAGTCTGACTAAGTTTGAAATTTATTTTTAAATCAGTACAGCTGAGACGTCTGATGACCTCTGTAAATCTGGGCCTAAATGATTATTACCTCTCACAGAATTTCTGGTAAGAGGTGGCATTCAAATAATTTCTGATAAAAGGATTTTTTTATGAACGTATTCTTTGTATGCTTTTAAGGAAGTTTTTTTTTTCATCAGCAACATGGCAACAGTGTGAAAGGCTGCAGACACGGAGATCTTCCTCTTGTATTAAAAAGTGACTGTTATTCAAGAGAAGGGCTCACTGACCTAGCACTGAAGGAGCAACAGACAGCACTTAAAGCTGTCTTGTCTTTGTGCCTTCTTCTAATAATTCACAAAGGAATTTGTACCAATAATTGTACTGTTGTGCAACAAGACCCTTCTCTGTACTCAGGCAAAAATCACGTTTGAAAGCCCAAAACGGCTTCTGCTAATCGTAGAATCATAGAAGGGTCATCTGCGCCTGGTTGGAAGGATCATCTGGGCAACCTTTCTTGGCAAAAACATGGTCTGGATTAGATGGCCCAGCACACTGTCCATCTGAATATTAAAGGTGTCCAGTTGGGGAATCTACCACTTTCCTGGTTATTCCAATGACTGATTGTTCTCATTGTGAAATAGAGGAAAGCAGCATTAGGAACCTAAAGTAATAGGAAAAGATGCATTTGAAATGAGGCTTCAAATGCTGTGTTTCTTTTACCGTGTGTCTCCATATCTAATAGTTCCAAACAGAACTAATCTGATGTGAAAAATGGTGAGGATGTTGCAAAACTGTTCAGTCACATAGTAAGGAGATTAGCTGCATGGGAAATAGTGTCTGTCACGAATTCATCTGACTGGAGAGAATTCGGATAGAAAGCTTTATTGAGGTTTTTTTTTAGGCTAGTAATGTAATCTAGGATGACTAACACTACATCTAGAACGTGTGAAAGTATATGTGCATCTTGACATCTTAAAGGAATATTCCAAGGTATATAGGGTCTGTCTAGAGTTATAGCTTAGAAAAAAATCCAACACATTTGATTTTTTATCACTAGTCATTAGTATTATAAAATTTCTGTTATAGTAAAACAAAGGTTAGGATAGAGTTTGAGCGGCTGTTCTAAATGCTTTCCAATATGTGGAAAAGATCCTGTTGGTTTGAATGGGCAACACTCAGGTGGTTTATAGCCATTAGCTGTAGGAGCCTGAGAAAACAAATTTAGAAAAGCAAATACTACAATCAGTGTAGTTCACCTAACTTTTTCTGGGGTCTACAGATTCAGAAAAGCTGTAGCCTTAGGCTTTAAATTACTATATAGCAAAAAGGAAGGCAGTACACAGTAGCTTCCAGCATGTGGTACAGCTTTGACATCTTTTCCAACACGTGTACCTGTTTGTTTATAGAAGGTGGAGAAATACTTGCAAGTCGAAACTTGCAAATGACAATAATACCAGGATTTCACTTTGTATTCTTACTTTCTTGTAAAGATCTTAGTTAGTCTTACACAATGTAAGCTGCACTGTTATAATTCTAAATGCTTCCTTTAAGAGACAGTTTTTTTCTCTCCTTTACTCACATTTAATAATACTGTAATGCCTGGGAATGGTCTAGATTAAATTGGCTAACCCTGTTGTGAGATGCTAGTAAATGTAAGGAATATGGAATTTAGCTCAGTTGGGTGTGAATCAGCTTTTTTTTTGCGCCACATAACACATTACAAATAGGTTTTGTGCTTATTTGTATGTTTCTTAACTTGTTTTGGGTGGAGCAGACCAACCTTTAGAATGAGAATGTAATGCAAAATTCTTTCAATACAAAAGGTTCTAAAGAGTTGTTATTAAGAGCATGGATTAATTCTTTGGGTTAGATAGAATCCATTTACCTGTATGTTCCCTAGCTCAGTAAAAGTACTTGAAGAAGTTTTTATAAAATGAGAAAATATGGTTTAATAACAGAGAAAGTAATCTCTGAGCTGACAAGCACAAGGGAACAGATGGCAGCTGGAAGAAGTTATAAGCTAGTAAAAGTAAGCAGGTAGAATGAAATCTGCAGTTCTTTCCCAAGCAGCCAGTATTATAAGTACAATGTTGCATAGAAAGACACATTTTTGTACAGCAGCGGAATCATGCAGTGGCTCTGAGTACGTTTGGGGTTTTCCAAACCACTTTATGTGTATGTGTGTGAACAAGATTACTGAAAAAAAAAATGTACGTAAGCGTTACAGTCTCCTCTGCCTCTCAGTGACTGCAACTGTATCTATCTTTAGATTTTTTTTGTATATGGTGATGGTGTGATTGTGGTAATTGATTTGATCAGAAAAAACATCAAACAAACAACTGGCTTCATGTCTTGTATTTGCATGCAATCAGTATGCCACAAAAGAATATCTTGATTTGTGAAGTATATTTCTGAAAAGAAGAAACAGAAACCTTGTTATAGTATGATAAATTTCCATTAATCAAAAAATTAATCCCATAGCCCTGACTGTAATGCTCATAGACTTTTTGCAGAGGTCAAGTTGTCTTCCATAAAGACAGGTGGAAAACAGGACCCTGATCACATCAACAGATGAACAGCACAAGCTTATCTAGGTGCTCCAATAGGATCTTGGTAGGGTGCTTAAAAACCCCTGACGACATACTTAATTCACATCAGAAATTTGCTATATCTGCCATATAAGAGCTTATTTTGACACCTACACTGACTAGTCTTGCTTAAGTAGAGATGTAGACGGATGACCTCTATGAGTCCTTTCTCAGCTTTTTTTCTGAACATGAAAATTTCCTATCATCCTAAACACACCTTTGTGCAGAGAGGCTACTACTGCCTTTATCTAAAACAAACTTCAGGGTAGGCTTACATTTGGCAACATGGAATGCTAATTTTCTAAGGTTGTGAAGAATCCAAGCTGCTCTTTTGATATACTAGATCCCAGTTATTCTACTACAAATATTATATATGATTTCACCTAAAAATTCCTATATGGCTCCTTAGCAGCATGTGCTTCTGGGAAGGAAAGGTGCTATGGCATTCCTGGTACCCAAGATGGCATTTTCTTTTGTCATTAAGCTCTAAGAATTGTGATAGTAGACCACTCATCTGGCTAAAATCAGATTTATCAATTCTTTCTGCTGCTTTTCCTTTTCCTTTCAAAATTCATCATCACTATTTGTATCATAAAAATTTCTATGGACAAAAGACAGATTTTGTTTCAGGCTATTTGTTGATATAATTTTAATTATGGGATAGATTTGTCTTTGTGGCAATAAGTACAGAACAAAGCCTGAAAAGACGCTTGTTTACTTCATCTCTTGCAGAGGTTCTTGGTGTGGAATCAGACTGATACTCTACCTACCCACCTCCACTTCATCTGACATGAATGGAAGTATCTAACACAGCTCTGAACTCAGGAAGTATTATCCTGCTCTACGTGCAACTGAGGCAAAGAGGAATTAATTTCCAAGGTCATACCAAAGAATCTTTTACAGGGTAGGTTGCAGATTTGCTCCAGGGCCTTTGCTATGAGTTTCTTAGAAATTTGGTAGTAATAATTTGTTAAATTAGTAGCATTACAAAGTTTCTGCTCGATCTTTTTAACTTCTTCTTTATAGGCAGAAAATCTGAATCAAAGTCACACTGTCTCCTCCTGTTTGTCAAGTCTGCAAGTACTAATTTAAGTGATAACTACAAGAGCTGAAGTAGGTGGCTGTGAGACAGTGACTGAAATTTCGCAACAGTACTGTTTCAAATGTCACACTTGTTAACTGTTGAAGTAAAGATTCCTAACTTCTTCATCTATGGCAGAAAAATGCTGTGATTTCGGAATCTGATATCTTTTGCCTCAACAATGATGTGGTATGACAAATCTCCTGAGGCTTGCACTTGTCTGGATATAAAACAAGGAGTAACCCCCTAACCTATCCTTGACAAGACAATTTGTAATTCTTTCAGGATTACAGGAAGACTGTTTGTGTGAGTTATGAGTTCTCTTTGCAGTCTGCATTTTCCACTGCCACAATCGTTTTTAATTTATGAAAAAATAAGCAGGATTTGTTCACTAGAGCTGCATATGATCTACTGTCTTTTTCTCATATAGCAAAAAACTTCTTGCAACATGAACTTTTTCAGTGATGGAAGGTTTTAAGTTCATACTAGAGTGATGCTTTAAAATACTATATAAATCTATATAAGTTTACAAAATTATATATATAGATTATAAATTGACTTTTTTAGGATTTACTAAGAATATATTTAATTGATTTTAATACTTCTGTGATTTATCTATATGGTGTTTATAAGCATATTTTGCTAGTATGGTTTTATTGAATTGACCTTTTGAAGTATTCTAATACAGAGTTTAGTAGGTAGGAATTCTTAAAAATCCTTTTTAGTAATGTCAAACAAATGAAAGATCGAAGGTTTAAAAATTAACAGAAGAAGGATGAACTAATTCCACATACTTGAAAATGTATATGTTGAAAAAGTGCTGAAATGTCAAATATTAAAAGTAACAGTGTAACATTTTCATCCACATCAAAAAAAGTTTGTAACTTATAGTTTAATCTTTAATGGAATTAGCTGTCTGTAAAAGGAAGCTTTTAGGAAATGGCAAATAGTAACAGATTGAGAGACAAATGCTAAAATCAGGGAAAGAAACTTCTGATAAAAGAGCTGTCATGCAGGTTTCTGTTGCCTAAAGCAGAATGAACTTCTGATAAGAGTGTCAACTTTCAGTGGTACCACCCAAATTGGAACAGATCCTGACAAACTTGCTCCAGATTAGAACTGTCCATAGACTGATTTATTCAAGATAGCAAGGACAATTCTGTTAAGACCTGCCAAATTTAAACCCTGAGCAATCCATTCACGCCCTGCACAGTGACAAATAGAACTGTAATTAAGCATGCAGCAGTTCTGTTCCTTGCTCTCCAAAAAAGCAGGATTCTCACTCAGCCGAAGGCTTTTAAGTTCTTGTTGAAGTCTACCAAGAGCATGTCTTCCTTTTTGATGAGACTTGAAAAAAGGCAAGTGTGCCTGTGTGTTCTTTCTCCTCTACAGATGGCCAGGTTTTCTGTTTGGAAACCTTCACCCTTTTCACTGCATAGGTGGCTTTATTCTGTCTCTGTATGTTACTTAGCAAAATGTGGTTACAGTTCCTCTGTTTTTTCACGTGTATTGTAACACAAAGAAAACATACAAATGTGCCTTCCATGCTTCTTAATGAAATATTTATTTATAAATAAAAATCCCAACAGATGCAATAAAAAGTTCTGGATAAAATTACTGGCTTGATCACAACACTACTCAATTCCTAGAAGCCAAAGACCATCCAACCAGCTTGAGATCCCTGCCCATGGCGGGGGGGTTGGAACTCGATGATCCTGAGGTCCTTTCCAGCCCTTACTATTCTGTGATTCTGTGAGATACTGAAGGGTTGAGGCAGCCGCTCGTGAACCACAGTGCAGGTAAGACCACAACCCTCTGAAGAAATACAGAAGCTTTTATGTTTTGTGAATAATGAGCTAAAGAAACTGAACTACCAGTTATGTAAGACTCCATTATTTTTAACATTTCAAACCACCTGAGGAACTTTACTCTTTATTTTCATCTCAGACTGTCGCGGTTTAAGCCCCTCACGCAGTTCGCTCGCTCACTTCCCCCTCTTTCCTTCCCCCCACTCCCAGAGGGATGGGGAGGAGAATCAAAAGAATGCAACTCCCACAGGTTGAGATAAGAGCAGTCCAGTAACTAAGGTATAACACAAACCACTGCTGCTGCCACCAATAATAATAATGACAAGAGAAACAACAAGGAAAGAGAATACAACTGCTCACCACCAATACCAAGCCTAACCCAGCAGTGAACCCCCACCCTTCCAGGTGTCTGCCCCTCATCTTTTTCATCCTGGGCATGACGTGCTGTGGTATGGAATACCTCTTTGGTCAGTTTGGGTCAGGTGTCCTGTTTCTGCTTCCTTCCGGCTTCCCCTGCTCCCTGGCAGAGCATGAGACTCAGAGAGTCCTTGGTCAGACCAAAACATCACCAAGCAGTAACTGAAAACACTGGCGTTATCAGCACAGTTCCAAGGCCGAAAGTCAGAAACACAGTAGTGCACCAGCTACTATGAAGGAGAAAAATGACTGCTACTGCTGAACCCAGGACACAGATGGATGACAAACTACCCTATAGAGGTAGCTGATGACGTGTACCTGGTACATGTTGATGACAGTGTTGTGTCCAAAATGACCTCTCGTTATCAGTTATGGGTGCCAAGACCTAGTAACTTGTTGCAAGCATTAAGTAAAATCCTTGTTGATTTGATTCAAGCATAACTTATAGATGTTAAAGGAAAAAAATCCCAACACCACACAATGATAAAACAAAACAAGATAAAAAACTCTCAGAAGTCTGAAAGAAGAATTAAGAATGTTCACCGCACTTCCTATCTCTAACACTTAAATATTTAAATGTGCTGACATCAAGCTCAGGAAAAGCACAAACTTGGCATGTCAGTTTAATAATCAGAATCTTTAACAACTTGTTCCTGAATTTTCTGTGAGATCACCAAATATCCAAACCTAAGTAGCTAACTGTTCTGTTTGTTTGTGATTATATGAGATCCATAGATTTCAGAAGAGACTGAGAAGTAATTAAAAACATTATTCATGCATTTCTAGGTTAAAACGAATGCCTTCCAGTATGCTGGAGGGCTCGAATGTGTAATTCTTTTTTAGTCCAACTATCACAGCAAACAATATTGTTTTGACTGACAGTTTTGGCAAGACTTTTAACTCATGAGAGTACCTGAGTAACCAGCAGCATGTGCTTTTACTCACTCTTCCGGGAGCAGCCTGAGAAAGGGATTTTTAATTTTATTTTCCTTGATTTTAACAATAGCTGATTATTCTTTGCCTCCTCCTATATAGCATCCACTCCAGCCTCTTTCCTGAGAGGGAAATCCCTAAAATTCTGGGAACATGAAGTGGAGATGGGAGGAAATAAATGTGTACGGTTTAGACTTCCTCCTTTTTTATGCACATATAAAGCCAGCCCTGATCAGATTAATGCTTACATTGTTTATTTGTACATTATTTACACTGATGTTGTTAGCATTAAAATTAAATGCTGTCACTGACAGTTTTTAGTACTAACAAAAACTGAATCATTCTTTAAAAGCTTTGTACTCAGAGACTTTGGTTACAATGAGTTTTTGCAGAACATTCAGTAACAAAACCCTACCCATGATGCTCCTTACATTGCTGTATGTTGAATAATTTCATTAATCAGCTGCTAGGTACCTGTATTTAATGCAATTATGATGTGCTCACATTACTTCCTGTAACTTCAATATTTACTTTTTAGATAAAACTAATATTACTTCAGAGAAAGTTTCTGATCTTTCTTTTTCCTCGCAGTCTAAATGGAGGTTTCAGGTGATACTGTGAAAGGACTCAGAATGGCCAATAACACTGTATTTAGAGAGAGAACTGGGATTTTCTTCGACAATGGTTTTGCATGTGAGTAATTCACTTATCTGCATTGCCAAGCTTCTGGATTCTGGTTATTCCATTTACAAATAAGCAGCACAATATATTTGTGGTATATTTCATATGAAGGCACACTGAAAAATGTAGCTGTCTATTCTTTGAATCTGTTCTTGCTTACTGTTGAGGTCATTGATGTAACCTGTAAATAACTTAAAAGGAAGTATAAAGGAAAATACTTTCTGTCTGAAAGTAATGGGGCTTCTTTCTCTATATTTTCTTTTAAACTGACCATTCAAATGGCCAGTTTAAATATTAATATTACAAGACTGGGATATTTTACAAATAAATATAAAAATTGGTTATAAGCATGTGGTAAATCTGAGTTACAGAAGCATTTTCTGAAGAAAAAACTTGATCTTTTATATTTTATTTCCATTTAGCCTTCTGTTCTTCTCTATTGCAGTAATCCCCTGGTTCTTTTAAGGATTCTGCCTGCAGATTGCAACAATCAGTAACATGTTGCACTGTTATCCTAGATCCTGGGAACTCATCCTTCTACAAGGTAAAATCATTCAGAGAAACTCACTGAAGTGTTTTGTTCATTTTTAGCTTGTTTTGTCTGATAGTAGAGTAGCTTGAAGCAAGCTGATGAAAGAACTTTAATAAATCATATATACTATTTGCTTTATCTCTTTTTTTTCTGTATGCATACATCTCTTTCTTCCTAGTTAAATTTCTAAAATAATTAAGTGGAACGCATAGATGCAGGAATGTATTCTTAGTGTAGAATTTGGTAATATGTATTTCCCTAAGTTAAGTCAATCAGAAGCAGAGCTGTTTGCTCCTCCTCAGCTTGCATCAGCATCTTTGTGCCTTCATTTTTTTTCTTGTGGTTTTTTCAGAAGACCATTCAAATAGAAAAATTATTTTTTCCAATTAATGTTTTAGATACTTTGGTGCTAAGTTTTTAATTGCCAAACAGCTGAATACCACAAACACTGTAGGCGATGCGCTCCCACGTTATCAAATAAATGTTCAAGGTAGAGCATATAATGCTGAAAAATAGAAAAATAAATTGACCTTGATGAAGTGTATCTTCTTTTGTCTGTTCCCAGGAAAGTTTATTTCAGGTATTTCTACTGCTGAAATGATTAGAGTTAACAGCTTTTTCCCTCCATTTTATTTTACAGGGTCTCTTCATCTTCCTGATATATGGGGTGTACAACACAGAGGTAAGTCTGCTTGGAGTATCTCAAGGCTGACAGAGTGAATGAGAGAAATGACAGGTTTCTTATCTTGATAACTGAGGGACAAAGTTGGCTTTCCATATGAGTGTCCTACTGCCCTTCATGCTTGGACTAGCTTATATGCATCCCAGCTTACCATTAAACACAGACACCCTCAATAAAGGGACAGACTCATTTCTCATAGGCATTGACTAATATTTTACTGCTGCTTTAAGTTTTTTGAATTTCAGGTCTGCCTTTTAACACTTAGCTAAACCTGACAGTCCAAAACTTTCATCATTTAACTTACATTTTAAAATGAACGTGAGTTTACATGCTAATTAAGCTCTTTCAGTTACAATGGGAACAAATTTTACTGACTTCAGAATTTTGCTGGGTATAAAAACTGCATGAAATTTCCTTCTTTTTTTTTTTTTTTTTCTCATCAATTAGATATTTTTAAGGTATTAAAATCTGACCCAAGGCTTCGCACTAGTTAGGTCTATGGGGAAAGTAGTTGATCTTTGCAGGTTGAACTGTCGAAAGGGGAAATAATTTTGACAGATAAAGCATTAAAAAAGGAAAAAAAAAACCAAACCACTTATGCACCTTGTTAAGTTACCTCCACTATGTTAATGATAAAAATTAGTGTTAATATGTTTAATTCCAAATTTTTAAGCTAAGGTACCTCTGCAGTTTACATTTTAACAGAATTTGGAATTCAGTAGCAAAACCCCATAGAAATGGAAAAGATTTTCAAAGTCGGTGATCAGAATTGAAGCAGAATTCTATTCAGATTTTCTTAGCATTCAAGGGAGCATACCCTGTTAGAAAATTACTTTCACCAAAAAAAAGAGTGCTGCTTCAAGATAATGAACCTTTGATCTTGTTTCTGGTGACTATTATTTCTGTATATGCAACTAAACCCATAAGCATCATAGTAGTGTGGGGTTTCTTGAAACAGTGATAAAATTACAGAATCATAAAATGGCCAGGTTTGGAAAGGATCTTAAGATCATCTAGTTCCAACCCCCTGCTGTGGGCAGGGATGGCTCACACTAGCCCACGTTGCCCAAGGCTCAATCCAACCTGGCCTTGAACACTGCCAGGGATGGATCCTGTACCTGAGGACCGCGGTGGGAAGCAGTGCAGGTGCACCAGCTAGCCGCTGTGCGCTTACTGTGCCAGTGCTGTGTTCTTGGCTGGCATAACGTTGAGTTGTGTGGACGCACTGGCCAGCCTTACATTTAAACGTGCAGCACTGGCGTGCAAGCTGTGTGTGAAGCACGACCCACTGACAGACCACACTATTTTGTTTCTTATTGGCAGTACCTCGCTTGTGGGAGTAGCTTTGTTGACTGTGGCATTATATACAACGAATGACACTGTTTTGAGATTAAAGTAGCTACGGCCATGTCATAATCTCTTTGCTAAAAGCCTTAGCATCCCTCCATCTGCATCATTTCAGTAAGAGCGCCCATCACACAGGCGCTGCGCACGTCGGGTGCTTTGCATGTACTCGGGCTGGGCGATGATATTAGCATAGGCGAGGCTGCACCTGTGACTGCGAATACCGGTAGAGCCTGTCTCGCGGCGGGAAAGCCGGCGTGTGCCCGGTCCCGTTAGCCCCGCGAGCAGCGCCGGGGGCCGGCACCGCGATGTACCGGCGTTAGCGAGTACCACACGTGGAAACCGCCGCGCTCTTTGATGGCAGGAAGGATATCGCTTGCGCTATTCTTAGAGCTGCGGCGGCACGTCTCAGGCCTCCCCCTACAACCTCGCCGCGGCGCTGCTCGGGGCTTCCACCCTGGCCGTGCGGCGGCGCCGAGCCTCCTGCGGGTCGCGGCCGACACCCCCGGGTGATGATGTACCCGACCCACGAGAGCGTGGCCGCAGCAGGCGGGCGGGAGCGACCCCGTCGCGCCTGCGCGGTGCTGGCCCGCAGGCTGCCCGTGCGGCCGGGCCATACCCAGCGTGCCGCGCGGCGCGCATGTGCAGTGCGGAGCGCGGAGGCTGCTAATTCCATTGTGGAGCGGACGCGGCGTTATTTTTAACTGGAGGCGGCGGCGGGAGCCGTAAGTGCAGCCCGGGCCGGGGGCCGCCCGTCGGCACGGGTGGGGGTGGCGGCGATGCGCCCGGGCGGCGGCTGTAGGGCCGCCGCGGGAGCCAGCCGTTGAAGCGGGCGCCCGCCAGCGAGGCAGCGAGCGGTGTCCGGCGGGCGGGCGGGCGGCGGGTCCCGCAGCCCCTCTGGGCCGCGCCTCCTCTCCGGCCCGCCTTCCCGGGGGATGAAACTCGGCAGCGGCTTCCTCGGCGGCGGCAGCAGCAGCAGCAAGAGGGCGGCGGCTATGGAGCCCACCTTTACCCCCGGCATGGTTATGTTCAACCACCGCCTGCCCCCGGTCACCAGCTTCACCCGGGCGGCCGCGCACTCCCCGGCGGCCCAGCACCCCCCGCAGTGCGTGTTACCTCCGGCCTCCGCCGCCGCTTCCTCCACGGCGGCGGCCGAGCCACCGGCGCCTCCTCCCCCTCAGGACATGACTTTCAAGAAGGAGCCGGCGGGGGCTTTCCCCTCCGTGCCCTCCTCCTCGCAGAGGAGCCCCTGGGGCTTTCTGCAGTCCCTAGTGAGCATCAAGCAAGAGAAGCCCAGCGAGCAGGAGGAGGAGGAGCAGCAGCCGCAGCACCACCACCACTATGGGGGGCTCTTCGGGGGAGTGGGGGAGGAGAGGTCTCCCGGCCTAGGGAGCAGCAGCAGCGGCGGCGGCAGCAGCGAAGGAAGCGGCCAGAGTGTGATTCAGGACCTCAGCCTTCTTCACCACCTGCACCAGCATCCCCACCGAGACCTGTTACTGAGTGGCAGAGGTGAGGGCGCCCCTGGGAGCTCGGGTGAGCCAAAGCACGATGCCCAGGTCAAGAAGGCAAAGAGGCCAAAGCCAGAAACTCAGGGAATCAAAGCCAAGCGGAAGCCAAGCGCTTCATCCAAACCCCCCCTGGTGGGAGATGCAGAAGGTGCCATTGCATCCCCCAGTCAAAAACCTCACGTCTGTGAACACTGCAGCGCTGCCTTTAAGAGCTCCTATCACTTGCGCAGACATGTGCTCATTCACACAGGGGAGAGGCCTTTCCAGTGCAGCCAGTGCAGCATGGGTTTCATCCAGAAGTACTTACTGCAGAGGCACGAGAAGATCCACAGTAGGGAGAAGCCTTTTGGGTGTGACCAGTGTAGTATGAAGTTCATCCAGAAGTACCACATGGAAAGACACAAGAGGACGCATAGTGGAGAAAAGCCATACAAATGTGACACTTGTCAGCAGTATTTTTCAAGGACTGATAGACTGTTGAAGCACAGGAGAACATGTGGTGAAGCCATAGGTAAAGCAGGGGCTGGAATGGAGCCCGGATCATCCAATAACATGGGTAGCTTGGCTGCATTGTCTCAGGGAAATACAAGTTCCTCAAGGAGAAAAAGTAAAACAAAAAGTACATCCACTGAAAGCAAAGGAAATAAGTGTAGCAGTAAAGTAACTGAATCTCAAATTACAAGTAATGTGGCCATGCCAAATTATGCAGTTGATATTCCTATTGTGTCTTCCAGTGGTGGTCTAGTTGGCACAGGCGTAGAAGAACTTCAGAAGAAGGTGCCAAAATTGGTCTTGAAAAAAGGAAGCAGAAAACAGACAGACAAAAACTACCTTAATTTTGTATCACCACTGCCAGATATTCTGGGGCAAAAACCTCTGTCTGGGAAACAGAGTGGCTCTCTTGGCCTAGTAGCCAATACCGGTGTAGAAACTATTGGCCTTCTCCAAAGTACAGGTGGTAAACCAGGTCAAATAAGTAGCAATTATGATGATGCCATGCAGTTTTCAAAGAAAAGAAGATACTTACAAACTGCAAGCAGTAACAGTGCCTTTTCAATTAATGTCGGACACATGACTTCCCAGCAGTCCGTCATCCAGTCTGCAGGTGTTAGTGTTATGGATAACGAAACTCCATTATCTCTTATTGATTCTGCATCTTTAAATAGCGAAATAAAGTCTTGCCATGACAAGTCATGTATTCCTGATGAAGTCTTACAGAGCCTTTTGGACCAGTACTCTCACAAATCGGAAGGCCAGAAAGAAGATCCCTTCAGTATAACTGAACAGCGTGTGGACTTGCACACCTCAGGAGAACATTCAGAGATGGTTCAGGAAGAAAACTTGAGCCCTAACTCTCAAACAGTTTCAAATGATAAAGCAAGCATGTTGCAAGAATACTCCAAATACCTCCAGCAAGCCTTTGAACGAACAACCAATAGCACTGGTTTTGCTTTTGGACCCAGTTTCCAGTTTGTTAGTTTGTCTTCAACTCTCCATAACCACACTCTGTTTCAGGACAAACAGATATACACTACGTCACCGCTTGAGTGTGGCTTCAGCCAATCTGTTACCTCAGTATTGCCAACTGCGTTGCCAAAACCTCCATTTGGGATGTTGCTTGGATCTCAGCCAGGCTTTTACTTGTCTGCTTTGGAGGCTACGCATCAACAGTTGACTCCTTCTCAAGAGCTGGATGATCTCATTGATCCGCAGAAAAACCTAGAGACTTCATCTAACTACCAGTCAACATCTCAGAAACTGACAGGCCAGAAGGAACAGAAAAACTTAGAATCCTCAGCAAGCTTTCAGATCCCATCTCAGGAGTTACCTAGCCAGATAGATCCTCAAAAGGACATAGAGCCTAGATCAACCTACCAGATCGAGAACTTTGCACAAGCGTTTGGTTCTCAGTTTAAGTCGGGCAGCAGGGTGCCAATGACTTTTATCACTAACTCTAATGGAGAAGTGGACCATAGAGTAAGGACTTCGGTGTCAGATTTCTCAGGGTATACAAATATGATGTCTGATGTGAGTGAGCCATGTAGTACACGAGTAAAAACCCCAACCAGCCAGAGTTACAGGTAAGGTCCCGACTGTGACCAGGCTGTGGGGTCTTCTTAATGTAATTTTGTTTTACTTTGACAACACTGCCATTGGAATGTTTCTACACAGTCCTATTAAGAATAATGTAACATGCCCTTTCAATGCAACTTTTCATATTTAGTTTATTTTTAGTGTGATTTTTTTAGATCTGTTTATTACGGTTTTTAATCAAAAAAATCAATAGATTAAAATAGTGGTTTTGTTCAAGTGACAATGTTTAGCAATCAAATTTACATTATGTAGATTGTCAGGGAATAGCCCAAAAGATTAAAATGCAAAAAATTAACTTTGTTCCTAGGACTAAGGTTTATTCTAATTGCTTTACTCTCAGGAAAGTGTAATGAAGCATGGGAATTCTATGCACCAGTAGTGTATTGGAACTTCCAATTTACAGATAGTGACAAATATATATCAGCTTTTTGAGGAAGGGATCTATGACATTTCAAATTGCTGTCTTTTATGTCTGGGCTGATCTGAATTTTGCTACCTAAATCTTGTTTTTAAAGTACCCTTGTTCTTCCAGGTGATGCTCATTCCAGGCAGGTGGAGCAAATATTCTTGGGTCTGTATGAAGAGCCCAGAATGGTAGCTTTAATATAAACAATAATGTCCCCAGAACTCCTGTGTAAGACTGTAATTCCAGAAAGAGATTCTGTTGACACAAACCACAAGAGCAAAATGTGTGTGTCTGGTTCAGGTCTTTAGAACCTCAACTTGAAACTACAGTCATAATCCAGATAGGCTTTTGGGATACATTATTTATTATACATGGTTCAAAAATGTTGGTCTCCTGCTCTTTGCCTTTTCCATGTCCTTTTAGTGTATAAGGTTCCCTGTCTTTTGTTGTGCTTCCAGGTCCTCTGGACTTAATCTTGGGGTCTCTTCTTCTTGATTTACACCTTCCCCTTCTTTCCTACTCACCCTCTCATCCCAACTTAATAGCTAGCGTTTAAAAAGATTTACATTCCAGAACATGCTTATCTTCTTATGTACTTTCTGATGTCTTATGACATCAGATGACGAACAATAAACACCCACGTTTTAAAATTATGTCAAGGTTTCCATGTACAATAAGAAATAATCTACTCCCAATTGTACATACTAAGGCCGCTGTCCTGCATCAGGATCAGCTAACACTGACCCCTCTGCCCAGCAGTCTACCAGTGGTGTCTCTGGAGCTCTTTACAGTAGGGGTGTAGGGGTTTGCAGCAGTTCATCGTTGCAGGCTCTTAGGGCCTAAGGCTGCAATTCCATTAAAGGCTTCTGGTGATGACATCAACTACAAAAGTAGAACTTGAGTGGCCTGTTAATATCAACAGAACTTTTCTTTGGAATTATTGCCTTACTTTATGTATATTTTGTGGTACATTATTTATTATATGTGAATCCTGATAAATGCCTGTGGAGCCACGGAAACCTGCTAGAAATACTGGTGGCCATTCAAAGCTGCTGAAAGGCAGTGGCACTGTTCTAAACCACTTTTTGCAAATGTATTTTTTGATTAGTTTTTTAATGTAATTTTGGTGATGTTTATGCTGATGGTTTTTTATGTACTCTTGGTGATGTTTCAGTCTTACGTACTTTCCTGGTGTCAGGAAAGTACCAGTGGTTGTTTGCAGTCTTATTGTGTAATCAGCCTATTACAGGCTTCCATGTATAATAAAGTTATTAACATTGTGCAAGTGTAAAACACTTCTGTTATGAAAGTGGTGTATTATTAAATGAATTGTTACAAAAACCCTGGGTAATTTTTCCTGTTGTCCCTCACCACTAAAAATTGAAACCTGAGCCTACTTGTAACCTCTTTTACTAGGTGAACTATCTTCTTTTTTTTTCTTACTAATCTAGAGTTTGTTCTCATAGAAACCGTGTAACTCCATTAACCTTTTCTTTATACTTGATTATGTATTTCACCCTATTTCAGTTTAATTAAGCAAACAACAACTGTTCTCTAAACCCAGAACCCAGCCTGTTATCAGGGATGGAAGAGTCCATGACCTTTTCATTTGTTTTACAGAGGTTATAATTTACATTCTTTATATTGTGTGTAGTAGAAGTTGCATATGTATTGTTCTGGCTGTTTGCTTTAACTTAATAAAACCCATTATTTAGAAAATCACAAAGGTATCACTTCTATTATCTAGTCACAGTTTTGAGAATCTATGAAGAAAATGTTATGACATTAAATTTTGAGAAGGAATAATATAATTTACTGGCATATTTTCAGATAATTTTCTTCTTTCAGTTTCTTTTTGGATATTTTGAATGCACTGTTTTAGAAATCGGGACTCTAGATCATACTTTCAACTTCCAAGGCAAAACCTAACAGATTTCCTTTAAGTGTTCATATAGGCTCATCTCCTCAAATCTTTGTCTTCTTAAATATGGCTTTGGTTAAAAACAGATAAATTGCATATTGTTAACTTCAAAGACATTTTGCAATTACTGGAAATCCTGAATGACACATAGAAAGTACAATTTTGTTTAAAGAGTTTAGAAAGTCCTCTGTTTGTTTTTATTGTGTTGCTCTAGCTTCTGCATTTTAAGGAAAGCCAGTAAAAATATTACAGCAAAATAAAGCATTTTAAGTAATCTGAAGATAGTTTATGAATTTCCTTCATCTGTATTTCTCTTCAAATTTGCATGTGGATCTGAGTGTAGCAGTGCTGAAAGTCTCAAAATGGGTGAAAAGTAGAGTATTGAAAAACAGAAGATAGCAAATTCAATAAAGGCAATAACATGGACCAGAGAAGAATTGGTGGCATGCAGAAAAGCAAATAAGAATGAAAACTTTCCCAAAGTAAATCTGAAATATGCTAAATGTTTAATATTCATAACATTCCTAAGAATCACTGAAGAAAATCTGAGGGGGAAATGACTGGATTTTTGAACTTACTTTTTACAGCTTAGTAGGTGTTCAAAAATGTTTCTAGGTAGAACAGAACTAGACCTTTTCCTAATTTAATATGGAGTTCAGATTTATTTTTCTTCACGTAACAAAGGTTAGTTAAGGATATGATAAAATGCATAGAAATCAGAGTATAGCTTTGCCTTCTAGGTATTAGAAAGAACTCCATAGTAAGTAGTAGTTAAGACCATAGACTAAAGCTTTAGGGGTGTGCCAGTGAGAGAAGGAAAAAGGAAAGCACAGTGGCCCTTGAGATTTTATGTTACCGCTGTAGTTCCTGGTTTAGTTTTTTGTTGTTTTTAAAGGATGAAAGAGGAATGATAAGCTGTTTCCTACCACTAGCAGGAGTGTAAAGAAGAATTTATATATATGGTGATAGAAAATGGTACGTAAACTCTTATGCCTCTTATTATAGTAGCTTACATGACGAGTTTTTGATTTGGAACAAGTGCTCTATGGTACCCTGAATTGTGAATGAGTCTGTATGCCCCAAGCCTCTGAAAGTGCATGTCTCACCTGTCTGCAGATGATCTAGAAGAGCTTGCTAAAACTTGTGGTAGTTCCTGTATTACTGAAATTTGGCAGAGTTTTGGGTAGTGGGTGAAATTTTAGGAGTAAGAAATTCATGAAATGAAAGGGAGTTGAAAAAATTGTGAAAATATAGTGGTACAAAGGGAGATCACAGATTATGAACTGCTGATGAAGAAAAGCTGCCTGATGCCTCATGGAGACCTGGAGAAGATACTGGAATAGTTCAGTGTATTCCATTGGTGGTTTTTTTGGTTGTGTCAGCTGTGTGGTCTTCCCTCCTGCCCTGGTCCTCGGTATTATATGATGAAAACTGTATTTGTTTGATGCTTCTGCTTTTTTTCGCCACCAATTAGAAATCAATGTTGTTCATGTGAAGTTGCAGTTGTGACTGTGAAAGTGTTTGTTATACCTGAAAAGATATGTGTGCAAATGTGTAAGTTACTACCTCACAGGTTTCTATTGTATATGTTGAAGGTCACTTTAAAATGGAAGATACTGATTTTAGCACTGCTGACTACCAGCTTCAAACATTTGTGCTGGAATTTTCCAGGCTTTGTCAGTCGCACACTCCACATACTATCTTTCTGTGGGAAACTTCTGCAAAATTGCTCACGTATTTCCTAAAATAAGATTAAGGAAGAAAACTCTTGTTCCACTGGTGTTTTTGTCCCGTGCTTCTTTATAAACAAATGGGAATCACCTCCCCCTAAGCTAGGACTTCATACTGGATTGGTGGGTGTCCCTTGTTGAACCCCTGTTCCTGAAAACCTGATTAAAGTCAATTAAGAGTTTTTGAAGATGCTTTTACAGTCAGAGATTTGAAAGTTTGGTGGCTGTATCTCCAAAGATGATTCCTCCAGCATAATGGATCAAGCTATTATAGTTGTTTGGTATGTTAGTCTAAGCAGCAATTACTTCTAATGTGTCCTGCCTATATTTTTTTTGTACAAACACTTAAGAAAGTAAGGTTTAATGTGCACAGAATTTGGAGCACAGGATGTATGCCCTGTTTACCAGATGAACAGCTATGATATACTTTGTCATCCATGTTGTTAGAGACCTATTTCTTGCGTTTCCTTTTTCCCTTGCAGTTAAAGCCCAGATTTGTTTCATCATTGTTTGTTTTCTCACAGGTGGTAATGTCTGGCTACATTACAAAAGAAATTGTATTTTTTCATATTCTTGCACTGATATTCTAATTTATGGGTTTTATAGATCCTGACACTAAATATTTACCAGTTTCATTTTCACACCTATGACCTGGAAGGATAGGTACTGGAATTTGATCTCTTTGACAGTGACTATAGTTGAGTTCCTTGGTGTGAGACCCATTGTCGTGGTTTAAGCTTATAAACCCATACAGTCGCTCTCTCACTCACTCCCCACTCTTTCTTCCCTCTGCTCCTGGAGGGATGGGAAGGAGAACCGAAAGAATACAACTCCCACAGGTTGAGATAAGAACAGTTTAGTAACTAAGGTATAACACAAATCACTGCTGCTATCACCAATAATAATAATGACAAGAGAAAATACAAGGGAAAAGAATACAGTTTCTCACCATCAAATATCAAGCCCGACCACCCAGTGCACCCCCACCAGTAACAATAATGACAAGGCAAATACAAGGGAAGGATACAATAGCTCACCACCCAGTATCAAGCAGTGCACCCCCCACCGTGCACCCTCACCACCCTTCCGGGTCTCTGCTCCCCGTTTCTACCTCCTGGACATGACGTGCTGTGGTATGGAATAACCTCTTTGGATAGTCTGGGTCAGGTGCCCTGTCTCTCCTTCCCCCCGGCTTCCCCTCCTCCCTGGCAGAGCATGAGACTCACAAAGTCCTTGGCCAGCCTAAACATCACCAAGCAGTAACTGAAAACACTGGTGTTATCAGCACTGTTCCCAGGCCCAAAATCAAAAACACAGCGCTGCAGCAGCTACCAAGAAGGGAAAAAAAAAAGAAAAAATGACTTCTACTGCTGAACCCAGGACACCCATACTGTTCCAAACTGCGTCTCTGTGGAGAGAAGCTGAGGTATAATTACCAGCTTAGTAAATGCAGAATTGCTGATTTTCTAGAATGAAGTAGAAAGCTGTGAGGCAGAGTCATGGGGCAGTTTAATTCCTTACCGTGACATTCAGGAGCCTCAATCACTAGTTGTCTTTGTGTTCATCTTGTGTAAATCTGGCACCTGCAACAAGTGAAATCAGGTTCTGCCAGTAGCAGCCTCATTAAACATAGTCCTGCTTCATTCTCCAAGTGCTGTTATCCTGTTCATTGTGGATGCAAAGAGCAAGGCAGTGTTGCTTGGAAAAAACACTGTGTCATCATGTAATCAGTCTGTCACAATGTATGTACAAGATTAAGGATTAAAAGGAAGTTTTAGTTCTGTTTTTTTTTTTTTTTTTTACTTACAATTCTTGGTTCATAATCTTTATAGTAATGTAAGCTTTTGTATATATCATACTACTGTATTTTCATGTTGATATTTGTCAATACTTCATTTTTATTAAATTCCAGTGAATTCAGTAACTTTAAACCCAAGACTGTCCTAAGTAATGGTATAATGCTGTGTTAGAAAGCTGCTTGTGTACTTGGGGACTTGGTCTGAAATGTGATAAGATGTTATCTAGCCAGACTCGAAGAATTAATTAAGAACTAATTTAAGAATATATTTCTTTGATTATTTTAGTATACTGTATCTAAAAATGTATTTTAAATAGTATCTTATTTAGTGCTACAAATATCAAAACATTCTGTGCGTAAGTGCGCCATATGATGATGGTTATGCAGGATCTGCAGCAAGCATCATATACTCTGTAGCAGCATGTGTGCCATCTTCGATGCTAAAACCTGCTTTATCTAGATCTATGTTATCATCATTTGGAATATTCCTGTATTCTTGTTCAGTAGGAACCTTAACTTTGTGCTGTGGGCAAAAGAGATTTCATTTTGATTTTTCTCAAAGGCCAAAAGACTTTTTAACCCTACGGTTTTTCCTTAGAGCGCGGATTTCTCTCTGCTTGTACTCTGTCCCCAGTGGGTAGAAAGTTAGAGTCTTGACTGGGAAGTGATGTGTGCAAGTGCTGGCTTATGGCCAGAAATTATATTGATGATTGTAAGGATGGTTCAGTCTGCTCAAAGATTCTGAATATTTTTTCTGGAGGGAGGAGAAAATCTCATCGGTGGGAGGTTTTTAGGATGTTCTTATCTTCTGAAATATGTGGGAATAAAACCAGGCTGAGACCTGTTTTGAAGAGTAGAATTTGCAGATCCATGTACAGCTCTGTGAGTGACGAGGTTTAGAATCACTTTAATTTGCCTTCCTGTAATGAGGAAATATATAGATGTGTAATAAAACATTCTGCATGTTTTGCTGAGGTGCTTTTAATTATGGTGAGTAAAATATGCCTATGAATCTTATCTCTTAGACAAAATGAATCTCTAGAATGAAAAATATACTATCTTAGAAAGTGCTTGGTAATACTGGAAAATGAGACTACTCAGGATTAGCTTATGCAGCTGAAGAGTGCATTTGTATTGTTAATTTACACCTTGGAATTTGGTTGGAGTGGTGGCAACACGTTTACTTACAGGAGCTCACAGTCCTCTGAATCTTAAGAGGTAGTAGGCAGCCACACAATCTTCATGGAAGGAACATGGCCTTCCTGTGGCAACTGAGCTGTGGTCATTGATTTGGAATTGTGAGAGACAGTGCAGCAAGCTGCATTTCTTGGAACACCTAGGATTTGTTGTTTGGGGTTTTTTTAAGACCTCTGAAGCCATTTCCAAATATTGATTCACTTTGCGACAATGAAATGCAGCTATCTGTGCCAGAAATCTGTTGTCTTGGGTGTGGTCAGCTTTAGTCCAGGGGGTTATTCAACAGTGATCAACGGAGATGTGTCGCTAAAGATATTCCGCTTTTTAGTTTAAGAAGTTTGTCAACCTTAGAAAGCTAGGTCAAGTCATATCATAAAGCAGTTGATGTACTTGGTCCATCAGACCGGTAATCAGACATATACGCTTGGTAATCTTAGTGTAGAGTTTAAGTCTGTATGAAAGGTGTAGGTGATTTAAAAGTTTTCCTCAGCTTTTCTAATTAATTTTTTTTCCAGGTTTACTTATATAATAGTCATTTAATTATTATGACATATAGTAGTCTGGGGAGATGAGGGTTAAACCAGTTACTCATCTTGAGATGGTGGAACTTGGATTTTTTAAGAGATTTCTGTGTAGGTACAGTAAAATTGATTATGTTTTTCTCTTGGAGTTTAGAGCTTCACTTTAGAGTAAAAGCGTCATATTTTGTTTTACATTGTTCTGGAAATCATACTTCACACGTGTTATCTTAAGGGCGGATGGTAAATGGAGTAAGACTTCTGGTAGCTAAAATATTTTAATATTTTAACACCGTATTCTGGTGCTTGCATGTTTTGTTCTTCTTACAATGTCACTAAATTAAAACCTCTGAGAAAGAGGTCCCTCTAATACAGAATAATGAAGTCTTTAAATGGGTACAGTTATAGGTCATCATGAATAGGAATGCAGTGACCTTTGTCTTGACAATGAAGCTGACACAAGCTTCTCAAAGAGTGTTCTTTTATTTTATTATTTCTCCGCCAGAAAGGACACAAATAAAACAGAGGATCCCCTTTCTCCCATCAGTGAACAAAATCAAAAGATTAGAAAATGTAAATTGTCCATTTGCGAAATCTAGAAATAACATTGAGTTCTTTCTCAATACAGATATTGTTACAGGAATGATGTGTGGCAAGGAGTTGGGAAAACCTTCTGGTTTCTGAAGATGCTCTGTAATTGTCTTTTAATTTTTGGGTCTACTGTTAAGAGGTATTAAAAATTACCAGTGGCTTATAATTTTGAATCTAGAAAAATCACAAATCCTCATGCCATAAACTTTCTACTTACTTCTGTGTGTATCTGCAGGTTTGTAATAGAACGTGTTGAAATACAGGGAAGGCTCAAAATTCTTGGTGGCCTGCATAAAGAAGCCAAGCATTTTGCAGAAAATACATAAACGTGGCTGTTCCTAATGGGGAGACCCTGTTGCTTTGTCCAGCTTTAGCAGAGATTTTTGAATTGCAGTGCTCAGCATATTTCTTTAACCATAGAGAATCATCTGTCATTCGTAAATAATGGCAGTAACTACTACTTTAGGACTTTCTCAAGGTTTCAGCAATGTCAACCTGAATTGTGCTGTCTCTTGTAGGGAGGAGGCCTGTAGCATAGAAAATGCTAGTGAAGGTAATGAATGGAGATTTGTCCTTTCTTGTAAGAAGTCATATCTGTAGAACTGGATCAGCTGTATGGCCAGATGGTGATTTTTTAATTTATTTATTTTTTTTTTAATTCTGTAAAGGAGTAAAAAAAAGTTGTTGGATTTTTTGGTTTTTATGATTTACTTTTAGTGAAGGATGTGACTACTCATTCTTTTGAAGAGCAGGTTGTTTCCTTGATGCTGGTGGGTGCTACGCCCATAAGGCCACAACCTGGGTCAGCACCCGAATTGGGTACTTTGATGGGGAGTATGTCTCTTTGGGAGTATGCTTCATCAAATGGATGGCTGTTTAAGAAAAGGTAAGATTAGAGTATGGACGTATTATTTCACAGCTATGTAAACTCACAGGGTGAAACAGCAGTTACAATATAGTATTACAAGTCCGTAAAACATATTTCAGTTAAACAATATGCTAATACATATAAACAGATCTAGTGAGAAGTGGCTTTAGTATGCAAAGATTAAAAGATATGTGAGCAGTACGTTAATAGTTGGTTAGAAAGATTTAGTTAACTTGTTCTTCACTATGAATGAGAGGACTTACCCATAAAGCTTACTTTATGAGTTAGGACCTGCCTATTTTGACACCGCAGCCTTTTGCAGCTTCATGTCAAATTCTCTGGGGATTAGAAAAAAAAATATTATTTTTTTTTTCAGGGGAAAAAACGTGCCAAGGAGTGAGGTGAACTCTTAGTGAAGATCAAGTGCTATGCAGTTTTTACACATACTAGCAAGGTAAAGGTAAACCAATGCTTTCTACTTTTTTACCTTGAAGTCCTAATACAAAACAAAACCAACAAGCTGCCATGCTGTGCCATGTAGGCTCCCAGGTCTAGTGTGCAGGCTGAAGAAGTGGGCTGATGGGAATCTCATAAAGTTCAGCAAAGTGAAATGTTCAGTCCTGCGTCTGGGGAAGAGTAACCATATGCATCAGTATGTGCTGGGGGACAGCTAGCTGGAAAGCATCTTTCCTGAGAAGCACTTCGAGGTCCTGGTGGAACACAAGCTGACCAAGCAGTATGCCCTTACGGCAAGAGACTAACAGTACTTGGGGATGCACTGGGAGGAGTGTTGCCAGCAGTTGAGGAGGGTGTCCGTTGAATCTTCTCAGTACACCTGGCAGACCTACTGGAATGAGTCCAGTGCAGTGCTGCAGAGATGATTAAGGACCTGGAGTCTCTCTCATATTAGGAGAGAGCTGGGAGTGTTCAGACTGGAGAAGACAAGCTCAGGGGATCCTGTCAACGTGTGCAACTACCGAACGGGAAAGAATAAAACGAGGGAGCCAGGGTCTTTGCGGTAGTGCCCACTGACAGGACAAGAGGCAGTGGGCATCAATTAAAACACCTGATGAATTTCATCCATCTGAGCACAAGGAAACACTTTTTTACTGAGAGGGTTGTCAAATGCTGAAGGAAATTGCCTGAGAGGTTGTGGAGTCTCCATCTGTGGATATACAGAAAGCCCAGCTGGACATAGTCCTGGACAGCCTGTTCTAGATGACCTGGCTTCAGCCAGGTTTGCTCAAGATGACCTCAAGAGGTCCTTTCCAACGTGAACAGTTCTGCAGTTCTTGGTATATTTGTTTAATTGTTGGTCTGTGCCAAACAGTAATGAAAGATTTTCTGCTGAGGACTCTGTTTGTCTTGAGGAAGTAGCACGCTGGGTGTCTGAAAAGTGAATTGTTTAATGGAACAAATCGGCTAGAGAACTCAAGATGTTGGGAATCCTATCACTATGCAATGTTAAGCAGTTAAATGTTATTACAGATGACTCTTCATTGGGGACTGTAGTGAGAGGACAAGGGGTAATGGGTTCAAACTTAAACAGGGGAAGTTTAGATTAGATATGAGGAAGAAATTATTTACTGTAAGGGTGGTGAGGCCCTGGAATGGGTTGCCCAGGGAAGTTGTGAATGCTTCATCCCTGGTGGCGTTCAAGGTGGGGTTGGACATAGCCTTGGGTGGCATGGTTTAGTGGGGGTGTCCCTGGCCATGGCAGGGGAGTTGGAGCTAGATGATCTTAAGGTCCTTTCCAACCCTAACTATTCTATGATTCTATGTCTAGCTTGAGTCTGCTTTAACTTGTAGGCATTTTCCATGACAGGTCTTCCTTATTCTTTTATTAAAGATTAAGAAGACAGATAGTGAAAGCATTTTTAAATAAAATCCTCTTTGTTTCTTTCTGTTTTCCTAACGTTCATTCTTTCCTTTCTTGTTAACCTGTGGAGGGTTACCAGAAGGAAACATCTAGCTAATGCTCACTTGTACCATCTGGGAGACGGTAACTGCCTTTTTTTCTCTTTTCCTAAAGTTAGCTTAAATGGCCTGTCTTGAAGCTGCTCTTCTTCAGAGCTCATGCAGGAGGAAAGAAAAAGCTAAGCAGGGAGAACGCAGCTTTTGGTTTTGTTGCAGACTAACTTGAAATCATTCTGCTGGAGAAAGGCAGGCACAAGAGCATTATCTTATCAGTCTGTTGATAAGTTGTAACAGCATTAGGCTGTTTCAGGCATTGCTGTTAGCTGTTCTGGTCACGGGCTCAGTTGTTGCAAAAGATTGTCTTGACTGGTTGAGACAGATTTTATTTTATTTTATTTGAAACAAAGCAAAAAATTATTAAAAAGGAGGGGGATTAAAATGTATGTCGTGAGTGGATTGCACCAGGAACCTAAGTTTTGTATTGCAGGTGTTTTACAAGGCTTAATCAAAGCTGGATATTATGGCAATGTAATTTGGGTCTTCTTTGGTAGGTCTAGCCTGTCTGTTTCCCTAGATCGGGGCAGTAATGCTCAGTGATGTTGCAGTGAATCTTGGGTTTTCATGTGGTGATAGCTATCAATGATAATGGGAAATTTCATACTTCTCAGACACCTATTGTAGGACTAGTTCTAAGTAATGGTTTTTAACAGAGGTAAGGTTTTTTTCTGGCATACCAGCAATAGGCCTTTCATTTCTATGCCTTATGCTTCTTTTGTTTGTTAGACTTGATTTCATCACAGTCCTTGGGTTTTATCAGTGGGCGTTGTTTAGACAAGCTCAATATTTCTATCTTCAACATTTATGGCTTTTATAAACACTTAGTCTTTGTTGGTTCATGCTTACAGATATATTCTGCATGCTTCTAAACCCTCTTCAGTGCATACTTTATGTATACTTAGTTTGTCAAGTATACGTAATGTAAATGCAGTAAAAATTGCTGTGAAAATCCCTGGAGCTCTGAGATGTTGCAATAGAAAGATGTTACAATTTTTAAAGGGTAGGTACTGCACTAATGTTCTCCTAAAGTGTTAGAGGATACCATCTTCTTTGAGATGCAAAGCTGTATTATTGCTAGACACTCATTATTGATTTTTATGAAACTTTTTTGCTGTTGTAGTGTTGAAAGCCAGCCCTTTATTCATGTGTGTCAGTCTGGAGTTACTGAATTTAGGGAGTTTGTCAGAAAAGATTTAACAACCAGCTTCAGGACAAATTTATGGCTTCGAGTTGTAATCTTGATGTTCTTGTACAGTTTTTCTTCATGTTTTTCATGGCTTTTCTTTTTTCTTTTTTTTTAAGACAGAAAGCTGGATACAGGCAAAATGCTGCAAGGTGGATTTGTGGACTTTCTGTTGGGGTTCTTCTAGTTCAGCAGTTCACCAGCTGGTCTGAAGCCCTGGGATGCTAGGGCCATTGTGACTCAAGCTTGCAAAATAACTGATGATAGCAGTTAGTTGTCACCCTCCATGGAACAGGACTGGTGGAGAAAGCATCTTTGCTAGTTGTTTTCATGGGTAGATGCTGATATCCTAATTATGACGTACTTGGTTATTTTGATCTTTAGTGTGGACCAGGAAGCAGTAAGTCTAGCAGATGAAATCTTACTTGTTATCTTGGACTAGACCTTTGTTCCTTCTGCCTTGTTCCAATCCAGCTGTTCTTAACTCAGTAAGCACATACCGCGATAATTTTATTCAGATCTCCCTGCTCTACAAGTCTTTGGCTCTTCTCTCTTGGCTTCTGCTTCGCTAATTTCATTACCTTTTATGTGTACCCTTCTTCTGTTGTAATCTTGTTATTTCTGTTCTTGCATTCCTTGCCTGACCAGTTTCTGCATCCAGCCACATGTTCTGTTCTTCCCTCCTGTTCCACTTTCACCAGACTCCTTGTCCCAGTGTCCTGTTTCCTTTTGTCTGTGTATAGATTTTATTTCTTCTGCATGGGATGCAGAGGATTGGTATTTGCTTGCAACCTGGAAGTCTTGCTGCTGTCATGATACAGAGCTGTTGTAACTGGCCTTTATGCAGATAGTTTGGTTTTAACCCTCTTTGCAGGGCAGGGGACATGTATTCTAGCATACTGGAAGAACAGGGCCAACTGCAGTTTTTTAGAAATTTATATTATGTGGATGAATTTAGGTAGATTTTCTTGAAAATAAGCAGCAGTGTACCCCTGACACACAGGATATGTTCCTTGTGAAGGTCAACTTTCCTTGGGAATACCAGAAATTTCCAAAGGAAAAGGCTTTTTGTTTGTTTGTTTTCCCCTCCATAATTAAGACAATGTATTTATCATTAGCGTTCTTCATAGAAGTGAGCAAGGCTTTCTGAAAAAACAGCTGACCTGGCAGTGTCAAATGTGGTCGATGAAAGCGTCAGCCTGAGTGATCAGCTTTGCAGTCACAAGCTACTGACAGCAAGATCTTGAAAGGTTTAGGGTAACATTTTGGAAGGCAGACTATACACTAGTAATTATAGTAGAGTATATCAGTTGAAATAATAAGTGCAATGAAGATGTACTTGACTTTTTATAACTCCCATTAGAGTACCAGGAATTGCACCGCCTTGGGCAAGTTATGTGACCAGATACAATAGCTTAGTTTATCTGATGTTGCAGGTTCCATATTCCTATAGATGAGCTAGTGCTGCAAATTGTCCAGTTATAATACGATAATCCATCAGATGTCTGCTCCTTTTGAAGGCTATTTAATTGAATGAGCTGCAGCATGAGCAAGCTGTGTGGTTACATATATGGAAGTCCCAGAAGGATGGGACTTGCTGGTTCTGTTGCCCCTCCAAAACCATGTGGGTTTTTTTCCTTTTTTTTTTCTTCCTTTTCTTTATTTGCAATGGAGAATTTTAGCAGGATATGTCAGTGGTGTAAACATTTCACTTTTCTAAACATCTATATGTAAAGTAAATACCAAATTACTTTCCCCCAGCTTTTTTTAAAATCATTAAAGCTTTATGGAGGGTGTATAGGAAAGGCACTTTCCTCTTCTCCTAATACCTGCAGCCAGAAATCAGTTTAGGTTTGCATGTTAAATTGGTAGTATGGCATAGATGAAACAGTCTCAAACTGCAGGGAGTACTGGACAGTAGTTTTGGAAAGTGTAACCATAACTGCCTAGGTAATGAAATAAATGCTTTGTGTGGTCTTTTCCCACTGAATAAAGAAGATGATTATGTCAATTGGATTTAAAATTTATTTTTAAACCATTTCAAGAAAACTTCCACAAACTATTACTTTGAGTTAAACCACATGAACTTAGCTTAAGTTGATGAGTTATCTGTTTTAAGCTAAATGGGAATAACCCTCTCATATTGCAGGTTGAGCACAGGAAAGATCTTACAGTTCAGTTTGATTTTAAAATGTCATCATAAACTAAAGCAGTGCATCACATACAATCATGTATACACTTTCCAGTCTGTCATAAGCACTGTCTTCTTGGCGGGTGCAGACTGTAAGGGCACTGTAGATAAGCTTGGTAGAAAATGGCACTTTTTTATTCCACCTTTTTTTGTGATGAAAGTAGTAACATTTTGAGGGTTTTTATTTAAGCTTTTGCTTTGTAAGTGGTCTTGTCTTCTGAGGCTGCATTTTAAATACTCTAAGATGGCACTATTACTGAAAAAAGCCAGCCTGCCTTCAGCAGTTCTTGGTTGCTTGCTCTCTCCAGTAAAATAAGAAGGTTCATTTTTCATGTAAATCGTACTCTTCATCCCATTCTTTGCAGCTTAAAAATAGTTATCCTGGCCCAGGTGTGCATGGGGGCACTGCATAAGACAGGGCTGGTGTTTTTCTATGACAAACTTGATATACATTGATCGTCAACATGTTTTTCCATTACTTTAATTGCTGAATGTTCTTGTTCTTTTGTTGTACTCTATCTAGAACTTCAGGTCAGGAGGTCAAGTCAGCTGGTGTATTTTCTGTGCCTTCAGAATAGAGTTGCCTCTGGCCCATGCATTCATCTCCTTGTGTCAGGCCATTAGTACTTCCTCTGATATACTCACTTTAAAAGCAGTATTTATGGTGTAGATATGTTCTCAAAACATAAGCATGAATATTTTAATTTATATGTGACATCACTGTGATATAAACATATGTATTTGTATGTAGTATCCTAGAAAAGAATTATTTCTGTTATAATGCCTATTCTTTCTAACTGATTACACTGCCTTTTTGCTAAATTCATATAGAAGTACAGAAATGGCAGAGCTTAATTTGCATTTGACCTTTTGGAAGTTGAGTATCATTGCTTGATGTATGCACAGATTTTTCACTTTTGACAAGAAGAAATCCTGTGACATCTGCAATTATAATGTATAGACCTCTCTTTTCATATTTATATTATTAAAATAAAGAATACTGTAAGTTCTCAAAAATAATGCAACTTGAGTGCAGAAGGTATGGTACTCAGCCTTTTGTATGTATAGTTTAGGAATATGGCTGTGGTCATGCTATCTTAATTACTATGCTGCTACTTTTCTGCATCATGACTGAAACCTTGAAATATTGGACAACTAATAACCATCTGAATTTCATTGATTTTGAGGACCTGCAGATTTTACAGATGAAGAGAAGGAAAAATAATTGACATTTTTGGCTGAAATTCCCGAATTTCTCAATTATTCCTTTGGATTCTGGTGGTCTTGCTGAGAGAATGTCTATAAATGTGGGAAACATGAGCTTTCTAATTCTAAAAGAGTAAAATGGTTCAGTTTTATTTTGACACTATATTAGTAAATGTTACATATATATATATATAACTTTTACATTAGTAACGGTTATAGATGCAAAATAGATTGCAGAACCAGATTCTTGGCAAGTTGGCAGCTTTCTCACTTCCAGGTGAAGCACTTGTGCCCATAGTTATGACGACTACTGATTCTTTACATTAGCACCTTGATTGATTTCTTAAGGAAGGAGATTTCTAACAGTAATCAGGTCTCTGGGAAATAGATAAATTGGTTAAAAACAAATCAATCTCACAGGTGCATAATTTTGGGATCTTACTGTTGTTATATTAGAAGACCGTATGGATGTTCTGTGGGGTCTGATCCTGTAAACTGTTATGTGGATGCATAAGCATTATCAGTATGTACATAACTGGAAAGCCTTTTATAGTCTTCTACTTTTAAAATTACCTGTGGGTTGTATAGCTGTTAAAGGATAGTGAATGCATAAACAGTATCACTGAGTCCCAAATCAAATTCACTTGGCTGTTTTCATGCCTTAAAATCTGTTTTAGTTTATAAGACTTTATTAATAAGCTTCAATTTAAGTATTCGGTTTGATATTATTTTGATTATCTTACTCTAATATAGGACTGCAATATTTAGTATTACAAATACAGCTTTATTTAAATGAAACAGCTTTCAGTGAAATTGCATTGCCTTTCTGTTATTAAACAGAGATTTATATTTGGGGACTGAAACACTGAAGGTCTTCAAGTCCAGTGTTATAAATGTGAATGTTTCCACTAGCTAATATTTATGCTTTTTCTTATTTTCTGAAAGGTAATATTACTTGTTAGATACTCATAGAGAAGACTTGAATATCCTTTTCTTTGTATGAAAGCGTAACAGTCTTCCTCTGACTGATTGTGCAGTCATGACATAGCTGAGGTGAAGATCCAACTTCAAACATTGCAAGATAAATCATTTCCACATTCTTGCTTAAGTGGCTATTTTAGTGTAGAGAAGCACATTTTCTGTTCAGTGCTAATGCCACTGTCTCCTTGACCCAAGGTCTTAACTATTTTGAACAAAGTAGATTTGGTAGTTAGTGAAAGAAAGAGTTTGTAAGTAAAACAGTTGTACCACATAGAAATTTTGAAATTTCTGTACCTCATGGGATTGTCCATTGATAAAAACATCGATTGAATGAAACGATCTTTATATGATGTATTAACAGGTGAATATTCTTTCTTACTTAGAAGAACTGGGCAGGAGAGGGGGAAAGGCCTGTGATCATGGCATTGTATAGGCTCATGTACGGGACCTGGGAGAAGGGAATATGTTCACAACTCGTTATTTTGCTCAGCTGCTTTGCTCTCATTTTCAGCAATGAGAGCTATTAGCATGAGGCATTCTGGTTTTGCTAAAGGGAAAGAAGTACGAGCATTAAACATTGCTTAATTTAAACAAGATTGTAGCTTTGTTTCTGTTTTGCTGTTTGAGGGCAGACTAGCAATTTACTTATGAGAAACAAAGCCATGGAATTATTTTAATGGTCTTAAAATCTCTACAATTTTGTCAACCAGCAGTGCGGGTTAAACTTCAATAGCTTTATTGCCACTAGGAATTAATGAAATTAGCTACAGTCAGGTACACTTAACATGAGCGAATGGTACAGCCATTTCTTCTTTCCATCTGCCACCTCTGACACGTGTTACTGCTTTCAGTCTGTGTCGCAACTCCTGTGTCCTGATGATGTTCCCAAGTCTTCTGCACAGTGACAGTCCTATTGCAGAAGAGCCCTTTTTGCCTCTGGGTTGTGCTAGTTCATGGTGTCAAATTTTTCTGCACGTGTAGAGGGGCCTTGAACATCTGAAAGGCCTTCTAGGTTTCACAGAGGAGGAACATTTGCGGAAACAGGAAGAAAGTATATGCAATTACTCTGCTATTGTTTTGGCTGCTCATTTTTAGTGGCTGCATAAGAGAATTCAAAACTCAAGCATTTACAGGGGAATAAAAACAAGGGGGCTCTTCCCCAGTGCTACCTGGTAATTCTAACATAGAGCTGCTGCCCATTTTTTGCTAGAGTAGGAGGAGTGTGGAACAAGGTCTGTGTCTGCTTCATGCTGTTCCTCCCTTTTGCAAAAGTACTCCTGTGCCTCTTAGAAGAGATGGGCTGTTGTTTGGAAAAGCCTCTTCCTATTTCTGTTGTTTCTTTGTCTCAAAGAATAGCCTTGGATAAATGGCATTTAGCTTTAAATGAATTTTGTTGGTTTTAATTCAAGCAGCAGCTTCAGTGAATGGTTATCAAATACTATCATGCTGCTTACTTTTTAAAGGGAATGGAAAAAGTGTCTGACACAAAGGCATCTGAAATGAAGCACTTGATTATCATAGTATATCAAGAACACACCTACTGGAAATACTGTGTGAGAGTGTTAAAAATAAAACATAGACTTATTTAGTCCTGAGCACTTAAGACTGACGAGAATAGATGGAAAACAGGTTTTCCTGAGAAATAAACTTAGGTGCTTCAAATTGTGCTACTCGCACTACCTTGCAATAGGTATTTTAGTAGTATGCATACTAAATGTGAAGTTACTATTTAGTAATGTGAACAATAATGGCAGCAATAATAAGGATAGGTAATGACAATCCAGCAGCATTTTGTGGCTGAGGTACCGGGGGAAAATTATTATTAATCCACAATGGGCAAAATATTGTTTATATAGTTTCTCTTTCTTATTCCCTTCAAGCTGCCTGTCCATCAGCTATTACTGTGCTCTTTTATGTCAGTGCATTATAGGGCAGACTTTCAAAGCTGCTCATGGAAGATTTAGCTACATTAAAAGGATTTGCTTAAGAAAGAAATTCCCTACTGGCTTTACAGGAATGCCCAAAGGACATATGTGGTTGTGGCAAATAGCTAAGTGGCAGAGCATCAGGAACCAAAAAGATAAAGTATATTGAATCCTAAACAGAAGCTACCAAGTAAAAGCAAGTAGTTTGAATGTTTTATGTAAAAAACATCTTTAAGGATGCAAAGTAACTGCAGAAAAGTCAGTCAAGACCTTGCTTCCCTTCCCATTCCTGTTCTGCTGACATGTACTCACAAAATTAGATTTCACTGAGTGAAAAAACGCAATGCTTTTTTTTCTTAGGAAACATATTCAGTGACACTTGCTTAGCTGCTTCATATTTCTAGTCTTCCTTCCTTGAAATGGAAAGATTTACAAAGCATCTGCTGCTATATGAAACACAACAAAATTACTAGGTAATTGCTGCTAGCTGCAACAGAATGCTAGCTGCAGTGAATATATACTGAACATATAAAGCTTCATGTGACAGTGTAATGTAGTAGCTGCAATTGAAGATAAATGTATATTCACATACTCTGAATAACGATTGGTGAAGTTTTGGTTGTGCCTAGTGCGTCCCTTTTCCTTCCATCCTTGATAATGTTCTCCATAGTGGAAATGGAATGCTGGTTTGCACTTAAATGAAGATTTTTTTTATATTTCTTTTATTCTAATAAAAATAGAGGTAGTTAGAACCGAGGACTTGTTTCCTTGTGTTCCAGCTCTTTCAGAAGCAGCTGATCTTTTTATGGCTGTTTCAATTCAGCAGTGAAATCAGAGTTAAAGCCGGGTTGCATTGGAGGATGAGTTTACAGTTCTCAGGGTTGCTAGCTGCAAGTCATTTGCACCCAAAAGTATTTTTGACGATTTCTTCAGTGCATGAAAAATGTAATAAAGGAATAACTTAAATTTCACAAAGTGTTTCTGAATATACAAATTTAGTGTTAATTTACATATCCAATGTCATAGACCTTTCAATCATCACAAGGATTTTTCTTTTAATTTGATAGTTCTCTTCAGCATTGTTCAGAAAAGGAAGGGGTGGGGGGGAGGAAAGCTCTTTGAAGCAGGTAGTTATAGCTACATTAGCATGGACTGAGTTCAATGTAACATGGTGTCAAATTGGAGCAGAGGAGAGGATGATTAGCTCTTAAAAATACTTCATGCAATCAAAATATGTGGTTTGAGGTTTTGATCTCTTTGTGGAGCAGATTGAGATTTGCAAGGGGCAAAATAGAGCCTAAATATTTAGTAAACCTTATGCTACTTTGAAAAACAAAGAAATCAAATGTTTATTAATTGACACTAGCATTACTTATTAATATCAATAGAAACATGATTAGTTAGGTTTTTATTTCATACCTTTGCTACCTAGAAGAATTCCTGAAAATTTCTCGTGATATTTGCCTGAAATTTTACACTTTCTTTTTTTTTTTTTGTCAGATTTAATACATTTGTAGTAAATCTGTAGGTTTTCAAATGTAGAATTTGATTTGCCAGTCTTTCTCTGTCTAATTTCTTGCTTTCCTGCTTTCTACATCCTTCTACTTACCTTTTTCTTCTTCTGAATCATTGTCTGCTAATAGTTCTTGTCTTTGCTTTCTCTGCTGATCCAACTATTATTACGACCTTTAACAGAGAAAGATGATTTCTTCTTTTCCTGTGTCATGGGCTTATGTACAAGATTATGATTGTCTTTGAAGAGAAACTACCTTTTCTTTTGTTAGCTTGAGTTGACTACAGCTCTTTGTTTAAATTCTTAATTAAATTAAGACTTCTATGCATGTAACTGCTTTTTCTCAACACACATTCCAAGTGAGGAAAATGCTTGTTTGGTATTTCCTGGTATTTACCTTTGACTGCATCACAGGGATTTTATATAATTGAATTTTTTTACACTGTGAAAGATGGCTTTGCAGTACATGGTGGAAGGAAGCACTGGGGAGCAGAGGAGCTCTGAGTTTAGAGCAATATCAGCTGTGTGGTTGTTTGAGCTAAAAGCAAAAATCAGTGAGATGTGGGGAAGGTAAATTGTTGGCCGGGACAAATATCTTATCTGAGGTTATTCTGAAACATCATTGAACGTCTGAAGTAAATATTTGCTTAATGTCTCGTGGAAGCGCTCCGACATCCAGTTAGTGGGAATGCAAATTTTTCTATAGACAAAGAACCAAATTAGGTGCTTTCTGGATGACTCTAAACACACAAGGGCCAAGAGTTCTGCAGCTCTCATGGTAAACTGATTAAAGAGACATATTCTGGTTTAACTTCTTGACCCTAACTGCATCAGCCTTTGATATTTTCTTTTTGTTGCAGCATGTAGCTTTGACACTTTAATTTACATAACCTAATATTTTTAGGATCCATCTCCTTGGAATAGCTGTTGTAAAGGAACCTGCTCCATGTGGATGCCAAGGGGAAGGATATTAATTTTTTTAGTTACCTCAGAATTAATATTTTGATGCATCCTCATCCTTTTGGAAAGTTCAAGGTCTGTTCTAATAAAAATAAATGCATGATTCATACCTGTAATTCACTGGTTTGCCCAGCCCATGAAAACAAAATAAGGCTACGGATGGGTCTCAACTGGTTTAACTTATCAGTTTATTAAGTAGGGAAAGTTCTTGTATGAGTATATAAACAGTGGTCTTGGAAAATCCGAAGCAGAGGAAAAATGACTGTTTTTCAGTTTTCCCGTGTGTTGCTTTTCCTATTGTGGCAACTGATTCTATTTTCTAAAGCTTGTTTAGGCATCAGTGTCGCTTTGGTGAGCCCGAACAGCTGAATAAACCACCTCAGCTGTAAATTTACCTTTCTCTCCCATGTGAAGTGGGAGGCACCAGGCTAGGTTTACAGGAATGAAGCCTTACCTGCGAGCTAGGGTTTGCAATGGAGATGTAGGGGCTGCTGGCGCCTGTACGAGGTGCTAAGTGCTGTCCTTGATGAGCAGTCAGGAGAATGGAAATAGTTTAAGTTGCTGCAGGAGCTCTGTTTTCGCTGCTGAACACCAACATTTATAGCAGGGCCCTCATACAGGGGATAAAGGTGCTGAGGGCTGAAGGCTAGCTGAACGGTGGTGTGCTCCTGTTCCTCTTTGCTGGCTTTGGGGGCTCTGAATACCACATTTCCATTGCATCATCTTTCCAAGGGTTTTTTGAGGGGGCAGAAAGCGTGGCTTATTCCTTGAAAGTAATCAGTTTCAGCCTTCTGCAGTTTGAATGAAAGTCTTGAAACAGATTTACAAAATAGCCAACAGATGTGTTTTCCTTGCTGTCAAATGGGAAAACAGTCATGGTTAAGATGCACTTTTGTTGCTGTTGATTGTGTTATTTTGAATTAGTTTTTGGTTTTTACTATCCAGTGTGTAAGGGTAATGTCCAAGACATACTGGAGTGCATTGGGAATTCCCATGAAATTGCCTTTCAGTATTCTTTTAAGGGAGTAATTCTTATTACTAAAATAAATGTCAAGCATTTCTTCGTATTGCACTTTGCTGCCAAACAACTTGATTTTTCAGTCAAACTGGTGCCATATGTTTTTAGTTCAAATATTCGTTGTAATTGAATACTGTGTTATCTAAGTGACTGTACTTGTTCCCATTTACTAACAAAAGTACATGGCTTGCTGACATCTGCATATGGATAAGTTTGGAACTTGTTGTATCCTGTAGTCATTCCTCCTTAAAGAAAAGGCTTGGTGAAGAATGAGCCCTCAGGAGCTACAGGCTTGATGGCATTCATGGTGCGGTCATCAGAATTCCTGTAATAGTTGATTGTTCAGTGGAGTCATAGCCCATTGTTTCAGGATACTGTCTTAAACTCACATCGCATCTGCACAAGTTTTACTTTAATTTAGAGCATACTGTTATCAGTTCAAGGTTTCTTGGAGGTTTTTTTGGGGGGGGTTGGGTGTTATTTTTTTTCTGTTGTGTTTTTTTTTTTTTTTTTGAGGGGGGGTGTTGTGTGTGTATTTTTTTGTTGTTGTTTTTCCCTCTTTTTTCTATTGTAGTTTTGATCTGATTGCATCAGTCATTTCCACCAACTAGGCAGTGCTGTAAGGTATCTGTAGGTTAAGCTAATCATTGTATCCCAGTGATAGCAGGGTTGTTTCTTTTCCATATCATGATTCTGGATGTTTTTCTTTCACTCCGTGGCTTACAGCTCAAGGGGAGAATTTTATTGCAGAAACGATAACTTTCAGGTGATGCTTTTGAACTGAGTTTGTGGTGGCTGAGGTGGTTTAGTATTTGAATAATTCCAGATTCTTGGAATTAAGGAAATGTGCTGCTGTATTATGAAGAAGTTGCAAAATGAACCACAGCAGTTGAAGGAATGCAATGAGCCTGGCAAATTATTTTCTTGATGCCACTATGTGTAAGGGTAAGCAAAAAAGAGAAGCTCATTTAGGAGTGTGTATTTAAGTGAGTTTCCATCCTGCATAGAGGAGCATCTGATAAGCCCTAATTGTCCTTATGTTCCCTCTGCTACTAGGGCTGGGAAACTGTATAAAAGGAGATACGGAGAAGCTGCCCACTGCTTTTCCAGCAAATCGGCTGTTGCAAATAGGTAGGAGGTAACCCACAATTTGTCTTTTAATTTTGTCTTTCATGATGGCATTTGAGTTCGTTTCAGGTCATTACAGGTATAATTCACAAAAGGCTCAAAGATTATTTTTCTTCTCTTTCTCTAAGTACTATGATATTTGAACAGAGTTTACTTTGTCTTTCATTTTTGGTTTTTATTACTCTGCCCTTTTTGACCTGAAGGTTTGGACCAGCTATCTGCTCTTTTAGCTTTCTAAACGTTTTACAGCGATGGCGTAACTGGGTAATACTTTTAAGCTGTGTGCCACAGGTTGAAAACAATGTTGTTACTATATCAACTGGTTATAAATTATATTAATTTCTGTAGTATTAGTGTGGAAGGAATAATTTAAAATAAATGTATTATAATTTACAAAGCCATGCATCCTGTAAAGGTGTTTAATACATAATCCCATCCATCAAAACTCCTGAAATCCTTAGAGTCAAAACTGCCGTTGGTTACAATGTTTTGGTTTTTTATCACGGGTGGAATTTGCAAGTTTCACTCAGTCAGATGGAAAATGTGGTGGTTGAGTGATGTGTTTGTCTAGTTGTTTGCTTGTTTGACTACTGATGTAGTTTAAATTCCTTTGTTCAACAGTGTGTATAGAAAATTCGAAGAGACATCCTGAGGATCTGCATAGTTATTATATTGATATCTATAAGCATATACTGAAGAATTAAATACACCAACCTGCCACCATGGAACTGGGAGGTAAAAGGATTTTCTTACATGATGCTATCTAAAGGATAGAAAGTGGGAAGAAAACCCAGATGGTTTGTTTTTTTATAGTTGTTGCTGTGATATAGGCTTTTCTCAGAATAAGTGTGTGTTATTTGTGAACTAAAAAGATTTCATTGGAGCTGTCTTCCCTTTTCTAATTGTAGCATTGAGCACTCTTACATTGGATATTTCCTTTCTACTACTGTTCTAGAAAGCAAGACTGGAAATGAAGGGTAGCAGATCCTTTCCGGCTTCTGAGCAGCCAGTTCCCTTGATTCTGTTAGCTAAAATGATTTGGAGCAAGCACTGTTCTATTTTCACAGCCAAAAGAATGGTGGCTGTTGTCATGAGGATCACTATAGAAGAGGTATAATATATGCGTATTTGGGGCATTGTCCAAAGATTCCAGAGCAGGAAATAGAAGTGACCTGAAACACTGAGTGATCTCAAGCTGTAGTCCTAAAACACATTATTTAGGCTTATAAGTGCTGGCTTTATTTTCTTTTTTAATATTAAACAATTCCTGAGAGCAGTATTCAAGGATCATCCGTAATAGTGTTTTTAATCTTTGATGGATTATCAGATAGGAAGTGGACAAAATAGCTGGAAACATTGTATCTATGCTGCAGTGGATATCTGTGATTCACACACACACAGAATGGTGTCCTGGTTTTTCTCTCATGTCCTTTCCTTTTTCTGTAACAGATTTATAATTTAACAATGTGTCATTTTTCCATCCAATATAAAGCTAGATTTATTTCCTGAATTATGCAGATTACCCTCATCAGAGGAGTAAGTTTGGATTATCATTTTACTTGATGTCAGTATTCATTATGTGCTAGTTGACTTAGAAACATGCAGAAAAGATGTTATCTTCTCAAAAAAGGCTAAAACACAATGCCACAGCCAGAACTGCACCATTCGGAGTGACATTGTTAACATACGTTGTCATACATTTGCTTTCAGTTGCAAATAACTGCTACACTAAAGCCACTGGTCTGAAATTTTACTTGGCTGCTTGAAAAAAATTCATGAGGAAGCATTTGGGTTTGGGTTTAAAATGAGTGGAAAATAGGCAGTGTTGCCCATTTTGACATTCTTATGTTTATTTTCTTTGAACTAACACACTCTCATAGATGTATTCTGGAAGTCATTGATTCACAATTGTCATGAAATTTAGTCTGAATTAAAAAAGTTATAACTTTTGGGAAACTATGCCACTGCTGTACATGGGAGGGTCACAGCAGTAACTGCAGTGGTCGAGGACTCTACCTGCACACATACGTGTTGTGGCCAGAGCTGGTGTTCGGGGCTTAGAACAATGGCAGCTGCTGGCTTTGGTTGAAGCATCAGAGCTGAAAATGGGGAATCCCAGTGGGCAAAGCATGAGGGGGAAAGAAAGACAGCACGAGTGAGCTTTCTGGGAGCCGATGTTAAAAACGAGAGTGGGGAGCTGGAACAAATGCAGAGTGTGCAAAGCAATGTAATTACAAGCTGGTGTGTAAGGGACAGCTGGGTCTGATCTGGGAGACAGGTCAGCGTAGAGGTTTGGTGGCCATGTTTTGTATTTGAATTTGCTGAGCTGAGAATTGTATGTGATTCCCTCTGGGGCCACCCTTCCGACATGGGACAGTGACACACAGGTATGTCTTCAGTTCTGGATTGGAGCCTACTTGCAGGGAATGGATGGACAGGCCTGAAGTACTGGGGATGGGGATGGAAGCTGCATCGTTATGGATGAGGTCTCCTCCTGATTTGATTCATTGTGAATTTGAACTGGACCTGGGAGATCTGGGTGTGGACACATAGAATAGCTTCTGAATACACACTATGCATGTGTGAAGGATGTATACAGAGGGATAAAGAAAGTGTGATCTGCTGTTCAAACCCATCCTCCTGTGTTGGTGACATCCTTTTGGCTGTTCAGAGGGGAGTGAAGAAGTGTCAGTGAGAAGCCTGGAGCTGGCGGGAAGGAGTTGGGGCCCAAGAGCTGGTGTTAGCAAGGAAAGGGAGTGGTGGATGTTGGTATGTCTTGCTGTCCTTTTAAAACTGCTGGTGAGAAGTCTGGTTCCATGTCAGAGCAATGATAGGTGGGCAAAGTCAAGTAAAAAGGAAACAATCCATAATGCCAGCAGGCTGGCAGTCTGTAACAGAACTGTTGCACCTCACCTTTCCTACTGGAAAGCTGACCTCCAGAATCCAGTGTCACTGTGTGTGTGCCTCAGAAAGTGACATTCAGTTCTGAACGAGCTATATTAATATTTTTGGTTTTGAAAGCATGTATATTCTTGATCCCTCTTTTCTCCTGTGTTAAGATGTGGTGGCTCCGAAGTTTGGGATTTTGTTAGATTAAGCTTTACTTCTTTCTTTCTTTCTTGGTGCCGCTGGCAGCTGTGCTTTATGAGACACTGATAAATCAGCTCCCTTGTGGGAAGCCTGCCACTTCATGTATGGTTTTGCATATATATCATAGAAGTGAGTAATGCATCTTAGGATAAGACTTTGTCTTCTTCAGCAGTTTGGAGTACCTGTCTCTTCCTGCATGTTCTTGTAAAAATCCCCATCTGCTTCATGCCTGAAGACATGCATTAAGTGTACTGCAACCTGTGTCTATAGTCAATCATTAAATAAGAATGTGATGGCAAAGAAAATTAGGAAAAATCATATAGTCCTGTAAGAAATTTTATTTTTTGATGCTGAGGTGAGCTTAATTCACTGGTCTAACAGATCTCTGGCTTTTTCTGTCCGCAGATGTTGAAAAAGTTGCTGGCTGGTTCATTATGAGCAGGTACCTTTCTTGCTCATATGAGTGTATCAGTATAACCAGAAGCTCAAAGTAAGTTTTTATGCAGTCATTACTTGTATAGTTTATTAAGCCATGCACTGGTCTTTTTGTATTCCTATTGGCTAGCTGTGTAGCAAGTTTAATTAATAGATCCACTCCCGTGTTTGAAAGTGGGCTTCTGCTGCAGTACCTTACTTCATACGCACTCCTGTGGTACCTGCCCAGACTGACTTTGGGAAGAGTCAGTTTTGAACTGCTACACTTTCTCGTCCATCACGGAGCCTGACGTAATTTTGGTCTGCAGTATATTTATGTTCTTAGATTAGCAGTATCCTCTCTTGGATTAGGTAGTTACACAAGGACAAAACCAACTGGGAATGCCTCCACAGAATGTGGTGTTTCTGCTAATATTTTAGGGAGCCTCGTAAGGGGTGTTAGGTTATGCATCTGATCTCTTAATAACATGGAAAACACATGAGAAGTTATGATTGCAAGAAACAGTCCCAAAGTAACTTAATCCTTATATCGATAACACTGCGAGGGGGTTACACAGTTTTAATCCCAGAGGAGTTGTCGCCTGACATTAAACTGTCCAAATAGTATTTATATCTGCTGCTGCCCTGCAAGATCACTAAACCCTGCACAGCAGTTTAAAAGTAGTTAATGACAGACCCAGCATGACTTGCCCCTTATGAATGATCACATAAGTTCGACCTGTGCTGTCATGGTTTATGGAGGAAGGCAGTTTGTCCATAGCCTGCTTCAGCCACAGCAGGTAATTTGAAATGAAATGAGACAGTTCCTACAAGCAGATTGATTTGGGAATCTTGCCTGTTCTTCCCTTTGACCCTTGACAAGTTGACACTACAAAGATTGTGACTTTAAAAAATGATTGGGTGCAAATACATTTAGGTAGATGATTTACTATGTGTTAAAGCAAGGACAGTGCATTTAGAATGGAGCTGTGAGGGAAGGTAATTGTAAACTTTAACAACTCATGTTTTATGTTTCTGTATCTTATAATTATCTGGCTATGTGAGTCTGGTAACAGTAGACCAAGTGCTGTATCTAATAAACTGTATATGAGAGTCCACAGACTCTGCATACTGGCATTCAGAATTTTAGCTGTGCAGAAGTAAGTATAATTTAGAAATGCAGCTGGAATGCTTTCTTTGATTGAGCTGCAAGGGTTAAGTCTGAAGATGAACATCTGAATGCATAGTTTTCCCAATCTAAAGATGTCTTTATTTTGTTATTCTTTTGTAAATGCAGTCATGCAAATACAAATATTGAAATAGCAAGATTCAACATAGGTAACTGGCAAATAGTGAAATAATGAAAGGATGCCCGAAAGAGATAAAATCACAATTATGTGTCTATAAATATTCTGGTCTTGCAAAGCATACCCCTTCTTATTTAAAAAGAATTATGTGAACTTTATAAGATGCTATACAAAGATTTTATTTTGATGCCTTTTTCTGATTTATGTAATTGGATTCTTCCCCAGACCATTATGTGATTAATTATGTCATTTGAAAGTAAGTACCTGAAATATATTGCTTCTGAAGAATTATCCCACGATGATCCAGGTTAGTATGTATGTAAAGGACATGTACAAATACTGCTGCAGAAGGTATCATAGAAATTTAATGATAATTTTAACGGAACACTGAATTAAAAAACATTTGGAGAGAGCAGAAACTTATCCTTGGTGAGCCACCTAGCACTAAATGTGCTGTGAGTGTGCAGCTGTAAATGCATAATGCAAAGCAAATGTTTGCATAGAGTTCTCTTTTCTTCAGGTCTTTCTCGAACTGTCTGTTTGAAATGCTTTGTGTGCAGCATAATTTTGAAGATGCTTATAAAAAAATTCTTATTGTTCTCAGTTCAAATACCCTTTTGACTGTGTCTTCACTGAACTATGTTAAAAGTATTTTGCTGAAATGTTTCTTTATGTTGTCCATTGGGTTTAATAGACGTGCCATTTAATAAGCTCTCTACCTGTAAGGATAGACTATTTGACCTTTGTGACCTGCCAGTGGTAGACATAGTATAAGATTGCTTTGTGAAATAAAGCTGTCGGTAACATCAACAAAATAAAAAATGATTGTATTCCAATACTCTCTGCTGAGTACTATGACAGCACTGAAATATGGAATAAAATTGAAAGTAGATTAGTTTTGGGTCCTAAGTCATGTTTTGACAAGATATAAGAGAGGAGAACATATCTTTGAACTTTTAGTTTTAAAGTTTTTTAATGAAAATATTTATCATTTTGTAAGGTTCCTTCTTTCTTTATCACAACTGGGCTGTATAACCTTAAAACAATCCATTCTCTTATTGTGAGGGATATAAATACTGTACTATCTTTTATATTAAACATCATAAAGGATACATGCACAGTATGAAACTGCTTGACACTTGCAAGTAAAGGACTGTCATGTTAATAAAAAGCTTATTGGAGAGGTTGAGAAATCAGTCATTAATAAGCCACATATTTTTAAACTATGTAAAGCATGTAGATACTGCAGACAAGAAGGCAGCTTTTGCCATATTTTCTCCTCTCTATTTGAGATGTTTAAGGTGTAAAGCAATAGTGTAAATAAGAATGATCAGATTGCGTCTTCTGTGCTTATCGTAAATGTTATATGGTTAGAAAAGAAATTAATATTTTAAGTTGTGATTAATCAAATCAAATGAAGAGTTTGGGGGGAGCAGTGCTAACATGACTGTGGATGCTAGAATTAATACAACTTACTTTCAATCTTTTCTGGGAAAAAAGAAAAAGAAGCCTCATAAGAGGTGGGGGGGAATCACCAAAATCCACTTTGTGTGATAGCTACAGTGTGGAAAGTTAAGGGGAAGGATGTTAAAATGGTGAAGATAATCTTCTGTCTTCATCTGTACGTATAATAAGTACAAAGTCAATTAACTTAAACTTCTCGGTTGGGAAGTAGATCTTAAGGTCCTTTCCAACCCTAACTATTCTATGATTCCATGATTCTCAGTCCAGGATTACTATTGTTGACTGTTTCTCCTTGTTCAGTTTTTTCAAATTATGTTTTCAAATTATTGTTTTTAATTTTTTTTTCGAAGTTTTAAAAAAATACAGTGAACTAGTGACTGGTTTTGTTTTTAAACGTGTCAGGGGCAAAAAAGGGGGGGGAGCTGGTGTATTATGATTGCATTGCAGCAGGCAGCAAATTATTTGACATAACTCATAAAATGCCTTTTAGTTTGGTTATTCTCATTTGGCTTTTCTTTTTTCCTCAGTGCTTAATTGTTAGTCCAGTATAAATGCACCTTTCTGTATTTCATTTATTTATTTATTTATTTATTTAATGTGTTCAGGTTAATGCAATTATTTATTTATTCATTTATTTTAATGGCAGATGTTTGTTTTTCAAGCCACAGAAATAAAATATCTTTCCTGAATGAAGACACAGTATTTCTACAAAGGTATTAGTTTAATTTCAGCAGATCAGGATATTCTTGAAACATTGTAGGAAGTACAAGATCTTTTTCTCTGCTACCTCATAAACAAAAAAAAATCATATCAAATCAGGGAGCAGCATGTACAAAGGCTGTCTCATACAGTGCCTGTAAGAGGGCTGTTAGGATTGGCTTTTAGCAGATTTTTACCTTCCTTGGAGCATTGTGTAACTCAAAAGTTTAGTTAAATAATTTAACAAAGTAATTTTAGTAAAAAAATTTAACAAAGGGATGTTTTTAGGGCCCCCTGAAGTTGTACCTCAGGTAGTTTGCAATGGAGGAAAATAGAAAAGCAGGATTTTTTTTTTCTTTCAGACTTCTGTACATATTTTTAAATGTAGCCTATAACGCTGTTTTTTCTGCTTTCTCATGATTTTGCAGAAGCCTGTCCTGTTGCAGGGGAGGCATTGTGAGGCAGTGAGCAGCTTGGTGTCAAAGTACTTGTTTTCATGTGCTGGTTGTTTTCTATAGGTATTCATTTACTGTTTCACTTCACCGTATATCTTCTTTATCCTGCTTAAACCGTTTCTTGCCGAATTACAGTGATGGATAGAGTTGCGCAGAAAATGGGTAAGAGAAAGTGATGTCTAGCTTCCCAGGATTTGCCAGCAGTTCTTTTGGATTTGCAGTCATTGTCTGGCTATGCCAGATGGTTTTTTGGTCATTGCATTGCTAATTGTGTGAGATGGTGGCAGTTTTAGCAGTATATACAAGCTTAGTACAGTGGGATTCTAGTTACTAATCTGAACCACTTGGAATTACTGCTTTAGGACAAATGGACTAATTCTAAATGTTTCTTCAGAGTCAATATTTGTCGGTGCCAAGAAATGTTGTTACAAAGATGATCAGAAATTTGTGAAGTTAAACTCAGATTTTTGGAAACCTGTACCTCAATGGGTCATTCAGAGTCTGGGAACATTAAAACATGACAGAGGAGGTGTTCTTACCTTTCATCATGGACAGAAACTTTAGAGTTTTATGCCTGTTTGACATGTTATGTGTTTCTTAAAACTTGTTTAAAAAGCTGTTTAATCATGTCTCTTGGAAAGTGGACAAAATAACATGTAAAACTGGGTATTAAACAAAAATTTCAAATTAGAAAGTGTAGAGAGGAGGACTAGGAAGGATCAAGAATGGGGAGGTGGAGTAGCCAAAAAAGATGATGGCATAAGATACATTGCCTCAAAGATCTAGGTCATTCATAGAGCTGAATATTACTTATGTGGACAATTCTGGGTTATTTTGAAGTAAGTGTCAGTGCAGTCCAAATATATTTGTAGAAGATAGCTATCTGTCACTGTTTCGTTTGGTCTTGGAAGAAAGCCTGTTTCTGAAGTGTGGGTAGATGTAAATTTTGGAGTATGGATCCATTTTCAGGATGTTACAGGGAAGCTGCCATGTAGTCCATTGTACCCTTTCTGAAAAGAAGCCAAATTCTTACCTTCTCAGAATACAAACTTACCTGCAAATCAACACTTGCAGTGAGCTCTGATATGAATTACTTGTCTGAAGAGAGTTTTGATTAGCAATGTGCAAAAGCCTTTCTTGTAAGTTCAAAGTCACTGCACACTGTGATAGAAATTTTAGCTTAGATTTGAGCGTCACTTGGTTACCCTTTTGAATAGACTTACAGAAGAGCACAGATTAGAAGTGGTGAACACAATACACTATATATATATGTTAATGTAGTGTAAAATATATTTAAATTAATCACCAGTAAGTGTATTTCTTTGGAAGCTCTTCCAATTTTACGGTACAATACAGACTTCTAGCAATTGATTAACGTTCCTTTTCTTCCCATTCCCACTCCATCTGTGATCGTTCCCATTCTTTTTCTTTTACAAAAAGATAATAGTTGAATTTTGTATATTTAGATGTTCTTCATTACTAATTGCTCATCCTTATACTTAAAGCTCAAATCTCAAAATCTTTAAGTTGCATAAATAGAACTAATTTGAGAAACAGTGTAAATAAAAGATTTTTGTAATTTTTGTATTATATAATATACGTAGTGATTGAGGTTCAAAAGCATTATGTCAGAAGTGGTTCCTGTTATTCCTGCGATTTACGGCCAGGTTTTCAGTACATGTTATTTTACCCGGTTTTCCCTGGCACTATTATATGTGGCCAAAAGGTGGCAGCACTATCTCCGCTGTCCCTGCGTTGGCTGTGTATTACCTTGTCTCGTGTGTAGAAGGGAGGGGGACTACTTGTTAAAAGGGAGCCTGCATTATTGACTACAATAGAAATAGTTTGTTAACGTAAGTAATGGGGTTATTAAAGAGCTGTGCTTTGCTGCATGCTCTGTGCAAACAGGCACAGAAGCCATGCTAATGATTTTGAGTGTCACATGCAGGCTTCATACACAAAACTTCAGTGATTGAGCAAATGTCTGGTTGTGTAAAACCAAATATTCTCCTCCCCAGATCAGGGAGCGGCAGTTGATAACAGAAGTCTAAATCAGCTGCATCAACCCATGCTGCACTCTGCTAGCTGTGTGCCGCTCCTGGGTAGAGCAGACTCTCCAGAATCCTTTACTGGCTGTCTGCCATTCGCTGGAGGTTTTGATTAATAACTTCCAAGGGAAAAAAAGAACAGACTTTACAATGATGGTTTGTCTTCAGTTATTCTGGTAATTATTTTTGTGAGCAGGATGTGCTGGAGAAAAGTTCTGCATTTTGACCAAGCCAGATTGCTTTGGAGAACAACCTTTTTAGCGGCTATTACTGCTACATATCACTTTTATGATCACAGTGAAATCATCTGAAATACAACGTATTTTTATTGTACTGAGATTTTCTTCCTTTTGAGGATATAGGTTTATTTCTTTCTTTTTTTCCGCTGCACATTGAATTAAGTCAGTGCTGCTGCTTGAAGGTTGCACATGAAGGCTGCACCTTTTTTCCTTCTGTTTCTGGCAAGTACTTTGCCATTCAGCGTTTCTTGATGCCTGCATGGTGTTTTTGGAGGAAGAGGCCTTGACATTATCCCCTTCAAAGGCCTCACTAACTACTTGTCACCTTTCCATTGGTAATCTGTGATAGATTAAGTGCACCTCATTGAGTGTGTAATTCCATTCTAGCAAGCTCCAGAGTTTGTCCTGGAGTTAAGCTTGCAAATAGAATGCACATGCTAGTGCTAGTAGAGGTCTGTTAACAGCCTGGATCCCTCTTCCACTGTGTTTCTAATACAAACAAAACTTAAAGGGGGTTAAAAAAATGACCTTTATTATCCAAGAGTCACAAAAACATTTAATATACTTTGGCATTGGGAATCGCAAGAAACTCCTTAGCAATGGGAAGCATGCTGCTTTCCGCCATGGATGAATGAGTTGTTCCTCACTGCAGTTCAAATTGCAGTTGACTTGGGGAGAGGGATGGGAGACCATAGTGATGAATGAAGCTGAGTATCCCAGGTAGCAGAGCAGTGCTGTTATGTTGTTGACTTACAAAATACTTTGTTTACTGTCACAGCCCCTTCCCCCTCCAAGGTTACATTGCTGTATATAACACAGGTCAGATCTGTGCAAGAAAAGGTATAGACTAAGGTGTTTCTGATAGTTTGGAGTTGTTTTTTTGCCATTTCATCTCCCCCCTCTCTCTGTTCTTCCTCTTCTCCCTACTCCATTCCAGTTAGAGGTAGAGTTTAGGTGATGACAAATCCCATCTATCAGACCAGTGCTGTATCAGCTTGTACAGCTCTGTGTGCCTGCAGTGCACTATGCAGCAATTGTGTGTCAGCTCTAAAACAAAGTTTATTGTGTTTTTGAAGACTCTGTTAGTTGCTGTCAATGTTAACCTAGAAAGAGCAATTCCCTGCTCTGTGAAGTTAGTTTATAGATGTGGCGGCGCTCACCAAGAAGACTAACCCAGAAATGGTGGCATCGTGCAGAGGAGAAATCAAAAAGAGTGGTGTGGATTTTTCAGTGATTAAAGAGCTTTGATGTTGTATGTCTTCATGGCTGCCACCACTGTCATGCTTACCTGGAACTGCTCTCCGCCACCAGTTAACAGTCAGGGGAGCTGATTAACATACAAATGCAGCGGGATTAGTGGTTTCTGTGGCACATCTGTTTATGTGGGGCTTGTATCTCCCTAATTCTGAAAGGGACTTTTGTTGGATGAATTAAAAAACCATACCAGAATATTAGTTATATGAAGGCTTATGATGTGTGCTAAGATTGTTTCTTCATTGTTTGTATCTTGATTGTAACTTTTTTTTTGTTTTGGCAATCATGACTATGCGTTAGTTATGCATTATCCCAACTGCTGAAGACACTGAAAAATGTGGTAATCCTTTCTCTGAATATGTTCGTTTTCTTCTACCTGATTTGGCCTTCAGTCTCATAATTTTGAGAGCACCTGTAAATCACTTGTGTGTTTATTTTCACGGTGTTTTGTGGAGGTAAGGAATACAACAGAAGGGCAGCTGAAGTACAGGGAACTTTAGCAGCATCACACAGGATATGAATGGTTGGCCCTGGAGTTTCTGGTTGCAAGACCTGTGTACTTCTCCAGTATAGAAAAGAAATAAAGGACTAAATTAAAACAAACAAAAAATCCCCCAACAAAACTAAGCAAAGAACCCTCCAAAAAACCCAAACGACAAAACCACCCCCAAACCCTAAATGTGCATCTTGGTTGTTGTGTGGAAGCAATGGACACTTGTGATTTGAATGAATAGCACACATATAGATCATGTGCACAGCAGTCTGTCTATGTAACCAAGAGCTGTTCTTCATGCAAACAGGTTTTTGTACAGAACTGTAGCACTCTTCAAAATCTGCACTGTGATGTGCTTTCATACGAACATGAGGCTTGACCAGTGTGATACTCATCCTCTGTATTCAGAAGAAATGCATCTAAGTCTTGCTAGACTTGTGCCAGAGATTTCTATGCAGGGCAGCTGGATGCGGCTCTCTTTTTTCTTTTACTATCTGTGAAGGTTGTAAATGGTTATTTTTTTGTAGCTTCTGGCCAAAATTCTTAATTATATAAGTTGGTGGGGGTTCTGTTTGTTTATTTGTTCTTGTTTTCATTTGGTTTTTTTTTTCTCCTTTTCCCTGAGAATTAGTGCTGTATCATGGTAGCATTAGGTTGACTTCAAATATTTTGTTGTTCAGGTTTTCTTTGAACACTCAGGCAAGCGCTCTGCCACAGGCATAGTGCTGCTGCAGGTTGGCATATTCCTGGCTTGGTTTGGGTTGTATTGTAAAATGCGTTTCAGGCATTTATTTGTTCTTATTTGTAGCTGAGTTAACATGTTTTCAAGATGACATAGGGTGAGTGGGTGCTGTTCTGCTGCTGCCAGCTTTCTCTTGCTGCCATAGGGTATTGACTGACCTGCTTTGGGAGTTGGCTTTGGAGGTGGTGGTTTATTGGAAAATTGTTGCTGGTCGCAGTAAGCTGTGACCTCCTTCCGTCATCGAGGTGTTGAGTTATTACCACACGTTGTGCTGAGAGAAAGCCAGTGTCCAGTCAGTGTGGCTGAAGCGTGATGTGGCTGGATTTTTGCCTCTCCTTGTTGCAGTACAACTACGATTCTTGCTTTTCCTCCCTGTTGCAGGATAGCCCCATTATGGGGGCATGTTTTGTGTTTGGAGATGTGGTAGCAGTTTGTGCAAGATTCAGTATGGCACTGATAATGCTTTTTTGCTGTAATCCTTCTGTTGCAAGTTTCAAGGAGATTAGCAAAGGCTCATGTGTCTGATGAAGAGGAATCTCTGAAGAAACTGTTGTTTAATGTTTGGTAATGAAACTCTTCCAGAGGAACATGCCATTTCTCTTCTGAAATCCCTAATTACGTGATGCTTCGGTAATGAAGTGAACCTGTTGAAATTGCAGATTCTCTTTCTTTTCCCAAGGAGCACCATCTCCTGTTTTAAGATTTTTTTGGGAAAGCCAGCTCTTACCTTTGTCAGTGGTCAATCTTGCAGACAGACTCCTGCTGCCCTGGTGTTCCCAAAACAAGGGCACGCTCTTATCTGTACAGATACTTTACCTGTCTTTGCAAATACTCTGGAAACACTGAAAATCAGCCTTGTTTGGAGTAGAGCAGCGCCACAAACATGTCCTTCTAAACCTCTGTTTCTCTGCTGAGCAAGCATTTGCTTATTATATATATAATGTTTATAATAAAATGGAAAATCTATGTCAGTATGTAATACCACTAAAGTTTATAAATATACAGGGACTCCTTGAGTCTGCTCCTCATCCTGTACTGCGTGAGAAATGGAACATAATATTGAGATGGCCCTTTGTGTTTCTTCCACAAAATACAACAGAAATAATCATGGAATTACAAAATGCAGTTCTATTTTTAAGCTGTAGAATAGTATTCAGATTCTTAGGACTTGCTGTCAGGGTTTGGAACCTGCATGATACACTGTTCCCAATCATTTTCTATCTTATCAAGAACTTTGTTTTTTTAACTTGGGATCCTTCTGTAATCACATCTCTCCGTGAGCCTGATGTTAAAGTGAAACATGACATATCTTGCAACTTGCAGTGATAGACTTAGAACTGACAATTAACTAGAGGTGGAATTAGATTTGTAATCTGCTTTTAGAAAGCAAGCATGCTAGGTGATGCTAAACAAGAGTTAACTGATGTTTTTCATCTATTTTATCTGAGTTGTTCACAGGTTCAGTGTAGTGGTAATGCAGACCCTGCAGGAAAAAAAAACCCCACAACCCTATTATTCTGCAAAAATGGAATACGAAATGCCCTTTACTTCGTTCTTGCTTTTTCCTTGCAAAAGGAAATGATAAGGATTCGAAGTTGGGCCAATGTATGACTGCATGAATACTTTATTACAAGTATTTTATATGAAGTAAACTGCTGCATTTGTATATGGAATCTCATTTTTGTAGGGTGTGTTTTAAGAAAATTTGCAGTGCCCGGTTCTTGGTAGCAAGATTTCCTGATTTCTGAGTTCAGTATGGTTTTATATGCCATTAACCTTGGTTGTTTTAGGGATACTGATATTGATAGGGGTAAAGAAAGAAAAGCTACTTTGATGTTTTTGTGAACGTTTCAAAGGACCTCTCTCTTAGCTACATCTGAGAAGTTTTTGTCAGCTTAATGCCCTTTGTGTTTGCTTGCTATGATTTCAGTAAATATTAGCCATTTTAACAGAAGAGTAAGCACGTTCAGTATTTAGAATAACTCCTATTAGGTCATCTGTGCTGTGGTTGTGCTATGTGGTCACAGCACCTTACCCTCCTTTTGTTCCCTGATCTTCATGTAGATGCAAAAGTGACCTTTGAGGAGGGAGCACAGCAGCCAGTGCCCTGTTTGCAGATCAGGTTCTCAGTCTGCGAGCATCCTTCTCCTATTTTTGAGTGTACTTGAGAGTGTGCTGGTTACCTGATAAGCAGGAGAAGAGCCATGAGGTTCGTGCATCTTCCTCTGAATCAAGTGTCAAAGGTGGTTAAGAGCTAGCACTGAAAACCCTTGTCTGTTCTGGGGAAAAACAGAGGACAGGTTACCAGCATGAGGGTTTTTTCCCCCCTCCTTTTTTTCTAACTAGTCTGTCCTTTCCTCAGTGCTACCAGGAGGGTTTGTATTGACCTTGACAACCCCCCCCCCAACCCCCCCCCCAGCCACATACTGTGCGTAGTTGCAGTAACTGGCTATAGGGCAGAGGGTAGGACTGCCTGTTTGCCTTTGACTGACTGTAGAGCTCTTGGCCACCTTTAAGCCTGGTTGAGGCAGCACAGACTTCTCCGGTCTGTAGCCCCTGTAATGTTGTCTGTGAATTCCAAGTGCAAAGGCTGTAATAGTTTTGCAGTAATGTGAGGTACAAATGCAGTGTCTGTTGCATTGCAGAATCCCTGACAGCAGTACCCAGACTGGGAATTGTAATTGCAGTCCTGTAGCAGTAGCAAGTTTCTGGATCATGTCATGCAGGGGTAATAGACTGACTCTGCAGCCCAACTCTGGGAGCCAACTCTGGAGGAAGGGGTTCCAGATGGCCGAACATGGTTCATTTGGCTCTGATTGTTGGAATTGCAGTGACCAAATGACTGAACTCTACTTTAATAAAGCCTTGTGGATACCAGAACAAAGGAGTTGAGGAGAGTATAAGGTATGACAAGACAATTGAGCCAGGATACTTAGCTGTTTATAGCCCCCAAGAGTAATTACTTATTTTGCTGTGTCTGATGGTATACCACTTACACATTTATCAGGTGCTTATGCTTCAAATAAGGAAATCAGATAGAAGGTTAAAACATATTCTTAGGCTCAAATATTTTATTTTGCTGGTGGAAAGTTATTTTAAAGTATACAATTGCAATAACCTCTGTATATGTATTCAGATTTCAAATAATGACTATATCCCTCAGACTGAGTGACTGATCTTCATTTTCTCTTTGAAAATTGAGATCAACCCAGCAATTTAAAATGTGTTGCTTTCTTGAGGTCCTGATTCTGCAATCCTTACATGGAACAGTATTTACCTGAATGAATAGTACCATTGTACTTATTTGCAGGAATAATTGCTCTTTGGTTTAGTAAGGGTGACAAAGTTGAGCTTTAATTTGCAACAGCTAGGACATATGCTAGTGATTTTCTCTTCGCTGCATATAAACAAAGAGTCAGCACAGAAGTATATGGATAGTTTAAGGGTTTTCTGTGTTGGTGTCTTCTGTTTGCTTCTGTGGTATTAAAGGAAAAATGTTCTTAGGACAGCATTTACGTTGTATGAGGATGTTTGTCTAGACTTGTTAAAAGATGCAGTTCTTTCTCTTCTCCTTTAAAGAAGCAATAATCGACACCTTGGAAGTTTCTGACACTTGAAACTGCTTCTCATCTTGGGGAGAAGGAGAAATGGGAAGAAGCAAGTACAGATGTAAAACAAAAATGTCGATAAAAGGTTAGAATGAAATACTTGCTTTTGAAGAAATAGTGAAGTCAAGTTTTTTCATGGAGATTTTGCAGTGATCATGCTTGAGCATATGTGTGATGTAGTCCTGCTCCTTTTTCACACCTTTGAGCTGTATCCGTTCAATTTATTCAGGTCAGTGGGCAGGGTCCTTCCAGTCACTCCTTCCTCTCCATCTTTCTTGAAAATATCGAGTAATATGTAAAAAAACAAAACAACCCCCAATGAAATATGCTGTGATTATATATAATGTAATATACTATGATTGCTTGCTGAAGCAACTCAAAATTGATCGTATGTGTAACTTTATTTTAGAGAAGGCAAATCGCTTTGCAGCCCCATTTGTGACGGAGAATGGTAGGCACTTAGTCATCTGCCAAGGCTTTAATGTGGTGGTTTAGTCCTACATGTAATTAATTCAGCCAGTAATGTGCTATTTTCTAATTGTTGTTGAATGTCATTCAAATTCATATTAAATGCTCAAATAGTTATGAGCACCATCCCCTGCACTGAATGGTAAACATCAAAAAACATTCATTCTTTCACAACAGTTTCAGTTTCCTCAGCCAGTTTACACAATTTTTTCCTTTGCCTCTAAGAAGAAACTTCTGCCTCTGAAGAGGTCACGAGATAGGAAAATGCAGGGGCTTATTCACCTTGGGTAAAAACAGAGTGAATTAAAGAAACAGGGTCACTGGCTGCAGAAATTGCTATTAATGTTCGAATAAATGGCAAAACTAAGCGTCAAGACTTTTGCTCTCATGATGAGTGATGAGGGCTTTTCTCTTTAGTAGATCAGAAATACTTTTCCTCAACTCCTACTGTTTTATTCTTGTTTATAGAGGAACAGGAGTTAGTGACGGAACACCACATTGAACTGCAGAGTTCTTGCTGTTGGGTGCTGAGAACAGAGATACCTAACTAAACATGTTGAGTTTACCTATTAAAAACCCCACACTTTTTCTTGGTGGGGGGGGGGAGAAGAAGGGAGAATTTTTAGTTTGAGTGAAATATAGTTCAGAGCAACAGTGCTTTGTTTTGATGGCATGATCCCATTCTAGTCTGGCTTGCCAAAAGCCACCTATGAAAGAAAGGACCCGAAATTTGGAAATGTCATGGTGTCATGATGGAATGGTTCTCCTTTCCTCCCCAAACTCTGCAGACTTATTTTGTAGAGTAAATCAACTGCAAATAGTTTTTCCATCATGAAGGAAAAATACAAAATACAAACAAAAATATCAATCAGTATCACTTTTTCTATTGTAACATCTATTAAATGTCACCTCCAAGTTTTTCTTAAGGAGGCATGTAGAATAGTGTTATGGCAAGGTAAAATGTAGGTCTGTTTCTGAAGAAATACTTGGACATTTTGCTTGTCATATCGGCTGTCCTTTATCACCGAGTTTGCTCTAGTTAACAGACAACTATGACAACAGCCTCTTTTGTTTAGTATTTGTATAATTTGATATAATTTAATTCATTTTTAATTTAGGTAATTTCCTTGCAGGTATTAGAGGATTTGGAGAGATTGGGATATGATGCTGTATTCATGACATCATAGTTGACTGTAATCTGGTCACCTATTTAAATATGCTGTGCTGTTTAGAGGTGTTAGGTCTCCTGAGAGAAGCAGCAGTTTAGTTGCTGGCAGTGTGCTGTGTAGAAGTGATAGCTCTGGTGTGCTGTGTAGAAGTGATAGCTTTGGTTCCCTTCTGTGTCTTGCACTTCAAATACAGACAAATGTGATGTTCACATTGTACCTGCATCCCCACCTGTGCCAGGCTTGAGATTACGTGTTGTTATGTTTGGGGGAAAGGTGCCATTTAGCTTAAGGGGTTGAGTGGCTGCTTGTGCTTTGGGTTCCTCAAGAGCCTCAAGACCTTCTCCCTAAGACCCTCTTGGAAGCTCCCTTGAAGGAATAATCATGGAGTAGCTACAGCATCCCAAATACCATGCCAGGAGCCATTTTGGCTCCTGCTTGCTTGGGAGGAGGAACCTGCTAAACTTTCGCCTGAAGAGACCAAGGAATTTCAGCTGTTTTCCAGTCATCCCAATCAAATCCTTTGCAAATCTGTTAGTTCTTTAGGCACATGCAGTGCTTTGGGATAACAAATGCATCTTGAAACTTAGACTGGAGAGAGTATTCACTGGAGTCGTCTTTTGCAATTGCAAAGAAAACATGTTTTTAATTCATAGTCAAGTTAATATTACACAACCTTTAAACAGAACTCTTGAAGGGGCACGTTTAAAGATGTATTATCTTATGGTGCCTTCACAAAAGAGGAACTGTAGCAACAGTATGTGATATAATCTCACATCCAGATTGTCCCTTAAGAGACTTTCAGTTCTACAGCACTGACTTGGTTGCAGGCAGCCTTTTGTCTGTGAGAAGCCAGGACAAAGGCACGGGGAACACTGAGGGATGGTGAACACTAAGGCTTCAAAGAAGAGGTGCAATCTTCTAGCTATGAAAGTATTAAATAAATCTCAGTGGCATTTTTAGTAAGTGGACTTCCATGTGCATTAAACATTTTCTTGTCCATGTTTTCTCCCTTTCTTCTGCTGAGACAGTGGTGTACCTGTTATGATGGAACATTTATTCAGCTGGACTGAAACCATCAATTCATTTTTGCAGAGGTCACCAAAAATCCATCAGTTGGTAATGACACTCACTCACTACTGATGTGGGCTGGAAGTGAGCCAGTGATCTAGAGGAGAAAGGCAGTCTAACCCATTACCAGTCCCCGGGAGCCACTGAGTCCCCCACTTTTTTGCTCGTCTTTCTGCTTCTACAGCTCTCACAGGTTAATCTTTCTTCTTCTATGTCTAATGTGATAATCTTTCTTCTCTTACATATCTGCTTTTGACTTTCATGACAGTATGGCTGACAAACATCCTCAGCATTTTTCCTTCTGATGCAGAATATAATAGTCAGTAGTGCAATGGTCAATAAGGGTTATTAAAAAAAGAAGAAAAAAAAGGGCGGGGGTGGGGGGAGAAGAGAGCAAGAGAGAAGAAAAAAAGCCCATGAAACAAAGGGAATTCTTCATTTTAGACTTCCATGCTAGGGAATAATTCCATGTTTTAAAATATGTATCTTTTAATAAGAATATGGATATGAAGACCTGCTCCCTATATACTGTGCCTTTAGTACAGTGTCCTGTAATTCAGGGTACCCCATAACAGGGAAGCAAAAACACTCACCTCAGCTGTTTGAGATGAGTACCTTGGCAATTTGTGCTTTTCAGGCTCTAGTGTTCCTGGCAGTGGTGTGGAGATGTCTCAAGTTGTCTGAGTGCTGTGAATAGTCCCACTGTACTAAATGGCAGCACTCTGTCAGCATCTCAACCCTGTGGGAATCAGGTTATGTTAACTCAGGTGCAGCGCTGTGCTTGGGTGTCCATACTGCTTCTGATGTTTGTGTTGGATTGTACTTTAAGATATGGCTGAAAATATGTGTGTGTATGGGGCAGGTGAGAAGAATTCAGACTTGGATTCAAAATGAACACTGGTGAGGATTTGCCTCGATTATGTTCATTTTGAGGGTGTAAAACCCAAGAATTCATCCTGACTTTTTTGTTTAATTGCATAATACAAAAGAGTATTTCTAACAAAAATTGCAGGAGGGGCTGTAAACTATTAAGTCACATGAGTACATGTTCATTCTGGAGCAGGATTTGCAGCCACCCTGGAAGGACGTTGTTGCTGCTGCAATGTACCCAGTTGGGAGCGAAAATATCCTGTGACAAATTAATAACTTGGAGGAGCTGCTGTGAATACTTTGGGAATAGTATGTGTGCTGAGATGGTTTTTCGCTAGCAAATCAAAGTCTATTTTTATATGCATTGTCAACATAAAACCAAAAAGCTTTGTTACTTGAATTAAGTCTTGTTGCATCACATAGGATTAAAATGGGTCCTTTGGCCTTTATTGTGCAGTATTCCGATGAACTGAGTTATAATAGGAGCATCTCCCCTTGTATCCTGTGCCGCTTTCCTCCCCTCCTCCCCTTGCAAATTAAAGAAACCAGGGCCTACTGTTTCTATTTAACAGAAATTGTTTTAAATTAGCCTGGAGGTGTGGTTACTCCTGTAATCCACTGCTTGTAAACATATGATCCTGCCAATAGACCAGCGTAGGGTATTTTAAGCTGATATGAAGTGGATCTATGCCAGGAATTTTTTGTAGGAATAATTAAGTCTATTTTTCAATGTCATGCTTTGCTCTCTCTGCAGCCTCAGTTATAAAATAGTCCTGAAAATAATCTTGAACCTTCTGTGAGGAAGTAAGTTGGAAGTGTTGAAAACTATCCTACAGCAAACACAGCAAGCCTTCTTTGACTGTGTAAGCAGCCTGCTGTTGGAAATTTCCTTCAATTTACATAAATGAAGTCTGAAATTATTGTAGATGAATTGGTGCAAAGCTAATATTACCACCACTTCCCTTTTGCATTTTATTACATCTCGTATCTTTTCAGGCACAGTTTGCACTTATCTGTAGTGCTTTAAATACTGCCCTAGTGAATAAACATTTCATTTCTGTAAACAATCCCCAGAAATAGATTTTTACCGCAAGTAGTTTGTTTTTAATAACACATGCTGCCTCTTGGTGTTAGATTCCTAAAGGAACCGTAAAATGAATTTCTATCGCATCATCTGACTTCCCTTCTTTGTCAACCTTTTAACAGATGTGTTGGGTTCTCTGTAGTTGCTGGTCAGCTTCTATTTATTAAAACCGCAATCAAAACAAACCAAAGGGAAAAAAGCCACCAAACCAAACAGTGGGGGGGGGGGGGGGGGGGGTGAAAAAAAAGGAGTGCACATATAGCAAGACAGGTATTCAAAATCTAAATTGCAAATTTTGGGTCCAGAGCAATATTTTTCAAGTAAAAACTGCTGATTTCTAAAGCACTAATTTCAAACTCCTGAGTGTGGTGCAAAGGTTGCTGTTAAGAAGTCAGTGTTGTGGTTCTTTGTGGTGTCTTTTGTAGTCAGAGGGCAGTTGTCACTGCCACTGTGAGGTTGTCAGTATTTTTTCAAGAACGAACCTAATTTCTAGTGTTTGCTTTTTGTGCATTTGATGTTTTACATTTGTTTTAGTGGTGGGCTGTGGATGTGTATTGTATGAGCTGATTTGTGTATGGCATGGAGGTACTGACACAGGAGTTATGTGATGTGGACTGGGAGGAGTGTGCAGGGCCTGCTGAGTTTGAGCAGGACAAGGTGCTACCCACCAGGTATGTGAGCAACACACCAGAGGGGTGCAAGGGCCCAGAACCAAAGTTCATTTGAGGTAGTTGAGAAATATCTCCCCTCAGTATGATGGGCTTTGCCTCACACTGTTTTCTGAGCCCCAAGAAGGCTGTGCAGAAGCTAAGGTCTTTTTGCACATTTGGAACTCAGAGAAGTTATGTGAAACTTGAGCCTGGAGCTTTGAACAGTAGCCTTTCTTACCCAAACTGCATTTTGGGGACCAGGTAATTTTGCACCCAGATCCAGTGATGTGTTTATGTGTATACTTTAGATTTTGTGTTTTCGGAGAGCTGGGCACAATCGACATGATCATATTTTTTTTAATTTGGTTTTTAAATCCCCTTTTCCCCAGCTTTCCTTCTGTCAGAAACCAATTGTGATTCAGTGGTATATTGCATTTGGCACTGATGCGTGGCGAACAACTGTGAGCACTGTTGCTTGTACCTGGGAGTCTGAAAAGAGTTTCTGGATTGGGCTAATCTGGTTCTAAGGTATTTACATCAGTATAGTTCAGAGCAGAACTTGACCTATTAATATTTTGTGTGTCTCCCTTCCCTTCTTTTTTTATATCTGGTAGCATGCCATAGGTAATGTTTCCCACATATTTATAGTGGATGATATTCAGATCTCCCTTAAGGTAGCATAAAACCAACATGATTTGCCCAGAAGAGGTGGCAATATATTCAAATCTGGTTCTGCAGCAGAAAGCTCCCCTGCAGCTTGTACTTCTTTACACATTTATTTCTTGAAAACACCTAGGCCTGTCATTAGTTATCTGCAAAAATTTCAGCTATGAGATTTTTGTGAACGAAAGAGGAAAAAAATCAATTCTCTGTGGAATCATAGTGCTTATAGACGAGGATTAGACTAATGCAGATTCACAGGCAAAAATCAATATAGGTTTCAGAAATCCCTGCTGCTAACGATGGAACCGATCATGCAGTTCACAGCCTTAATTATGTATCTTCTTTATGAGACAATAGTAATATCTCTTCACATGGACATACAAGTTGAATTTAACCTTCACCCTATGCTAATTTTTTTTCATGCTGGGAAAATATAAATAAAGTACTAAATATTATTTGCTTGGTCAAGGAGTAATAAAAATGATAGACCATTGTATAATTTGTTCAAAATGATCATAATGTAGGGCATAGATTAACTTCTCCCACCTCCTGTCCTCCGCAATAACAAATATAAAGAGTATTTCCAAAGTAGTGTTGTCTATAGAACTTGCAGAATTAGGTAGAGGTTTATGGTGATTAGAATAGTTATCACTCAGATTTTATGCTTTTATGGAGCAATATTGCAGAGGCCTTGTAGTCTGAGGGTAATAAACATTTCTCAAGAGGAACGAAGGACCCATTTCTTTTAAAAGCTTGTGTGTTTCACGTGAAATCACCCCCCTTATTCTGATAGTTATTGAAGTGCTGAAATGCAGTGAAACCAGTAGGTGACTTGTAGGTTCTTGTGCATGCAGATTGCAGAATGTTGCTCCAGGATGGAATTGTCTGAAGACACATAGGATGCAGAGGTTATGCATACCCCACTACAATTTGTGTTCACCATAGGCATACTGGTGTTTGTAGCAGATGGGGCAATCCTCACCAGCTCTTGTACTGCCTGCCACACTTCATTTGAGGCATCCCAGATCTGTTGGTATTTGGCATATTTCTTTCCCCAGAAAGCACTTTCCTTCCTTCCTTCCTTCCAGTTTCTGAGTAATGTATCCCAAGTTCCACTGCATATTCTGTTGAATATCAGGTAATACATTAAGTCAAATTTCTACCTTCCCATTCTTTCCATCTCTCTTTTTTCTCTCATCCGCCCACCATGGTAGTAATTACTTCAGCTGTTCCTGCAGTGATATGTGGCTCTGCATGAAGGTGTAATCCTTCCTGTGGTCTTAAACCAGGAGGATATGTTTGAAAAGAGTATCTCGTGTGATGCTCATAGATTAAGGTGGGAGTTTTTGTTACCAGCTTCTCTGCTCTGATGCACCTGGAAAGGACAGAAATATGATTTTGTTGATACTCTGAGAGATAAGCAAGGTTTGCAGCAAGCATACATCAAAGAAACAAATTTTGCCACCTATTAATGACATCTTTGGTTTGTGTATTTTTTTTAATGAAAAAAAATATGTGAAAAGAAAGACTTGAGTTAATTTGATGTGTTGCTGAGCTGGAGATGGCATCCATTCTTTGTTGCTTCTCGGATAATGCAGCATATGGTGGTTATTGCTGACTTAAAGGAAAAAGCTCAATTTTAATTCCAGCTGTGGTCATGTGATTTTTTTTGTGACTTGCAAAGGCTGATGAGGTATGGGTTTAGAATATGGGATTTGGATTTTATGACCTTGATAGTCTCTTTAAAGGGAGCTTTAAATTGTCTGTTCTTTATAGAATGCGAGACTGTGCTGGAGCTGTAATGTTAAGAGCAGTTAGGCACAGCTGGTGTTGGTTAGGATCATCTTCTCGAGGACACTTTGCCATGTGACTGCAGAATGGAGAGAAATATAATTTGTTAGGTGTTTAGAATAGTTGAAATTAACCAATTAGGCCTGAAATTGTCATTTTGAAATGTAACGTGTTTATAACATAGAATGTGAAGGTAGGCTGAGAAAATTGGGGCTGTTCAGCCTGGAGAAGAGAAGGCTGCGTGGAGACCTCATAGCAGCCTTCCAATACCTGAAGGGAGCCTATAGGGATGCTGGGGAGGGACTCTTCATTAGGGACTGTGGTGAGAGGACAAGGGGTAAAGGGTTCAAACTTAAACAGGGGAAGTTTAGATTGGATCTGAGGAAGAAATTCTTTACTGTGAGGGTGGTGAGGCCCTGGAATGGGTTGCCCAGGGAAATTGTGAATGCTTCATCCCTGGCGGCGTTCAAGGTGGGGTTGGACATAGCCTTGGATGGCATGGTTTAGTGGGAGGTGTCCCTGCCCATGGCAGGGGGTTGGAACTCGATGATCTTGAGGTCCTTTCCAACCCTTACTATTCTATGATTCTATGATTCTATGTTTTAGCTCATGATTAAGAACTAAAATGAGGAGGGAAACCCTAGAGATGATGATAATTAAGCTCAGATGGAAGAAAGCTGTCTGGATGGAAGAAAATTACAGCTCTACATCCCTTTCAGACTAGTTTGAGTTTGCCTTGTATTCTGCCATGGAGTGGCTGAAGTTTTGGTGTTCAGAGGGAGATTTTGCTGGTTTTGAGAACTTTGTTCTTTCCAGTGTTATGCTGAATTAATAGAGGAGGGGATTTACAAAGGGAATAAAATTAATGGATAGGAACTTCAATGCACTTTCAAGTGTACTCAGCATTGTCTAAAAGAGTAAATAAAATCTCTTGACTTCAGGGATGCTTCCAGATACTTTTCCAGTTTCCTTCCTACACCTTTCAAACATCATCTTGCCACTTCTGTACTTGATTTTGCTTCTTTTCTTCCCCTTTTGTGTCTTTTTTTTTTGCATGGTGAGTACTCAGATTCTTTCTCTATTTGCCACAATCAGATTTTCCTTGAATAAGGTCAGTAACAGATTCTTCAAGGTAAAATCTGGCTGGTCTGTTGCCCTTTTTTTTCCTCACAAGCAGTATTTTCTCTCTATTTAAACTTCCATTATTGGGCTTCCAGGGTTCAGGCAATGCTTTTCTATTGTTCTTTGCACAATTTACTACATTTTCACTGTTGCTGGTTCCTGTTCAGTCTTCCCTGCAATTCTTCCAAATTCTCATCCCGTCTTTCTGTATTTTCTCTGTGGCTGGCTCCTGCGTTTACAGCTTTGAACTGTATTTTCGTGTTGATGACTTCCAAACTCCCCATGAAAACCTTTCACATTTCTCTGTTTTTTCATTCCTTGTTCTGGTTACCTCCAGCTCGGTCCAACATTGCTGTTTGTTAACATCACCATTCTCAATACTGATTACTTAAGTATGGCTCTTGATTCTTGAGCCTTTCCTCCTTTATCTTGGTAGACAAACCTTGTTGGTTCTTCCTGTGTGTACCGCTTGTTTATATTCCTGCAATAAAATGCCTTTGTCTTAGTAACTAGCTTTCTGAACTAACAGTTTCTCGCAGTTTAGTCTCTCTTCTTCTCTCTGCAGCCCTGCTCAAGCCTGTGCAAAATCTTGCTTTCTTCTTTGGTACCTCAAGGTACAACAAAGCCTGTCTCATTCTTTCCAACTTCCTTATCAGTGATATGACTGTTGTCCTTTGCCTTTTGTGCTGTTGTCCCAAAGTCCCCTCTTTTTTCTTCATCTTTCTGCTGTGTTTATTTCCTTGTTGTTTTATTTTCCCTGTCCCCTTGCGGGCATCTTCTGCGGTTGCACGTCACGTGGAAGTTAGACCAAAAGGCCTATATGGTATATGAGAGAAAAATAAAGATTTGATTAGTTCAAAAGAGGAAAACATTTTTTATTGTTTTAAGTAGTGGGTTATCTGTGCAGTTCAGGAAATTGAACATGAAATTTTCCACATTTAGAACTTGGTATTGGATTGCAATGAAGTGACACTCAAAGGTTCTTATGAATATTAATTCACATTTAGGAATAATTTAAACTCCAACTTTTTAAGATTATTCTGAATTGATATTAAAGAATCAGTGAATAGAACAGAGAATGTTTAATGAGCATGCTGGAGGTCTGCAGTGCTGGGACCTCTTCCCAATGATTTAAAATGCATTTCATGTTGATTTTTCCAAGGTTTAGGGGGGTTTATACATGAAACTGAGCCTTTTCAATGTTTATTCCTCAGACTTGGCATCTCCTTACTGCTGTTATAATGCCATCTATTTGGACTGAATACAAATTGAAAAATAAAAACAAAACCAAAGCAAAACTCGTATTTTGGTTCTAAATGCCTCAGTGGTTTACTAGCAGTATGTGCTTGCTTCCTTGTTTAGAATTCCAAGTAGTTTTGTGATTGATATTTATGGTAGAACATTTTCCTCTCCAGTAGTTGTTAGTACCGTCCTGTAGCGAGGGGAGTCCCTGCTAAGGTTTACACTGACTGCTAAAACGATGTGAAAACTATGTGGAGTCTTGTTCACAGGAGAGTTTTGCCATATGTTAATTACTTCTGAATCATGGTTAAGTTAGACATCTTCCACCCTCCCTTTTTGCAGTGTGGGTGCACCCCTATGATGGGTAGAAATGTGGTGTATCAGCTTTGTCTTAAGAAATACCAAAGCACTTCTTGGAATTGCTTCATTCGAAGAGCTGGGGGCTTTAAAAGAAATACAAAGCTATGAGCTGAAAGCGAAGTTCTTAAATTGGGCAATGTGATAGTTTCCATTTCATACCAAATAAGTTTTTATACATTCAGGAAGTAACAAATATAGCAAATAATATAAATGTATACTACTGCAAATGTTGAAACACTGTGTTAACTTCTGGCATTTGTATTGATTGGCTACCCTGTGCTTCATTCAGTTTGTAAATCTATTTGTTTATTTATCTGATTTCCTAAGGGCAATGTGATGATTTCTCTGGTCAGAAGTATTTCTCACTTGGAAAAGTAAATCAGAATAATTTAGGTTGGAGATGACCTTAAAGATCATCAAGTCCAACCATTAACCTAGCACTGCCAAGTCCACCACTACACCATGACCCTAAGCACCACGTCTACATGTCTATTAAATACCTCCAGGGATGGTGAATAATCACTTCCTTAGTCCTGAGGGCCACAGTATTTCTGATACAAGCCAGGATGCTGTTTGCTTTCTTGGCCACCTGGGCCAAGTAGCTCTCATTCTGAGCTATATACAGTAACTGCTTTGACTCTGATCCCTCATCTTCTCTAGTAATAGCTCACTTGCTCCTTCTCATTGAGTATAGAGAGAAAAAGGAACTGGAAACAGCAAAACCTTCCCTGTTCAACCTCCTTGCTTATGACGAAATGCAGAAAGGGAGATCTTGCTCTGTAAAAATTGTAAAGAGGAAGCAAATCTGTTCTTCCCACAACCTGACTGAAATTAAGAACGGAGAGGGGAAAAAAGAAAAGGCAAAGAGACAGCAAATGGGTACATAAGAAGTCCACAGGAGCTTGCTGAGGAGAAGGGCATGATAGCATCCACCTGCCTGAAGAGGGGTTGAGCGCTGCTGTAGCAGAGCTTCCTTTTCCTCCTGGTTTTGCCGGTATTGCTGATACTGATGGCATGAGTGAAAGCTGTGTGTATGGAGATGAGCCATCACCCGTTGCTTGACGATCACGCCAAGCATGGTGTGTTTGGCTCTAGCCTGATGAGGGACTCTCTGAGCAAAGGAGGTAATGGAGATCAGAGACAAGCCCTGTGCTAGTCAGTCAGCACATGTGAGGTGGGGAGATCAGTTTATTTTGCTCAGTGCATGGAGTACAAGATGAACTAAACCAGCCATCTACAGTTGCCTCATTGATACTTTACAATTAAAGGTTAATTTACTATTGAAGCCTGTAAAATAATGCATGCAAAATGCTGATATATAGATTTGTATTGTGGAATGACAGGCAACGTACAACTAAAGACAGTGCTGTCTCATGCTGCCTTTTGCCAACCATTAAAGGTGCCCATTTTACATACCAGACATGTGAATGTCGATTAAAAGGAAGCACTAAAAAATTTAATAGTTTGTTAAATGAGTATTGAAGGAATTGTTAAATTTGCTTAAGTCCATTTTGTTAATTGTTATGTATCCTTCGGGTTTACCTGATGCTACCTAGGCTGTGTGTTCTATTGTATTGTAGTATTTTTATTGTAATAATGAGTAATTTCAGGTACTACGTTAGCTGTTTCTGAGCTCAGATTCAGTGTATGTGGCACATAGTGCCTTCTGAAAACCTGCACGCTTTGCGGCAGACATTTCTCTCTCATATTTACTCAAATAGAAGTGGATATAGTGTTTTCTTCTCGATTTTTTGGTCTGACTCCTGTGACTCTGACTCCAGTAAGTAATGCCGGTTGCATGGGTAGATGGATCTGACAGGGTTGAGAACTAACAGCATGTCAGACGCATTTCTCCAATGAAGGCTATAGATCAGAGCTAGGAATCTGCTGGAGCCGGAGAGGGTGACAGGGGAATAACATCCCTTTCTCTTCCATCGACAGGGGTAATAACTCCTGGCTCTCTAGGGACAGATTGTAAAAGCCAATAGCCAGAAGCTGTGAAGCAGGGAGGGTAGAAGAATTGAAAATTAAAGGGGGAGTGAAAATTTTGTGGAAGGCTTTAGTGAGATGTTGGAATAAACCATCAAGTGTCATTCATTTAATTGCATTGTTGTTGATAGACAGGGTTCTTGGAATATTACTTTTTATTACTTTATAAAGTTAAATATTAGTAAAATACTAGTTAAAATGATTGAGATATATCATGCATGCTTTTATTTGTAGCTAGGTGTCATATTCTGTGAGAACTGCTGTTATTGAAAGTGTGTGGAAAAAATGCTATACAAGCATTGCTTTAAAATTAAAAATGTTAGTAGTAAAAATAATAGTTAATATCACTACTGTATATAGACATATTTTGAGCATAGTGATGCTGCACATTGTATACAAATCAGATCATTAATTCTAGGTGATTTATAGCTGATATCTCTTCGTATGTAAAATTTCACCTTCTTCAGTCTTTCATAGTTCACAAGCATTTAAACTTTGGCTGTGTTTGTGTCCAGAAGGAGTGTTTCAGTACTGCTAGATTTTACTAATATTATGATACCTGCCTTATACCATGAGTCTTTCATTCATTTCTTTGTGGAGCAGTAGCTTATAACAGTTTAATACAAACACCTGAAGAAGCAAAATAATAATAAAAAGGCATAGCTCCCAGGCTCTTAAGAAGCAGCAGTGCTTAAAAGCAGTGTTTTGTGTATGAGTTGTTCTTGCTTAGTTTTCAAACTGTGACTGGTGTTTAGTTAAATCTTTTACAGACTCAGTTCACTGAAGGTGACAGAAGTACTCACTTGAGCTCAATGAAAAGTAGACATGACAGTAAATTTTTCAGTCAGAGACAGGAGATCTTGTTATAGGAGTCAGTATGGGGGTCAGGGCAGAGCCTGTTGATGATTGAGGAAAAGAGAAGTAAATTCATTCTGCTTCATGCACTTTGTCAAGTGCCAGTAGCTTACCATTGAGAACTAGTCACCCGTTCTAGTCTTACGGCCCTAGAGGTCACTCATTTGATATAAATCATAGCACTGCATAGGCTCAGCAACCTATTGCCATTCGAGGTGAAATAAAAAAAGAGGAATACTTCATTCTGAATTGAAATGACTGTGAATATCCCACCACATGTTGCTGTTTAATGCAATATGTGGTTAGATATTGATCTCCAAAATCAAGTCATTAAAATGTGCAGTTTTTGTTTATTGGAATGAAGCAATTAAATGGTTCAGTTATGCCAGACCTTACCTTTTCTGATGAAAACTATTGATTTCTTGCCACAGCTTTATAAGCGACAATGTTTTTGATTACTCTTGACAAACCTCCTTGGAGTGTTAATTAAAATTGTACCAGATGAGCAGGTGTGGGAGATCATTAGATCGCCCGGATCACACACTACACTTCATATTCTGCAGCCTTGCATAATGAATAGGGCACAAGAGGGGAAAAACAATATCTTCATCAGCAGAATTAGCATCTTCTCTCTCTTTTCTTTTTTAACTAGGTGACATTACATTTTGCAGTACATCCATTTATCATCTATTGAATAACTTCTACATCCGATTAAATGCAATTTCTTTTGAAATACTGCATTGCTACACAAACACAAAAAATGAAATACTTGGCTGGTTCGTGTGTGAATGCTCATAAACTTGTGATACCCACTGCATTCTTTCGAAAACAAAGCAGAAACTTTAGGCATTTTCCTCTATAAGACATTTTAATAACATCTGCATTTTTCTTCAGCTTAACTACATGATAGTGTAAAATAGCATGAGAACTATTGATTATATCGGTTTTGAAATAGCAAATTATTTCATGATTTATTCAGTTACGATAGATTTCTTGTCTGATACAATATTAATCTGTTGATAATTTTTTTCTTACCTTAATATTATGCTAAGATAATAACCATGTATTGCATTTGTTGTACTTGTGCTGTAAAGTACATTTACAAGGATGGAATATACTACCAGTTATGAAGCCTGCTGTGATGGGCAGCTCTATCAACTAGATAATGTAAGGGGGGGAAAAAAAGGAGTTAAAATAACTAAGAAAATTAAGGATGTAATGTATTTTAGGATGGGATATTTGTTTGGAACAGCAGAGCAAAACGTGCAAAACGCTTGATCATAAAACTGTTTGGCCTGTAAATAAATAGCTTCAATTTCCATTAACGTTACAGGTGAGTCCTAGTCATGAACTAACTGAAAGCCTGTGTGGTATGTTTGTAGCTCAGCCCAACTCTTACTGAACTGGCAGCTTGGGATTTAATGGTTTTAAACTAAAAAAAAAAGGGGGATATCTGAAAAAAAGCCCCACCCAACACCCAAAATTAAGTGATAATTGGAAAAAGGTAGTGCCTGAGCATCAGCAGCATTTGGGATAGGTGTTCTCTGGAGAGGATGCAGAGCTAGACATCATATGCTCTTTGGCTAAATTGCCTTCTCTGTGCCTGTTTATCTTTCTGGAAATTATATAAAACTTCTTGTGTAGTACTTGCAGTTCCACAGTATTGCTGTATTTAGTTAATGTTTATAAAATTATTTGAAAGCCTAGTCACAAATCTGATATACATTTCTTGATGCTTAACTGACTGCATTATGCTTTCCAAAAACTCTTCAAAATGGAAATAATGTTGAAAAAAGTCAATCCTGTGTTAACTGTTGCAATTGCAGAATTACAAAGCTAGCATGTTACAAGGGTGGAAGAGGTTTAGAAGTTACCTGCACACTGGAAATATAGATACATTATTGTCTTGCAGCAGAAGTCCAGCTGAATAACTTGAGTTGTCCCATTGATTTAGGCAAGCTATATAAATGAGCTGGATGATAACTCCAGCTGGAGCAGTGGCTCCTTTACAGTATAGTAGTCTATATTTGAATATTGCCTTTTGATTGTGTTGTTTGGGTTGAATGCAGAATGTGTTGATCACCTTTATTTTTTTTTACCTGATTTTGTAAGATGTGGATATTTTTGAAGTTATGTAAAGCATTCTTTAAATTAATGGATTTACTACTTGCTGACTTCACTTGAAGACATTGCTTCTTTTCATTACATTTGAAAAGGATGACATTCATTCAAATGCGTATAATTTGTAGGACAATTTTCCATAGACTTCAAATATAATTTGGAGGCTGTCTGTAATCTTTTGAGAAGAAGGTATTTCTGTTCCTGGACTATAATTTCTTTTGAGTTGGACTAGAAAAAAGAGAAGAGGAGGTTATTTCCAAGCAGTGATGGAAATTGCCATGTAGATAATGTTCAAAGTGGATGAAGCAAGATTGATTTTCACGGGTTGGTTTAATGTGGATACCTATATAACAGCCAGTATTGCCCAGTACCCTTTGGAATAGCCTGTGTGAGAGGCTGTTAAACAAAGTGGAATGGAAACTAATGCATACTCTCAGCCCCTGTCAATGCTGAGGGATAACCTGAGAAACCTTGGAGTGTTGTTTCTTGTGTGCTACCTTTTTGGTGGATGAATAGGTTGCTGCAACAGCTTATGATAGTCAAACTTATTAGAGCTAAACTTTGCAAGACTAAGCAAGTGACAAAAAAGATTAAACAATCTAAGAGGTATAACTGAAAGAGGAAGAAGATCATATTCTGTGAGCATCTAGGGTGTATTTTCCATGTTATTCAATACTTTTGTTCCTGCTGATTTGAGATTTAAAAAAAAAAAGATGAATGAAAGTAAGATTTTCACTGTCATTCCAGATGTGTCATATGATTTATTAAATAATAGTACTTCCGGAGGTAGATAAACAGTTTTGCACTACTTGATCAGCATCCTAAGGGAAGGTGCAATGAAACTATTTCAGTTTTGTACCTTTAAAACTAAAAATACCTTTTTCGGTAAGTGAATTCATCCAAATAAGCTTTCAGATTTATGTCTTTTCTGTTTTTCGAAAGTATTAATTGTATAAAGCTGAACAGAAGTGGTGGTTATGTGAAGATGCAGAATAACAGCAATAATAATAATAATAATACTTCTCCTTTACATAATTCCTTTAATTTAAGGAGTCAAAACATTTCACAACCAGTGATTAAACATGAAATGTCCAACATGCCTGAAAGACAGTTTCAATCGCTCGCAGAGGAGGCATCACCAACACCGGTCCAAAATGCATATAACGTAGTATATTATTGGATAGGCATGGAAAAATCTCAGTGCTTCTAACTGTTGATTTCCTACTTTTTCTTCAGAACAATTACATCACTGTGTTTATTAGTAACTTTTTACTTTTGTTGCATTCAAATGGCTGTTAGCCACACTGCATGTAAAATGCGTGAAACCTGGAATCTCTCAGGATTAGTGGTTCTCTTTATTCTTTGCTCCATATTGAAAATCATTCCTGTCAGCTGATGCTTTCCAAGCTGCCTGGAAGAACTTTGGCATAGTTTTCCTAACCTTTCAAACAGTAAAATCAAAACTCTGCTTTGATTTAAAAAGGAAAAAAAAAGCTAGAGGACTTTGGCTCTGAGCCATTAAGGATGCAGGCGACTGCACTGCAGTCTGACAGCATATTCCACAAAACACTGAAAAGTTCTCCTTGGGGTCCCTGGAGTGGGCTGAGGCACTTTGCTTGTACTTAACATATATCAACTGTCACCCAACGGCAGTCAGTGTTGAACCGAACACAATGGAACATCCAGATGGTCTAAACAAAGCGAACAAATGTTCACTGCTATTAAAAGCTGTTTACATCAACTTCCAGTATTTCATGTGCTGAAGTTTATATTGTGTCACTACTGGGGTGCTTAGCTCCATCCTCAGTTCGTATCAGGGATTTCTAAACTATTGTTGCTTATGTGTTAAAATAACATTCTGAATATGCCTTAAATACACGCCACCGAACGTTATTTTTTTTAAATAGGAAACTGGTCATTGTATGCTAATCGCATGCTTTCAAATATTGTAATTGATTGTCCCATCTAATTTCCCTTTGCTTTTAGCCCAGTGTGCTCCTTCCAGCACCTCCCCCACCAAACACGTGTCAAGTGCGCACTGTGCCATTCCGGCTGCTTGGGCACAGAGCTGATCACTGCTGGACTGGACTGCCCTGCTGCCTTGGCAGGGAGTGCCACCGATGCTCGCTGGCCAGCTGATGGGGGTGTTTGTGCATAGCATAGTTTGCCTTCTTCCCTGAAAGACTGAGCTATCTACTGCTGTCTTATTAGTGATTAAGATGTGGAAGTGACAAATAGGCATTTTACATCTCCTTCCTCTGACCCTTGTGGCTGGTATCCACTTTACTGAGAGTTCAGATTCCCGCTGCCTTCTTGCTAAAATAAATTAATTTTAGGGACACAAGCTTAGCTCAGTGTATTGTTTTTCATGAAGCTGCAATGAAATTCTTAGGAAGACTGAATGAGGAAATTGTTCCAAAACAGTGCTGTATCTTGCAAGCATGGTTTCTGCTTAATTGTATACCATTCTTGAAAGAATGACCAAAAGTGACTGAAGCACTAAAAACCCCATTAATTGCAGTGTTTTTAAACAGTGAGAGATCTAATATTCTTTTTAAGTATATGACTGAAAGATCACATGCGAGCTGTTATCTATCTGCAGAGTATTTATTTCCAAAATACAAATCAATTGTTTTTTTTCAATTAATTTTAAAATGAAACCTAACCAGCCCTCCCACCTCCCCGGAGCATTAGATTGTAAGCTGTTATAGGAGCTTGTATTGGACTATTAGCCTTTTCAGGTAAGGACATTTTTCTGTGTTTTGTGACCTGTAGACCTAGCTATTACTGGTCACCATGGTACGAATAATAAAATGGGGAAAAAAGGAACATGAAAAACATTTTTAAACCACAAGAATCTAAAAATTGGCATTCACTGTTTCCTCATAATACTAGTTTTATTATATGCAGCATATGTAATTCAGCTGCTTGTTAGTGATAGCACGAACTTTCACAAAATGGACAAAACCATGCATGTTTTCTTCTGAGGGAGAAATTGTGCCACACTTTGTATGTTTTGAGTAAATAGAGCTCTGCAGCATCAAAACAGGGCTACTGTGAACACACTCTGAAGGTCTATATGGAGTGTCCTAGTGGTATTCTTTCCATGATGTTTATACCATGCAGAAGATGTTTGAAGAACTATTGTAATTCTCAGAGTTAGCGCTTTACAAAGTGGTTAGGGAAATTAGCATTCTGAATTCAGGAGGTTTCTTTAATAAGCTAGTAATATTTTTCTAAATGGTAATTTTATAATACTGCATATGATTTTTTTTCTTGTTTAGAAATAGTGGTTGTTACTCTTTAAGCCTGTTTATTGTGGTGTTGAATACAAGAGTTTGGATACTGCAAGACTCTTATTTTAGCATTGAAAAATATGATGTGATTTTAGCTGTCTCTGGAAATATATGGGTGATTGAAGCCATCTCAGTCTTGCTTGGTGTATCTAAAAAACTTATAAAATAGAGGTACTTATAATGTTTTACAGAGCTATTTTCCTTTCTGACAACAATATGTGAGCATAGTGTAATAAAAAATACTAAAATTTAATATCTGGTTTTAGTATTGAGATGGTGATATGGCAAATAGTGCTTTTTTCCTTGTGTGTTCTAGCTGATAATCATTATGTTGAATACAAGACCAATTGCTGTTTTCAGAAGCTTTGAACATGAGGTTCCCAGATCCAGATTTGGTATGTATAACTTTTTCAAGTCAGTTCCATTTAATTCTGATCTTTCATAAAATATTTAACTTCAGGCTGTTGATTTGACAGTCTTGTTTGTGGAGTTTTGTTGTTGCAGAGAACCAGAACAAACTCCCAGGGTTTTCATGCTTTTGACACTATTATTTTTTTGGCTACATGGCTGAATCTCTTTAGTGCAGTGTCTATTGTACAAAGACCAAATTCTTGGCTTTGCAAACGTCCTTAGGAATAAAGCTACTGCTGGTAATTTTCTTTGAGTTCAGCAATGCCCACATTGTTTTCAGAGATGAAGTGGCTCCTTACAGGCATCTTTAGCTGTGCAATGTAATGGAAAGGCTCTGATACATCTCTGTCATGAAAGGTTTATTGTTCACCTTCTTGTCTTTTCTGTCATTTTCCTGCCCACCAAATCCTCAAACCAGGTATACAGCACTGCTCTGTATGGATATTGTCTCCTGACAATATGGTGACAAAATTGGCTAGCAGGGCACATGCACTAGAAACACCAGTGTGTACTGCACAATGAATTTACAAAATGTTCAGTTGTCATGGGGTCAGTGCATCAGAAACGTGAAATCTATAGAAGAAGTAGAGTTGGTGACACTGGTGGGCATAGCATTTGAGACTTATTTTCTAGAAGATAAAGCTAGTTTCGTTGGAACATGACAACAAAAGAACCAAATATTATTAATCAAAAATTTATTAATTTCCGATGTTTCCATTCCAGGGGGTTTAGTACCAAAACTATAGGAAGCAGATGCATGGGGAAATGTTTTGCAATGAAATGCCCTCATTAATTTTAAGTATTTCACTAAGCAATACCTTTTTTGACCATACAGAATGATAAAGATTTTACTTTATGTAAGGGAGCCCTGAAAGGTATCAGGACAGAAGACTTCTTACAAAACCACAGCTCTCATGTTTGACAGGGGTCAAGCATTGTGCCCGCTGTAGATGAGCCGTTTGGAGCCAGATTGTCAATCCAAATGCAAGCTGCTCCATTTCCTGTTTATGCCTGTGCAGTTACACATCCTGACTCGCTCGCCTTCAGCTGCAGGTTTTTCCGCACTCCCTAGGAGATTTCTTCCTTAAAATGGTTTGTTATTTATCATTTATGTAAGCCATTGGAATTTGTTAATTCCTGTTTTACTTAGCACATGCAAAATGGTATCGTTAGCTAAAGGAAGATAATATTCAAGTAGTAAGAGTTAGTGATACTACTAATTAAATGACCTTTGCAAACTGAAAGTCTGATCAGACTATGCCTGAATGTAGAGAACCGATGCCAAGTTTACTGCTTCACAGAGGCCTGGCCTATTGTATGTCTGACCCGAGGTTATCAGCAATTAAAACCTGCTCTAGTAATTTAAAAATAAGTTTTTTGTATGTTGCTCATTTACATCATTCCATCTTTCATAAGATTAATTAAACATGCTTGCACTGTAAAGTGACATTCTCAGCAGAGCGGTTTGCTTGGTATGTTCAGGGAGTTTCTCTGTTGACAGAGATTGTTAGGACTTTTTTGTTGTTCAACAGTATAGCTCCTAAATAGTTTAGGTTGAATTTTCTATCTCCTCATGCAATAAAGAACCTGACAGTTCACAGAGTTTTGTCCTTTCCCCTTAAACTGGAGCGCAATGAGGAATAATCTGATTAATAGCCAGGTTAACCCTGTCAAGATTTCTTCTGCATTGGCTAACTCGCGCCTTTCTTTAAAGCTAAAGTTTTACTAAATTTAATGGGCTTTCTTAGACATAGCAAAAACCTTTTGTTGATTACCTACATGCGTGGCTTAAAAGCTAAAGGAGGGTAGTTGCTGAGGAAGGAGGTTGCTATTTAAGCCTTACTTCCAAGCGAATGTGGATGCTATTTGATAAAATGACTAACAATGAAACTACATATTCATGCCTCCACCTCTTTTCTTGCTTTACTGTAATTAGAAATTAGATCTTTACACATACTACACTGGTTTATATGAAAGTAACATTGAAATTGGAATGGATTTTGTTAATCTAAATGTAGGCTTTCCTGTAAAATAACTGATATATGGCATGAGCAGAGTAAGTCCAAGTATATTGAACCAGCATAATTACAAGGAAAAGGAAGAGCATTTTGCAGCTTTTCTGGAGTCATTAGTAGGAGTCGTATTTTTACTGTACTCAGTAGGAGCAGGATTGGATAGGATCTTCAGCTGGGGTCAGTTTGCCTAGTTTCAAAGTTAATGGCCATTTTGCCCTTTACCCTATCAGAGAATATAACCTGTGAGACACTGATAAAGACTGACAAAACTATGTAAGCACCTGTAATGAAAATTGAGTTCTTCCTTTGATCACTTATTCCTAGTTTGTGAATAACTCAATTAAACTTCATAGCACTATCTTTGCTTATTAATATGGTTTATATTGGCATGGTATGTATTTACTTGCTAAGGATTAATGGGTCTTAGTTTAGTGATACCACTATGAGGCAAAAAGATCTAATTGTTCCCATTTTACAGACTGAAACTAAGACACTTCATGTAGTGATTTGTGTAACCTAGTGTGTAAGACTGTTAGAGATGTGTTGAGACAAAGCCCTTGTTTTTTCCAGCCCCAACTCTGATGTGGCCTCAGCCACACCTCCTACAAATTAAGTACCAAAGATTCACACCTGACACTTGTGTTCTAAACTTCTTCCCCATTCAAAACTCCTTCGTTTCCAACAGAAAAAAAAGAAACCCAAACGAATCACCTGAAGCCACAAGTCAGCTTTGGAAAACTCATTGCAGAAAATATCATTCATATACACAACTGAATGAATTCCTTTACTCCCAAGGGATGATTATATTTAATGATAGAGTAGAGCTGAGGTTTGGAAATTTGGTTTTAATAGATGTTAAACTAATCATTAAATGTAATCAAGTTTATTTCCTACATTATTTGAAGTCAAAATGGTGGTCAGAGTCTCTTTCCAGACGTTCCCTGTTGTCTCGATAAATTTTGTCAAATAACAGCTGATGAGAGTATTTATGTCTTGAGTAAAGTGAGTATTGTTTGACTATGATTTTCTATTCTTATCATCATTTATTGTTTGCTTCTTACATTATAGGTGTACTTGATGTAAATTGCAGAAAACTGCATTTTAAACCTCTTTTCCTCAATTGTCTTTTCAGTCCACCTAAGATCATGAAAACACCCTGCAGTACCCAAGTTAACTTTACAATGGTTAAGCAGCAATTCCCTTGATGACCATGTTCACATTGTGAGATGCATCAACACACATGTTTTGTCTATCAGGCCAAAAGAATATCCCAGTAGGGCTTTTCCCCACAGTAATCAAGGGTGAAGACAGCGAAACAGAATTCCCTTCAGAGGATGCAGCAATGAAATTAACTCAACATTTGTTAAGGACTAAGGCCTGGGACTAGTTCCTTTTTGCAGTATATTGCAGTGTGACTTCAGTTTGCTATAGCAAAGGGAGCCACAGTAAAAAGTACCAGAACACAGATTCATTTAGCAAAATGCACTGTTGTGCATGATGCTCCTTAGGCTCAGACTTGTTGCTGGTTGAAGCTGGCCTGTTGGCCCTTGTCCACTCCAGCTGGGTAAACCTGCAAATCTTTGCTAAGGTATGCTTGCAGCATGTAAGGTCTCAGGCTCTAATTAAATGCAGAACACATGTACATAGCCTTTGCAGATGTTTCAGTTAATGTAACTAGTAATTAATGTAATAGGAGGTGAAAGAGTTGCTGTAAAATATTTGTGTCTTTGAAAGTTTTAAAACATGGTATTTGTTTTTCTCTTCTGATTTTCACTAATTTTTTTCTTTTATTTATAACAAAACCCCTTTTCCCTACTAGAAGCACATCAGCCTTTTCCTAGAAAAAGAACCCCGAACAACCCTGGCTGGCATAAAAGCAAATAGCCTGTGGATTTGGCAAGATAATGAACAGAAAAATTGCCATTAGTGTCTAAAGATTTCTCTTCCATTTGCAGTGGGATATTGCATTATGCCTCTAGTTGAGATATGTGAATAGTAATCTCACTTTCATGCACCTTGGCATGCCTTGCTGGAGACCGCTCAAAATCTTACTTTAAAAGCCAAACAAACAAAACCGAGGCAAACAAAACAAGCTATGTTCACAGCTTTGTTTTAAAACATCATCGGTGTATCTTTACCAAGGACCCAGTTTTACCAGCCTCTTCTTTGTGGAGTTCTCATCTCTGATTATTTGATAAAGGCTAATTTTGTCAGGTTGCTTTGCCTTTGTTTAGCTTGTTTTTATTTTTTTTGTTGCCCTAGAATTCTTAACCTTTCCATACTTTCAGTGTATTTTTATATTAGTGCAGAAATTCCCCTTCCTTCTCCTGTGGCTAGCAGGAAGCCAGCAGGATACCAATACTGCTTACTCACGGAAATTAAAAACAAAACAATAGGTAAGAAAAATAAAGAAATAGAACAAACAAGAGACACTATCTTTTCTGTTAAGCTTCATGTGTTGTGCATTGGTTGTTTAATATATTGGAGCTTAAAGTACTGAAACATCCCTGACAGAGTTTCTGCAGAATCTGGCTCCTAGTTATTTCAGTTTCTGCAGCTGGAAATGTGGTGTTCCCAAAACCAGAAGCTGAAACTAGTCCTGTCTGTGTGTCCAAAATATGGGTAAAAAAGCAGTAAGCTAGCAAGTGTAGCCTTGCATCCCAGAGTCCATTATCAAGGTGTGATAGTTGATATGGACATATGGCCTGTTTATTAACTTATTTTTCTCGTACCCCTGCAGATGCTGGCACGTATGGGACTCACGAGGCAGGCACAGGTGATATCAGGTTGTCTGGATGTATTCATTGTACCCGCAAAGTGTGAGGTCTCTCTCCTGTCAAGTCTTTCTTGAGGTGCTTGAACTACTGTATGCTCCTGCTCCCATGCAGGACTGCAGTGTGTGTCAGGGGAGCACTTTCCTTTGAGTACACCAACGCAGAGAAGAGCACCACCAACTCCTCACTACCCTGCTTGTGCTGTTCAAAATGACCCCAGTACAAAAGAAAAGGGGAAAGTAGGCTTCCATCTTTTCTCTTTCTCCTAGTGATGGTAGTGATATGAATATGTGATCACGTTGTCTATTTCTCCTTGAATCAGAATGTAGCTCCTTAGGGGGTGTCTGCTTAAAACATTCTTTTAATGCAATTACTTAATTTGCATTTCTGTAACTTCTAACCCACCCCTCCTTCACAACATTGATTTCAAGATCTCAGTCTTATATTTTCTTCCAAAGTTGCATATCTCTTATTTTCTTAATTCTGTACTCCAAAGTTCATCAGCACCATGGACATATGGTCAGAGGCTTGTATCTAATTCTACTCTAGACAATAGGATAAATAGACTTCTCCATTTGCCACTGACACGTGTGTGAAGAACAGCTCATAACATGATTGAACTCCATTGATTTTTCATAAAAGTTTAATAAGATGATACAGGTCAAAAGCATTGCAAAATTTGCAATAAATTCCTGTGGTGTTCTGAACAAGGCTTAGTGGGGAGGGCTGAAACCATAGGATTTTAAATACATGTTGAATTATACAGAGGGTAATGGGGACTCGAAACTTGTTTGTTAATAATTTTGAACATTAGACTTCAGATGATTATAACATTGCATAGCTCTCCTTGTTTATGTTTTGGTTTTATTAACAGGTGATTTGAACATAACTGCTTTAGTAGGCAGCAGATCTCAGAAAAATACTTGAATCACTCCCCCAAAAAGGAAACCTCAGATCTACATGTGAGTGAACAGCTTCTTTTTTTCCCATTTTCCTCCGAAATAGTTGGTGAACATTGCATGAATGCATTCAAATCAGGTGAGGCCCCAGCTGTGCTAGTGTTTAACCAAGTCCAGGGCACTGTCTAATCCCTGAGCTGCTTGCAGTACAAGTTAGATGATGTTTAAAAATCATCTGGGCAAAATGCAGCCAGTGGTACACCAGTTACAGATGCGCTGTGGGCTTAATATACAGAAAACACCTCTGCAGAAAGCATCAGCAGCTTCTCCAAGTGCTTGGAGGTTGTCCCTACGTCCCATCCCCTCCTCTGTGCTGCTCTGGGAGCTCTGACCGCAAGTGGGGAGGCCTTCTGTGACACATCGCTGCTGCCATGCTCATGGCTGCAAGCCAGAGCTGCCGGCTGAAGACTGCGGGCTGAGATGTTGTCCCTCAGGACATGAATTTTTAACGAGCAGCAAAACGTTTTTATGGCTTAACTTTGTTCCCTGGGCTCACAGACTGCAGGGGAACAGGATGTTTATTGTATGTGCGAAGGCTGTTCCCACTGAAGAGGCGCTGTGCCTAGGGTGGTCACAACTCCCTTCTGGTCCTGCACCCCCATACCTTGTAGTGGTGGTGTGGTGGTGCAGGTCCTGAGGACCTGCAGTGGGAATGGGCGTTACACCCGGAAATTCTGTGCCTCACTGCCCTTATTTCTCTTTTCAGCATCAGGAGGCATTTTCTTCTTTCCTCCCATGCTTAATACTTGCCTTTTCCCAGTGCTGGCAGGTGTGTTGTCTGGTTTTGGTCTCCACACTGAATTCCACGAAACTCGGTGCAGCTCTGCTCAGGAGGGAGCAGCATGAGGATTCAAAACCTGGGTTTGGTCCTTGACTCTGAAGTACCCCAGGGCTGATTCATTCCCTTTGCCCCTCTTTATCTCCAGCAATGGTTTAGGTGCTGTTATTTTCTAATTAGTATCTCATAATTAAAGTATGTTTTCATATGATTTCAATTTATCCAGTAGCTATGTCAGGCTCTAGATCTTTGCACAATAGCTATTGCTACTAAGACACTGTAATTTGTTAGTACTTGAGCAGATGATCTGTTCTACATTTCCTTCATGCAGTTGAGTCTTGATGATGTTTCCATTAGTATTTGTTCTGATAGAGTATTTATGTTAGCAGGTTTCAAAGCTCATCATCCTGGAGAGAGTGGTACTTCAGCTACGTCAGCAAACTATGGTGGCTCACAAAGCTGAAAGCATCTTCTGAGCTGGGCATGGTCCCAGGAAAAGGGTATGGAGGACAGGACTCTGTTGCCCACTGGTGGGTGGACAGTGAAGGTCTTGGCTGCTGCCTCCTCTCTTCACTCCAGTTCTGCTAGCAGGTGTAGCTGGAAGGACAGGGTCCTATGGACCACACAGCCTTGTGATGTGTGTTGAATAATGCACTAGGTAGGAAATGAAAATGGTTAATTTCTGTTCTGCACTCCCAAAATTATGCCATAGCTTTCCCCAGAGTCACTCAGGTTGGATAGGTTTTGTTCTCTCCACCCACCCTGCTGTCTCTCAAGGGGGGGATTCACCTAGAGGAAATATTTTGGGAACCCACAGGGGAGAGGGACTGTACATATGCAGAGCACTGGGGGTTTTTTCAGGTCTGTTATCCAGCAGTTGATTTTATACATAAGCAAAGTTATTTTTGTGAGGCCTTTCCCACCCTTTGAAAATTGAGCACCTCTTTCTGAGGGTTTTTTGGATACATTTTTCTCATGAATCTCTCATTCTGCTAATGTGTGGGTTTTTTTTCCTTCTCTGCAAAGACTTGTGATTTTCAAATGTGTGTGAGCAGCATTTATCCCCCCTCCAGTAATATTATGACTAATGTTTTATGCTTCTGAAGAATTCAGCACTGTGGGAAAACATAGAATGCTGTGTACCAAAGAAACAGAAGAATATTGATGTATTCAAATGAAGGGAAATAAAAATTGAAGCCAGACTCACATTTGCCTGTAAATTATTAGAATGTGTACAAGTGTAATTTAATAGAGAATAACTTCACTGTAGCCTAGTAATGGCATATTTTATTCTGCATGCAAAGAATAAATGTGTTTTTTCTTCAGAAATAGAGTTGATCTATTAGGCAGGGAAAGCAGTGTCTCCTAAAGGTTATATTATACCATTGGAAAACAGTAATGTAGGGAATCTTAGAGATAAGACTACAAAAAACAAGCTGACATTCATAAAATTGGCTTATTTATGTATAAATGGATTTCTTTATAGGGGTTGAGTGTTTTTGTCTTTAGGCAGTGATTCAAGGGATGAGCTCTGAACTGAGGATGCAGTTAACCCTAAAGACTCAGGAAACTGTGAACACTGATTTCTTTCGGAAGCCTTTGTGTGTAAGGCTCTGTAGCCCCAAAGAGCAACCAAGTGGCTTTCATTGGTCTTTTGTCTTTATTTACCATGTAATTTGCACAGTCAGTTGTTTGTCAGGGTGTGAGGCACTAGCCCGTGGAGTGACGGGCACCTTTCCTTGTTCAGCCCCTGTGCGGAATCCCCTTCTGCCACCAGTCTCTGAAACAGGTCTTGGGCTTCTGCTATGCTGCCTCCTGTGACAGTCTGAATGCCTTGCAAGGTCCGTTAGGAGAGGGATTAAAAAGGGATTTGTTTGTCCCTCAAAATAGGGGGAAGCAAATATCAAAATACCCGAAAGCTTGTAAGACCTTGTCTGAAACTTCAGATACTCACCGTTACTGCTCACCATTACTGATGCTTCCAAGGGCCCTCTGTTCATGCTCTAGTTTCTGCTTTTGTTTATGCTAGAGGAGTGACATCAACAGAGAGCCATGGGTCTGAAATGTTCTGTTGTTGATATTGCTTGGGTTTAGGTTTTCTGAAAGATTTTTGGGGAAGGCACTTTCCCCTCCATTTATTTTTGTTTGGGAGGAGTCTTTTTCTCTTATTGCCGTTTTGAGGTTTTTGGTTGTTGGTTTGTTTGTTTCCTTTTCTGTTTGTTTCCAGATGATAACTTTGTTTTCTCCTTTCTGTCTTCATTTTAAAGCCAGTAATTTATTTTAGCTTTCGTGCTCTCTCTTCTGTTATGTTCCAGTGTGTTTTCTGGTTTTGACTTTTGAGCTTATGCAAAATATCCCTTCCTGAGTCAGGCGTGCATGCATAACTGATTTCCTTTGTAGACATGCAAAGACTCATTGGTCAGGCTGGTTTTGGTGTGGTTTTGGCAATCATGCAAGAAAACATCTAGAGGAAACCTACATATCATGTGTGAACAGTGGAATGCAGAGTATGCAAATAATTTCTTTTATGTCAGAGAAATTAGATTGATTTATTTGTCCAAGCATTGCCTGTGATTGGTGTTACTGTCTGCACTGACTACAGTCTTATAGTGTCATGGAAAGACGTGATACAGATGATCAGTTAAAGTTTATCCTAAGGGAATTGGAACAGGGTGGAAGACCTCTCTTTCTAAGACAGGTCTTTTACTCTGTCCTTCTGCAAATAATCTCTGCTAGTAATTTAGCATACAGCTTACTAGTACGAGTCTATGTTCTATACTGCTGTCATGAAATGAGTATGCTGTGATGTATTAAACTAATGTATCATAAGCTTTGATGATGTATTAATGTAATACATCATTAAGGTGCCATTGCTCTTATGCTGCATTACTCAGAACATTACCATGTGGTTGGGTTAGCGCACAAGCATCTGTGTGTATGAAGTAGTGGTTCTATACCTAAAACTACAGCGAAACTTAAAATCTTGTATGTGCAAGAACAAATTAAGAAGATCTGAACACCAGGGGTTTCTGAAGAGAGGGTTGAGCTAGGTGGGGACTGAGGTCAGAGCTGTTTGCTTGTAAAACTGCTGTCTGAATGTACAGCAAATAGGGGAATGGAAGGAGAAACTATGGAAACCAATAGCAAGTTTTCATTCTCTTTCACAGAATAGCATGATATGTGCTATTTTACATGAATGAGTTCACATTTTTCCCAAAAGTCTTGACTTGATTTTTTTTTTCAGGATACTTTTTGCAGTTTTCCCTGTACCTTGCAATTTACTGTCATATTTTCTGGGAAAATCAGGTTGAGCAGGTTTTATGCAGACAGAACAGCTTTTTTTGCATTGTGTATGTCAGACATTTCTGGTTTCAAAAAGGAAAGCAGAATAAGTTCTGGTAAGGAGTGGCTTTCTTTCCGCAAGGTTTGTTTTTACTATGTTTCCAGACATATCCAGTTTTGGATGACCTTTGCAGAAGGATTCTCAAGCAAACTGGAAAATCCCCCTCACCCCGAACTGGGAATCAGACTGAAACAAAAGGTATTGCAAAACATGTTCAATACTGATGATGATGTTAAATATTCATCTTCTTGTTTTGTAACAAAAATACTTTAGGTGTTAAGTGTGTATTTATCCATATGAACCTTCTATTTGTCACCTTTAAATGCACTGTAATGTGATGGATGTTACAGATGTTTTTGGCTGCATGTGTGTCCTTAAATGGATGGTATTTATTGCCTGGTTTTGTTGTAAATCCAGCTCACAAATGCTTCAGTCTTACGTATTTACCAAATCTAAATATTGGTGTTTGACCTAATTTATCTCATTTTTGCTATTCATGCAGCTGGGTGCAAGGTGTGCCCATTATTGATATATTTTTTCCTCGATAATATTTAAAAACAGAAGGATGCAGAGGCACATGTAATATACCATTCTTTGTTGAACCCCCTGAGAGCGAAGTTCAGGAGCATTTCCAGGTACTGAAAAAAAACCTTTCCAGTAGTAATTGCTCTTTTGTTCTTCATGATGAGAGGTGTAAAGTATCCAGTATAAAAAGCTGTGTTTCTCTGGTTTCATCCTAAGCAGTATTTGCATAAATTTACCCGGTTTTTTACATCACAGTTTTCTTGACCACTAGATGGCATTGGCATTGTTAGTGTAACTGGGGGGGAGACGGAGGATGCTCAAACCTCCTCCTTTCAGTGGCCCCCATCTTCCTTCTTGCCATTCCAGAAGCCCAGCCGGATGAGAATATTGTCAAGTACCCAGAGTTGAGACCATACCTTGGCTTTGCATAACATTTTTTGTCTTACTTATGAAAGCCTTGATGGAGAGCTTAAAGAAAATTTTGGGAAGCTGGTTGTGAGAAGTCATTTTCTAGGAAAGAAAAATATGATGAGGAAAGTTACATGTAGAAAATGGTTCTAACTGTTTTTCATCTGTCACTTTTTTGATGTTTTTGAAATTGATATTCCAGTGGTGTGCTCCAGGTTCAGGACTAGGTAGCTGGCTGGTAAGTTGGGCATCGCATCCTCCTCCCTTAAGCAGAAAGGGAATTTATACCACAGGCTTGTTTGTATTTAGTTTGGGAAACAGTGAGAGTCTTCTACTAACCCGTGTAATACTTGAGGAGCATTTCCTTGGGTGAAAGTCCTAGGAGAGGTTTTTGCTGCTGGGTTTGTTACTGATACAGAAGTTCTTAATTTTTAATCAGCTTTTGCTAATTAAAATTAAGGCAGGAGGTGGCATAAGAATGAAAGTAACAGAGCCTGAAAAACTGAGGGGCAATGAAGTAACTGAACTCTTTCATGTGGGTAGTAGCAGAGAAATATGTGCTGTGTCCTGCTTGCTGTTCCTTTATTAAGCATTAAATCTTTTCAAACACATGTTTTGGTAGTAGCTAAATACTCAGTCAGGTCAGGGCTTTGTTGTGCTAGTGATAAACATACAGCTTCCTGTGCAATGAATGAAATTTGATATAAAACAAAACACCACTATCATATAGATAACATCAGTGATATTATTAGAGAGCAGTATCTCCCCATTGTAGGCATGTTGTATTTCAACCTCTCTGAACACAAAAGCATTCACTGCTAAGGCAAGGTGATAGAAAAACTCATGGAAATGGTTTGACGTTGCATATTGCTTCTTCACTCTCTAATGTATTGTATCGGCCAACGCTGGAGTGTGAGCGCACTGTTCTCAGTACTTGAAATTCATTACTTTGAGGGAGAAAAAAAAAGTCATAATTGAGCTGTAGGAGCTGTGCTCTGTTGCTTTACCCTTTACTAAACGATACGGCACCAGTCAAGTCAATCCATTCCATACGGGTGTATTTGAAATGTCAAGTGTCCCTCTGAAATGGAGATTCCTGTCTGAAGAAGTAATAAACGTAAAGCATATGGGGGCCCTCCCACAACTTAGTTCATCAGGAAGCTGTTGGTAGTGTCAGAGAAGAGACTCCTTCTTACCTGTGGCTGAGGTCCAAAGGAGAATTTTCTTAGGGGTGTACATCCAGATTAGTCTCCTTTCTCCAAGGAAAGTTGGAAGCTGTGTTCCAGCTCCCTGTCTCTTCTCCTGCAGCTGGATTTAGTTAGTACATTGTCAACACCTCTCTTTTAAATGTTGTTAACCAACTCATCACCATTCATTCTGCTTTCACAGGCTTCATGTTTCTAAAACACTTGCTGTGTGGTGACTTCCTTGCCACCCATGGCTCTTGGCTGCAGCTGGGCACAGTCATTCCCTGCTCACTGTCCTGACCAGCGCTGGCAAGGGCAGCCAGTCTTTTGAGGGGAAGTTTCAGAGCAGAGGAGGTGGGATAGGGGGAAGAGGCTGGTGGCCTCTGTGACTACTTGCTTGGAGATACAGCTGTAGTAATGAAATAGCTAGTCAGCAGCTGCACATTGGCCAGCTAATACCCAGTTTTCTAGTGCTGGCTATGCTTCATGTAAAGCTGAAAAATCACAGCTAAGTGTTCTCGTTGGATGCCGAGTTAAGCCTGAGCTACGCTTGGGGGTCTGGGGTGCGGAATTAATAAGACAAAGGTTAGAAGAAGAGTGAGAAGCACAAACTTCTGGTAACTTTATAGGGGATATTATCTCACTTTTGGAAAGAAATTGTATTACTGGTATGTTTCAATGGATTTGCTGACTCCAAGGTGGCAGTGGATTTGGAGAGTGAATTCTTGAAAAATCAGTGAAACTCTCAGCACTGCCATCATAAAAGTACAACGCGGGTCCTGGCAAGTTTTGTAGCATAGATTTATTGATGCCTGTGCTGGTTGGACATGCCAATGCCCCAAGTAGTATTGCATCTCTGACAGTGGCAGCATGTGGTCTCACTGAAAATGCCTTAAGTTGTTATGTGTATGACTAGAAACTGCCATGTATCCCTCTTTAAAAAGAGAGGCTGGTTTTGGAAATCGAAAGAGCTCATTTTTCTATCTATTAGCTTCACAAGGAGTTCCTTATAACTATAAGCACTGACCCAATGAGCCAAGTACCTCCATCAAACTTTTCACTTAATGATGTCTTTTATTACAGTTCAGCAACCCAATAGACTCAGTATCTGCATGATGAGCTAAATGCCTTCGAAAGCTCAGCAGTAAAACTTTCTGCACATCAAGTGCTGTTGAAAATGTCCTCCCATGACTTGAGTAGGCTTTTTTTAATCTATATATATAGTGTAGCTTAGAAGAAATTACACAGTAGCAAAACACATCATGAGAATCAGTGGCTACAAATCTACAGGTATTAATTAAAGATCAGTGTGCTCAAGAGAGATGTTTTGCAGTGTCCATATTACCAAGCACGTCTGTGCTCTGAACTTCACCAAATACAGAATGAGACCAATTCCTAAACTAACTGCTAAGTTTTATCTTTGGAGGTGATTGTTCTCTTAAATGCAGTTATACCTGGGTTGCTTTTCTTCTTTTTCCTCCTTTTTTTTTTTCCTTTTCTTTTTAATGATTCCATGCAATCTTTCTCCCTCCTAGCTTTTGCAGGAAAACACATTCTTGGATTGATTAGCTTGTGGAGTTTACATTTTGCAGTCTGTTAGAGTGACCAGGAACCAAAACCACTATGTTATGTGAATGGGCTGTGGAAAAAAGTCTTTTGTGTAATAGAGTGAACTGAAAGTACTCAGTCGTTTTCAGCTTCCTTCTTTGCTCTAATTGGAATGAATTCCTTTGCATTTCTGTTGTAGCTTTGCATGGCTTCTCCAAAAGCCTTGCCTTTTAACTTTTCCAGTCTATCTTATCTGTGCAACAGGCCTGCTAGCTACCTTTTAACAGCTCAGCTTGTAAAAGAAGGATGATTTCCATCAGCAATATATTGGCTGTTCCCAATCACATGTGTGCCATGCATGCACTGTTCATAAACCAGCCTGGGCTGGGGCACAGTGACCCTTTTGTAGTTCCTGAGGTATATGGTGCCTACAGGGATGAGGCATGGCAAAGGTCTAACACTCAAGATTTTTAGTTCTGGGGAAGATCAGATCCTTAAAATCAGTTTTGTAGCAAGATCAGTTTCTTGCAAAAGGCCCCACTTAGTTTTACGTTAATAAAAGGTGCGTATTTGGCTTCATGTCAGAAATACGCATTGAGAGAGTTTGAAAAACCTTTGAAGACCATTACAGCTGTAATTGGTGTGTTTTGTCTTGGGTGGAGATTCTGAAAGGTTTATTTCGAGAGTATACACTCTTAAGGGCAGGAACTGTTACTCATCTGTGTTTGGAAAGCAGCACCAACACAATCTGGATAACAACAATACTACAGAAGGCTGAAAGAACAATTAAAAAGTGGAAATAATGACCTAAGGGAGGAGGGAGGAACACTTCACTTAGCATGCTGATGACTGCGTATCATGTGTTTGGGGAAATCAGAGGGGAGAGAGAGACTGAGAGTTGTTAGGGAGGCTGATACTCTCAGAAGAAACGTTGAAATCTCTGCTTGTGTTTGAAATGATATCAAATAACTTGAAGAAAAATCCTTTGAAACGGAAAGAGGGAATTTGTCCTCTTTTGTGTTTCTTCCCAGGAGAGCTTGCCTTGTTCTTCGGTTCTTTCTCTTTCCTTCCTTAGTACCTTGGGACAGGGGGAGTTTGTCAATAAAGCACCATCCCCAAAGCCAGGCTTTATTTGTGAATGCAGGAGATCTGCACAAAAGCTGCCTTCTGCCTCTTAAATCCAGCATCGCAAGGCTGCCTCTCTGTAGCAGCATGGGTGCCCTTGAGGAAGTCTCCCACCAGTAACACCTCGTGTCCTGATGGCACTTATCAACTATTTCTCATGTTTGTTATGGGTTTCAAATGTTATTGTGACAAGTAATCATGTTTCTGGAACAGCGCAGGATGTAGGTCAGCCTTGGCTGTGTGTTATAGGTGGGAAGAACAAAGCAGCGCATCCTGGGGATTTTCCAGGATTACAGAGGAGTTTGTGACTGAAAAGAATTAGGGATTCCTGGGTTGTCTGCTCTGGATCTCCAGGAAGCATCTTTCATATTACTGATTTGAGTATTACTGTATTACCGATCTGAGCCTCAAATGCCTCATGACTAACAGACCTATTGAAATAGAACAGATTTTTTTTAATGGGGGTAGAACTTTTTGCCCTTTTATCTGTCTTCTGGAACACATGTGTTTGTCTGTACATGGGTTTTTTTTTTCTCAAGTAATTCTTTAAACTCCAAACAAATTATAATTTTCTTCCTGGCCACACTAGTGTGTATTGTATTACGGCTTTCATGAGAAAGCATTAAAACAAAGCAGAACAACTACAAAGTGATTACCAGGAAGAAAACAGGGCTTTTCTAGTGTCCTTGGCCTCGATTTTATCACCTTAAAGTGATCACTTCCTTTCTAGAGCTTTTTTCTTGGTTTGTGTACATTATTTCTGTGTGCAGTTATTCACATGAAATCAACCTCTGAATGGTGCCAAACTGTAAATTTAACATATTAGGTGAGAGGTGAGTCTTGGTGAAGCTCATGGCATCCGTGCATGGATCCTTTAATAAATCAATTGTAGTCTAAATATTTGAAAATATCTGTTATTAAAGATCTGCTGTTTTTTCACAACTCCCGTGCTCCATAAATGGACAGTGATTCTGCATTATTAATTACTTCCAAGTATATTAATTGGGGAAAATAGTCCTAGAGCAGCAGTCTCACTAAACCTATCTCTATCTATTCACAGGCAAGCAGCCCCTATACTATCACACAGTCAGGCTGTGCAGCAAGCACTCCTGTTGCCTCATTGGAGTTGTTGCTCCATCCTGAGCAAAACATTACTGAGACACTGTTGATGGTGCTCTGACAGACTTCCTCGGGATCCTGGCACAGCAGGTGAGGTGCCAGCCGGTCTTGCTGACAGCAAGGAAAGGTATCTTGGATCTGTCACCTGAGAAAGTGCAGTGGGTTTTCTTTCTAGTTTTCTTTTTCACTGCAGGACTCCCAAGGGTCCAAGTTTTATACATTAGAAAAAACCTATAAACAAAAAAAACTAAAAAGAGAGATTTTGTTCCCTTTTCTCCTCTTGGCAAAGGCTGTTTTCTTGGTTGAGTATTGTGAGGTGTGTTGGAGCAAGATTGTCTTGAAAATATTTAATCCTAGCCCTGATGCTGCTCCTCTATTTAGATTCCACTGTTAGTATTTATGTGTTCTTTTTGAACTGAAATTCTTGGATGCTTCCTATTTTCCCTCTGAAAACAATGTTTGGTAAGAATGGTTGGTTAATTAGGTCTGTAGAGCTGGTCATTGTAAGCTAAGACATAGGGGACTAACTGGTGACCTTGTCTTGCTTTTGGCTGAGGTTTCTTCAGCTTGATCTGACCAGGTCCAGGAGTGCTTTCCTGTTTTGACATTTGTGGTCACTTTGCTGCTTCAAAACACGCAGACAGTACCATGTTCTTGACTGTTCTCCCTCCTCAGCATGTTGGTAACTCTCCCCAAAATCTTGGTGAAGTTGACTTGTGAGTTTTGTTTGTGATAGAAAGTAGAGGAAAATTAAAGCAGAAATATGTAGCATGAATTGGGGTGGAGAGAATCTGAGTGGAATGAAAGGATTGGAAAGACAGCAAGAGGTTCACATGAAGAACGGGGGCTGTCACTGGGGAGATTCAACTGGTTTTCAGTAAAGTGAGTGAGCAGAGGAGGAGGACTAAGAAAGAAACAAAAATCGTGAGATGTGGCCCAGCCCCACCTTCTCAGGACGAGCACCTCAGCTTCAGCATCTGAGGTTCTGTATGCAAAGACAGGCAGGGCATTGCAATTGCAAACCCAGGTATTGTGGGGCTCATGGAACGTCTTCTTAGGGAGAGTAGGGCATTACTGTAGAATATTTCCACTGAATTTGCTGAAGTGCAAAACAATTTGACACAGTTCGTGAGGCAGCTACAGTGTTTGAGTTTGAATAAAAACTTACTTCAATAATAAGCTTCCTTTTTCAAAGCATGAGTTGAATGAATTGATTAAACATATTCAATCAATTATTCCATGCCATGGATTTTAACTGAAATTTATATACATAGTAAGCCCAAACTATCCTTATTAAATGAAAATTAAAACCAATATCACTTACTGTGGCAGGTCTCTAAAATACATAACTAATAATTTATTCAGGCCTTGTTAATACTTTAAAGCAATGATAATAATCCAGCATATTTTATTGATTTTTTTCCTTTAGATTAAAAGTTAATCAAGATTAAATATTTATGAGACATAAATATCCTCCTGTCTCCCCCATGTCCATGCACTTACTCTTTATTTTATTTTGGAGCTATTCCTTCCCTGTTATCTCTTTGACTTTTTACTATGGTTTATGAGCTGATGATAATAGACATTTACAATACTCCATATTTCTTACTGTGGAATTCAAATGCAGGCAGTCCTTCTCTTAACACGCAGTTGTAATGTGCTGCTTTGCTATAGGAAGAACTTTTCTTCTTTGATACATGTAGGTTGCGATCAAGTTGTAAAAAGCAGGGCAGCTATAGTGATGTAGTGCAAGATATAAACACCACAGTATTGATTAGGAAGGCTTGCCTCACTTCTCTGCTTACATGAGTGGAAGATGTCACTGCCAAGCAGGAATCAAGCCATGTGGATGACTGAAGCTCGGTGTCCCGGGGGAGCGGTGCCTCCTGAAATATTTTATACTGGAACAGAAGTACTGGATGTTTGAATGTGCTTTAGGAATTCCCATCAGTGGCATGTGGCATGTGTGCATGTGTCTGTAGGCTTGCCAGCAGCTACTAAATGGCCGTCAGCAGTTTCTGTTGTACAAACAGTGGCTTGTTTGGGGTCCTTCCCACAAATACACTTTATTCCCTCTGGTGCAGAGTCCCTGTTTTACTATATAATTGCAACTGACAGCCTGGATTGGTAGTATCCAGCAAACATTCAGCAGCATCAGTCACGGCATGATTGATGTGAATGCCGCACAGGGAGGCTCTTGCTCTGTGAAGGTTTTGGTTTGCAGCAGCTTGACAAACGGTGTTACTGGAAGGGCCTTATCATCCTGCATCTCAAACTGAGAGTGACTTCATCAGTTCACAGGGAATTTACTGATTCTGAAACACAGGAATTGCAAGATGTGAATGGGCAAAACTGTAACTCCAACACTAGGTTTTTCTGCTGTTTGTTTCAGCCTGTGTTTTATTACTAACTAAAGTTAAAACCTGTAGTCCATACTGAAGCAGGACACCAGTAAAGTCTGAGCAAGGCAGTACAGCTGAGCCACCATGAATACAGACAGTACCAGTAGTCTGTATTCCACCATCTTGCTTTACCTTCTGCATGAATTGTCCATTTGGGTGTGCAGAGGATGTTCATAGCAGAAGCTGCCATAGGTTCAATAGTCAGTCTAGGACTAAACGAATTTACAGGATAGGAAATAGGGGTCAGAACCTTCCCGGGGCAATGGTGAAAACTCAGCTAGTATTGCAAGTCCATAAATTGGAGAGGGTATTGTTCTACAGAGGAGAAAAGCGAGGTTTGGAAAGCACGTTTGATTAAGGGAAGCTTTGTCTTATCCCAGTGATGTATGCTGGACCAGATTATATCTCTCAAGTAGCTTCTTACATTGGTCTCTTCAGTTTGGGCCCACTGACATCAGGGTAGGCATGTCTGTCCTGCATCTGAGGGTCAGGCCCTCTTATGCCTTTATCATTTAGCAAAGGTTTTTCATACTGCTGGCAAATTGCCTTCAGAAAATGAACCTTTTCTCCACAGGCTTGCAGGCAACTGGACTTGCACAGAAATATTTGGGCTTAAGCCAGCATCACGGGGTTATATAGCTCTAGGATCTGATGCTCCTAAAAGTTTATCTGTAATTTTCTTGTCTTCCTGTTAGTTTCCTGCTCTGTATCTGCCATTCCAAATTCCAGCTGATGCACCTATAGAGAATTTCCTTTAAAAGCAACAGCAACTATATTGGAGAGGGTAGAAATACTATTAGAACTTTTGTGATGTACCTAGACTGTGGGCTTCAAATTTAGGGGTTAATAGAAAGTGTTTTTCAGTATTCCAGGAAATTGTCAAGATCACTAAGTATTGTACTGACTTGACCTGTGTTACACTGAACTCACTCCTTCCATGTTTCCAATAAAAACATACAGCAGATTGTTCCAGAACCAGTGTCAAACTCAGTTAAAAATAAATCCCCTTGTTATTTAAATGTGTAGTGTATATGCTAAATATATCACTCCAAAATATATCTCGTAAGGAAACCTACCTAGAATACATCAACCCTGAAATCTCCCCTGGATCCTAGGCAAAACCATACTTTTCAGTTATGATTCTTAAAAGTTAAGTAATCTTTCTTCACTTGTGAGCCTCCTAACCCTATTTGTTTTATTCTGTTTCTATTGCAACACTGAACCAGCTTTGCTTCATTCAAGTGCAGGATTTGTAAATAACTAATTATAGCTCTGTTTTTTCCCCTGGAAGCGTTAACTTTTGGCACTTCGGAGAACAGCCCCTTCTCTACTACCAGACAGTTGAGGGGAAGCGGTGGACACAGTCTCTAAACAGTAGGGTACTGCTGACAAGCTGTCTTGGACCACTTCAGCTCCGTGTCTGGAAGTGGCAATCAGATGAGCCAGAGGGCAGCTTTAGGAAACTGTTTTTCTCTAGTAGCAGTAACATCTGCCTCCTTGGCAGCCTCTGCTGGCACTTGTGTTGGAAGCTGTGGGTTTGCCCTTGGCCCTGCCATGTATTTACATTGCTGAGAGGTTATCCTGAGCTTTGCTGGATCCTGTTACCTGATTTTCTTTTGTTCTGTCATTTTCCCTCTCTGATGCTTTGGTTGCTTAACTCTTTATGGGTAACATGTAAAGCAAAAGTTAAGTGTGCAGTAGGGGATCAAAGGTACTAATTTGAAAGTATTAGCTGGTAAATTCCTTTTTGATTGGAGGTTAAGCTTTTCTAACCTGTTTAGCTGTAATTATTTGGCTTTATCCTAGGCAATTTCACCATCTCTCTCTGAGCTTTTGACGGTGCTGCTCTCTACGTTTGTGTCTTGCGCTCTGCATCAAATTCTCCTTGGTGTTCTTTATTTCTCCTGCATTTTACTCTCCTTTTCTGAGTCACAGATTTTTGACTGGTTCTTCATGTCAATGGAATGATGTTGTTATAAAGACAATTATAAAGTAATCAGCACGGGCATATCAATATTTATTGAAATACTGAAAAAAAAAATAATTCCATTGGCGATGGGAAACTCCTGGCAAGAACTGACATGACAATATGTATTTCACCAATACAGTAAGAGAACTTCAACTTCAACAAGTAACTCACTGCACATTCTAAGAGTTGCATGGATTTAAATCCAAGGCAGCTGCAGAACATCTGTAATACAAATAATCAGACTTTACGGATTGTCTGTTTACAAACACAGAACAACTATAATAAACCAGCCAAAGCCAAACCCTTTGAATTTTAGTCTGCTTTTACTAATATGTCCTGTCATCAATAAGGCAGTCAGAAGTAAATGTCTGGTTACAAAGTAGTTAACAATTAACATGGGGGGAAGTTTGGTGATTTATTTATTTTTTTTAATATTTTTTTTGTTCGTGTACTTTGGGCAATCTGCTGCGATTCGTGGAACCACAGATGGGGGCAAATATGTGCTAGTTTATCTGAGATTGTTTCCGTTAAACTGTACAGGAAATTGTTCCTTTCGTCTACATCCTTATTCTGATTCTTTTGTCCTGTACATAGATAGTGGTGCTGTGAATACAGTTAGCAACACGTTTTTAAAGCTTTGTCTTAATATTGAGTGAGATTCACTGTAGCATCTCAACAGGAAAGGAAGAGAAAATAGGGAATGCAAACGTTTGAGGTGTGCTCTGTTTTTCTTTCAAAAAGGAAAGAATGACCACGCTTATCTTGTACACATGGGTAAATGTATTTCACAGCCACCGGCAATTGCCACCCGCACCTTGCTTTCTGTTAATTTAGGTTTTTTGATGTAGACTGCTGTTATTTAAATAACTCTTGTGTGTCTGCCATGTGGGATGACTAAGGGAGCGGTGCTTGGTTTTCTTTTGGTCCGTAGGACAGTACATGTGTTCTGTGGTACAAGACAGGCATCTAGAAGTTGCAGACACTAGGCTTTGTTTTGTTTGTACCCTATGCATGGACAGAATATTAGAGCCGATTAATACAGGTGATTAAAATAGTGTGCTTTGTACTAATTCATATGTGATAACTGATGTCTTTGGTATATAATGTGTGAATGTTTGGAAAAAAGAGAAATGGACCTTTTCAAGTTCATATGAAACAGAAAAAGCTAGAACTCACATAATTTACAATAGATTTAAATAAACTAAATTTAAGATTATGAAGATTTACAGGCATTTAATCAAGTGAATGATTTTACTTTGTAAAGACCCTTGTGTGTCCCTGAACTATGTTCCACTAACTTGAAGACATGCTACAGTAAACACAGATATTTGGCTTCTTCATTCTGGCTATATCTTATATAAAGATGAAACCGAAGAACAATAAATTAGCATCATAATTGTCTACAGTGAAAACTATCATATACAATATAAATAAACTATTCAAAAGCCAGCAATCTTCATGAAAAAAAATTAAAGGATTAGGATTTTATACAGTTTCTACAAGTGATTGTGCAGCCTATAATCTCAAAAATTAAAGTCAAAATGAAATACCCCTATTGATTTTAGTGTCTCACGACATACAGTAATTAAGTACTGGTAAAATAATTACCAATTTAAAAGAAATAATAAGGAAATCACTGCTCTGCAATTTTATCACAGTTTTTACCCACAGGGCCTAAAGAATGTAAACACTATGTTTTTGTTACTGTTAGAGATTAATACTTTATTTTAAATGTATGTTGATCCACACCTGCACAGTTACCTTTAAGGATAATGATATAAGGCAAGACTTTTAACTGTGGCACTACATGTTAATACTGATATCTTCATTTGGACAGAGAGAGAATTGTTTGTTCTTCTCCAATATTTGTTCTGCAGCAGACTTTGGCCTACATAGACATAGCAGTATCACTCTTCTTTCTTTGCGTAGATGCGTATTACCTAACTTTAAAAGGGAAAAGTTTCATTAGATATTGGATCTTTGAGTTAAAATTTAGTTTCTTAATAGCTGGCAATTTTAAAGATAATTTCTTAATAAGCTCCATGTATTATCAAGGCACAGAACTCATTTGTGTATTCTTGCATCACTAAATGCATTTTTTTTTAATTCTATTGTTATTTTTTAAGCATCAGTATTTGCTGTCTTAGTTTCTGATTTTTTTGTCAAAGAAACTATAGTTTGTGGTGGCTCAAATATCTCCATTTCCTTTGTTTGAAGTGGCCATAAATACATAGCAAAGCCATGTTTCAGCCACTGCCCCAGTTAAGTCTATAGTCGAATTGGCTAAATCTTTGTTGAGTCTTTATCTTAGCTACTTAATAGCTATCTGATAATGGTAATAGAAGAGGGATACTGCCTGGTAGAACAACATGAACACGTGACAAAACAAACTTCAGAACATAGTTAAGAATGTCAAGCTAACTGGATAACAGACTCTTCAAATTAGCGATTTGCAGGCCTGAGAGACTGACTGTCAAAAGCAGCCTCTTAGGATTTGGTGCTGATACTACATAGCACATGGCCTCTCTCTTACAGATTGCTGAATGGATGCCACATCATTTATCACAGAAGTAGTAAGTGTTGGGTCCTTGGAAGGATGACAGAAGATGCTGTAGATGCAGCTTTGCATCTGTTATAACTGTTTTAGAAGTCCTGCTATAGTGAAGGAATTCAGTGTGCTCAAATTCCCCACTATCTTAGCTTGATAATACACATCAGGTTTTTTTCTCCTAAGTTTCTTCATATTGGCAATCAGCAGAGTTAAATATACAAGAATCATTCTGTCCTTTTTCCATGTTGACGTTGGTGAGAGTATCCACTTGGTAAGTTCACTTCACTCCAGTATAAAGTCCTATACAGATTCCTTTGGGGATGTGTGTGTAGCATATGATTCACAGTTTGCAATACAAATACCCTGATACATCACTTATTTACTATTAGTACTTGATTATTATACCATTTTGCAAAGTCTTAAAGCCACATTTTAATTAGTGTTGCTTGGAGCAGTTCAGAATATATATATATATGTATTCTTTTTCCTTGAAAGCAGAAGCTCTAATGAGTATAATTTATGCTCTCTTTGCATGCAGCATTTCAATGAGAAGGTTATTACATGGCACATCCCCATTCAGGTGTTTGTAATAGAGGTATTCTTCGGCCTGCATGCTGATGGCCCGGATTTCTGGTAGTCGCAGGAGAAGCTGCCCAAATTTTTCTGTTTGCTGTGGGTAATTACACATTGTGTAGTCCAGCAGAGCAGCATTCACTTGTTCCTGAACACCTTCCACAAGCTGGAAGTTCTCAAGGTTTTTGACATCTGAATGATAAAAAAACAAAAGAAAGGTAACAATTCAGTTGCATTTTAATTCCTGTTTATGGAGGCAGTGTCTCACTAAATGGATGTGGTTTTTTTCCTCCTGACAAAAGCATACTTCACAAGCTGCTGAATATTCAGTGAACCCTTTTGCCAACTTTCCTGGGAAAATGATCACAAAAGAGCTTTAGCAGAGTGTCTTGTTGAAATTCTGCATATACCTCAAATCAATTAGACACCAATGGAGTCTGAGCAAGGTCAGCTCTTTTCATAGCTTACAAAAAGAAAGGTTGAGGATTCCTAAAGTGGAAGACCATAATATATTGCTAGCAAATGAGTCCCAAGAGGAAGCCCTATCTTTAACCTAGTATGTTACACAATTCATATAATTCTGTATTAATTTTTCTGACCCAAGGTGAAATCTGTGTCCAGGGTATGATGTAGTTAATTCTAATAAAAAGTGACAGGGTTCTTGTTTCTGTTTGACATTTTCTAAATGATTCTGAAAGCCTTTGACTTGTCTAGCCTATGTTAATGAACCATCTGGTACACTCCAGTGACTGCCAAAATAATCTTCCCTACTAGAAACTCTCTAAAATATATATTTCACTGACTAATGATCTTTATAAAATGAAATCATTGTCCTCTGGGTGGAATACCAGATAGCAATGGTGCCCTTTAACCTGAATATGGTTTCTGAAATCCAACACAGACTGGGTATTTTTTTTTGGTATTGGACAACAGGGGCATTTACATCAGTAAGGCAGGTACAGTTTGCTCACTCTGCCTCTGTTTGATTATCTTCTGTTCCTATACAGCAAGTTCAAGCTCCGGAAATGTTGGTCACAGTTAAATGCCAGTATATTAACTGCTCATTATTTGCTCTCCTGTGTAAAAATTACTCTGGTGGCATCATCTTTTGACCTGTCTGGAGACTGCAGAAGCTATTCTGAAGCTTGCTTTGCTTTATAGAGTGCTGCTGTAATGCAGAAAGTGTGAAGCCATCAAAGTGCTCTTGCTGAAAGAGCTTGATTTGGTTGGTGTTTGATCATTTATACCATCAGTAGCGCGCTGCCACTTGTAGTTTCTTGTAATGCTAAAAGCATGGTGATACTGAGCATAGCTATCCTGATGATCCACTTTGACTAGAGACGAACCTGCACTTCTATGGATGTTCCTGGAGCACAGGAGATGGGGAATTTGACAGAATTTGGTTCATTGTAAATGCCAGCCTTTGATTGGAGGGGAAAAGAGTGTTTTCCTTTGCAAAACAGGAACACACGGTGGTCCCCCAATCCATCAGCAGCCTGGGAGGGCGTGTAGCTTGCGTCTCACAGCACCTTTTCCTGCAGGGTGCTTTAAACAGAGCAAATATTGGCTCCTGCGCATAACTCTGTGCTGGAAAATGAGGGAAATGGTTGGAGAAGGCAAACATTTTCTTCAGGGCAAGAATGTAGGAAGGATCCCAATGGGAGCCCAGGGTAGCATGCACAGCCTCCAGGGCTTGAGTTATATGCTTTGAGCAGGAGCCACTCTGAAGCATGCTGGCTGCTAGGTGCACTTCATATTTACCCTTGCAGGACCTGGGGTGAATGTTTCCTGCTGTGCTCATTACTGCCTGCCTCTTTCCTTTCACCATTTCACTGTGGAAATGAAACAGGTAGCTCTTGGTCTTGTGCTGCTTCTTTAGGAGCTGAGGACATGATCTCCATCTGAATTTTGCTAGCTGGCTTAAGGAGCTCATTATCAATGCTTAAATTCTGATGGCTGTCCAGCAAGAATCATCTGAACTTGGTATTACCCAGTGAGGAGAACTGGGAACTTCAAAGCTGCTATGCCTGGTCCCTTAGCTATTCAAACTCATTTCTCCAAAGTCTCTTTGCTAGTGCCTCTGGAGATCCGTTGGTTAATCATGTTTTAATGTATTACACTGGACATTTTCTCACACAAAATATAGCTGTTTATTATTTTCTATACCTGCATAAAACTCCCAAGGTATTTTGTAGCGAGCGTAACCTGGTTTATAAATTGGGTGTTCTAAGCATATTTTTATAAAGTTAAGAAAGGCACATTATCAACTATCACAGTTATTTTAAATAGGTTGCTTTCAGATGCAAAATGCAATCATGAATGAATTGTCAGAACATAAGAAATTCCCACAGAAAACAGGGACTATGCTGGAGATTAAACAGTGTTAAACAACAAGATAAAATGTATAATGAATTCTGAATCAGTATTTTGAACTTTTCTTCTCTGTTAAAAATAATTTTAATCATCACAAAATTTTAGAAACTGCTGTTTGATTCAACCCCCTTTAAATTCAAAGGGCATCTTTCTGTTGCTGTCCCTGTTTTGAATTGTGCCGTGGGATGAAATCGTGCTGACTTCTTGGAAAACCAGGTTCATTCTCATTTTTGCTCTTTGTCTAAATGTTACTGCATGGAATATATGTTTACTGGCAACATCACAAATATAAAGAAGAAACAATATCTGAGAATTGCAGAGTTTCAGTATTTTTCTGTGAAAGTAGTGAATTCAGCATACATTTTAGATATGCATTCCTTCTTCACTTGTATCGATATCATACTCCATATGAAGTCATAATATTGCATCTATATTAGCCCCATATACAGGATCCGTGGCTTCTGGCAGTAGGTGTACCTGTGTGGCCCTATATGCTTGTCAGCTGCGTGGCCTGACTGAATTGCATGGATGCTGCAGAACTAAGGGGGAAGAAGGTCTGTGTTGTTTGTGTTTTTTTTTCTCCTCTCAGAGGACAGTTCTTTAAATACTCATATGTGGCAACATAAGCACTGAAGTCAGATATAAAACCAAGTCCAATTAACAGCAAACAAAAAGTAGTTCTGGGGCTTCTATACCACATCCACAGCCTGAGGAAATGCTTGTAATGTATTTCCACTACACAAAATCTTGATATCTGTGGTGAAGTTCAGTGCTTGTAAACAAGGTATTATTAGATAACTAGTGACAACACATAGAATTTTTGTGACGCTTTCTATACTGAATCAGATACTCTTAGTCCAAATGATCATAGTTTAGGACATCACTACACAATTCATCTGTGTGTAGATCTCTCCAGTATTGCAGTCATAATAGTGGGGATGTAGAGGCAACCTGATGGCTGGTTATGTATTTTGGAGCGAGTTGTCCTGAAGTAACCAAGATTTTTGGATATGACTTTTGATAAGTGCTCTCATGTCATGTACATTAACAATAAATGCTACAGTAAAACAAACGACAAATTGAATAGAGAGATGGAACTGAAAGGATATGTGCTGTAAAGCTCCATTGTCATGTCTCAATCTATGATGTTTTGTATATTGTTAAAAAAGAGGCTTGCCAAACACATCGTTGCAATATAATTTACAATTACAATTATATTTTAGAGAGTGAATCAGAAACTCTGGCTCTTATATGGATGAATGACAACAAAAGAAAAAATGTGAATATTAAGTTATTTCCAGTAACTCCAATTTCTGCAGGTAGAACAAGAAATGCTATCCAGTTGTCACTTCTGGTACTTCACATTTAGCTGATAGAGATACAAACGTCATTAAATAATAACTCTGTTTGTGAGTTGATGGTTTTCCTGTGGTTTGGGATTGGTTTCGTTCTCTGTATTTATTATATAACTGGCTAAAGGTATGTGCTTTAATTTTCCAAATATTTCCTATTTGATAAAGATCCTTTGAATGCTAAGGAGTTAACTTGGTAAAACATCAAGCAATGCGTGTGTAAGTCTGCTGAAGGCAGTGGTGTACAATGAGCGTGAAAGCTGCTGCTGATGTGTACAGCACAAGTCTTTCATGCTTTCATAGAATTCTTCATTCCTGTCAGCTGTTTAGAATGGAAATGTCTCTTATCAATCTTTACATCGGTTAGTAACAATTTAAAGTACACATGTTTAAGCTTAATGCAAGAAATCATTTTCCGAGGTTTAGATGCTTGTAAATTAAACGAGTAGGAGTGGGTTCCCCCCCTCCTACCCACACACCCTTTAGAACCTAGCAGTTAGAAAAAGTGTGTTGTGTTGCTACAGTAAGTATCAGTCTCTTAGCTCTTCTACTTTATTCACTCAGGGACTAATTACCAACTTTTTACATGAAACAGCCTTACTCAGGGCTCACAGTGGGGCGCACATCTTTTTCTATCTTTACTGGAAAGTAAACCCTTAGGTCTTCTGGAATATATTATATGTTTTACAAGAAGTAGCAATTGCTTTTCTGTCAAACAAAGAATTTTTGTTCTCTATAGCTTACTTTTGACGATTAAGACAAAACCAGAATTACAGTGTGTCAGGATCTGCTCTTCAGTCGCAGTAAAGATCTGCCAGTATTCCCAGAAATCCCCCCATTTTGATTATTTTCTGCATCTGCTATAGAACTGCATTAAGCTAAAGTTGCAAACACCATTCAGCCTGAAGAGAATGCTTTTGCATATTTTCCCCCAAAATGGGTCTGGTCTTTAGAGGGGGAAAATATTTAGGTTTCAGAGAGATTTTCTCCCTCTCATATTCCAGACATGAAATACTGAAAATTTGGTGGTGTACTAATCTGTAGAGAGCTTCCCTTGGTCTGGGGATTTGAAAAGAAAAATGAAAGAGAATGAGGGATTTAAATTTGAAAACCAGTAATTCCTTAGGAGCAGCGTAAATATTTCCCGAGGAAAGCTGGTTCAATTTTACTGCTTGCATCCCTTAACAGATACTCTTTCTACATGAAGCAATGAGGAGGCATGTAGACAGACAGCTCTGCTGCCTGTCTATATTTTCCACCACTGTATTGCAAGGATGAAATAAGGTTGTGTTTAGGCTCCTCTGTGGGGAGATATTTCTCCCTTTCACAAAGCTGGAAACAGTCTTGCGACAGATACTCCATGAATAGTACATGATATCAGCCTGAGTTGAGCTTTCTCACCCTGAATGAGCTGATGAACCCCATCATTTAAGGACTTCACCAAAACCCAATGGACCCAACGCTTAGCAGCTATTTGAAATTACTGTTAAATTTGTAGATAAAATATGATGTCTTCCAAACCCTAGTGATGTTATCTTTGGCCAGGATGGCTTTCAGGCTTCACCTTCCAAGAGGTTTGTCTATTCTTTCCACATGGCCTAACAGGCAGCATTTCCTCTGCTTAGAAACAAGCGGTTTTATCAGCGAAAGATACAGCTTGCCTCCTCAGACCAAAGCTGGGGTTCCTGTCAGGGGCTTTGGTGTGAGGTCATTCCCATTTGACCTTCAAGATGGAGTATGTTAATTCTGAGGAAGACTTTTCCCCCAGCACAGTTCAAAGAGGGATTACCCAGGACTGGGTGACATTACCAAACCTTCCTCTAGTTCAGCTTTTCCTGTTTCACCCCAGCGCCACCTCCACTTTCTGCAAATCCTGTGGGTTACAGGTCTTAAAGCACAGGTTGATTTTTGACATGTGGTAAGAAATTTTTTGATGGCAAGAGTAGTAATGGTTGATAAAGTGCCAATCTCTGAAAATTACCCACAATTCTCCTTCATTGAAACTAATAGCAACAACAGTGGTCCCATATAGCACATCTGTCACAAAGGCAGATATATGCCATTCTATAGCTAAGCTTTGACAGACAAAATGCTATAATGAAGGAAGATTTATGGTAAAGATAAGCTCCTTACTGCAAAATTCCCCTCAATTTTATTACGGCAGGGTTATGCTGAATATTATTCACTCTAGAAGTATGGAAAACAATTCTTGATAGATGTGTTTGTTAATCAGTAGTAAGGTACTATCTTCAGCACTTTCCAAACCCTGAAAAACCTTTGTGTTATAACAACAGAAATCACTTAAGACTTCCAAATCCAAACTGAATGCATAGAAAACTTTTGCTGTCTTTAGAAGGATTATATTTTGGCAGTGGTTAAGCTATGTATAACACTGCAGTGATCGGTCTCTGATTTTAGGGTCATAAAGTAATTTTCATTTTCAGTTGAACATAGCATCAGATAATGGCCACATTGTTTTGAAGATCTTGATTAAATTCTTCTATAGAAATGTATTTCATTCATACTGTCCTGGGTTCAGCCGTAGCTGGGCTTAATCATGACACATACCTAAGTATTAGGCAAAATTATATATATCTTTTAAAGTAAGAATAAGATACTTGTAAGAGAAGAAGCTGTAAATATTAGTCTGAATCCTATTTCATTCCCTCTGTGTTCAATCCCGACAGACCTTTGGTTTGTTTCAGAACAACTCAGACTCAACTAAAGCATATTTTGTTGTTGTTTTATAGTAGCAGGCTTCTTTCTATTGCTATTTAAAATATTGAAATGTATTTTTCTATTCCAAAAAGATTCTTACTGAGAAAATCAGGTCCTGGTGTGTATTAAAAATCATTCCTGTGGACTTTCGTGAAGAATTTTGTAGCTGCTTCTGCTACTCTTAGCTCTGCAGTGGAAAGGGAGACATGGGGGAATAAGCTGAATTCTTCTCCTTATGCGGCTCTTTTCTTGCAGTGCCAGTATAGACGAAGAGCAAAGCCTAATTTATTTCTTGAATCTTTATGACTGGTGTAATTACTGAGTCATCACTTAGGAAAATAAACCAGCCTGACTTTCAACAGCTCAGCTTGAATTCACTCACTCGAAAGTTAAACAAACAAACAAATCTCCACCCTGCAAACCAAAATGACTCAATACATGATATCGTGGCAATTGAAACACAATAAAACAAGATGCAGCCAGGCCTCTTTGGAGTAATTACTGCTCACAGGTCCTGGCCCAAAGTCCACAGCCAGCTACGCCCTTAAATACAAAGTCCAGTGTTTCTCACTAAGACTCATGAGGGAAAAGCACGGGCAGGTACAGATACAGAGCCAGGGGTGTGGGAAGCTGGTTGGGATAGCTGGTTCATGAAACTATGGCCCAGCCCAGAAGATGCTGGGACAGAACCACAGGCACCGTGTCCCAAGCAGTAGTTCCATGGCTGGCACTTCATCCTAGCCATGCCTAAGCTCTAGTACCACTTAATTTTTATCAATTTCTAAAGCTTCCTGCATGCCTGGAGTTATGTCCCTGTTGATGCGCCACAGACTTGCTCCTGCTTTGGGTGAGCAGTGCAACATTCTGCTTGTCTCTTGCTCATCCGGGGCTGAATGCGGCCTGTCTATCGCCTTGTGGCTTATTCTGTAGGTATTTTAATCCATGCTTAAGCATTCAGTGATAGGATTAGGTTTCACATTAGAGCAGAGTGGCTGCTTTCTTTGAAGATGTGACAGAGGAACTGGAATTTGAACAACACTTGCTCTGTTGTGTCTTCAAGGAAATTCCCCATACAACTGGAATCTCACACCATGCCAGTGTGTGGTCTTAGCTATTGCTAGCTACTGTTCTCAGTGAAAGTGGGCTCCAGTGTCTGTATTGAAGCTCTGCTGGTGCACTCTAAAAAATAACCTAAAATGATTTAAGCCCAGATTTAGAGCTTGCCTTTGTGGTCTGGTGGTAAGGGAGCGGTAAGGTGAGCTGATGTAGGTTTCTGGTTCCTGCTTCCACGTTTGTTTATATATTTGACCTAGGGACCACTTAAGGTAAGTGACAGATCGATCCTAGAAAAATGTCTCAATCCAAGTCTCTCTTTTTCAGGAGAAAATTGTGTAACCACTCTCCTTGGGAGCCATGGTCGTATTTGTATGCCAACACACGTTGATGAACAGGGGTGCAAGTGATTTAGTGAAGGTCTCACAGATAAACTGGGAAAGAACATGAGTCAAACCTCATTTTTTCTAACTCCTCACCTAATCCCGGGTTCATATTATATGTCTGGGCTGGAAATGTTTGTCTTCTGAATATTCAGTTGGAATAAGCATAGATAAGAAAACTAATATGTTAATTACCATGGTGTCAGCCAGCTTGGATATATATATGTGCTTAAATACAGGCAAGTCTACAGCCATAGCCCAAGTCCATATCATGCTTACAGTTACCAGAAAAAAATATCACAATTGAATAAAGCAGAATCTAGGCTTCTGATAAGAGTTAAAAAAATTAATAGAATAATTGGTAAATTTATTGCACCTAATGTTTTCCCTAGTTAATTTCTGAAACATCATTTTAATCTTCGATAGCACATGAACAGTAGAGGACTGTTGGTGTTTTAAGGGAATTGGCTGTCACTGTCTACAATTTGTAGGGTGTGAATAGTTTAAGATGTCATAAATATTTATGAAGTTCCTGGGAATGGTGATAGGGACATCATACAAAATCCTTGAAGTTATGAACTGAGGCAGAAAGGGTGTAATATGCAACTTGTAATAATAGGCAGTTTGGTATAATGTAGAGAGGAGCAAGAAACAATCTATTATTTAGCTGAAAAGAAGCTGAATGTTTAGAGAAAAAAAGGAAGGGAAATTTTGAAAGATTTACTTTTATCTGGAAAATATTTGCTCTGCTTTCACTTAGACATTTGCAACTTTTCTGAGTGATTGGATTTATTGCACTCAGGAGAAGCTTGCGCATTATCTTTTCTTTCCCTTTCTATTCCTCTCCTACACTCAAGTACCGTTTAAAATGGGAATAATGGACAGATTAATCTCGGAGGTATTTTTACTGCTGCCACTAGAACTACACCAAGGGTGGATATAGTCCTGAAAGAAGAAATATAAACATTTTCTGGAAAAATATTGAATATAAATTTCTACTGTGGTTAAAACACAGAAGTGCAGCTGCCACTGAAACCCTTTTGAGCATCAGGCTGTATCCTTTTATAAAGCCCATCTGTCTCTGCAGAGTATAAAAAATGCATGATCATAAAAGGCAGTACTCCTCAGGGGAAAATCTCTCTGTACTAATCTTGTAGTCACTTTACAAAACAGTTTTTAATCCCAAATTTGCATTTGATTTTCAGTCAGGAACTTTTGTGGTTTTTGCAAAGTTTTCTTATTCCATTAGAATGAGATATGAGGTACAGTTTGTTCAGGTGGCAAGTCCAGACTATGAATAAACCAATGTTATCATATGAAAGAGAATTAAACAGGCAGATCCAAGTGGGGATATATTAAGCCAAATTTAAGCTCCAGTAGTTGAATTTAGCCTGTACTAGATGTCTGGTTTGCCTCAGGATATATTCAGCTTTCCAGCTAATCGACTGAGGAAAACTGCCTCAGGTATGATAAAATTTACAAGGGAGCTCAGTCGAATAGCTCTTGTTATAAATACTAGCTTAAAGGCATTCTTCTGGTCTTTGGGATCAGGACTGTATTTGCATTTAATTATTGTATTTCAAACTTTTTTGAACTTGGTTAAAAATATTAGACCAGCCAGTTCCAGCATTATAGTGGTTTCCAGACAAAGGTAGAACTTCGTACAACTATTTTATTACTTGGTGAATTTTGTTCGGTTTTATCCTTTTGTTTAGATCCAAAGTCCCGCAGGTACAAAACTTGTTGCAATATATTCTCTTTAAAAGGAAGAAATAGTTAAGCAAAGGTGTTTTGGTGATCTGCTAATCTAAGAGGAACAGTACTCCACAATGACTTGATGTCAGTGTAATTGACAATTAAGAGTTTTAAGTCTTTTGTGCTATTTTGAGACAGGTGTGAGACAATCAACCAGTCCTCTTTCAGACATTTTGATTTCAAAAACCTGTTTTTCCTCTTTTTTTGAGACTTTTAAATACGTGATTTGATTAGTTTTATGTGTCAATATTTGCACTAACAGGGTTTTTATTTTTCACTGATGTATCAGTGGTAGCTGATTCTAATTTAGGAATATCATGAAAAAGATAATCACCTTTGCCTGTTTAAGGTATGGGAAAGAGAAATCAGTAAAAACCCCTGCTTCCTTATATAATTTTGTTGTCATAATATAAAGCAAAATGCAGTCATTTAATTGTTCAGTGCTGAAAGCACTGCAGTAGGGCTACAGTAGGAACAAATATGACTCCTATTAGCCAAACATCTGAATTTTACTGTTGTTATTTAGAAGAGTTAGACTCTACTTTGGGTAGTTACAATTATTGGCCATATAAAAGTAACTCGGACAGCTCAAGAGACCATTGATGGTACGTTAAAGCTGTTGTCTCTCAGCTCTTTCAATTCTGTACCAAATTAGCATTGACCAAAAATTTGATTAAAACTGCCAATGAGTTTGGTCCCATCATATCCATGTGTGTATCAGTCATCAGATCATTACCACACCTCACTGCAACAGCCCATGAATTAGCTTACATGCAATGCACCATGCAGTGGAGCTCGTCACTGAGTGACAGCAGAACTGGTGGCTCTCAGACAGGGCTCCTGCCCTGTCCCCCCATCCATCTGGCTGCTGCTGGGCCTCTTGCAGGTGGTTGTAAAAAGAAACACTTTGTTGTGTACTTTCAGTCATGTTTTCATGGGCAGTAAATGCAACGAAGTAATTTTCTGCTGCAGTATTTCAAAACATATTGTTTCTGACATTGCCTATTGATGTGAGTGGAAGCTGCAAATTTCATTTTTTATTGTGACATATGTCAGCACTTAGTTGTGGAAGTGGTTTGGCAAACAAGAGTGACAGAAGCGCAAATGGGGACATCTGCAACTACACTGGCACTTTGCAAGTGTCAGTGCTGGCATGCAGGAAACGCTGGAGGGGCATCCAGATGTGTGTCAGCCTTTGGCCTCTTTTCTGAAATACACTGATGTGTATACCAGTGATCTTTGTCCTCATTGCTTACACTTTTAAACATACAAATATGAAAGCTAAAGAAAAGCCCACCTGAAAGTCCCTTTGTCAACACGGTTACTCATCAGTTAAACAGATAGGGTAGAGAAGCGTGGAATAAAGAAAATATTCTTACACCTGCATTTCAAAAATGAGGCTCTTAGAAGACAGTTTTATTTCTTAGTGTCCTGGGTTCAGCTTAAACCATGACACTCAGCTGCCTCTGATCTCTTGACAAGAAGCCCTTGTCAGAAAGGACTGGACGCTCTCAGGTAAGGTAGTGCCTCAGTACACTGGTAGCATTTCACTTGCTCACTAAGGAAGAGCAGAAATAAGTCAGGTAAACTCCAGATTTGTGCTCACTGCTCAGCTCAGACTCAAATGTTTGGTCAGGTATGGATGTTTCCATAGACACCATAGCAGTAGATTTAACATGAGGTGCATGAATTAAGGGTCTTCAAGTCCCCATTAGCCTCTGGCTGGAGCTGTCCCTAATGTGATGACAAAAAACTCATGTTCCCTGCACACGGACAGATGTAGTTTGATCCCCTGATGCCACATGCCAGATGATGGAAGTGAGCACGCCTCTGGCACCGTGCAGTGTCTCCTGTAATGGTCCACAAAGGGGCTCAGGAGCACAAGGGAGCTCAGCCTCATGCAGACTGAGGTTTCCACTTTTCCTGCCCTGACCAGGCTTGCTGTGCCAATGATGTATATAATCTCAGGGTCCCAGCAACACTCTGATGAGTTCCTCAATGCTTTCTTTATTGAATTAGACTGTGAATTTTACCTTTATTGCTGAAAATATGGAAGGATTTTTAATTCTGGATCTGCCTCCACCTAAAGCAACACTCATTGGATTAAGGCTGGCTCTAGCTAGATCTCACTGTACTCTTCAAAGCAGGGGTGTTTCTCCACCTATACATATACTTTTTTACACACAGGTCTGTGAATTGCCATTTCGAATGGAATTTCTGTTCTGTTTTTCATTTTATGGTAAAAGTTTTATGCTTTGGTACTCTGAAAATTGTAAAAGCAATTTGGATTTCTGACCTTAAAGGTTAATTTTGCTGCAAGTTATGCCCAGGCCAAGAGATAGTGCTTTCTTGTAGCCTTGCTGCCCCAGCAGACAGTGGGATATGCGTTGGAGCATACAATTCATATAAGTACGCATGGGCATGCTTTAGTTTCATGGAAATTCACAGGCTTTCAAATCTAAGGCATTCAGCAATAAACAGTTCATTTATAGATGTAAATGAGCTGTTGTTTTTGCCCTTCTTCATTTACATTCACTAATTGGAAGTTAATGTGTTCCCAGAAGCAAATACATATATTTAAACAAAAAAATACACTATTTTTTCCAAACTGTGTTGGAAAACAACTCAGTGCTTCTCCTAGTGCACTGTCCTAGGAGCACCTCTGAGTCTGCAGTGCAGCTGTCGTACCTCTTTAACCTCTATTTCAGTAACACAGACATTACTGGTTTGTTCACTTTAATCAGTTTACTTTGACTAGTAAATATAGACTAGTTTAACAGATTGTCGCCATTCTTACCACTTCTATCCAACCAAGCCTAATGAGCTTATAGTTAAGCACAGCCCCGCAATACTTTATTATTTTGATATTAATTTCCTTTGTCAGCTTCAGGTTTAAAAAGAATGCACAGGTCCCAGTACAGAAAATACAAATCAAAGCTGACATCTGGAAAAAAATCACATACTGGAAAAACTTGACATAGAATCCAGTGGTGTCAAAAATCCTACGTATTTGTTGTTTCCAATTCAGACATTCTTCATTTAGACCAAAGTAACAGACATTTATAGTGTACCTTAGTACTGGTGACTATTTAACAGCTAGGCACTCTCACAGCATGGTACTCTTTATGTGCACAGTAATGAAAGTTCGCTATTGATTTTTCTGCGGCTGCTTGTAACCATTATAGTTGATACATCAATAGAAAAGGAAAGCACAATGTTTCACAGGAGGCAGAAAATCAGAGAATACATGATGCTGTTACAGTAAATCATGGCATAATCTCAAGAATTGATAGATGGTTGCTGCTAACTTGAAACCCATGGCTTTCTCTGAAAAGACTAGCCTATAATCGCCCAATATGTTCTAACAGACTGACTGCCTGTAATAGTGGTAAAGGACACAACACAATGTTTCATCTTCAAAATAATGGTTTCCACGAGCCAGGTTGTTTTGTTGTGGTGGAATTCGTTTTGTGTGTTACTGCAGAGGGAGGGAGAAAGAGTGGTTTGAATGCTGTTTAGACCTGTGCTTAAAGTGTAGGGAAAAGAATATTTTATTTTTCCAAAAAAGGGCGCAGAAGTTGTTTTTTGTTTTTGTTTTAAAAAAAAAAAGAAGTTGTCATTAATTTTTAACTTGCAAAAATCTGCAGTTAGTTGAAAAGGAAATGCAAAAGAGCTGATTATTCTCGAGATCAAAATATTGGAGCTGTTTTGTCAAGAAAGGCAAATGCGGAGAAAATACATTTACCGTGGCTGTTTCCAGTTCCGTGGCATCCTGAAAGGGAGCCAAAGGCACGTAAGTAATTGAAAGCTCTTTTAAGTGTCTGCTTCTCTCTGCTGCATTTTTGAGGGGCACAATGATCTCTGAATTTTACAGTATGTCTAGTGAATTTTTAGCAGGAATGTTCTAATTGCTGTGTTCCCTCTTTGCTCCCTGACTCATCTCTGGTAGTTTTATCTGTGGCTTTAATTAATTGTAAGGGTCTTTTTTCCCTGTCTCAAAAAGGAATGAGAGGAAGAAATGCAGGTAAGAGCTGGCTAGCTGGAGAACAGTGTGCAGTCTAGATGACACCACTCCCACAGTAACCTCTTAGTAATATTCTTCTCTGAAAGAATATTTTCACTGTGCATATTGTTTTCCAGTAGTTCTTCAGGGGATGTGAATCTGATACCTGTCCTTTACAGCCCTGCTGGTGACTCCATTCTCTAAAGAACAGTCTGCATCATTTTTCTGCTAGGCTATGGGGTTTCCCCTGGTGAAAGACTGGATAGCATCGTCTATCTTGTCCTGAGCAGCTCAGTGATCTCTATTACAATTTTTGTTGTTGGGAGAGAGGAAAGATGCTGTTGCAGTGTCATTCCCCATTCTGATGTTGATGTTTCTCCTTCTTGAGATGAGACTTTCCTTCTCCTGGCAAGCAGAGGTGTGATGCAATATGTTTAGAATGCACATCAATCCCTCCCAGTACTGGAGATGATTTTAAGTGTAGGAGCTTCCTTAGTAATCTTTGAATAATCTTGTAAAGAAAACCTCTTAAAATATCCTTAGGAGGATGGCCATGTGCATATTAAACTTTTGCCAGCCATATGGACTGTTTTGGTGCTTACTCTTTCAGTTTATCCCGTGCTTGATGGCTCTGCACTGGACCAGAGCAATACAGAGCCTAAGGAGTTGCAGTTTTCACTTCCCTCCCCTTTTCTGCCAGCAGAAGTCACAATCCAAGCCATGAACTTGGGAAAGAGTGTTTCTGCACAGTCCCCTTCTGCCTCCCAATTCACGATCGCAGCTGCGTTCAAGGCTGGGCCATGAAGTTTGTTTCTGAATTTTCCTTCATTGTTTCTTTCCTGTTTGCTTCTATTTCCTCCCTCTCCACCTCTGGCTTTGCTTTGATCACAGTTCCGTGGTTTCTCTTTCCTTCCTGGCCTTTTCCCCCTGTTTTCTTGACTCCTTTCCTATCTCAAGCCCTCTGGTCTCTCTCTGTTCCTCTGATCCACAGCACTGCTATCCCTTGTTTTCATTCACCGCTCCTGGCTCCTGCTCTGCCCACATATCCTCTTCTCTGCCACTTGTTTTCCCATTACTCTTGCAGATACTTTCTTTCCCCCGGCCTCCTGCTTAATTCTCCTGCTACTTGTCATTGTTTCTTTACGGTATTTCATCTCTCCATTTTAACTCCTTCAGAGACAGACATTGCTTTTGTTTCTCTTCCAGTGTCCAATCTTGCATAAGTAGCAAATTGAGGAGAGAAAGAGGGGAATTTGGCCTAGTCTACAGTGTGTCTCCAATTAATGGCCAGCGTTCACTCACACAAGAACATTCATGTAAGAGTCTCTGCAATGTGTCTTTTTAAGTAGAAATATATGAGGTGCAGTTTTTAGTCTATACATAAAGTCATAGAATAGTTAGGGTTGGAAAGGACCATAAGATCATCTAGTTCCAACCCCCCTGCTATGGGCAGGGACACCTCCCACTAAACCATGCCATCCAAGGCTATGTCCAACCCAGCCTTGAACACCGCCAGCCATGGAGCATTCACAACTTCCCTGGGCAGCCCATTCCAGTACCTCACCACCCTCACAGTAAAGAATTTCCTCCTTATATCCAATCTAAACTTCCCCTGTTTAAGTTTGAACCCATTACCCCTTGTCCTATCACTACAGTCCCTAATGAAGAGTCCCTCCCCAGCATCCCTAAGGCCCCCTTCAGGTATTGGAAGGCTGCTATGAGGTCTCCATGCAGCCTTCTCTTCTCCAGGCTGAACAGCCCCAACTTTCTCATCCTATCTTCATATGGGAGGAGCTCCAGTCCCCTGATCATCCTCATGGCCCTCCTCTGGACTTGTTCCAACAGTTCCATGTCGTTTTTATGTTGAGGACACCAGAACTGCACACAATACTCCAAGTGAGGTCTCACAAGAGCAGAGTAGAGGGACAGGAGCACCTCCCTCGACCTGCTGGTTTAAAAAATATTTAAGAAGTTGTCTGTTACAATTACAAAGTAGGTTTAGCTATTATATTCCTTTAGCATGTTCTTCATTCAGTGAAGCTTTTAAACACATGTTCAAATTAAGACCATAGGGTGGCCTTACTGGCTCCAAGATTAAGGATATTAATTCATTTATCTGTATCTTAATATGTAGCCATTTATTCCTATGTTATGCTGGGAAACTTGGCTAACAGTAGTAGCCACCGATGTTAAACATTTCTGCCAATAGCAGCTAAAAAAATTCCGTATAATCGCATGCTTCCTCTGTTACATATATAATACGTTCAAACTTGCACCTTAAATGTCTAAAATCTATATAAAAATGAGACAGAAGTTGTAAAAATATTCCAAAAGTAGAGACACATATAAATGTGAGTTATTTTCAGGTAAGTTTTCTCTGTTACAGGAGCTGTTTAAAAGCCATACCTACTAGTACTATATAAGCATATTAGATAGGGAAAAGTGCGGAGCACACTGATTGGGTTATTCTGAAATCCCCACTGTCTCTACACAAAGACAGCAGTACAGAATACAAATATTGTTTGATACCCATGTTTCTAATTACTTGGGAGATTTGTATCTAACAAATATATGACCTAATTTTCTCTCAAGCATCTAATCCCATTGTTATCCTGAAGCCTTGTAAAATATGCATTTTAGAAAAAAACAACATGAAAAGAAGTACTTGCTGAAGACAGGGAAGCTTTTTTTTTCCATGGCTCCCAGCTGTCAGACAAGCAGAACACATAACCAGTAATGATCAGATTGGATCAAATTCATGCCTTGAATAATGCCATTGTACTCAACAGTTACATTAGAGATGAATTTAAAATATTCATTGCATTTCATGAAATAAAATCAGGGCAAATCAACAGTGATTATTAAATTTCCTCTATAATTTAGTGTAGTTTATACAAAAAACCCAACCGGCCATGAAACAGAAGGCCACCTCTGGAATTCCTTCAAGAACTTTATCATTCATGACTCCTACACCCAGGGCTGAGATGAATGATTAAAGATGTATTTATTAAAAAAGGTGGTTAAATTCTTAACTGTGGCAAATAACCCCAGCATTTGTATGTTTTATATTATGTGGATTTTGGGTTTTTTTTGTTGTTGTTTTTTTTTTCCACAGCAATGACTGACTGGAGTTTTCATGAAGATAGATACCTGTGAGATAAACACTGGCCTACTTTCTTTCATACTGCCTGCAGGATGTGTGTAACCTGGATGGGAGCATGAGCAAAAATTTGTCAGCTCACTGAAAATGTGTTCACAGGAGAACATAGTTATTTACCAAGGTTGTCACTCCATACATCGTCATTTAGCATCTATAAGGAATTTAAGGACTGATTTTTAATTGTTTGTCTTTGCTGTGGGTTTTGGCATAAGGGAAGGGAAGATGCCTGCTTTAATTTCCCTAGAAATAAATCCGAAGAAGCAGAGAAACTGAAGAATAGGGTGAATGAAAATCTACTTTGTCCTGCATGTGCTAAAATGCTAAAATTCACTTCTAAAAATAGCGTCTCAAAAAATGAATTTTAAAATCCTTTGCAAATTATTAGACCCTAATATGAAAATAGACCAAGGAACTACTCTGACATTGAGTAATTTATGAAGGAAAGGATCAATTTTTGTTCAAAATCTATTCAAGATATTTTAAATCAGATCCTATTTAACAATGGTCTTTATGTTATCAGTAGATATTTTAAACAACAATGGAACAACAATTGTTTCAGTTTGGTTGTAGTATCTTTAATACTCTGGATTTCACCACTATTTACAAAGATAGGTAACTACTGTTTTCATTTACCAGATAGGGTTGTTAAGAGATCATTTAAGAGACTTAAAAGCTCCATAGTTAGTAATGGAGTCAAAAGCAGAATTAGAGACAAGAGGGTTGATTTCTCTATTGGGCAATGCTGGTTTCATGAAAGAAGAGCATCCCTCATGAGATGATTCTGAAATGAGGTTTTATTCATATTCATTTGCTTTGCTTTCCCAGAGGATTACAGTAGAAAAGTGGATTAGCTCTTCTAGTGGCAGAGTAGAGTAGCCTGGCTGCTTTGCTTGAGATCCAGAGAGGAGTTTAATGTTCCAGGAGCAGACTGGCTATTTAACTATTCCCCTCACCCTCATCTTTAATAAGAGATTTATCCCTAGTTTCCAAGGCGATGTGGGACATGCAGCAGCAAGGGACTATATAAATTGCTGACAACTGCCCACATTAGAAGTTATCAAATTCAAACTTGGCAAATGGAGAAACATTTGTGAAAACTATGAAATTAGGAGTGTCATGCTAAACTTTCCTATGAAATTTACTTTCACTGATGTGGGTGCAAGAAAGGACCCATATAATCATCCTCACCATCATTACCTCCTTCAGCCTTCTGCTCAATGCAAGCTATAGGTATCCATCCAGCAGTTGTACATCAAGTCTATAACTTTTGACTGAACTGCATCCTATTGATTTAAAGGAGTGGTCATCTTGATTTCAGATTTCAAGAAACAGAGCCTCCGTCATACCCAGAGGTGAGGTCTTCCAAACTGGAATAGTGCCTGTCACCTTTGTATTGTCTGCTAGTCAATACTGGTCCACATTATCAGATATGCAGATCGTATACTTTAAAGGAGCATTTTAAAATATTACTTGCCATTAGGGAATTTGGAAGTGTTACAATTAATAAGTTTGTCACAGTGAAAGGATCATCAGCTAGGGATCTCATTCTCCCTTCTCTGATTTCATTCCCAGCTTATCTGCAGATCAGATCTTCATTTCAAAAAGTCTATTTGAAATATTGTTAGTACAGCAAAAAATAATCAAGAATCCAAGGGGGCAAATATTTTGTTAGAAATCAGTATGTGGAAAAACACACTTGTATAAATCTTGGCTTTATCTATTAGTTAGATGTCAGCTAATAATAAATTGTATTCAGTCCCTCCCTTGTTATAAATATATATTGATTAGTTTTAAACTCCAAACTTCAGAATGAGTTATATCTGGTCATTGCTAAACTGCTCTCTTCACTAAGAAAAAAAATCCCTAACACCTATTATACTGCATTTAATTAAGACAAGCATCAGCTTTATGTACCATTATTTGCTTCTGCCAAGTCTCTATGGTATAAATATTGAGCAGTCACATCTTCTGAATACTAATCAATCCTTCCTGAATTTTAAATGATTACATAAAGTTTAGGAAATGTTTCTTTGCCAATATTATACTCGAATTCTTTCTGTAGTTAGACATTAGTGTCGAGGTATGAGACTGGATTTGACAAGTGTGTGGTAAGTATTTTTCTAAATTCAAATGTGGTGTGGGGAAGCGTGAAAGCCCTGGTTGAATAGAACCCCTTGACTACTCACTGTTATTTCCGCTGTACAAAATCTTACACGTACATTTGGGTAACAGAATGGATGAATATAAGAAAACTGATATAATAAAGCCACCTTATAATAACAGCCCATATACATGTGTGAATTGTAAATAACATATATATAAAAGATGTAAAAGTAGTTGTATATTTAAAAGCTGCAAAAAATAAAAACCTACAGAGTGACCACTTTTGAAGAACACTGCGTTGAACCCTAAGTACTGTTTGGCAATGCGAGTAAGCAATCAACACATTTGTGATGACAAGTGCATCACTGGATAAGTGCTCCATGACTGGCTTGCATTGGCTTGCCAAGGAAGACTGCCATGTTATAATTTTTGTTTCAAATTCACAGCACCTACTTCAGATCCTGGGACTGAAGGTGCTTAGTGAACACAAAGTAGTGTTATCTGTGAGCTTCTTGGTGTCTTGCCAGATAACCCCCAGGCCCACTTTACAGGAAGGAGAACAGCATCTCTAAAACCTACACATGGCTTGCACCTACCCAATGAGAGCATGAGAAATGCTGTGCTGGCACTCTGGATCATCTAGACCACTGTCCTACCTTTGACAGTGACCAAGAGCAGATGCCCTAGGGAGCAGTGTAAGAAGAAGAAAAGCATGGAGTGATACCTCCCAGGAGCAGTTGCTCAGGCTCCAGCAGCTGGAAATTAGCAACAGCCAGAAGCAGCACTTTTTGTATTTCATAACTTTCAATGGATTTTCCTTCTGTTAAGTTCTCCAGGTGACTTTTGTAACCACGAAAACTTTCAGCATCCTCTACATTTTGGAGCAAGGAGTGCCAGAGTGGGATAATGATTAGCCAGTCACCTGCTAGCTAAATTAGTTTTGTTCTGATACTAAAATATCAGAATGGTGGGAGGAAGAAGAGTTTTGGCTAATTCTTGTTCTTAGTAAGTTTCCATGTTTCATGGACTGTGCTTTGAAAAGCTAGTGCAGTCTCAGCCTTATTAAACAGAGTCTGAAAGGCAGATCTGTATTTGTTGAAAGTATAACATCATTATTAGGAAGGCTGCAATAGAGATCTACATGCCAAAATTTGCTAGGTTATGCCTTTACGTCTGTACTGCACTTAGGCATCTATAATCCAGCATGCAAAGAGACTTTTCTAATTATCCAATCTTGTTCTGTTTTCTTTTTGGTCTGATAAAACCTCCTCACTAATTCCTTCATTTCATTCTCCTTTTTGTTGTGTGCCCCTCAGCATCATGACCACTACAAAAACTTAATCAATAGTCTTTATTATATTACTTCCCATTGATGCTTATATACTTATTTTCCTATCTGAATATACAATGCCCCAAATTGAACCCTCATCAAAAACTGAAGAGAAGATGTGTACAGCCCCATGTTTCATCATCATTTGCTGCTGCTTTTCTTATTTCTTCTGTCTATTTAGATTGCAAGCTCACTGAGGCAGAGATTCTTGCTAGTCTGTAAATGTAATAGACCAATGATGTTATATGAAGTGTATCAAAAAGTACAATAGCTAATTTAATTTTTCTTTTCCCTTCAGCTCCAGAATGTTGCATAACTGCATTGATGTGAGTTACTGAAACCAGGTGAAACAGAGCACAGGCAGGCTTTGTGCTGCTACTTCTTTGGTGTGTGTTTGATAGAAGAAAACTCCTTCAAGTCCTGCGAGTGGTGAGCTCTGACACTTTAGGAAGTCTAAAAGCAAGGAAACATTAACTTGCTAATACTCATTTTATTTAAGAGAAATTGGAATGGAGTGTTGCAGGTCTAGATGGATTTCTGCTGAACCCTTAAGTACGGCTGTGGTTTGAAAACTGAGTTGCTCTTTTATTTCTTGTTGCTTAAGCAAGGGTGCATTGTTTGCCATCCAGAGCGATTAAATGTTTACCATTTCTACAGGACCCTCTTGTCTCATGTTAAGTGAGATGCGGGATCAATAGTGGCCCTGCAATTATTTGTACATTGATAAAGCCTTCATTTCTTAAATGAAGTACATTTATCTATGTCCTGACAATGATAAGGGAGCTGTACTAGTCAGCTGCTGCCTAGTCTAGCATTTAGCTCCACAGGCAGACAAGTGCCTGGACATGGGTCAAATGATGTCTAACTTTCTTCCTATTGGCATTTCACTTTACAAAGTACTCTGATGGGAGATTTGACAAATCATCCTTGCCGAGTTCAGATAATAAAAACTAGCACGACAAATGGGAAGTTTTGATAAAGAGAAAACAATGGCTGATTTCAGGTTAAGTGACCAGTCTGTAAAGCTAGGGGATGGTAAAATGAAGAGATCTGTTGTGTCAGAAGATGATCAAAAGCATCCTGTGTAAGGTACTTATTTGGTTCTTCAAGCGTCATTTAAATGTAGTCATTTAGCACATTTAATTGCTGAAAAAATGATCTGAACTTTATTCTGTGATAGGAAGCAAATAAAAGAAACAGTGAGACAAATTTTGGCTCCAGTAAAAACAGTCTCGAATTCTCTTTGTCTTTAGTGAGGCCAAGATTTTAGCCCAGTGGAGCATGCCAATCCATTTCAGTCCCAGAATTAGAGAATTTAACAGCACATGTGGGGGGAGTTTGATTTTGGTGACAGTTTTTGTTTTGTTTTTAATTTCTAATTTCTAATTCTACTTTATGACAGTTTCCAAGCTAATGTCAAATTTGGCAGTGAAAATTCAAAAAGGGTGATAAACTGACTCATTTGCTTTTTCTATCTGTAGTGTTTCTCAATTCAAACCAGCAATCATTAAGACAAAGAAACAATTTGTATTTATTTTTAAAACTACTTTTTGATAATGTGTACTGTGGACTATACTGGTTATATGCTATAGAAAAATCAGGTGTATTAGTACCCTGGGATTAGGGTAAAGAAATTGCGTTATTCTCAATTTGCCTAGGTTTGGGAAAGCCAGATAAGTTTATTTTCATAAAGTGGTAAATTTGATGAACAGTTATACAGCTGTGTGACCAGCATCTTTCTCAGATGTGCTCTTTCCATATTTTGAACATGAGCTCATAAAGCAGCATTAAAAATAGGTTTAACACTCCAGTCTGTTAAAGTTTTCTTTATCTCACGGTTTTGCAACATATGCCTGGCCACTAACTTTCCATCAACTGTGTTAATACAGTTGTTGAATTGTCATGGCTCTGTCTTGGTTCTTTTTTGCTAGAAAGAAACCTGCCAAATGCAACTCAGTAGTCAAGAAAATCCAGGTTTACATATCCCTTGAGCTACTGATTTTTTTATTCCTATATCTTCAGATTGTGGGGGAAAATAGTGGCTGATATACCTGAGTTAAACTGTGTTTTGGAGTGCTGATTACCTTCATTCAGGCCAGGTTGCATAGGGCTTTGAGCAACCTGGTCTAACGGAAGGTGTCCGGTACCATGGCAGGGGGCTTGGAAGTAGATGATCTTTAAGGTCGCTTAAAACGCAAACCATTCTATGGTGATTCTATGATTCATTCCTTTAGTTAGAATTAAGGGGGAAACACTTCTGCATGTGAAAACACAGGAATAATGCCCCAGAAGACAAATGTTTGGGGTTTGCAAATATGATGTAAACCTAGGTCAAAGAAAGGTAGGCAAGGATAATTGCTGTCAGAACTGGTGTCCTGATTCACTTCAAAGCAAGATAATAGCTCAAGATAATTGAAATGGAGATTGATAACAGAAATTGCTATTTCTAGGCCACCTAAACAGAAGACTTCTTTCAAATAAATCATGCTGGTAGATGGATTGCTCCTTTCCAATAAAATGCTTCAGCTTCGGCAGTCCAGCTCATCTTCAAATAAAACATTCAATCAGCATCTAGTGTACCATTTGCAGCAAAGACAGATATTGGTACAGAATTCAGACATGTCCATCAGAGATCAAGTAGGGGAAAAAGTGACTAGAAAATGCCTTAGTGGTTTATACCAGGCTACACAACTAAAAACTGTGAAGGGCAATTTCAATCACAAGATCTGTTTCTATTTGATTTACTCTGATATCAGGTGTCACTTAGACTGGTTCAGTTTTGTAATGTTCTTGTGTGCAGTAAGAGAGGAAAGCAACATATGTTTGTTTATGTGTAGTGAGGAGGTAGGCACTGAGGGAATTGCCACAGAGGACTGACTTATGGAAAGTTTGTGATTCTTTAAGGGAACCCTGATGGACTAATGCAGTAGATCATGTAAGTAGATCCAAGTTACATGGTAGACTCGAAATTATGCCAAACTTTTGATATCTTAACAGAGTAACTGTCTGACCACTGATGGTGCAGGGAAGCTGTGAAGGAAGGGGTCTCTGCTTGTGCTTTAATGTCCTTATGAGTCAAGGCTCTTATTAATCTAAAATACAGCTGAGTCCGAACCACGCACAAGGTGATAAACTCCAGTGTGAACATGACAACTGTGCTGGGTGTAAGGACTAATTTGTTCTCTGGCTTTTTAAGCTGTGGGAGAACAAATGCTGAAGGACAGATTCAGCTGAAATGGTTATCTGCTGAGAGCAATAGATGTGATGGACTTGCTCCTCTCTAAAGTTTGGCAGTGATTGGACTGAAGGATAGCATGAGGAACCAGTAGTGATAGACAGTCACTGAAGTATGAAGATCTGTGGACAGTAAAGAAGGTTTATATGCAAAGAGGTAAGTACTAGCTAGCTGTAAAGACATTTGTTTTTTATAACTGATGGAGGGAATTTAAGTTACATTATGCTACATATAGTAATACTATGTAGAGCTAAACTAAAGTTGTCACAGGTAAGAAACTACTTACCAAACCTTTCTGGCTTATTGATTAATTGCTGAGTCACCTGTTCCATTATATACTTGGCAGTGTCAGTCAGACTAGACAGACTAGATTACCCACTGGAGAAAGGAGCTGAGCTCCTGTGCCTGGGTGTATCACTCACTGGTGTGGGTGGGTATATGCAGTTCGACTGCAGGAAGAGCTGTTTGCTGCTAGCTCCAAAGACTGCAATAAATACGCATCTGTCTAAGCTTCAACAGCATCTTCTTTAATGCTACCATCAATCAAAAGCTTTTTCCTGTTTAAGCCCTTTGGGACCTCTGATGAGGTTACCTCTCTCATTTAAAATCCAGAAAGCAAAACTTATGATGTAATTCTGTTTTGAAAAATTAGTGTAAGTGTTTTGGGTTTTGAACACTATTTTACTGTTAGTTTACTGTGATAATCACTTCTGAAATGTCAGGAAAAAAGGGAGAGTCAAAGCTCTTCGCCCTGAAGGAGATTGCAATCTTGTGAAGAGACAAACAATATGGTACAGCCGTGAATAACAAACAGCTTTACAAGGCAGCCTTGTATCTGTACAGTTATAAAAAACAAACAGCTTCTTCTCAAGAAATTAATTCTGCAGATTATTGACTTTGTGTTGCCTGTGAAAGGCTTTATATTAGACATTTGTTTTTCTACCAAGCACTATACCAAAAAACAATAGCTTTTTATTGGTTTGGTTAACCCTGGCGTGAACATCCTTAGATATGTCAAAAGGGTGGTATGTATTGAAGTGCTTTTTATTCCATTAAACATTACGGGACCAGATTTCCAGCAAGAGCCAGATGAGGTTTTTAAAATATTTTGATTAAGTAATACATTTTTGGCATAAAGACCAGTTTTCTTTTGAGATGCTTAAGAAATGTAGGTATGTGTCAAATACACCTAGGTACCTAGGTACAATAATTGCACCAAGTTATTGATGTAAAATTTGATGCTTAGCTAGTTTTGACAGCCCTACTGAATGCCTGCCAGCATTGTTTTGTGCTTCACTGTCTTCTAAAACCTGACTCATTTTAGGATGTGAGATATCTTATTAACTTCAGCCCAATGATTCATTCATACTTTTGGGTGCAAACTGAAGTTCTTGGCTGGAAAGGGTATCTGTGTTTTTCATTTCAGTTTTGTCATCATTCTTATTAAATGTTTGCCTCAGTCCTGTGGATTAAGTGGTAACATCTTTACATTTTAGTCTTTACAGAATAACATCTAGCTCTAAATAATGAACTAATTTGTTTCAAAGGTGTTGAAGCTTTCTTAGCTACACCAAATTTATATGCAACTGATGTGACTACAAGGGTTCTACTAGCAGCAGAATTAGCTGTTTTTATAGTAGCATAAATGAGATTAAAACTGGGTAACCTGGCTGGGTGCATGCTTGCAAGGTATTCCTGCCCAACTGCTTCAGAAGCTGAGCACACTGCCTGACAGAATTGGAAGAGTTAAAAGTGCAAGAACAATTCCCAAGTTACTCCAAAGTACTAGAAGAGCTGATGAAAGTCATCAAACAAAAAATCACCTAAAATTGAGAATTTTCCAAATGTGCTTCACTTATTCAGCTAATTTAAAATATCACTGAACGGGGATGAATTCTCTAAATATTTTGTCAGAGGAAAGCTGCAGGCTCTTTAGATATTTCTGTGCCAATGTCTAATGACTGAAAAACCTACTCATTAGGAATTAGGAAATCAGAATTCTTGTTATTCATCAGATAATTCATAAAACATATTTTCTGCAACAGATGGCTTGCTTTTCCTTCTCTGAATCTAAGAGACAGAAAGCAATGAAGTCCTGAATACAAAATGTTAATAGCTAGCAGAGAAATCCATCATCTCTTCCTAGGTTTCAGATTGTACGTACTTCATAACAGTCAATTCTGTTGGTATTGTTGTGTCTTTGAAAAGTGTTCTTTTTTCCCTCTACATGTTCTGTGTTCTATACCTCTGAAGCGTTGATCTTTTACGCTTCCTGTGTTTAAAGAGAGCAAAACCAAAGCAGATTCAAATTCTAGAAACACCACATGGAGGGACATATTTAAGAAAGAAACTGATGTGTTACAGTGTAACCAAAACTGTTCCCTTGAGTCTAATTGCAATTGTATTATAGTAATTAATTTATAGAATTTTATGCCTTTACTGAAGATTTTTTTAAAAACTGAAAAATAAAAGAAAAACATTACTAAATGTCAGCAGTGCTGATATTTCGTTCATTCTTGTGCTTGGCTCAACTGATCACTCTCTGTAGACAAAATACCTTTTGAGTAATATGGGAGTTTTGGCTATGGAGGAGATCAGACTGGATCTGACCTTATGTATGTTTTTAAGTCTCTCCTTTCAACTACCTGCCAGTAAATAAAAATTCACTTGGCCAAAGTTTATTTATACCAGTTTTAAGTCAACAAAGTGCAAATGTGAAACAGAGGAGAAGCAGAAAAATCTATTCCCGTGAAGTCAATAGGAATCCATCTCCCTAAGCCCAATTTTGTTCCTGGCACCGGTGATTTTTCTTGACTGATTCATTGGAGGGCACTGGTTTAACTAATTTGTCTTGCATGGGTATCTCCCATTCTGTCCTCTCCACTAGTACAAAACAGTTTCCCCTTTAAAGGTTATTTCCTAGCTAGATCTGTCATAAAGCTATTATCATTAATTTTCACTTTTAGAGTTCCTTTCACTTTTAAAAACCTAGGAGATACATTCCTGATTTATGGGTTATGATGTGACAGCCATCGTATGCAAAGAAGATTGTTTATACTTACCACAGATGCTGCTGAAAAAGGGGGATATTTCAACCATATCCCCACTCCATCCGCTTTACATAACTGTATTCAATATTATAGGGAAACGTAGCAATCTGTATTTTCCCCTGTTCTCTAGAATTTCTAATAGAATTTTTTCTTGTTCTGGAATATTCGGAAATCACATACAGAAATACAGAAAGCTTGTAATACTCCATGAAATTCTCCAGGTTTTAGGAGTAATTTCCATAGAAACCCACTTTTAATCGTTATACATAGTTTCCCTGCAAATGATAATTAAAAAATAATCCTCAGATTACTGTGAAGCTCATGAAATATATTTCAAAATTTTTTTCAGAAAAAAAATAAGAAAAATATTATAAATGTTTTTAGAAAAAAAATAGTAACACTTTCACGTATGAAGAGTAGAGTGTACCTACCTAAACTAAACAGCACCAGGAATTTGAGACACACAAATTCTCGTAGATCAAACTGCAGGGAGCGAAGCTTTGCTACTAGTTCTTGTGCATGGCTCATAAGATTGTTGAGAGTGGCTCCAGCTTGGGATGCTATTATGGAATAATCCACCTGTAAAAGAGAATTGTATTTCTGTCTGGTTGTGACGCCCATAGAACCCTTTCGGATGTTTCTAGCAATCACATACAACCAGGATACTCCTGGATAAAGGAATAATTCTCAATGTAATGATGTTATTAAGTCAAGATGATTTTACACATGAACTAATTTTATCACAGTGGTATGTACTGAAAATATTATTAAACCACATATCTTAATGGTATGTTACATCACTGTCAATACTGGTTTGTCTATATTAGCTTTTTATAGAAGCTTTATATATGAGAACTGCTTATGACACAGTAGCTGTCCCCATATCTGTTTTATTCATTTGGTGTCTCTTGTTCTCACTGTAATTGTATGATCTTACAAAGAAATACTGATGAAGTGAGCTTTGCGCCTACACTGAGTATATTAGTCCAGAGGGACATAACGGTATTCATGAGAAATGGTCCAGTGTCCATGACTTGGCCAGAAACATCTATTCAAGCCTAGAAATGTCGGTGTACTCCCACAGGAAAGGGGCATTGTATGGGTTGTTTCTGTTCTCCTTAGCTACACAAAATCCTGGTATTCATTGGAGTTGGTTCCAATGGACTTGTTCTGGCGTGTCCTTCCCTGCTAGCAGAGAAGGAGCAGGCAGGTGCCTGACGCAGGCCAGCTGCACTTGCCTTGTCCCAGGCAGCAACCACAGCACATGGAACTGCTTTCTCTCAGTGTCTGCTGCCCATGTCATGGGCTCATTTGTTCTCAGGGGGAAGCTGACCTGTCTATGAGCTTTCTGAAGTAATACTTGTACATAGATATCCAAAACAAAGCTAGAATTACTACACTGCATTGAAAAGTTAATATGCACAAGCGAAGCATGCTTAAAGCCTGTCATAGCTGACATATCCCCAGCTAGACTTGAATCTCAGGCAGCCTCCCCACTGCTTGTATGCTGAAAATTTTCTGGCTAATGCCATTCGCATTAAGGGTTTTTTCTATGCAGATGACTGTACCAGCCTCTGCCACTCTAAAGATGTGTGTGCTTTGTCATGGGAGGGTGGCCAGTGAAGTGCCTTGGGTATGGCAGCCTACAGGGATGCTGTGATGTGAAGGTGAAGGGCAGGGGCTGAGGTGAGCTGGCTCAGAGACAGGGCTGGTGAGGCTGGGCAGCTCCAGCACAGTGACAGTGGTGTGGAGCAGGAGTGATCAGAGCAGCTACTTCAGCTGAAATACCTTCAGTTACCCCTCTTTTCACCAGAGTGCTAGCTATCCCCTGCAAGTGCCACTATCCCAAGGAAAGGGCCAGATGTGTTGCTCACTTCTGTGATGCACCACCTCAGCCAACTGGCTGAGACCTAAATTGGTTATTGACACGTTTTCAAAGTGCCTTTTCTTGCCTGGCTGCTCTTATATAACCAACACCTTTCTCTTTTAGGAGCCTCCATAACAACAGGAAAATTGCTAACCAGACTCCATGTAAGCACACGTAAGTGAAGTCTGACTTTAAACGAAGACTAAGCACAATGGTAAGTACACACTTGGGGTTAATGACTTGTTTAAAAATATCAGTGCTATAATCCCATCTTTAAGGTCTCCTATAATAATTTAGTTAATAAAGAATGACCAGAGGAAATCAGACCAATACTGTGAAATTTTGCTTTTCTGTGCACTGATCCCCTAAAATCTATTTTTTTAAAGAACTCTTAAGGAACATGTATTTAGAAATATGCTTTTTGATTTTAAAACTATTGAATTGATTTTCTTGAAGTATAAACAGCAGTAAGGCAAGGAAAAGAAAAACCAACAAACCTGCAAGACTTTAAACCTGACAAAATTTCAGCCAGGAAAGACAGAGATAACTGGAGGGAACTAAATATAACTTCTCCTAGTGATGACCTTAATATAATCAATAGGTTACTGACTTTTAATAAGATATTTTATTTATATGTAATCTTAGTGCTCCTGGGATAACTGCATAAGAAAACTGAAGTTAACTTTTTATATGGATGTTAAGAATGATACTACACAAGCTCTGCAAAACAATTGAAATTGTGCTTATGTTTCAATTAAGTCAATGGATTATGCTTAAGTATCCTGTGAGGTAGGTTTTATTGCTCTCTCTTACACCTGGGAAAACTGAAGTAATGACATTAAATTGCTTACTCAGGGCTAAAGAAATCTGTGATGAAAGTAAGATCTGGTCTTTGGAAATCCCAGCCAAACCATCTTTCATAAACTACTTTCTAGTTCATCTGCTAATTCTCTCTCTTTCTGTCCATATACTTATACATATTTATTTATATATGTATGTATATATATATACTTCAGTAATAAGAAAAAATAAAGTAACATACCTCAAATACTTTTCATTCAAAGAGCAGTTTTATATAGTGACTGATTCAACTAATTCACGTTAAGAAACTGGTCACATAAAAATATCAGCTTTCACAACTTAATTTCCCTTTTGTAATTGTTAAGGGCAAGGTGGGAAATCTCAAAATCCCTCACTGAGATTCCATTTTGTGGGGGAAATATGCTACTCACTTCATAATAAGAAGTTAAGATGTCTGGATGTCAGGAATATCAGTGGCTTTAGTGCAGTGATTATGCCATAATGGTAAAACCCAGTAGATGCCTGGATCTCCCACCATCCCTCTACTGGAGAGCTCTCAGGCAACCTGCTGCTCTTTCAGGTGCATTTAATATTTGCAGCACCAGCAAATTTGTCTGGGAGGCAAGTCCTCATCTGCCACTCACCGAGAGCAGCCTGTATTAAAGTTTTATATTTATTGACATTTCATTACCATAATTGACTGCAGTTGGTTCTCTAGGAGAAGGCACGGGGCTGCCTCCTAAGCAGGAGAATTGGTCCCTTGGGTAGGATTTGCAATTAAAACCGATGCAGAATGGATTTTTTTTTTTTTATTGTGTAAATATGATGAGTTGAATTTTCAGCTTTAACTAGAGAATACTGGGTGTGCAGGAGGCTTTTTTCAGGAGTGAGCAAATTTGTAAGTCAGACCCCCAAAGGTGTCAATCAGTTTATTCTAAATCAACTGTGCATGAAAAAGCGTCAGTTAATGTATATTCTGAAAAATTGTGACATTAAAGAGTATGCTCTCCTGCTTGCTTGGTTCTCTATGCAAAAATTGATATTAAAAGGTGTATTAATTATTTTACCCTCCAATTCATGACTAAAAATACTTTTCAAGGACAAAGATTAAACCAGTCTGAATCTTGAGTAACATGCTTAATTGCACACTGAAGTCTGAGCATTTCCTTTATATTGTACCAGCAATTTGATTTGGTTAAATCAAATCCACAACTGAAATAAATTAGTCTTGCTTTCGAATTAATAGTATTACATTTCACAGTTGTTTCTGATGTTGAAGATGGTATGTTGACTGGCATTTTGAAATCAGAAGCTTTGGTGAAGCTTCCACATAACCTAATTTGGAAGTAAAATGACAGGCATAAAGTTACGGATGCACAGACAAATGGAAGTGTGAATTCCTCGTGTACCAGTACACAGTGCTATCTCACATGATGAATATAGTAATGATGAAGTAATGATAGACGCTTAATTGGATTAGCTTGGTACCAAAGCAATGCAGACAGAACAGCACTGAATAATTTACACTGCTGCCTGTTCTCACCATTATTGTGCTTAAACTGGCATGTTTAAGGTTAGTACAGCTATTGCTATATAGGCTATAGCGCAGGCTGTGCTCTAGTATACTATTTGCTAGCTGAAGTGCCTAAATCTAAAATTAGCTCCTCAAAACCTCTGCTCTGCTGCCACCTAATTTGGTGCTTAAAGTCCTCACAGCTCCACCTACTACCAGCCTTTAGGTGCCAAACTAAATGCCTCCAGACATGGCTGGGACTACCCAAGTCATGAAAGAGGTAAGTAGCTGTGTCCCCAGCTCATGATACAGCAATTCTTAGATGTATGGACTATGTGGTTTTCATCTACCTAAGGCAGCAAAAATGCCCAAGGCAGGATTTCTTCAGCAGGCCAGTGGCTGGGACCACTGAGATACGGGAAATCCAGGGTCAAATAAATAAGGCTACAGCATGGCAATTTGATATCTTTCTGAAAGTGAGAAACACCAAGTCTCTTCACATAAATCATTTGCATCTTATAGATACTTTCTGATCATGAATATTGGGCAGAAAGAGAGGGACCTTTGGCTTGGTTTGGAGAGGAAGTATTTGATTGGTGTTTAACTCTGGGAGGGAACTTCCAGCTGGGAATCCCAAATAGAAAACTACACAAAAGTCCATTGAACAGGCAGCATTCACATCATCTGCACCAGGGGAGGTTTAGACCGGAGATTAGGACCAATTTCTTCCCCAAAGGGCAGTCAGGCATTGGAGCAGGCTGCCCAGGGCAGTGGTGGAATCACTGTCCCTGGAAGTGTTCACAAACCGTGTAGAGGAGGCCCTCAGTGACGTGGTTACTGGTGACCTTGGCAGTGCTGGGGAACGGTTGGACTGGATGGTCTTGAAGGTCTTTTCCAACCTAAGAGATTCCATGACTCTATGCCTCTCTCCTCAGCGTTTTTCAAGGCTGCCTTTTACAGTTGCCACCTAGTTTGCTGTGACCCTCCCCTGCTCACTGTGTTTCAGAGGTACAGGCTAGATGGATGAGGCTGCAGGCTCTGTGAGGGGGCAGGGCAGTACAGAGGCGCTAGCAGCAAGGAAAAGAAATAAAGAAGATAGTAGTATTAGTAAGGGGGTCATAGCTTAAATGTGACTGCAGAAAGACATGGCAGTGGTGCGTATTTTTTCTAAATCCTTTTCTTGATACAGTTGAGAGTGACTTAAAAGTCTAAATCCCTTTAATGTCAGTGAAAGCAAGTTAGGGCAGTGCTGAACGTTTATGAAAATACTACTTTAAAACAATATATAGTAAAGTACTTGGAATTCAGCAGCATTTAGATATTCAGACACCAAAGAATTTCTCAACTGATAGAGAGGTAGGAGAAATGGAAGGGACTAATTCTGCAGGTTTTTTGTCACATGGAGGTTTCATTTAACATAGCGAGATATTGCTCAAGGCAGGGCAAAAGACAAACCTTTTAAACAATATGAAACTATACCCTGGGCTAAATAAATGCTGAGCCTGAAGGCCAGAAATGCAGTGAGCACCTGTGCTTTTTTGCTTTGCAAATGATTTGTCATGGTGATGAATGATTTCTTGAAGCCAAATCCCTGGTTTCACTGGGCTCAGATGGAAACTTTCTGGTGGAGTCAGGTGGTTGCCTCTGGTATTGACTCCTCTCTCTGCCCACAAAACAGAGCCTAATGTTTAATGGTGGAATCAGGTTCCTTTCTTCTTCTAAATTAAGTTGTGTTTGATTTCTAGGATATGACAGTGGGTCATATGGCATGTGGAAATGTGTGGAACTGTCCCATCCCTTTTCAATATTTCAGGAAGCCTGAAACAATCTCCAGAATGTAGGCTTAGAATGATTTTACTTGTTCATGTCTGTTAGGAGGTACTGGCTATCACTGAATGCCATTCCTTTCAGCCAGTACAGGAATTGTGCAAGTAAGGAATAGAGTTCCTGCTGTGGCTGTATACAGTACCTGTATAATGAACAAATGTTCTAGCAGACTAAGGTAGTTCAAGTTAGTGAAAAATTGACTTAGTATTTAATTTAATAAATTAGATCACTGTATGTTTAGGGCACAAACATGAAGAAGGCAATGGGTGCCAAGGTGCAGCAAAGGGACCATCCTGCTCTTTCCTGCTCTGCCCCATGCAACCCTGGCCAGCTGCACCCTCATTGCTTTCTCCTCAGTTACTAATTGCACTGAAAGCTTGTAGGGTGGTCCACAATGGCCTGCCCTGGGTTTTGAAGTCCTGACCCTGCTGAGAGCCTGTGAGTTGCCCCTAGTGTATGGTTATGTGGGTAAATGAGCCTTTCTCTCAGAAGGATACATTCAGCACACTATATTTACTATCAGAAACATTTTTACTTTTCCACTGTTTCATGAAATATATATTTCAGTGGCAACTATCGTGGTTATTAAACTCATTTTGAGCTTTTCATATAATTAATACTTCCATTAAAAACATTTAAAGCAGTATTTGTGTTATGTCTCTAAGTAAAAGAACATGGAAAAACACTTTGAAGAAATGCCTAGGTACAAAAATTGTGGAGGGCTTAGAATGGACAAAACCACCAGAAATGCTTATAGAAGGTTTGGATACATTAATTAAAATTGTGATGACTTATGCAGCTTAAGATGCTTGTCATTTTAACAGGTACACAATAATAGAAGATAATGAATTAAGTTGCCAGTGGACCTTTCCCCTAGGATGATGTTATTGTGCTTGCTAATTAGCTATAATATGTAAATAGTAACACTCCAAAGCACTGCATTTACTTTGTCTAACTTAGTTTCAGAAAAATTAGTACATTGAGACTGGAAAAATTCTATGCCCTGTAGTTGATCATATATAGATTCATTTGTAGTAGATATATTTATGTTATAAAACCTATAGCAATAAAAGTATAGTTAAGTTTTATGCAGATGGCTGTTTTAGTCAATACCCTCAAGTTTTCCACTCTGGTAATGGTTCCTATTGGTTTCTTCAAATTATTATTATGAAGATATTAAAGTAATTTGCAGAATATAACTAACCTAGGGTACATGGTAACCTAGAATACATTTCTATAGCAAAGTGCAATGCACTTTTTTTTAATATAGAAATGAGATGATATGGAATCACTGCTCAGTTTGAATATCCATAAACTGCATTGGAAGATAGACAGTTACTGGAGATTTTGTGTGAATGTTTAGGTAACATCACAAGGGCTGTGCTGATTCAGACTGTTTATTCTGGAGCTTTTGACCATGTAGGTTCATGTTCCCTTATTAGCCTCTTATACAAATTTGTACTTGGCTATTGTAAATCCTTTCCCATCAGTAGAAGACCAGATGTGTTCATCTTGAATCCCATCAGTATCACTACTCCCATAGGTGGTTGGGACAGACTGATATAGTGCTTTCGGCTTTGAGTTTGGTCTCTGAACAGCTTGTCTATGCGTGCAAGCTTAAAATCAGATATGGGACTTGACATGAATTTATATGGAGGAATTAGTTCACTTGTATGGAGGACTACCAGCCTTGAACAAATGCTTCCAGACCCTCAGCAAATAGTTTTTGTTCTCTTTATGGGAGCAGTGTGTACAGAATACAAAAGAAATGTGTTTCCTATGAACACAACGGAGTTAGCATATGGGAAACAGACCAGTTCTGGTGTGCAAGGATTCATGTTGGGTGTCCTCTCCATGCCTTTTTACTGGAGTGGTAATTTTCAACTTGAAACCATTGTGCTACAATGTTTTGGTGGCAACAAAGCAAAGCAAATGTAAATTGGGATATGTTTGTTCACAGGTATGTCCATAGCTCAAAATGTTTAATATTTGGACAAACCTTCATGATTAATAACTGGATTTTGATGTGTTTTACCTAGTTTAATTGCAAACATCTAGTTTAGCCCCCAAAAGCAGCTAGCATAATGTCTTCCGAAGGCATGAGGCATTTTTAACAACAGCATAACTTTGTTTCCTTGTCCTTCAGACAGAAACCGCTGGAGTGAGGAACTGTGCAAACCTGGGTACAAGAGAACTGCTCAAGAGCAGAATGATCATAGAATCATAGAATAGTTAGGGTTAGAAAGGACCTCAATATCATCTAGTGATGATGATGATTGCTTGACCTCATTTGTATCCACTTTGAATCAAATCCTCTTTCCCTATGTAAGGACTTCTAGATTTGGCCGCCAAATGCCAAAATGTCATTCCATTAGCTATCCATTTTCTTTCCCTACCTATGAATACTGTATGTACTTTTAGTAATTTCTTAGGATGAACAAAACAGTTTCCTTATCTGCTGTTTTCCAGCTCCTTTCTCTTGTCCTTCAGAGACACTCCCTTGACTAATACTCATAGCTTTCTGCAGTGATTCTTCTGCAAGGGTGATCTTTCTTTGTGATACAGTCATCTGTAACCCACAGTCTGGAAGTTCTGCTGCCTCTTGAGGACCTTTTCAATGGCAAGATGAAACTTCCTTGAACTTGCAAGTCTGTTCCCTGGACAAACAGATTCTCCAAAGGCAAAGACACCTACATCAGGATACTAGAAGCCTTCTTTACAAGTGGGTAAATCTAACATAGATTACATTGAAATTACAAAAAATTCCCCAGGCCACACTTGACCACCTTTCAATAAGGAACAGCTGAAAGATCTACAGAGTATCCCCATCTACGGGAGAGGTTCAAGCCACACAGTTCTGATCTAAATTGAAGTGAAATTTTTATTTGCTTCAAAACACGATACTGTCAAGATCTTAATTATCTCTTATGCTCTTCTTTGGTGCTATGCTTTAGAATACAAATCCAAGCGGAAAGATGTGTATGTGTGATGACTTGAACTAAATCAGTAGTTTCAAGAATCTCAAACAAATCTGAGACTTAGGCACGTTTTTGAACAGCCTTTTTAATCCAAAAGGCTTTGACTAAAGTCAGCAGAGGGAAGATTGGTGACAATGGGAAAAGTGTAGGCATAAATAAAATGAGCAGCTTGTGTTTGGGCAGCCAAGGCTACAATTCCTGTGTTTTGTGTTGACTGCTGCATGAACAATGATATTCTGTACAGAGCTTTAGTATCTATGCTGTGTGTGCTGGATCTTGGAAGCTGGCTTGGAAGCTTGAATTGCTGCTGTAGAAGATACAAAAAGAAAGTGCTCAAGTTGGAGGAATTAAAGTTCTATAATTAGAAATGGGATGTTAAAATTACATGCCACGTGGCAAGCCTGCAAAACTTGGTGTGTGGAGAGCATATTGGCAATGATTTACAATTAACCACCACATTGCAAATCACTTCTTAGCTGTTTTCTGTTATGAAATTTGGAGAGTTGTAAAATGCATTTGTGCTACTTTATTTCCTTTTGAAATGTAAATTGCTACTGCTGAAGGGCAGTACTTAGTGCAGAAAACAAAGTGTGCAGCGTAGGGAAGAACTTGTTTCTGAGGAATTGCTGAGGAATTGTAGTGATCTGAAAAAACAGTGCTTTCTTGAAACACAGAAGAGCTTCATTTGTGAAACTCCAACCAAATAAATAATAAAATAAAACAGTCTTTTTTTTTTTTTGTGCAAGGGCCAATGCTTACTACTTTGTTGCTGACTGTACTTTTTCCCCATCAAAGTGGGAACAATGGATTGACACTAGGTAAATCTCATAAGCCAATGGCTAGAGGGAAATGCAGATATATGGAAATGTGATAGGAATGCCCATAGGTAATGGGTTTTGAGACAATGTGTTTGAAAATTATCAAGTGTATTTCTAACTACTGCCCATTTAAGATACCTAGTACGGAAGTGACAGTGGTATGGCCCTGGGAAGCCAGATGAAGTTTGACTTTTGTCTCTGGGGCACAGAGGCTGTGCAGCCAAAGTGGAGAAAGCAGGTATGTTCCAATTAAGTGGTGATAAGGTCGCCACATATAGCTTCCCCCTTGATTGCAGTTGTAAAAAAGACTGTGTTATGAGTAGGTTTTATGGAGGGATATATTAAGGGAAACACAGAGTGAGGATTCTGAGGTCTTAAATTTGCTAACTTGTGACAATAATCATGATCTCTCAGGTAATAAAGTAGGCTGTCTAGCTTAGGTACTCAGTTTAGAGTTAACGTCTTTGAAAGCCAGATGATTGACTGTAATTTTGCTCATGGTGCTTTGCTGGTAAGAGTAAATAAAACCATCTACAGCAGTTTTCATCAGAAGTGTCACAGTGCCTTCCACACCTTAATCAATTAATTTTTATGACACAGTGATATGATTTTTTCCCTTTCTCTGCTGGAGGAGCTGAAAGGATCAGGGCAGCAACCAGAAAGTATGCAGTGTTTAGTGCAATAACAAAGACTTTGTAGGGTCTGGATCTAGAAGTGTGGCTTTCCAGAATTATGTTACAGTTAATACAGAGGAGGCAGTCATAATTGTCCTTTCATAAATACACCTGAACTTGTGTTGTGTCTTAGAATGACATCAGGCCGAGCTGATGCTGCCAAGGTGGTCCATCTTGACACTTAGGAAAAGAAGTAGTTGTATGGGATCAGCTTGGCTGAACAAGTAAGTCACAACTGAGCTACAGTACAAAAACACAGTATACAGCAGCTGAAGCCAGGAATGACTGAGAGCAAGTAATTGTAGAGACACTGTTAGACATGTAGGAATGGTGTTAAAAAAAACAGTCCTCATCTAGAGTTGAGACTTGCAAGAGATGTTAAATTGTTGTTTGGGGACGAACAAGAAAAACATGGGAGTGCTGCTGGATTCAGCTGGTTTAGTGACAGCAAACACAGACCAGTGTGGGGTATTTAGTGCCACCTTTGCCTCAGTCTTTACTAGCAAGATATCTGAGACTCTGTGCTTTGCAGCAGGGCTCCAGGAAGAGAACAGTGACAGGCATTGTATATAAGTTGATAAAAAACTCCAGCCTTTGTTAAGCATGAAATGGGAAGGAGTCCATCCATAAGGAAAGGGACGAACTATAGTGTTCTTGTTTGCTGTTCTTATAATACGGCTCCTGGGCCTCCAAGCAGCCAAAGTGTACCGGTGTACAGATGATGGGAGATTCTTGGGGGTGTCTGCATCGACTTCAAAATGACAGACTTTGGCACAGGAAAGTGAGACTGCATTGAAAGAGGATATGACAAATCTGGGGCAAAAATGTATGCAGTCAGTCCAATTTAGCCAGATTTTAATGCAGTCAGAGACTTTAATTCTGCCTGGAAATACACAGCTTCCAAAACCAGCTGATGACTTGCAAGCAACACATTTAATAAGCATCCTGCAACCTGTTGTCCAACAGTGATGAAATGCTCTGCTTTGCCTTGAGATCATGTACAGCTGGGGGTTTTTTGCAAGAAAAGATAAAAGTGGCTAATGAGGTAAGAATTATTATTGTGGAAAAATGGGGACAATGGCTAGAATTTAAGGGTATTTAGATGTCTCTAATGATTTCAGTGGGCCTTAGGTGCTCAATACCTTTAAAAACTACCTAATCACATAACAAATGAGACACTAATTGAGCAGTTCTCTCAGGAACACAAAACTGTTAGTGTACTTACAGCTTTATAAACAAAGGAATAAGCAAGCACTCTGTGTGGTAAATAAAATAATTGCCAGAACAATTGTCCATGTTTTGGAAATGATGAAAAGGAATCAGTCTTTTTCTAAATAGCAGAAATATAAATGAAGAGTAATGCAACTAGTTTTTCCTCATATAATTAGGCAGTACAACTTTATCTCAGATAGGTTAGTGACTTTCCACAAAGGTGCAGGAGTAAGTTCTATAGCTAGAATTTCAATTTTCCCACTCCCTTTCTTGGACAAGTCAATCATTTCTCCCTTCTACTGTACACCTTTTAATCATACATGCAAACAATTATTTCTGCTTCTGATTCTTATAAACACTTGTTCTTAGTGTTAAGAAATAGCTTCAGTTTTAAAATTATAGCTAAAGCTGTAAGTAGATTTCTCAACCTGCAAGACACAAATAATGTATCTTATTAAAAGGAGCTCCTTCCCATGACTGTATAAATTGAGGCAGTTCAGTTTGCAGCTACTTAAGTACCCATGGGCCATTGTGTGTTTTCACTTTGAATCAGAAACACGACGTACAGGCACACTTTGCTTCTCTTTGATACTGTGGGATTTTTTCTGTTATAATCAGAATAAGAATCTTAGGAATAAGGTTCTTATTTTACTGACTTGTTCTTTGTGCTCAGGAAAGTATGAGGGAGACAAAACTCTCTGTTCCCTTTGGGTTTTCTCACAGTTTTCCTGGGACTTGCCATATTATTGCTCTTGCATTTTGGAAGATCTATGCATATGACACCTGAAGAAAATTGAGCTTTGGAAAGCTGTACAGAAACTGCAGGCTGCATACCTAAGACCACTCCTGAGACAATACCTGCCTCTATATCCTATGGACTGAATAGTTTTCTGGGGATTAGATGTCTCAGCTGCCCAGTTTCTCATATGTGTGCATATTTCTCTAAGAGCAAGATATTTCTGAGGTAGTAGTTGCAGGTTCTCTACGTTTCTGACCTAGCTACTGTTCCTTCTGAGTAAACCACACTTCTAAATGGAAAATCAGCTATAATTGCGTAGACCTAAAATATAAGGTTTGGGAATGTTGTTGTTGCTGTTAGAAACCATTTTAGCCCCAAGGAGGTACAACTTCTTGAGAAACATTTCTCATCTGCTATTTTTCAATCACTGAGGTATACAAGTATATTTGAGAAGCAAAGTGCTCATGATTATATCTGCTTTTATAAGTTTAACTGTAATCACAGACTAGGAACAGAGTGCACAAGTCATTTTATCTACATTATTTGCAGAGAATCTCTGAGAACACAGGAGTGCTTCTGACCTAGTTAAACTCTTGCTATTTTGAAAATGATTACTGAAAAACCATCAATACTTCTCAGAGACCACATACTCACTTGTTGCCCAGTAACAAGAAGGATGGAGCCTTCTTTCCCATGTACCACTTGCCGGTAAATGTGATCTAGAATTAAGAGTTCACTCCAGCAGTTCTGAAGCAACTTCATTTGGTCATCAACCTGTAAAGCAAACATGAACATTGGTGGCATCACTCGGAGAGTAAGTCCTACATCACACTGTGGAGTCAGTCCTTCATCTAGTTAACGTCATGAGAACAGAAATGCTATCAAAAATTATTCAGTCATAAAATTGCTATTCTCAGCTGAATAAATAGGGCACTGCTTGAAGCCCTTATCCGTGAAATGTAAAGAATATTTACTGCTGGTTACATTCTAGGAAAGCAGAACTACTGTTTTGTTATGCAAAGTAATAGTAATAAATGTATATTTATGCTATGCTCATGGAAATGTGATATTATTTTACCCAAAACAAGAACAGAAATAATGTTAATATGGAATTTCCCATAATCCCCATCCTCGTACATCAGCTTCTGGAAATAGCAAGATATCTGCAGGTTTAAGAGCATTATTGCTGCAGCAAGTCCATATCAGAGATAGGTCCCTTTCAAAGGAAAAAGTGAAGTGAGATGGTGGTGGTACTATGAAAAAAGAAGAGAGCTTCTTCATAAATGGAAGCTGAGCAGCTTCAGGTGTCACCAGTGGGGTAAAGCAGTAGTGAGCAGTAATATACATAATGCATTAGGTCACAGAAGGAACATACTGGGCACTCAGCACAAGCAACCTATGTTAAGTTTTTGTGCACTGTTATTTGGGATGTGCATATGATGGGACAACAAAGTATCTAACTAAACTAACCCTATTACAACTGGGTTGTCTCCAGTTTTATTCCCTTTAAAGGCTGAAAAATAATTAAGATTTCCACTAATTTGTGATATTTTTTCTCCCATTTCCATGGAAGGCAGACTATGAATTTTAGTCATGGTAAGCACCAGTACCCTCTGGACCTGTTCTTACTGAACTTACTGATTTCTTCCTAAAATCAAACAATGTCTTTGACTTCAGACATGCATCCTGAAAGAGTTAAGAGATGCGTACATTAGCCTCGCTACAATTAAGTGTCTGGTGCAGATGTGTTAATAACATGTATATAGTTAAAAGGCCTCTAATAGATAGCAAGTGCTGAACAGATTAAAAATGTTATAAATTAAAATTTATAAAATTAAATAATAAATTAGCAAAGAGAGCATTTAAAGTGGGGAAATTAAATTTCTGGGACATGGAACTATTAAAATTGATTTTCAGGAGTTCTAATTACAATTGCTTTAGAAATAGATTTCATAATGTAGAGGAAACCACATCATAATGCAAACCTGCATGAGCTGAATTGGATAATGCAATAGACGTTGTCAAATTTTATCAGCTATGGCCTAATGAATTTTTGAACTTTATTCTTTCAAGCTTGTTTCCTGATTGCATAGTAGAGAAGGAAGTAACATTTGCTACTAATGGATTTTTATAGTGTCACCTCTGAAAGTTACCTAGTATTGTCCGCGTCTTTCCAGTCACTTGCCATATAGCTCAGACATCTCAACATCTTAAACACCAAAGTCTGTTTGCCTCCTTCACTCATCTTAACTTCCTTTCTCTCCATTCACAGTCTTCTCCCAGCTGTTCTTGCCCCAGTTTCTCTCCTTTAGGTATCTGTCTCAAATTATTCCCTCTTGCTGGACTATGCAGCAAATGAGATCAGGAGAGAAAGGGAGAAAGCCAGTGGGGAGAAAAGGGCAGAAGAACCTGTGTGCAGCAGATCACATCCTCCCGCATAGCCTGCGCTAGGACCCTCAGTTCTTTCTTTAGCCTTCTCCATGACTGCGACAGGTATCTCTGCTGGAAGACTGTGCAGTTCATTCCTTCCACTACTGCTTTACCTACAGGATGATATCATTTTCATGGGGTTTGGTTTTGTTTTAATTTTATTTTAAAATCCCCACCTTTGCTTTAAAAAAAAAAAAAAAAATCTGCGTTTTTTAATAACAGCTTTTAGTGCATAGACACAAAAGGCTGAATTAGTATTGTGCAAACACTCTCAATTCTGGTACTTCAAATGCTTTGCGTGCTTTGGCTTCCCTGTATAAATAATAATCTTCTATCACAGCTGCCTACAGTCACCTTTATTATGGTGACTGTATTATTATTTATTTATTATTCATGTATGCTCAGATAACTCCTATAAGCAACTTATCCATTGGCAATAGAGACAGAAGAAAGAAAGAAGTGTGGACTCTGTAGATGGATATATTACTAAGTCAAAGTAAAGCTAGTGCTGTCACAGACTCAGCCTTGCTCCATCCCTATGCTGTCTGTGCCCGTGATAATTCATTTCTGTTCAGATCACAGAGCAAGGCTGATTCTGTATTAAAGCTCTCTTTCTGTCCCCACAGCGTGTATGTAACTACAAAACCATTTCAACCAAGTGACTCGTTAGCTCAAGAGTGGACAGTAAATTTCCATATTGACAGTGTCGACCAAACTTGGGACAGGTTTAAAATGAGGCATTATTTGAAGAAAATATTTAAAACTTACAGATTCTAATGTTCTTGCTTTTTACATGAAGCTGTTCTGTGATAATTTTCTCCTCTGTACAACAAGGTGTTATAAAAATCAAATAAATAATGCTAAAATGATAATTTCATCTGAAATTAGCATTTCACACAAAGCTGTCACAGATTCCATCTGAATGAAACAAGCTATGAGACAGTTTAAACATTCAGCATCCATGTCATAACAACTAATACCTGAATAAGAGGTCAAGCATTTGATTATATTATAAATGACATATTTCCAGCTAACCCATCTGTCTTAGCCACAGGCTTTTGAAAACAAACTGCACGTTACAGGTCTGGCTTTCTGAAGGTCCTGACAGCAGCTAGTCTGCAATCAAAGCTTACCTCCCAAGCTTTAGCATATCATTACCGAGCCAGCGCTGTGAGAACAGTAAGAGGTGGCAAAATCATAAGGAAAATGTTTTGCACATAGTGTGTTCCTGCTGTTTGACAAGACTCATAAAGCTAGCAACAGCGAACATCTGCAACTGGTTCACAAAACCTGCTCCTCTGCATTCACTGTAACTTAACCTGTGAAAGCCTGTAAAACAGACAGCATAAAAAGCACAATGCACATCCGAAACACAGTATTGCTTTCAGAAGACTATTAGTTCCAGCTGGCTTTTGCCATTTTACAAAAGCTGGTGGGGCCGCAGAATTTTTCCCAGTTTGCACTGGGAAGAAACAGAGGTGGCTTTAAGGAGGGTCATGGATTACTAAATTGTAAGCCAAGTGATCAATTCCAGCTTACTTCTGAAAGGCATGTAGATGAGAAAAAACACATACTTTACCTCTGCTAATATATATGAAATGAAAAATAGAAAAAAATGTAGATCACAAGGCACAAAAATGGTGACACATCACTTCTTATGATAGAATGAGCTGGTAAATCTTACAATGTGTGTAACTTCAGCCAGAACAGGAACACCTTTGTGTTTCTGTGGCATATCAATAAATGAGTTGCAGAAACATAATATCTGGCAAAACTAAAAAATCAGCCTTTCACTGAAACAAGTGAGTGACTTAAAGTGACCCTGTAGGCAAAGAGGCTGAAGTTTTGGTGGCTGAAGTGGAGAGTGAGTTCTGAAGAGGAAGGACCTCTGCAGAAAAAGCTCCTGGTGGACTTCAGTTTTCCAACTCCAAAGTCAAAACATTCCAGTCCACCATTAACAAGGTAAGCAGGAGAAAAGGTAAGATTTTGTCACAAAGATAACTTAGCTCTAGCCTGGGTCTTAGCTATAATCAATATAATTTTCAACTGTGGTATGCATTCAATTAGAACAAGCTCATAAACTTGAACTGTTGGCTAAACTTTGAGGTTTTTCATTTTGTGGAGGTCTTTAACAGTATCACCAACGTTTTAACAACAAGAAAAAAGTGCCCTTTGTCTCAACTATGGGGAATGCTTGTAACTAAAAGTTAACTATCGTACTGTCAACAACCAGTTGCTGCAAGAACATTACCCAAAGTTGCAGCTGCTCCCTGCCATAACAGAAAGTTGACATAAGGATAATGTAACCCAGGTCTTACCTAAGCAAATTGTCAAATGAGATACCCATTTGACAGCTACCTAGCCTCAAGGAAAAACATGACTGAATACTGCGCCTAGACGGTTAAATTTAGGTCCTCTCTGGCCAGTGGCATTCAGATGAAGACACACCAGTGGGGATAGCATAACTGGAAACTGTTGCTGAAGAAATGTCTTTTAAGGAAAGATGTGGAGCGTGCTAAAGGGGTGTGTGTGACTCGAAATAAGAGATCATTTCCAGCATGCAGGGTGGCGTGGATGAGTAATAATGTTATGAGTAGGAAGAGGAAAATATCACACTTGTAAAACTGCTGTTAAGTGACAAGGGAAGCAAAGAATGTGCTTAGGAAAAGGCTTTGAAGGAAAAGAATGGGGAGGCAGTGTGGTGAGAGAGGACATAAGGGAAGTTGAATGTCAGTAAAAACCTTGAAGGTGAGGATGATGAGATTTGGTGAGATGCAGACTTAGATGGTTTGTGCGACAGTAAGTGATGCTGCTGGCAGAAAAGAGCAAACACTTTGTGTTTAGAGAAGCAGAGGATAGCAATTGTTATTAGCGCAGGCAGGAGAAACCCCAGACATGAAAGTGCACATGTGCATTGTCTACTTTCTCAAACAGTATGGATACAAAGATGGAGCAAGGGATATAGCTTTCAGATAGTGTTAATACGTGGCAGTAGGTAAATCCTATTTCCTGTACCATCATCCTATTTACCTATGCTTGCAGCAAGGACAAAGGAAGCCTGTCAGGATTCAGTGTCGTCCATAACCTTGTATCTCATGCTTTTTGGGACTACTTGTGGCATATTCATAGAATCATAGAATCATAGAATAGCTAGGGTTGGAAAGGACCTCAAGATCACCAAGTTCCAACCCCCCTGCCATGGGCACGGACACCTCCCACTAAACCATGCCATCCAAGGCTATGTCCAACCCCACCTTGAGCGCCACCAGGGATGAAGCATTCACAACTTCCCTGGGCAACCCATTCCAGGGCCTCACCACCCTTACAGTAAAGAATTTCTTCCTCATATCCAATCTAAACTTCCCCTGTTTAAGTTTAAACCCATTACCCCTTGTCCTCTCACCACCATCCCTAAGGAAGAGTCCCTCCCCACCATCCCTATATCCAAATCATAAGCTGGAAGACAAATGGTCATTGACACAATCACCCAGCACCACCCCGCTGTGCTGTCTACTACAAGTCTAGCCAGAATAAACTAATGTTAGAGCATAGCTCATTATGCAGAAAGGGTCTTTCAGCATCAGGAGTGTGGATAGCTAAACAGATCAAGACGGTGAATGAGACAATGTGCAGCCACTTTGCCCATGCAATATCCACTGATGTGTGTTTTATGTACAGGCAGATGGCAGGATGTAATGCACTATATTCTGATAAGATGTCAAGATTTTGCCCTTCCTTTGTTGATGTAAAACCATCTTCAGTAACCTCATCGTAGAAATGCCCACAGTGTCAGTAGTATTTGATGATATTTCAGTACTTTGACCACTGTGAAAGAAACCTTTAGTACGCTTTATCTGTCTTTCTCCCCCACTCAGGAGGGAATCACTACTTGCACAGCCTATTTGCTGCAGCACTTGTTGTCAGAGCCATTGGCCATCCCAGCTCTTAGTAAAGCACCAGAGCAGAACTGTTGTATGGCTGGGTCAGGAGGAGTTCATGTGTCTTGGAATAGGAATGGATGAAGGTGGGTCACAGTGCAGTATGAGAGTCTATGCACCAAGCCTGGAAGGGTCACTGTGCTCCCTATATTAGCTTACTCTTCAATTTCACTACAAAATAGTGTTCCCCATTTAAAACTTTTAATAAATCAGATTTGTGAAAAGAGAGAGACAAAGATGTGCTCCCTCCACTGAGTCCATTGACCTTTTTTCCCAGGGGTTTAATAGAACCCTGGTGCCCGGTAGAACTATGACACCTTCTTTGTGTTCACTGTGAAAGATTCACGTGACATTGCTTATCTGCACAGGGAACTTCATACTGTTAAATATCTGAACGCAGGTTTGAAAGCAGAATTCCCTGGCTGCATGCCCAAATTCCTCCACTGCCAGCTGGAATTATATGAGTTTAAATCGCTTTTCTGAGTTCTCTGCTAACAAGGATTAGAAAACAGGCATGCATGAGAATACATTTAGGTGCAATTCTTAGTTTGAATCATTTATCTTATCAGTACAATGCAAGCCACATAGGATATTTCCAGGAGTGGAGGAAGCATTCAATTTCAAGTGTAAAGGTCTAATCCTGAGTACTGCGGTGACAGACTGTCTCTTGGCAGGACAAAACCATGGTCTGGGTCTGAATATGGAAATGTCACATTTACCTGCTAAACCTTAGAGTCCCATTCAGCTGGTCCCTGAGCTTTTGGTATGGGACTCAGTGAAAGTTTGTCACGCTCGCTGAGACCTCTGTCAACACTGAAATACACAGTCACGCGTTATCAATTGTAGTTAAAGGAAGGACTTATCTGAGAAATGCTGGTTACTCATCTGAAAAACTATTTGTGCTTATATTATAGGTGAGAAAGGCTAGTGCAACACAAGAGTAGTATTGTTGTAAAGCATATGCTTCCCACAGCACAGAACGTTAATCATTATAAACTTTTGTTTTCTCTGAAGAACACTGAAATTGCCAAACAATAAAATGAAGAATAATGTGTATGCTTTCCTGAAATGCACCTTAATCTTATCAAAACTGTATCTTTCTTTTAGGAAAGCATTTCACAATATTTAGCATACTGTAACCAACAACTACAGATTTATTACAATTTTTCTTCTGAAAAGGTATTTTCAGCCTGACACTTGATGAATTACCTGTGAAAAGTTTCAGGGTCACAGGGTTTTTGTGTTGCTCTAAGTTAAATATTTTCCTTATAATTATTGCTGCAGATTCAGTTAAACAATGCACTCACCTTTTGCCCAGTCTACACCTCCCTTTCTGAGAAGCTGGATAATCCTTTTTCATCTCTTTTCATTTGCATCTTTTTACGCTATAGCTTTGGGCTTTTCTACTACTAAAAATTTGAAAGGGTATCTAATGATTAAAAAAAACCCAAAATGATAATGGAAACTTATGTGATAAAACTGTGTTGGATTCGGCTGAATTAGTTTTACTTATGCTTCTAAAAGGGAATGCCAATATAGAAATACCACGAAGCATTCATCTCATAGTGCCACTTTTAAATTCTACGGCCATTTGAATAGCCAATTCCTAGTGAATATGCAGTGATTAAACATCTGTCTGAATTGTTCAGCCTGAAGCATACAGGTTCAAGGGATGGTTGAACTTTCTTCCAAATGTAGTTAGGAGATCACTCACAAGTCATTGCACACATATAGCTTGAGTTGTTACTCCATTTTTTTATGCTATAGTGAAGCAAATAGCCCCAAATCAAAGTTTTATAAGACAAGTGCACTCCAGAGGCTAATTTTTACTCCTGAATGCATATGTGGTTTCTAAATCATTACATAGGTAGAGAAGGATTTAGACTCTCTAGATGGGCTGCTGCTAATAGTGGGAAACCTCCTGTGCAAGGTTGCTATCAAAAAGCTTCTCCCAACAGCCAGCGCAGTTTTAAAAGTAAAGGCACATACCTTTCAAAATCAGTGAATGCCCCAATAAAATGTGATTGCTGCCTATAACCTCACTAATAAAATGATACAAAGTTCAAGAAAAAATAATTTAATATTAACTATGATTGTTCCAGCTCTAGTAAACTAGAAACCTGTGTGTTATATAAAATTTCTAGGTAAAGGATCTTTAAAAGCTCATGTTGGGTTTGATAGCTGCCCTGTTGCCATATAGCTGTAGTGTGAAGTAAGTATAAAATCTTCGTAAGTTTGGTAGCATTTTCCTTTCTTTCATGATTTAAAAATGAAAGGAAATATAGAAATACTTCAGTGTTTGCCTTTTCTGTTCCTTTTCAGCATGTAAAGAGGTTGTTACAAGTGTGTAATTATATTTGGTGTGTGCCTGTATATGTGTGTGTGTATCCCTCTCCTTCATGACTTCTGAATCCATCAGTTACTGTCAGCTTATTTCAAAAGGGAGTTCATCTACCCAAGATACCAGGTTCCTACATGCCTTGTGTGTGAATCAGTATCCAGATAAAGGAAAGTAACTAACTGCTGGGTACCATGCTGAAAGAAAGACACTCTCACCCTATATTCAACAGCAGAGAACCTAGAGAGAGGAAAAGAGGACTAAAATGCTTAAGTTCTTCCTCATGTATCCATTAGAAATTGGAATATCAAACCACTTTTCAGTTTTTTATAGGACATAGATAAGAAATTTATAGCACAAAGCATCATCACACCTTTAAGAATCCCCACTGTTCCAAAATATGAATATATGTTGCCCATGTGCTGAATGGGGTGTGGTGTTTCCTGCTTAGCAAACACACATGGGGAGAAAGATGGCTTTGTAACAGCTTTTCCCCTTGCATGCCCCTGGACAGCTGTGTGTAGGATCACTGCAGAAGAGGGGATCAAAGGAGCAGTGACCAACCTTTTCCCAGTTTCAGTGCTAATCTTTCATTATGTCAATATACTTTAAATAAAAGGATTCTTGAGCATCAGGTCATGCTCATCCTGTTTTCTTGCAGGAATATAACACAAGGTGCATGAGTCTAGAGGCCTCAGATTGCTGAAGGGAGTATGGGCTAGCAGCAGATGGTGATCCTGATACAGAATAAGACCTCTCTTTTAGGATCTTTGGACTCTAGAGAGTACTCCCCCTCCATTAAGGATAATGTAAATGACAAATCTCAGTTCTTCAATGATTAGATGAAAGGGTTGTTGCAAAAACTCTGTGTGTGTATATATATGGATATTATATGGTGTGTCAAATCAAACATGTAACACTCCTATTTTTTCTCTTTTTTCTCACATTTATGTCTGTGCAAACTGCATGAAAATGACTTAGTATTTCGCAGTCAGCATTATTTCTGATGAATTATAAATGTGTTTTCCTTAGCTTCTTTTTTGGGTGGGTTATTTTAACTGAAAATAAGAAAAAGATTTCTTTTTAGTCCCAACTGAAAATTTTGCTTACAGTGCATTGTTTCTTCCCTGTCAAGGTGAATGCAAAGAAGAAGTAAAGAGGAAATTAATTCTTCTCAGCACCTGTTTTGCAGGGTGAAGGAGGAGGTGCGTTCTTCAGGACTGAACCTGTAGAACTGACCTTCAAAAGCCTACTCCTGTGAGTATCTCTACTGATGTTAGTGCAGCATCAGTTTATGCATAAAGGGTCTAGAATTTAAAAAATCAGATAATGCTATGTAGTTTGTGTAGCAATTTTAGTACTAAACCTGTTTGGGTCTCTTGAATTACTCTGGGAATACACCTGTTTTTTCTGATGCCAACAAATGGACTGCAAAAATGTGCTGGGCCGTATTCTTAACTTGCATGAACACGAGTCCTTTGACTTCCACATGGACAAAATCAAAATTAGGACCACTCAAAACCTTGTTAGCCTCGTTGGTCTGATTTGCTTTTTAGGATGCACAATGATGTCCTCTGGAGAATCAGAAGACAAGACTGAGTCTAGTAAGCTTTATGGTACTGCTGGTGAATTTATTCTGAATATACTGGATAAGCAGTTTCACTGTATTGTACAGCAGCCTTCAACTGAAGTCTCTGTAGTCTTCTCCAAGTCACACATATTTTATTATTATATGAAAGGATTTCTAATATATAATGTTCCTTTCCTGTTTGGTGATTTTTTGGGTAAATTGTGATTTCATTTTTCTTACATCTACACCATTTTTCCAGCTGACACTTATTCTAAGAATGTGTAGGTAAACTTTAGCTCCTCCATTAGATCTTATCTGTAAAATTTCTTAAGAAATAGCAATGTCAAATTTTGACAGAGATCAGTACAACACACAGGGGTGGATTGTTCATATTAAAAACAAAGCCTTAGTAAGAACTAAAGTTATTTTCCACAAAATAAATATTCTATTAAAACTCAATCACCTAAGTATAATATGGAAAATATTTTTAACTTGTGACACAAGAGACAGGCTAATTTTGGAAAGGTTCTTTAATATGGTAACAGGCAGGCAGAGTAATCTTTCAACACACTTAGGGTCCTGTTCTTCCAAGGGCTGCATGCCCCAGGACACTGTTTTTTGCATGCATTAACACTAGAGTTACTTACATTGGCTCTTGTTTAAATTACACTATGTGGTTACTCTTCTTTTTAATAGGATTTGTGTTAGTTTCCAGTACAGCTATTCAAGGGACTGTGGAGTTTGGGAAAAGGGCAAGCCATAAGAGAAATATAACCTTACTCTTTTAACAAATTACACCTACAAAGATTGGTTTGTGTGTACAGCTTTGGACTATATTTGCAGTTATACCAATGGGAAAATATAAGTAATCTGATGCCATGACTAAAAAAGAATGAGAGAAGAATAATTTTCCAGGTAAGTATTAGTGATAGCCAGGGTTGGACAATGACAAACCACATGAAAATCTAAAACACTGGATGTTCCATATAGTTTCTAGGTATTATCAAATCAGCAGTTTTGTGTTTTAAATGTTTTTTATCTTTTGGTTGTGCAGCACTACAGTCTTTTTTGGGAATTAAAATATGTTGGTTTACATTTTACTTTTCATAATCCTCTTAATAGTTCAGACAAACATCCAGCTATGTAAGGGCAGATATTTCCTCTGATCATACTTGAATCGCTGAAATGTATGGATCTGAAGTCTCAAGACTGGGAGCTATCGTGCTCAAAGCAGGACAGAAAGTCACCTGTAATACAGCTTTGGCAATAGAGGCTGGCATTATCGTAAAATACTGCACCACCATATGAATGTATTCCACTGTGTTTTCCTCTGTTTTGTAATAGAACAGCAGAAAAAAAAAAAAAGCCACAGCCAAAGCAGTAAGAAATCATGAGGAACAGTATCTTCAGTCAAGTTGTGAAAGGAGATGATAAACTGATGAAGAAAAAGAGAGAAAAGGTGTCTTGCATCCCAGGGGCTTCAGCAGTAACAGTGAGTCACTGGGACAGAGACTAAATGAGAAAGAAGACCCGATGGTAAGGGAGAAAGTGAAAGAAAGTTCAGCATTATAAATGGGAGTTGTCATGTATTAAACCAGTATCCATCTGACTTGATAGAAAAAATTGCTCAAAAACGCCACTAAAGAAAGCCCAAGTCACACAAGAAGGTTGTGGAGAGGTAGTGAGAACCAGTGATGCATGATCCAATGAGTTACTGTATATGGGAATGATCCAAAAGACTTAGTATTTCTCTTTACATCCTAAAAGCATTGCAGGAGGCTCTCAGCGTGCAGCAACTACCATCTAGCTAAATTCTTTCAACTATGAACATAATCTTCAAAAAAATCAGCTCCTTTCCTGACAAAGTCGAGTGTAAAAGAACAGAGACATGCTATTAAAAAAATCACAGGAAGTGTTGATTGAATGAATGTTTAAGGAATAGGCAAGTGTGTATTAAAATGTTTTTTCCATTTATCCTTTCATTTGGCTTTGTTTCATTTATTCCCACTTCCTGTTTCCTGTATTCTAATTTGGAAATCTCTGAAGTGTCATTAAATGAAGGTTGTAAGAACTCTGCCTAAGTCCCATATAGACATTAGCACTGCAGTTAAGATTAATATTAATGTTTAAAAACATTCTTGATGAAACTTTTCATTTGGGCTGCTTTTTATGTTGGTGAGAGGAACTTTTGCAGTACAAAATGCAGACTGAACAGGAACCTTACAGGTAAAAATTACTGTGGACTGTGACAGCTCAGCCGGCCTCTGGTTTTCTCTGCTGAGCACACATATCAAGATTTCAGTCTTTAAATTGGGTTCCTACATATCTGTGTACAATAGAAGAGTAGTGGTGAATTTAGGAAAAAGGGAGACATTCTGTACATCTAATTAGTTTTTTCTTAGCTCATTTCTGCATACAGCAGGGACGATGAGCAACAAAATCAGGTTGCTCTGATTCCTTAGTGTTCACCCACATGCAGAAACCTGGTCATTGGGCAAGAGCTTCTAATAAAATGGCAATATTTTCTTCAAACAATAATTTTTTGTACACCTTGTCTTCAAGTGTCTGGCAATCTACTATTAATCTATGTCTGAGTGTTAGGTTTTTTTGTTTGTAAGTAAGTTTAATATGAGTTTTATTTTTTAACATTTACCATGACTAAAATATAACTTCGATACCCAAATGTAAGAAGACTTATTTATGAATCCCAGATTTATCCCAGACTTCTCAAAGTGCAGCACGATTCCGCCTCTGGTAAGTATATCTGAGGTGTATTGAAACTTTGATAATGTGGTTACAGAAGTCTATACCAGGGCAATTTTTCTGGTACATAAAATAGCTTGAATGATTTATACCTATAAATGAATGTAAGATTATAGAAATATTCAGCAGCATTTCACTAACAGGCAATGGATTGAATTCTCTCCTTGGCTCTCTTTTTTTTTCTTTTTTTCTTTTTTTTTTTAACTTATGTGCCTGAGGATTTGTTTCTTTTAGAGTATAAGGCCTTTAGGAAAGGAACTATATATTACTTTGTTTTTATGCAGTACCTGTTTATTCTACCATAAATCTAATAGTTAAAAGGGGTTGCTTGACTGCATAGACACTTCTCTGTAAATAGAATTATCTGGTTTTCAGTTTAAACTGCCAGCCCCTAAATAAACCCAGAATGTCCAGTTAAATAATACAAGATATTAGTGAAGCAGACTGTCTCCTTACATAAATATAAGCATCAGCTTGACAACACCGTGAGAATATTTTGCTTAATATTTCTTGTACCGTGGTATAACCATAAAACCTGACTTGCTGTGTAACACATTCCCAGGTATGGTATTATACAGTATCCTGAGGCTGGACTATATGTAAGAAATTATTTCATTATAAATATCTTTGAGACTGATTTCACAATTCATATGCAGACAGGAATACAAAAACGCCTGGGCTTCAACAGAAGACTTTAAGGAGCTGGCCCTTAGTTTTATTGCTTTATATCTGTGAAGGCTCTGATAACTCACACGTTTTTTAAGTGCAACCTAACGTAAGCCAACTTCTAAGTTCAGCTTCTGGCGACAACTTCTTTTACATTTCCTCTTGCATTAGCAGACACAGCACCAAAATCCAATCTACTGTCTCAAATATATGCATTGTGCAAATATATGACTGTTTGATAAATGGAGTTGAATCTGGGTTGGGTTTTTTTGGGGGGTACTTCTAACAACTGAGAAACGTGCATAGTTTATTTTTTAGCTCACATGTTGCATGCAAATTTCTTCTTTCTACAGCGCAATGTGCACTATGAAGTTCTGTGGTATGTCTGAACTAGAGTCACTGTAAGTACTTATCCAGAATATGCAATTAAAAGGTAATTCATTTCTAGATATCATCAATATTCTGTCATTGCATAAGGGGAATGGACTAGATGACCCATGAAGTCTATTCCTACCCTCATATCTATTATGATTAGCTTTTATTAGTAAAATTGCTTTTTAAGGTCACTTATAGGTGGTGGTTTCCTTTACGCAAATATTTGGTACATTTGGCCGTTCATGTGTATTCCTTCATGCTCTGTTTAGAATGGATTCAGTAAAGGTAGAACATCAAATGAAGCAAAACCCTGCTATTTTGTTGTAAATAATTCATAAAACAACGTTATGACCCTTATTCCCCATGAGACATCCATATAATGAGCCACCCAAATGAAGCAGCGAAAACATCCACTTCCCCTGCCATGGGTGTGCCCCTTACAGACTCCTCAGGGTCAGAAACCCATCAATCTCTTTTCACACATGAGCTAATCAATTCAAAGAGGGAAGTGCCAATGAGCTATTAGATCAATATGGTGAAGTATGGAGATTGATCTTATCCCAGAGTGACTACATTAACAGACTCGTCAGTGTGACCTCTGCCCTGCTGCGCACATTATACAGGATTGCAAGTCTGAAATCTGAATGAAGACCTCAGGTCATTGCTTTTAATAATCTGCTTTGCTGAAAGAATTAAAAGTAAATCTGTAACAGGATGACTGATGAAAATATGAAGTGTATTCTTCTTCTCTAGTCTAGGAATGCTCGGAGAAATCACGCCAGCTTTTCACCACAACCAGTAACATCGACTGTCTCTCACAGAAACCTGTTCAGCTGTGCCTGGGGACTGGTATTTGAGGTAACATGTATAATGCAACCCATGGTATTTCGCTCTCCTGCTACAAAAATGAATAAAAATAACTGCATGCCAAATGATAGCAAGTACTAGCTGTGTCAAAATCGATTAAAGTCTTGGGTGAATTACTCCAATCAGTTCATGTGAACTGCCAGATCAAGAGCTATACTGACGTCCTGGTGATCTGAATTATTTAGCTGGTGTAAGTGGGATCGCAGCAGCTGCCACTGCTGTGAAAGTTGCTCACGACGTTGCCATGTACTGAGCACACCACTCGCTAAGCAAAATGTTCTCAAGACTTGCAGCAGCTCAAGGTCCAAGCCTGGGAGTCTTAGTCGGTTTTCACTTAGGCCAAAGGCCACCAACTTCGGGGGAAATTGATCTCATTAGAGGAGCCTGGCTTCACGATATTTAGGAGCAATATGTGCATACATCCATAAACAGTTTCCTGTCCCTTAATCAACCTATGCTAGTGAGTGTCACCAACTTTACAGGAAATCTGTCCATGAAGTGACCACAAGTAATACTGTGTGCAACTATTTCAGGCCTCTCATTTTAAAGACTGTTTTTATATACAGTTACAGAGATACTGAAAAAACGTACTGCGTGTTGTCTAAGAGCATAACATTAATACTGTTAATATTTTTAAAACACTGAATAATCTCATTGCAATGAAATATTTATGTATGCAACACGTTTTAATACTGTGTTTTTATTATACCAAACACTTTTATTGTTCATTGTATAATTGAATCAATGAATTAGAAGATTACTCAAAAAGGATTAATGTTTTTTTAATGAAAGTAAATGATATAACTTCTGTTAGTCACTAAGGATAATGGCAGATCTATCAGGTTTATACAGATAAGAGCTTTGTGAGTTTATCTGAAAGCCCACATAATGGCTCTCATTTAGCTGTAACCTAGAAAAACAGACTTAACAATCCTATTCAGGGTTTTTAATTCATTGTTTATGTACATGAACTCTCTTCCGCTTTGTGATCAAATCACCTGTCTAATCATGAAAATATGAATCTCTTTAGCAGATACATCTATTTGCAGTTGTAAAACACTTTTGAAAACAATGCTCTTTCAAAGTCTAAATGGAAGAACCGAGCTAGCCGTACAATACCGCTGGGAAATGTTTCCAAGCTCTTAGGTGAATAGATAGGGGCACTGGCGAGAACTTTGTATGTTAATAGTGAGAATGTGAACATTTTTATGCTCACACAGTTTGAATCCTTAATTAGCACACCAGCCTAAATTATAAATACTTCCAGGTAGAGCCTCCTATGCTTAAAACTATCCCAATAGAAAATCCTTATATTAGTATAACACTGATTGAGCTTTTAATACTGCAGAAAATATTATATATGAAATTAGAACAGCAGCTGCAAAGTTGGCTCTGAATCCTTCACAGATATTGTGTTCTTTGCAATGTAGCATCTAATTTTATTATTTTGCAATAGATATAAAAACAGATAAAGGAATTTTATATTAATACATGATACATTTATTGTGGAGGAGGGACTTTATAATGACACCCTTAGAAGTGTATTTGCATTTTTCAATGGGAGATGTGTTATCAAACTTTTTATGAAGAGAAGGGTTCTAACATTTCTTCTATCTTTAAGCAGAAACTGAGTAAGTATGTCTAATACATACATGTATATGGTACACAGGATGCTGTAGCGCTGCTCAAGGACCTGTGTGAATTTTGTGAGACCACATAATTCACAGTGGTGAACCACGATTAAATAAATCACACTACCAAAGTGGGCATAAATTTTTTCTACGTCTATGATGTGTTTTTTACATCATGTTCTTTCCAAACAAACTAAACCAGCTATTCTGTAATAGAAGTGGTTTAGATTTAAAAGGGTTTTAGAATTCTGATATTATATTTGTATCTTTCCATTTATAAAGCAAGGAACTTAATACACATCCAATAGTACAGGCCTCAGAAGGGCTTTGATTCAGGAAAGCACTTTACATATTCCTTGAAGCATTTCTCCTGATTTCACTGATGGGAAGCAAACGCTTATATATTTTCACTAAAATGAAAGTGATTCTTCTGAACAGGGGCAAGGGAAAGTAAACTTATAGCAGGAATAGAACTAAAATGCCTTTTCCATAAATAATATTTTTTTTAAATTCGGTGTTTCACACTCAACAAGTGCTAGAAGTAAATGCTGCCTCCCAATGGAAATGTGAAGTTTCTTTCCTGATAAAATAGACCATAAAATTTCTAGTCCTATTGTTTTATCAGATGTTTAGTTTTTAACTTACTTGTAGTAACAATTGAACAATTTTAATTCTGGATTTCACTATCAAATATCTTGTTTGATGAACTTCATATCATAGGCTCAAAATGCAGTTTCTGGGGTAAGGGGGATATTTTTTCCTTTAACAACAACCACCTGAAAATGGGTTAGGAGCATGAGAAAGCAAAAATGGATTAGTGGCAGAGTTCAAATGACATCATGAAATTCACGATAAATACAATTTATCTTATAAATCTGCAATTTACCACATAGCTCCACAACTCATATCTGCACTATCACTGTCACACATGCTATCAATGCACGTGCTAGCTGCATCTATATGGTCACAGAATCTATGGCTGCATTATCTGATACCAGGGATATCTGCTAGGGGCATTGAGTTAGATGGTTTTTAGGTATCTGAGTGGTACACAGTATTTATAGTCAATGAATCATGTCACTAGGTTCTGTGTAACGCAGGAATGGCTGTGTTTTGGGGTTTTTTTCTGAGCAAACTTCTTTCCAATTTCCACCGTAAACAAGTGCTTACAGGCAGAGAATGTTCATGAAAACTTTCAGAACAAAAAGGTAATCTAGGAAAGTTACAATAGATTGAAAATACATGTCTAGAATCGAAATGCTTCCTCAGCCTTGACAGGATAAATAATAAATGCTTTGTAGGTAACTACTGCGGCTCTTTTGATAAGATATATATTAATAAATTAAAAACTTCTGTAGATTGACAAGTGTTTTGTGGGCTTATACTGGAAGGCCAATAGCTAATTATAAAAGCCTGACTTGACTAATCAATTATTCAGGTGAACATTAGGTGCCTATTATATGCATAAACATGGGAATTATATTTCCCCTAAGTAACTTTTTAAAATAACAAACCCAAACCATGCAAATTTCAACTAGAAAGAAATGGTACTCTTATGCGCTTATTGCACATGCAGAACTCCCACTGAATTATTCAGGAAACACTGTATCAGGAGCCTCAGTCTTCTGACTCTGAGCAACACAGCGATAGCAGCACATGCCATGTGGTATTTGTTATGCATGTAATATTGATTTAGCTCACTCTTGCCGGTCATATTTCAAATTCATTTCATGTTTAGGAATAAGGGAAAGGAGAAATATCCCTAGATTGATATTTGCAATATATTTTTATGCCTGTTGAACACAAGATTATCTGATAAATTAATAAGAGCATGGCTTCTGAGTGCAGGAAAAATAAGCCTTTGAAAAGGAGCACAAGTGAGGTAATGAAGAGGTAATGAACTATATTTCGAAAAGGTTTATATTTGCTTCATTCCCCAACTCCTGTATGTCAGGATTGGGAGAGTGCTAGTATTACATAATGGATTCACTGGTATTTTGTTTACTTTGCAAGGTATAAAACATAGTAAGGTAATGCATAATCTTCCTTTCCATTTCGGAGAGACCGGACTCTTAAACAGAATACAGCAACAGGGAAACCAGAAATAGATGTGACCAGACACCTGCTGACAAACAATGACAAATCCCACTGACACCGCAGTGACCCCCCGTTAGTCAAGATTTAATTAAGGAGTATAATTAAGTCAGTGGAACAGAACACTAATGAGTGGTGTTTTTTTTTATATGGGTAATTGCACATAAGAATACAAAGTAAGCTAGGCCCCTAAATATATCATTAAAATGAACTGTATAGCATGACAATCCAATCTTTAAGTCCTTTTTTTCTTTCTTGGCAATAATGCAGGTTGAAACAACACAGCTTGTCGAGCATCTGTGCACATGCTAACGGATGCTCTTGGCTCAATCCTGCATGTGTCTAAGCATGTTGGTAACATGACCTTGGTGGCACAATGCACACCAGCAAAGCTAGGCATGCATTTGTGTGCCGGGCTCTGTCTGTCATTCTGTTTGCACTTGTTTGTGCCATACAGGGGTCACTATGGCTCATTTTCTAACAAATGACATTCTGTTGCTATTCTCTTACAAGTAATACATCCTCTAGGTTTCATTTATCAAGTGTGTTGATTACAGCGGAGACGTATTTTACAAATTGTTTCTATGATTATCTGCACATCAGGCCCAATATACCTTTACAATAACCAAGAGAGATTTCGTACAGTAAGGGAATTTTATGCCTCAGCCAGTTTTCTGGACTTCAATTTGGGGATCTTTAAGCAGTTGGATAAAATAGCTGAAATGTTTTTGTCAACATGCCATTTACTTGTTTCAAACAGAAAAGTTTTTTTAAGTAGATTTACTAGACCAACATGTTAAACTGGGGTTGAAAACATAATCATGAATAATGATGACAATGGTAGGGGAAAACCAACTTTCCTGTGGTCTTGAAGATTTAAAAGAATGCCTGTGTAGTTTTGGGCCAGCCCTCTGCCAGGATTACTCTATCTGCTCCCAGCTGGTAGCCTGCAGTTCATGACAGCCTTTTATCTGTTATCAAAGCAACAAGTGGAAAAGCAGATCCTCCTGCCTTCTAACACTGTTCAGTTCCCTCTATAGAATTTCTGCTTCTAAATCTTTCCTTTTAGCAAGTCCTCAGATTTCCTTCCTACTGCTGCAGGAGACACTAAATATGTCTCTCAGGTCTTTAGCTCACTTGTCAAACTCTGCAGGACACTAAAGGAAGAGAGAATAATTGCATTACAACAGGACATTTTCTACAGGAACTGACTGAAGTGTAGAATAAGCCTGATCCTTCTCACACTAGAGCGCTGAGAGCTTAGTAGTTGAGTTCAGTGACAGTAATACCAGGTCCTAATTACTCAAATAACACAGTATTGATATAACAGTTCAATTAAAAGTTCAGATTGAGAAATGAGTTAGGCTTAAATTGAGTCCACTAAGCTACTAATCTATTTATATAACTGCAAATTGTACTGTAATAAAAGCAAAGCAAACAAACTATATTGAAACTTATGATATACATATTGTGCTTACTTTGTTTTTTAGTTGCACAGGAAAAATAAAAAAGGTTAAACTGCGAGATACTTAAGTATAATTAATGTGAATTCTTTCAGGCAAAATCTATCCCCTGAAACTGAAGTTATTTGTTATTAAAACAAATCTAAATGAATATGCTTTATACATTCCACTTTCTTTAAATCATGCTGTCATTGAGTAATAGACCTTAGAAAGGCAATGCCATAACAGTTACTACAAGTATGTTTTTAAAATCAAGATAACAACTTAACAAGCTGTTAAGTAGGCTACATTAAACCACAATATATGTTAAGGGGTTTAACTGTTTTTTAAACAGACCTTCCCATGATTTACGACAGTTATGCAATGACAGAAGATGCTGTGGGAATGCCAGTGTGGCACTGAATCCAGGACTTGCTCCCTCTCTGGAACAAGGCCTTTGCCACCAGACTCCTCCATGGGTGCCTTGATGCCTCCTCCAGCTGGGCACAGCAAATGGAGCAGGGGCCAGATCCTGCCAACGCGCTACCCTGCCCACAGTGCAATCCTGTTGCACTTGACAGAATCTAACCGTATACATCTGAGCCAGTTAGAGATTTTCGGATACATGCAAAAGCATGGTTTGGCTCTAAGTCCTCTGGCACTTTGCTAAGATGTAGGCAGTAATGTCTCATTTTTATAGGGTGCTTGAGGTAAACTGTTCTAAGTAGGGCCCCAATAAACGTAATCTTTCTGTTTTTTTCCCATGAGCTGGGAAACCTAGCAGAACCAAAATACACTGACAGAAGAGAGGTTGTAAAAATTATGCAAATTATTTCCCCATTTTTATCTCTCTGTGGGCATGTGCCAGTATAAAATACAGGATTAGACGGAGTGGCTTCCGCCTGGGCTGCAGACGCATGTATGCATGATGGATCCCTGACATCTTCTTCTCCCCCATTTTCATCCCTGCGAGGCTGCCCCAGCCCAGCCGCGTATGAATGAACAGAAGCGCCTTTCATCCCCCACTTGCCTCGTGCTTCAAAAGGAACTACAAAAATAGCAGCAACAAAAATCCAGCCGCCTGCCAAAAGGCCCGCACACGTCCCATTCTCACAGGCATGCGAAAGGTTGGAGAGCTCAGCAAAATTTTTATGTACGGGAGCAGGCCCAAGGAAAACTCACACGCCATAACCAATTGTGGACAGAGGATCATCTATCAGCAGACAAATGCAGGAACTCCAGAATGTCTCTCCTCAAATGAAATAATATATCTTTGAAAGCCAATGCCCGTTTTAGGCCTGAGGCCCATATATCAAGCCTGAGAGGCTTGTGGATACGCTCCAGGGCCATTAACCTTCCACCTGTTTCCCCTTGTCCTTCAGGATGAGACCCTGCCCTTGATTTTACTCCCTTCCCCTGTTCATCTTCCGACAGAGTGTAAATGTAAAGCAGAGGGCCTGCGAAATAATTCAAAGGCAATGGACCAGGGACATGGTTACAAATCTCTGCCACTGGCACTGTGACTTATGCAGGCAGTTTGTCACACATGAGCCAGGTGACCTCTGTGACATAACAGAGAAAAATATCGCCCGAGATCAAAAGATGAGATTCAGAGCACTCTAACTAACTCTGGTGTACACAGCCGTGCTACACAGCGGCCAAGGGTTTCCTCTCTTTCAAATACTGCTTGCTCCGCTTGCTAACGGGTGGGCTGTGCACCTGATAATTTCAGTAATCTCTTTTTCTGTTGTCTCTTTGGAAATCTTTCCTGTAACCTGAATGTCAAAATTTGCCTTCTCCTGAAGCCTCGCTTTTTTGAAAAAGGCATTTAAATTGACAAGGAGAGACAGCAAAACATCATTCAGCAGATAAAAACATACTAAAACCAGCATAATTGAAAATGATAGAATAGTCACTTTTGCAAATGGATCTGTTTTAATCCCCTAATTTTCAAAATACTAAGTAATACTAAAACTTTGTATGAGCACAGGCTGTCTCTGATACTGCAATGAGAAGTCTTTGTAGTCTAAAATGTTTATTGGGATTCAACTGTCATGACGGTTAAAATGAGAGCTAGTATTAAAAATGATGCAATGCAGCCAGATAACACACATCTGTACTGATTCATATTTTGCAAGAAATATACTACAGGAGCAGAATAACAGTCATTTGAAACAAAGTCTAATCAGATGGATTTAATTTTGTTGAATCTTAAATGCATTTCTCAGGCTGTGTACTACATAGGAAGTTTCACAGCTGTTTTGTACATTCAGGACGTCTCTGCTGGGTGCAGATAAAAGAACAAGGCCTAATGCAGTGCTTGTCTTTCACTCCCCATAACCTAACGGTATGTCTGCTATGGACATTTAATTTGGTCTATTTCATAAATTAAAAAAAAAAAAACACAACTGTCATGGTATCCATGGCATGATGATGAAATGAGAAATACAACTGTAGCTAGATCAGCCTAAATCCCATTCTAATCCTAAATCACTTTGGCACTTGCCAACACCTAGTTGAAAAAATCTGTTTAACCCAGGAGTGTATATAAAATACAGAGATACAGATACACATACGTGATTTCAGCACATTGCTTACAAGTGTCCTAAACATTATCCCATTACCTATTTCATTCCGTCTTATCACATGCTGACTTTGAAAACTTTGTGGAGTTCAAGCTCTTATCCAAAATCATCTGAATAGGTAGTGTTTCACTATGGAAATATATCTAAATTCACGAAATCTAAAAGCATAAAAGTTGAACCATGGCTGGAACTTAATGCTAAATTATGCAGTGGCTATAAAGAAAAGAACAACTGAAAATCATTTTGTGTTTTCCACCTACTAAAACCTGACATAGAGCAGGTTTTAGTCAGTGGGATTAAATGGCTGTTACAGACGACTGCAACAGTAAACACAGTAAATGCAAAATTACTATTGCAGAAAGATTAGTGTGAAGTGTTACTATATGAATTTGTAAATATAAGACAGTTGTTTGATTTTACAGTGTTAAAATCTTTTGCTCTTGTTCATGCCATGTGATTACAACCACATTTCCTCTTTTTAATATCTCTGAAGAAAGCCTGCCAGAGTTAGAGCAGTCATCAACTACATGCGAGTTTTGTCACTGGTTTCAGTGATCTCCAATTCAAATCCCAGATGTCGTCATTTTTGAAAATACCTAGTGTTACTTTTTAATGTAAAATGTAGGTGATATATCCAAGAGTTCTCGCAGTCAGATCTTTAGCGCTCTTTGACACTCTAACTGTAACATTAATTTGTATTTAGGTCTGATTTCATTTAGATTTTCTCTTTTTTTTTTTTTTTAATATATTTAATATATCCCTAAAAAAAATTAATATTTAATTTAAAGAGTACCTAGCCCAGTCCATTGTCTTTTATAGTAAGTATGATCTAGCGCATTTGCTTTTGTAATATTCATGAAATTTGGAAATCAAGGCTAGCATCATATACTACTCTAATAGAGGATTTTGCTAATTTGAGTGTTTGATCAGTTCTGAATGCCCAAATGGCCTATTAGAATTTGTAATGCATAAAGAAACTACTTAAAATGTTACTATATGTACAATAATATTATTATATGAATATAATAAATCATAATCTTTATAAATGTACACTCAAATACACCTGAAATGATTTGTCCCATTTACTTCCGATGATGCACTTTTTGTATAAATATCTACTGAGCATCAAATATTTTTTAAGATTAAAGGTTACAGCATCCTGATTCTAAAGAACAGAATTTGACTCTTGTTGGTTTTCACATGATGTCTTGTCTTGAGGAAAAAGCCTTAAATTAGTTGGTTGTTATACTACACAGACACTACAAGTCCAGTTAATTGTATTTTTTAGAGCTTATGCCTCCCTCATTCAGTCATATAAAACAAAAGGAGTATTTAACATTTAAAAATAAGAATAGCAATTTGGGGCATGAATAGTTCCTTACATTCTTTTCCAGCTACAGACAATTTCTGTTGGGAAAAGTGCCATGTAGTATCGACAGTGACAACAAATTGTATTGTCCGGTGAACATCTGTTTCCGACTCCCACACTGATATTGCAGGTTGGGTACTTCAGATTTAGTCTTCACAGGCTGCCCGACCGCAGAGGAACTGGAAATTACTGGTACGTTCTACTTTTGTTATTGGAACACAGGAAAACTTTATCATCATTCTGGGAAGGTCTGTGTCTTTTGAAATTTTGGAAAGAGGGTTATGTTAGCGCAGAAAGCCACATGCCTTAGTTCTTATGAAGGAGAAAAGCAGCTCCTGTTCATTATGTCTGGCAGTGCATGCAGGTATGCAAGTCTGAGATGAAAATCTCAAAATGGAATAGTATTGCTGTTATTTCTGTTTCAATATGCAAGGTTTGATGGCAAGAGTTGGGGGGAAGATTTTTTTTAATAAAACCAGCAGCACTGCTAAAAAGGACCAGATTCTCCCGATCTTGCTGCTCAATATGTAGTATTGCGTCCCTATACAAAACAAGTCTGAAAACAGTTTCTGTAGGGCATAGCAGGCTGAGGTTTAGTACAGTTTGCAGGATATAACCCTAGAATCAGCCTCAAAGAAAGGAATGATCTTTTCTAACTCATATTTATATGTAACGATAGAAAATCATTGAGAAAGGCTGTGTTAACTAGCTAAAATTATTACTGTTAAAAATCCCAAAGACAATACTCAGCAATCTTTAAAAACTGAGGGGAGTTTGTTAGAATGATCAATGTCAGTTTTCTCACCATTTATTATTCAGCCAGGGGGAAAAAGTAAAGTAATGCTTTGGCAGGGACAGAGAAGAAATTAAGATACATACTTGATAGGCACCATGTGCCAGTTTGATAAAGCTCCAACTCCTGAAGTGTAAAAACACCAGTCATTGCTGGGATAACTACTGAAAACTATCCTCTCTTGCAGAGAAAGAGAGAGAAAAGCTCCACTGAAACTCCTATTAACACTAATTAGAGTTGCCAGCATGCAGCAAAATCAGAGGCAAAACATGTGGACCTCCCACTGAAGTCAAACAGAGAAGGGTATGCCTTAAAGGAGAGGCATGCAAATTAAAAATAAATGCTGTTCAATGTTACCAAATGAGCTAGTCATATAAACACTGACATTGAGGTCTAACCCTTCCTACTGGGAACACTCCCCCTGAAAGTTCATTCAGAGTCAGGAGAGAGCACTGTCCTTCACCACACTTGCAAATTGAGAACCTATATTGTGAGTGACAGGTCCAAAACAAAGAAATTGCCATGTGTTTATTTCTACTTAAAGTTGTTATCATTATTATTGCTTTTGTTAATACGTTTGTGGTTTACTCACTGTATTATAAACACAAACCATTGTTTTCCCAGTCCTGCATCAGAAAGAGAGTTTTTTGATGTTACCCATTATAGCAATTTTGGATTTTACAAACTAAAAAGTCTGGGTAAAATCCTAGCAATATGGCCAATATTCAAAATGTTAGGAGATTCTAGGTCTCATCCTCAAACACAGCAAATTGTCTGATCTTGCTTTTCATGTGTGTAATATGTGCTACCCCAAACAATACTCCAATAGTATTTGTTTGTGAGTAGCTTGCTTTCTATCTCACTCTCTTCTCTCCATGTGTAGACAGAAGGAAGACCAGTGGTTGTGGTTACAAAAGAAGCTGAAACTGTTTTATACTGCAGTGACCTGGATATGAGCTACACATTAGTCTTGGCTTCCACTTGCACACTAGGTGATTTGTACCACCACCTAATTTAGTTTCATGCCTCCAGCAGACTCTCTGCTACATCCCTACCATCTCCCATGTTTCCTTCTAATCTCAGGGTACTTATTCCCTACTACTGCACAGACAAATAGGAGTAGAACCAGAGACTTTGGGCAATTATCGCCTGTTATTGTCCCTATAGGTTTTTGCTGTTTTCTGAAGGAAAAATAATAGCTTAGATTAACTATCTTTGTGGTTTTATTGTGATTTTTACTGAGCTCCAGGAGTAGCAAGATGGAAAGGAGATTGCTGGCCTCTCCAACCCACTCCGAACCTGTTTCTCAAAGATTTCCACCTTTTCCCAAAAAAGTGCACAAGGAGTTTAAGAGACTGTCACTGAAACACACTGACTGTTGTTGAACATTTTTGTGGGATAGGTCAGTGGAGTCACAAATAACTATAGTTACTGCCTTTTAGTAGTGGCTGTGGTACTAACACAATTCCCAAGAAGGAGAAAGGAAAAGAAGAGAAAATAAATAACAAAAAAAGCATTTAGAAATAACACATAGCAAATGAAACTTAAACGCTTGACACAGGCAGCTTAACAGAAGAGAAGAGGAAACTGGCAGATGCTGTGAGTGAAACTGGAAATAATACAGTAATTCAAGATCTTAACTTGCACTTCTTATTTGGACAAAATTCTCATTGGCTTTAGTAAAGTTCTCTTCTGACAAGCAGTAGAAGACTGGGCCTATAAACACAACCTGACTTACACTGAAAATTATTATACTCAAGACTGACTTATTCAGCTATTTAGGAGAGTAAGTAGTTGTAGGCACACTTTTATTTCATTGTACAGGAAATTCTGGCCATAGCATGGAGATGAGGATGGCTCCCAGCACTCTGTAAGTCTTTTCTGCCCCTACCTTAAAGAAAGATGAAGTAGATTAGGGGTGACTAGATAGCCCTGTCCCTACCTTCACTGAAGTGCTGGACTAATCATCTGGTGCACAAGGGCTGCAGCAAGTTGCTTCTTGAGTGGTGAGGGATTGTGACTCAGCACCACCAGTCACTGTGTTTGCTCATTACTCAGGACAAATTGCAAGATTGCAGTAAGTATCCCCCAATAAATACCAAAAGGTATCCAGATGAAACAAACAGACGGTGCTGACTGTAACACCAGAATAAAGATACAATTCTTCGTCACATCCAGTGTCACACTTTAGCCAGGGGGATGTTTCCTGTATTCAGCAAACATGCCAGTAAAAGAATTTCCTTGGCGTACAGACAACATGGAAATGTCATTTTAAAAATCAGTTAATACCAACAGAACTCATGAGCTAGCTGGAACCATTTCCTATGCTATGGAAAGAACACTCAAATAAGGTTAACCAAGACATTTCACCCTCACAACTTCCCCCCTCCCCATCTATTTCTGGATGTCTTCTTTTGTTCACCCTTTGCTAATTATAGTGGCCTTGCTTAGGTGATATTTATAGTCTTAAAAGAGTTGCCTGGCTTTTAGAACACTTTATTCATGTATATTTCCTGTGTTCATTGTTGCCTTAACTAATTTTTTTAATTAAATTTACTTGATCCAAGATTTTATTTAGCAACAAATATCAAAGTAACTTTTCTTTCAACAAATGCAAGAGCTGTATTTAGATGTAAAAAGGATTTTTCTATTTCTGAATTTCTGAAAACAGATTTATTTTCCCTCTGCAAGTGATAGGTATGACAGATGATTCCAGAATTAGACAAAATGGAATTTCTTTTTTTCACCACTACTATTTGATATCTTATTTTACTAATTTAGCGTATCTTTTTTTTTTTGTCTTTAATTATTGCTTTTAATGACTGGGGTGTTTCCAAGACACAATGTTAAGTGTTTGCCCATTCTGCCCTGATGTTTACCTAACCACCTATAACTGAACTTCTACCAGTTACTGAACTGGGAAAAAAGACATTGAAGATGTCCACCTGAAATTATAGCTTCACTTTCCTACTGGTATCATATTTTATCTCTCTCTTAGTTTTCCTTAATTCCTTCTTATCTGACCTGTTATTTCTTCTGGAGTTGCTCTGCAAATGTGCCCGTAGTGGTGCCAATAGCAGCAACTTTCAGTCCCCATTTCAAAACAGCAAACAAAGACCATTTTGGGGGAAAAGCTGGTGGATGTCTTTAGACTCCACTGAAAGCTGTTGGATGTGAAGAAATGTTGAAGCAAAGCGTGAGACTAACTGGTGGTTCACCTTTCAGCAGAAATGTTTTCTTCTTCCCTGGTAGCTGCCGTCCACTCAGACATGCACAGGCTGAAGTAAGGGTGCTGCCCCCCTGCAAAGGACAAACCCAGGCAGCTCCAGCCCATTCAGTACACTGGTGCCCCGATGCCTGTGTATGTATCTCCGCTTTACACACAGCAGTGTTGCCACATGGGACCAGTGAAAGGCAGAGCAGCCCATGGCAGCCTACTCCTAATGATGGCACAACCCCAATGCACACCTCACCCTGCCCTACAGAGGGTTTGAGTGCCATGCAAGTGCAGAAACACAGGTCACAGAGTGGCTGCTAAGGGGACAGAGTCCAGCATTGTGCAGCACCTCAGTCTGCCTCCCCTACACATTTTACACAGGGGTAAAGAAAGAGCCAGTTTCAGGTCAGGGAGGAGGAACACTGGAGAGAGGCAGAGCCATGGCTCTTAAGTTAGCTGCTTTGTTAGGGTTTGCTCACACCTATTTGCTCATGGCCAGCACAGAGACCAGCTCCTCTTCCTGACACAGCAGGCCCCTGAGGGCACCTGTAGGCCCTAGTGGCCACACATGACCCTCACCTGCGGCACCATTGAAGCTCCAGGCAAGGTCCCAGCTCTCTGTGCTGCCTCACAGGTAAGGCTTCCTCACTGTCTGTACATGCCTTTGCCTTGTCCCCTCAAATGTCCCTGGGGCTCATGAGAGTGGTGGGGTGAGACGATGCTGCTGCTGTCCCTGAGGCCTGCCCCATGGGGGTGACAGGCCCCTGCCCCTCAGTTGGGCTGAGGCATCAGAGGCTTCAGCACTGGTCAGTTTCTGTGGCATGTGGAGATTCAAATCATGACGTTTCAAACCAGTTTTATAATGTGGTAACACAACCCGTTGTGATTTAGCCAACATTAACTCTGAATAAAACATGTTTATTATGAGTTGAAAGGATTGCAAAATTTATAATTAAGAGGTGTCTTATTTATAAATAAGTAAAAATCAGAAAGCGTGTAAAGGCTATCGTAAAGATATAGTGGTTACGTTGCAGCTTGTTTTTAACTGCTCCTTCCAGGCAGGTGTCGAAAAGTGGGAGGGATTAAATACCTACTGTAATGTCACTTTACTAAAAGATCTGTACTGCACCCATTTAGTAGAGTGCCAGATATTGGATATGTCCACTGTCTTCACATTTGCTGTAATGGAGTTCAAGCCAAACGTTTATCATTCCTTTGGGTATTTCTTGAATTGTACTTAAATTTAAAGTAGTTTTTTAAATAATATTTCATCTTGTACTAAAATACACTTTCTTGAAGTTGATGTATTTTTACATCTTAGCTTATAGGGAGTGGGGGAAATAAGCAACAGAATTTTATTTCCGGCACATGAAAGTTTGCTTTGCTTCCTTTTATAAGTAGCCTTGTAACTTGAGACTATGAAGTCAAAGCATGCTAGATTTGATGCATGAAGAAAACCACAAACAAACAAAAACCGAAACCAAATCAAAGAAAAATCAAAACAGAAGAAAAATGAAAACACAAAAGTACCCTCAATTTTTTGGCTAGCATAAAATGAAATGCTTCCCTGGCAATAGGTAGTTGTGCTATTTTAGAAGTCTGAAAATCTGCCTGTTAGTGCATTCTGGCCAGCGTCTGGAAGTAGAGGTACCAGATCATTGTTTAAATGGAGTCTGCCTCTTGATTTTACTGCCTCTTTTTGAAACTCCATTTTATAATAATTTTAAATTTGGAAATGGAAAAGACTTGAGTCCTCTAGTATGTTCCTGTGCCTATATAGCTGTATAGTGCGTCCAACATGTTCTGAGTGATCTTATAAATTACAGGACAGTTTGAAATCTCTCAGCTTTATGCCTTTTCTCCAATAATGAGCCTGATGACTGAATGTTGTGAAAACCATATTATTGGTGCCACTGCAGGTGGAACACAATTCCTCACTCTCCAAGATCTTTGTTTTGTTCAGATGTTGTGCTTCTGCATGGCTGCCCCATGGTTGTATTTGTTGCATTGTCGAGCTCTGAATATTCAGATTTCTTAATCTTTCTTCATAGATCACACTTTCCTGCTTTTCTTGTAATTTGTCAGCTTTGTTTTAGCCCTACTGCTGAGTGGGTTATGTGAGCTATGGATTCCACGGTCCTGTATGTAGAAAGATCATTCCTTAATCTCAAGCAGTTTACCTCTGCTATAAAAGTATGGAAGAACATCCATTTATATTATAGGACTTCAGCAACGTCCGATAGGAAGTCTCTGACTTCAGTATGGCTGGGATTTCATCCTTACTGTAGGTGATCCTAAAGGCTACAGTTTAACAGAGGAACATCCTTAAATCTGAACAGCCTTGGTAGATTTATAGTAAACTTTCATTGTAATGGTGAACCACCCCGTACAACGGAAATATCATACAGATATTGTACACAAGTGCTGGGTCTGCTGGAATGATACAGGTATCATAGAAAAAACTCTGGATCTGAATGAAACACATTCTCTTCCTATAGTAAGATTTACTGCCTGGTTGTAAAAAATGCCAAATTTGCAGGGGGGGGGGGGGAAAAAAAAAAGGCATTTTTGTGACAGAAACTTCCAAAAAATTGAGTTCTTTGCAAGTGAAGATCTGTCATTCTCCAATAAAACAGTGACTTTCTTAAGCAACATCGGAAATAGATGTACAATTTTCCAAGAGACTGGAATTCTTTAATTTTTAATGTGCAATGCTCTCTCCATCACTTAGAAAGAAGAGCAAATCCTTACAGCAGAAAACAGCAGTTAAAAATAGTCTGGAAATACAACAGATAATGTTAACATGGATGAGCATTCACTGTTCAGTTTCTTGGCCAGTTCAGCAGTTATTGTTGGTATTCACTTTGATATCACTTTGGACTAGGCACACCATGCAAGATCATAAGAGTACATCTTGCCCTACAGCAATGTGATACATTCTTGGTAATGCAACCAAGCAATCTTTCTACTGTCACCACTTACAGTTGCCAAGCTTAAACTGGAAACTTACACCTTGAAGGGAAAAATCAGACTGCAATGATAAACTTCTGTTTTGTGTAACAAATGTCTCCGAATCACAGATGAACATGCCAGTGTGGCTTTTCCCCCCACCAAAGCTCCAGTGTCTGCTTCAGACCATGTGGCAGAAGTGGCTATAGCTATGTAATTCCTCATGTCCATACTATAGCTGATTATATCTCTGCTTGTCACTAGCATTAGGGTGGGCTGGACAGCTTTTGGAATTGTTACTTACTCAAATTTTCTCTAATAGCAACTAACAAAACATAGCTATTGCACCCTGGCTATTCATGGGAACCTCTTGCTACAGTGAACTGGCGAATGCAGATCCATTGAAGTGTAGAAGTGGCAGTCTCCACTACTAACTGTAGCCTAATTCTTTGCCTCAGCATGATGCTCAACACAGGGTATGAGATGGAAAAATGACTAAATTCATATTAACTGAACTCAGTCTCCTGCTATCAGAGGAGATAGTGTCATATGGCAGAGTGAAACTAAAGGATCCAGCTCTGATATGAATAGGAATAGGAGGATGTCATCTTTCTTACCCCTAGAAAAAATGCCAGAGGCTTAGCACTGAACAAACTGTTTAGAAAAGCTGCAAAATTACATGCCCACATGCTGAAATGCAGCATTTAGTTGCATCCTTTGTTCACTGGAGAACTAGAAAACTGGGAAATTAACTTCTAATAGTGTTCCCCTATGAGGTTCAGCTAGGTGACAGATACAATCTTCATTAAGCCCTGGTTTCTCTGCCAAGGCTTCTTTCTATATCAATGATTTTACTGCTTGAAAATTAAATGAATGATCCTACAGCAAAGAATTATTTGGCTGTGTAAGAGAAATACTTTTCCCAAAAATGTTTTAAATGTTTGAAAAAGATTTTTTTCAGATCCAGATACACTTAAGCCAGACTAAAAATCAACAGGTACATGTGACAACATATTAAATAATCCCAATATTAAGGGAAGTCCTGGACCTCAGTTTCTTGCAGCTTCCCTGACTGAAAGAACACTGCGGAAGTTTTATTTCATTGGCTATGTTAGTTACATTTCCTGTCTTGATAAATCCATACTACAAAGTCCAAAAGCACTTCAAGTTATCAAATTGTCTTTGATAATTTAAGTCTAACTAATATCAACATTTCGTCACCCTGAAGAACTTTTGAGGTGTTCCACTGCCGTTTTTTTTTTTTCCTCAAAGAACCCCCAAGCATTTATTTTCCTAGTCTGTGTTAAGTCAGTTTAATAATTGGATTTCTGTACTGTAATTCTTTATACGTGTTTCTTGATACTTAATTACGTACAGACTGTAATTTGAAATTAAAGCTGGATTGACTATTATATTACTGTATCTAAATACATTTTACAGAAAAAAATTAGGAGACTCAGACTTCTGTTAATCATATTCACACTAAGTTTGCATTGCTTTGAGAAATAATTTGAAACTCTGCTATTGTAGTTGTGGTTATGGGGAATATGTAATACAAAACTAAGCCTCTATTAGCTTATTAGCTGCCAAAATATCTGTATTACCAAGTACAGTAGATGTTCTATAGATAGGGTTCTTTGGAAATACCTGGTAGAGCCATTGTTTCTTTGAAGTCTGCATTTGCAGCTAATGTAAACATGGACAAATTTGCACTTATAGTAAAAAATCTGCCCCAGAACTAGTACTGTCTGACATCAATGAATGGCCTAAATTTGCAAACACAGTGAATATTTCTAGGATGAGCTTCTTTAACATGAAGTACACCGGCTTTTCCTGCAATAATTCACTGAATGGGTTTGCGCTCACATAGTACTTTGACCTATGACATCCTCACTGAAATAGCCAAGTAAGTCAAAGTAGTACTTTCTGTGAGTCACAAGTCCTTTAGTGCCTTTTCTGTAACTATCAACATTTAGTTAATTTTCTGATCCTCAGCCAGAAAAGAGTATTCTGAGAACCGTTCTACAGTGCATGTTCTGTTTTCTTCCTGCCCCAAGCAGAGACTGCTTTCTTTTTGTGGTTTAGGAACACTTTAGCTTTGGAAGTAGTTATTGAATTTTCCCTGATCGGGCTCATGAGGAAACACCAGTCCAGTGGAACTGTCTGCATCCTTGCTTGGGGCCAGGTAACCTTTGAACTCTAGAAACTCCTGCAATATTTTCTTTTTAGGTTTGTACAAAGACCTTTCACCTGACTAAGACAGCTCACTACAAATCTAGCATCCCCAGGGCATTCCTGAGTTTTCTTTGCTGAGGATAAGATGGATATATCTTACTTTTATATTTACTGAGCTTTCAGCAGCTCCAGAATAGCAAACAAAGGCCTTCTTTACTATTACTATTAGTGTCATCATGCGTCTACCGGGAGGTTATTTCTGTATTCTTACTTTATCTGTGTATAAAGAATTATACAGAAACATTTCTCATTATGAATAAGCAAGTAATACGTCATGTCAAATCCCAGAATTTATGACAATTACTAATTACAAAGTATTGTGACTTCACAAGGCAGATAGGTATGTTTGAGATATTTAACAGTTGTTAAATTTGAAGTTATTCAAGTTCAGAGGGCTGCAGTTGACTGCTTTGGATCTTACTCTGATGTTATATTAATCCTGACTAGGTTGCTACATTTATATTTGCATTAATTTCTGATATCCAATAGGAAGATGGGGAGGATCTGCTCCTTAGCAAGGATGAGCATTAGACTTAAATTGCATGCTTAAATTCATACACAGGTCAAATTTTGTAAAACGCAGTTCATACTGTAGGCAGTTATGCCCAGTCAGTATTTTTACCTTTTCCATGCTTACACATGTAACACATTCCAAAAAAGGCACTGATAATTTGTAGAGCAACAAGTGAAAAGACTGTGATAAGCTGATAAAAGCTTCATGAAATAAAGTTTCAGACTATGTTTGCTATTCCTTGACACCTCTTTGAAAAAAATCAGGTTTTCAGCTAAATGAAAACAGAAAAAATGCAAAAACTGGTGGGGTTTATTTTGTTAGCTGTAAGGTAGATGTGTCCTAAACCACTGATGGACTGAGACAGCGTTTTTATCATGCCCTCCTCCTTTTCAGTCCCTCCTGAACTCTGCTAATTAGAAATCTCTAGGTGTAGCAGAAAGGAAAATGTTTGCTCTTTTATATGAATTGAAGAGACAAATGTGTAAGACTGGATTTAAAATGAAGTAAAAAGATACAGCAAAGAATTTCAAAGGTGATGTTTAGTAACTCACAGACAAATGTGCAAGGCATCACTTTTCATGACAAAATCAATATGAATTTCATATAAAACACATTTGTAATTCTTTAGTGTTTAATTAGTTGAGTAATTTAAAATTTCAGTCCAGAGATCTGCTAATGCACCTATCTAATCTGAAAGATGTGTCAAGAATCAGTTGTTAAGTTTGGACAAGTAGGAATAATAGGAAAATATCTTCTCAAGCAAATACAGGCTTCTTGGCTGGGTATCAGCAGGGAACAAAGTTAGCTGTTCTGAAAATCTAGTTGCATCTTTACCATAATTATTTCTTCCCTTTCTTCTGCATTTAAAATTTGTCATATCCTTAGGTGTTTGGGTTTTTTTCCCTCTACCACAGGTATTCATGTTCTGTGGAGCAACCTGAAATAGCTGCTTTTGCTACCTTGATTGGAAGGAGCTGAAACCATGGATGGGTAGAAGAGAGCTGTGTTCATTAAAGGTTTGGAAACCCTTTATTTAATTCTGATCCTCTCAGCTTCAAAGAGATGGTGTTACCTGGTGCTGTTAAAAGTGTAGAGTCTGAGCTAAACAGGTTTTGAGCACCTCACTTTCTTGAACTTGAAAAGCTTAAAGTTCTTAACTGTGTAATCTGGTCCCTAAATATTAGATGTGGATGGATTTCCAAGTGTCTTATTACTGTTCTGGAATACCATGCGGTTTAGCTGATCTTGTCCAATTAGGCAGAAATAATAATAATCTGGGTACGCCAGAAGGTATGAAACTGTCTGAACTCTTACGTTTCCAAGATGTAAAAGATACAAATACTATGATGAAAACAATGCCTTCCAAAAATACATGAGAGTGAGTTCACTAGCCAAAGGCTATAAGTAGTGAATTTCTAGAATATATATATTTCCAGAAGTCTCTATGTACATGGTAGTGTATGTATACATCCAGAGCCAAGACAAATTGATCAGCATTTTCCTTAAATAAATTTCTGCATTTTTTTTGTGTCCATACTAGTAAACATACGTTGGTTGAAGAATATAATCCAGGCTGAGTTTGGAGGTGAAGACCATCTCTGAAACTGTTCCAAGTATAGGATGCTGAATGCTTATATAATCTGCCATGGAACATAAATAGGAAATGTTGCTTGAGTATCTGTTAATATATGCACTTTAATCGGAGATGAAATTTTAAGGAAGATAATTTCAAAATTCTTACACTTAGGAGTATCTTGGTTTGCAAGTCTCAGTGATTTTTAACATGGTTACTCTTGACTAAAATGCTCACCAGTGTATGGATAGAAAAATCTGTTCCCTGATATTTAGAACATAGCCTATTGGAAATTTTAATTTTTAAGTTATTTAAAATTAGTAGCATGGCTTATAGTTTGCTATGAAATTGTAAACTACTTAGATAGCAAAGATGTGACGTTCTTTTCCTCTCTCTAATCCATTTCCTCCACCCTCGAGTAAGCTTCTCCCTTCTTTGTATTTGTATAGACTGAGTGTTTAATGGTTCCTGTGGTCATTCTCATGAAAAACTGGAGAGAAATTGGAGTTGTGTGTGCAACACATGCTCTTGTAATCAGGGCTTATTTCATGTGTCTGTGTCTGTGTCTGAAATACTGTTGTGGCAAGCATCCTGACTGCAGCTTCTTAATGGGATCTCCCTTCTGTGCTCATGATTCATGTAGATTCAATTCCCAGTGAACTCCTACAGTAATTGTTGTATTTGGATACTGTATTATTTTCCCTTAGCTTGACAATAGTCAGCAAGAAATTATGGGTTGTCACAAAACTTTACAGATTTCAGTAGCAAATAGTTGTGGCAAGAACATCTGTGTAGGACAGATTTGGTAACTAGCAATATAATAGGGAAATTCAGATGTGATATGAGCTCATCTTGAGGGTTTTTTGAGACAGAAGATATGCTATTAATTCCCAAGCTAATTTCTGTATCAAGAGTGGTTAAAAGCGGTAGTTTATCTCTTACTGTCCGATCCCAAATTTCTAGCTTAAAATTTCAGACCTGACCACAACACACAACAAAATTGCCTTAAGAAAAAATCTGAGAAATGTAAATGGGGGATTTCTGTCCACCAGAGCCCTGTGCATAGGAATTTGTTGGGTGCTTCAACAAAATTAAGAGCCTAAAGGTCATTGTAGCCAGCCTCGGTTAAAGGAATCCCCCATATATCAGTGGTGATGAAAACCAAAAGGAGTCTTTAAGGTTTCTTCTTCCTCCTTGCTTTCTGTCCTGTGTATATCCTGCTTAGTATTCATCCTTCATGGTTAACTAGACACACAAGAATGCACAAAATAGTATCTCAGTGAGAAAGTAAATATGTCAAATATGGATTTGTCTAAGGAGTATACAGAGATGGACAGAAACGGTCTTTTCCCCCTATGGTAGATGAAGTAATGAAATAATTACGTAAATGAACATAGAACGACGGAACTGGCATGCTTACAACTCTGAATACAAGGCAGACAGTGAGCAGTACTGACAGAGGAGGAACAGAATTTGTGCAAGGCCCTGTGGAGGTTAATAACAGTTGTGATGAATAGTAAAGCACAGAAGAGCTGAACTGAAACTTGAATCTCTCTGCTACAGCTAATTACAGGCTCAGGTGGAAGACAGCTACAAGTTTCTTTTCATAATAGTCTGCCTACTTTAAGCCAAGTAGATTAACAATGAGATGGGGCAGATGGAAGAAAAGATAAACCATGCTTTTTTGCTTGAAGTACAACATTGTAACAAATGGTAATCTTTTTCTTGATTGAATGACAATAGAATGTAAGATTGTTACCTACCTTAAGTTCTCTAAAAAAGATGCTACTCCTAGCCCACTCAACAATGGAGAAGAGGGTTTGATCAGCCATTTTGCACATAAGCCCAAATGTGTTGAGCTTCTCGTGTTTGCTTCTGTTCGCTTGCTCTTGCTGCAGATACGCCATGATCTTAGCTTGGACTTGCGGCTCATCTGGCTCACATTTCAGGAGTTCCAATATCAGATGTGGAATACTTGCTGGTGAACTTGTTTGATAACTATCCATGTATGAGTAGCCCATTATTGACTCTGGTGAACTAGTGTAAGGGTCAGGGTACTCGGACTTGATAGCACGGCTTGGAAAATGACCATAGGTTTGGTAACCTTGCAAACTACCATGGGGTGGCATTGTCATACTAATTGGAGAGGTTACAAAGGGACTTCTGTCATAGTCTGTAGGAGGCAAGGCAGTATGGTTCAGAGGTAGGCCCTTGGAGGCAGAATGGATGTTCTGGATTGCAGAGGATATTGTCAGGTCAGTCGGCATTGCTTGAATCACCTGAGTCATGGCTTCCAGTTTAAGTCCATTTGCTCGGATAAGAGCTTTCTTCTGCTGCTTCAGTGCCCTGTCTCTCTTGTACATTGGTCCAAACTTGTTTCGACCGCCACGCATTCGGTCAGCTCGTACAGCTGTCAGGGGAGAGGAGGAAGTAAATCACAATTAAAACTTGGAATCATCATTCTTTAATGAAACATACATTAGGACAGAGCAGAAATGTAAAAAATGTAACTCTTCTTTTTTTTTTTTTTCTGTTTTTTTTCCCAAATTCAAAGTTGCACTTCTATTTCTAAAGAAAAAGGTTTATTTTTACTTAACAAATGCCACTCTTTTTCTGGTAATTTAAATATCACATGCATAAATTACTAACGTAAAAGAACTTCTCTTTACATTGATTAGGACACAGGGACAAACACAATGCTTGGCTACAGGAATTTCACACCTGCTATGGGATCATGTGGAGATCTCAATGTATATTTGGTTTTATGTCAAGCTATTATGTCATTAAGAAACAAGGGCTGATGTCCAGAATTTGTCTGAGACGTATCCAGTGGACCACATTGTCTCATAATAATCATTCCATTACTGCCTTCCACCGCAGCAAAACATCTGAAATGTAAATTGTGATATGTTCAGTAGTCACAAAGGGGAACACATTTTTCTTTGCAAGAAGGAAATACTTCCTTTTGATGATTCTGTTCAGGTTGGTATAAAACTTAGAGATTTCTAGTTACGTGAACGGCTCTATAGAAATGTTTAGCTGCAGTTGGAATGTGCAGAGAAAGCTGTCAGCTTGCTGCCTTCCACACAGAAGGTGGAAGTGAAACAGAAACTATTGACACTGTTCTGGCTTGTAATATCTCCGGAATTAGAAATAATTAAAACAAATCCACCTCAACAGCTGCCTTGGGAGTCATACTGGTGGTCTCTGTCACAGCAGTGTCTGTCACCATGGTGTATATGTAATGGACTAGCAAGGATCTCTCGCCAAGCCCACCTTGCCCAATGGCAATTAGATTGAAAGAGGAACCTTTGACAGCCTGGTGACATGTTGAGACTGCTGAGATTGCTGGAGGTTAAGTTCTTGAGCTTTTTATCTTAGGGATTAGTAGAACATTAAAAATTTATTATGAATGCTAGATACGCATAATACTGTACATTATCATAAGGACTTTAACATTTAATGATTTTTCTGGTCCATGGTAATTTATGAACTAGACTTTAAGCTATATATATCACTATCAGGGAAATACACATATAAATGTCACAAGTATTTACAATTATGGAAGCACATGTTCTTCCAATTTTCTAAACAAAGGAAAAGAACTTATATGGATGTGTTGATAAGGAAGCAAAAGTACATTTTCTAGAGTATCTTTAAAACTACAAGCACTTTGTTTAAATTTATAGTAAAAATGCTGCTGCTAATATTGCTGTTGAATGTTGATTTCGAGCAAAATGCAGGAAATTCATTAATTCACCATCCTAGTAAATGTACTTGATATTAAATAATATGCCTCTAGGTATTCTACAGTTAAAATCTGTGAGCCAAATTGGATTAGCAAGTGCTTTAGCATAACTCCTATAGAAATTAAGGTGAACTGCGTGTAATAACAGAAGACAAAATTTGGTCCTATATCATTGTCAGCAATTGAGAGGAGTTAAGTAGGACTAGATAAATGTGTTTTATCCTTATTCTGAATGGCAACAATAAGAAAAGGATTTAAAATGTCTCATACTATTTGAATGTGGAAGAACATGCAGTGATTCAGGATGTGTAGTGCAGTGTGTCTGTGCTAGTTCAGTTCTGTGGGCAAATAGAATAGTATTGAATCCATCAAACTGCAGGAAGCTGATTTTTCTGTTCATCTTCAGTTTTATCAACAGCTTTCCTTTGCCAGACTCAGGTGATTGAGTCTTATCCTTTATGGTTCCCTTTGTGGTTTATGGTTTCCCTCCTTGGCCTGATTTTTCCTGGTTGTGTCTAGGGTGAATGCCATTTCAGTACAATTGTAAGGCTAAGTAATTTAGGAGCTTGTCCTTGGTCAAGCAGAAATGTTATTTGCTGAGACATCTGAGTTTTAATATGTTATACACCAAAGTTAGAATGAACTCTGTGTGATTCTCAAATTTGAGTCAATATTTTTGTTTCAGTTATCTCAAAGAAAAAACACTTTTCATTGTTCTTTGTACATGAGAAAGTGAAATGAAGTCAAAAGGCATACTTCAAAATGCCTTATTCTCTTTCATTTGTAATAGCATCTCAGGTGTAGCATCACAAAAATATAGGACACAACTTTAGAGACTATTTGGTTCCTTAATCTCGAAGGCGAGTTGGTATGAGGAAAAACCTTCATTTTCTGTTTCTTTTTTTTTTTTTTTTTGCCTGATTGTCAGAAGAATACACATATATATACATATATAATTATATATATACACACACAACACTAAATAAAACATAAATAAAATCAGATCGCTCTCCATAGCAATGACTTTTTTTTTTCCTAATCTGGACACTTCCTACATATGTTATGTTTAATCTAAATTAAATCTTTTTAAAAGGATGCAAAGCTATTGTATCTAGATCCATTCATTCACAAACTCTAAAAACATGAGATATTAAATTATATAAATTTATGGAAAAATGGATTATGGTTTTGACTACTTGTTAATGATTTACTCTTTAGTCATTAGATTTTTTAATAGAGGAACAATTTCACTGAGCAATTTCACCTGTCACTATCTGTTCAAACCCACGATAAAAATGTACCATTTATTAGACAAGATAGCATGTAATAACATACATAATCCTATAATTTTCAAAATTAATCTATAGTATAGTTGAAAATACAGCAAGACTGTAGCTCTTACCTTCCAATTTCATTCCGACACTCAGACATTTTTGAAATCGACAGTAAGGGCATCGTTTTCTCTGTGTTTTGTCAATCTGGCAATTCTGGTTTTCTATACACGTGTACCTTTTGTTATTCTGGACTGTTCGCTTAAAGAATCCCTGTGTGACAGACAGAAAAGTTAGCCTGTTTGACTTGAACAGTGTGTTTCATCATTTAATTTCATGGAAATCATTGTAACTTATTTTTCATACACCACTCAAGCACTTACATAGTTTATTTTAAATTACAGTGAGATATACCCAGGAGAAAGACAATATAGGAGATTATCTTGTGTCTGTGCTGTGTTCTGTAGACTGATGTCAAATCTTTATTAGACTGGCTATAGTCTCATGTGTCCCTAACAGCCGTAGCAGAAACAGTGAGGCTGACCAGTTCCTTTTGTATTCTTTAATCATTAAAAAATGATTAAAGTCTTTTCTGTAAAGGTGTTTTACATTAAATAAGTAGGGACACTGTTGCAAAGACAACAGAATCACAGAGTACGACTGGCTACTGTACACCCCAGTGATGCACACTAGAGGCGTAATAAGTGCTTGTTGTTCATTTCTCATTGATTATTTTTTAGTGCAAATAAAATGTGCAAAGTTAAGTTTTTCATGCAGCTAGATAGTTTTAAATGCATTATTTTGATGAAGGAGTTTCCTTTACAGTGCGTTACTTCAATAACCATAAAGAACTTTGAAAAAATTTTACATTAGAAATTTGACCTGCCATAAATTATGAGTACTTAAACTCTTTAGAATGATAGAACCATGCAGATAGTTATCTTCCAATATGATAAATTGTATTTACAAATATTTAATTCTCAAAATTAGTGAACAATCTAAACCAAATCATTAGTTACTTGACTTGTGTGTCAAGTGAGCTCTGACAGTTACAGATTGTATGAAAAAAAAGTGCATGGTCATTATAGCCACGGAAATGCACTTTGTAATGTTAAAGGATGAAAAAAATATTAAGAAAGCTGCATTAGATTTGCAAAGCTATAGGAAGAGGATACTTTTCGTACTTTATCCTCCAGGAACAGAAGTGCTCTGAATGTATATTAATCAACTAAAATTCATATTTGGGACAGCTAGGAATGAAAGTTGCTCTAGAACTACACTTCACAACAGCAAAATGCTGAAAAGCAATGACAAAACTACAATGCATAACAGTCCAAGTTGTTTCTATTTGTGCAGATGAGCTTTCTTCAAGATCTTTCTAAGTCCTAAAGCTTTTTCGTGGTTAATTTTTTGTATGAATGTAACAAAGCATGTATCAAAGAACCCAACTTATTGCACATCTGGTTTATTTAACTATCATTTTTTCTGCTTATATTTGAAGGTTAGGGGGTTTTGGTTTTGTGTGTGTTTTTTTTTTTTCTTTGGGGGGGGGGGGCTGTACTTGTGTTTATATGAAGTAATCAGTGCACAACCTTGCAGCTTTCACAGGTGAGAAGTCCATAATGGTACCCAGACACTTTATCTCCGCAGACCGGACACAGTTCCTCAAGGTCTTCATCATAAGAGTAATTCACCATTTTAAACTGAGACACTGGGGAAAGGAGAAATAGCACATTGAATTAGAATCTACATTAATAGCTCAATGTTTCTGCAACTGTTCTCACATAGAGAGAAAACACAGCAGATTAGAGGGAAAAAAAAGAGTTTATTTTTAAAAAACATAGCTTGCATTGAGACGTGCAACTTTTCATCAACGGCAAATCTGCATCATACTTTTCAAGTGGAACAAAACCCCTCAGGTCTTCAGTTTTGTGTTCTAAATATTTATATTTACTGAGTGCTCTTAACCTAGTCCGTACTTTATGGAATCGCTAAGTAAGTTAATTCATTTAAATCCGAAAATGATCGCGGGAAGTCTTAAAAAAGCAGAACGAAAAGGTTGTCACTTGTGTATTCAAAGTTGCTCAGTTTGTTTCCCTGAAAGTTTTCTTTCAACATCAGCCTGCAAATATTTACTTAGCCTAAACTTGTATCTTACAGACCCAGCACTTTTGCGCCGCTTTTAATGCAAGTTACTTACTTGCAAAACCCTGTTAAAGCAACTCCCTCTGTGCCCCCAAACTCGTTGTCTGGGGATGACAGCCTCCCCTCTGAGCCTGTTCGCTCTCCCACAGTCGGGCCGGTGGTGAGCGCTCCGTGCCGGAGTCCCCAGGGTTCGCAGCCGCCCCTCCCTCGGCGGCGGGGGAGACGCTTTTCGGCTCTCCGCGGATCAGCAGAGAGGTGGCGGGCCGGGGTCACCGGCCGTGGGGGATGCGGTCGGGGCTGCCCAGCCGGCGTCCCCCAGTACCAGGGGAGGACGGAACCTGCGCGCCAGGGCCGCCTGAAGTTTCTGCCGCTCGGGGAAAAGGCGGGGAGGAGGTGGCCTTCAGGGGGAACAGGGAGGTAAAATAAGCTGAATGAAGGTACAGAGAGCGGTCACTTGAGCCGGGTTCCCCCACAAAGAGCCCAGTCAGGCGCTCTGGTTACTCCCAAAAAGAAACCACGCCGCCCATCGCGTGGCCGGTTTTCTATCGCTTCCCTGCTGTTAAACCTCCGATCTGCTCGGTAAGCCTAGAGGCACGGAGGGCTCCTGGCCAAGGCCGGAGGCGCCGAGCATCTCAGCAGCACCGCTTAGGATGTCGCTTCTTTGCCGGTAACCTCGCGGCTGACGCCGTTCGGGAGCACCGGGGAGATCAGGGTCCGCCCAAAGCCCCTGCACCGGGCGCCGCTCCGTGAGGACAAGAGGGCTGCGCCCGGAGCTAGGGACAGCTGCCGGAGGAAGCCGGGAACACTGATCCGCCCGCACGCAGCCGGAGAAACGTTACAAAGCGACCTCGGTGCTGACGGGGATCGCCGCTTACCAGCGGCGTGGGGCGGATTCGGAGTGACCGCAGGAGGAGGTTCCAGCCCTCCCCTCTGTTGGCATCTGCGGCTCCAGGGCCCAGCCCTGGGACAAAGTTCCCCTCTCCTCGCAGGAAAAGCCAAGTGGGAAAGCAGGGGTTTTCCGAGCGCCGTGACCTGGTACGGAGCCTCCTCCACGGGCGAGGAAAGGGGCGGGCGGGCCGCCCCCAGCATCTCCGAAGCTGCCGGTCCACCCCGCCTCTACTTCCCAGCAGGCTCCCGGGAAGGACAATTTCGAAAGAGCAGTGAGGACGGGAGTTTCTGCACCGGGAGAGGCCCGGGTCAGGGCAGGCACTGCCCGCGTACCGGGCGGCCGGCTCCGAGGCAAGGAGCCGACACTCCGAGGCGGCCTCTGGAGCGGGTGCAGCGCTGCGGCCCGGAGTAGGGCACCGGGAACAGCCCCGTCCCGCCCCGCAGAGGCATTTCCAGCCCCATCCCCGCGCGGGCATCCCGCTGCCTTCCCGGGGACCCCGCAGGGGCGCAAACCCAAAGCTCTCTACTGCCAAGTTTGGCTCCGCTGTCGCTGCCACCTGTGCTGTGCCTGTGGGCGTCGCACAGGCGGGACAGAGTCCCCGGGACCCGTTTCGGGAGGTGTGTGGCCCACGAAGGTGCTCGGAGGGACTTTCCCGCTTAACTCCCCCCGCCGTAAACTTCGAGTCAGTTTTGCCCGGACCGGGGGGTTGACCGAGTCCCCCGAATCTACAGCAGGGCCGGCGTCTCCGGGAAGTGACCGGCGGGGCGTCTGTACCCCCTCTGTTCCAGCCAGCCAGATGCTTGACGGCTCCCCGGCCGCGATTGCACCTTCTGGCCGGGGCCTTGCTGTGGCTTCGGCGCTGGTGTCCCGGTCCCCGGTGCCCAGTCGAGCCACCCTGGAGGTTGGAGCACGAAAGCAGGGGCTCGGCTGGGCGCAGGGCAGGGCGGAGGTGGCGGCGGGGAAGCTCTCAGGCAGCAGCCGTAAACTTTTTTGGCAGGACGAAGGGGCGGTTTGCTGGGGGGAGCCCGAACGTGAGCGGAGGGGGAGCGCCGTGCCTTTCCCCCCTTACCTTGCATGTTTTCCGGCATCTGCCCCTGTTCCCCATTCGACCGTGCGAGTCCCAGGGCTTCCGTCTCCACTTTCGGTAGCATGACAAGGCGGCTGCGGGCCGGGCTGGGGTCTCCGTGTCCGTTCGCGACACCAGCACCTGGACACGGCAGCACAGATTTAGCTGGATCAAGGGGCTCTCGGCGGTCGCTGCCTCTTCCTCCTCCTCCTCTTCCCTCCCTCTGCTCCACGACAGCCCTTGCCCCTGCTACAGAGGGAGCACGGAGCGGCCCCGGCCGCCGGGAAGAGCCGCCGGGTGCCCGCGGCTGGGGGAGCCGCGGAGCGTTAGTCGGGCTGCAGCCGGCGGGGGCGGAGAAGACAGGAGGAGGAGGAAGACCGAGGGGTGCCGGGGAGGAAGGAGGAACCCCGGGAGCCCGCAGCAGCTCCGCCCGGGGCTCAGCGCGGCGGCAGCCCGGCGCCCCGATCCATACGGAGCGGCACAGTGCACAGGAGCGCTCTGCCACCGCTGGTGCTGCTGGACAGGGTTCCCACCCCCAGCCCCCTCCTCCCTTTCTCCCTCCTCCTCCTCCTCCCCCTCTTCCACCCGCCACAAGTGCGGAGGTGCCGAGTCGGGACCTCTAGCCCCGCACCCGCGGGGAGGCGCTCCGGGAGCCAGGGGTCTGCAGGGTGCGGGGGGCTCCGGCAAAAGGGGGGGCCCGACACCGCCCTTGCAGCCAATAAGACAGAGGCGGGATGAGCAACACCCCCCACGCACACACACGCCCCACACATGCACAGGAATATGCAGACTTGCCCAGCGCATACACCCCTGCCTGGTTGTTACACCGGCGCTCCCCGGCGGACCCTGACGGGCCACCAGCCTGTGATGTTCCTCCCTGCATGAGGGCAGATGCTCTCCAGCTTCCTTGGGGCCGGCGGGGCAATTCTCCCCTTCCGAGCAGCGGTGGCTGTGGGACACCGGCCCTAGCCTTCCCTCCGAGCGGGCTCGGGTAGATGGCGGAAACCCTAGCGCTTGGAGAACTCCAGCCCTTGCAGCCACATTGCCGTCGCGCAGCCCTGGAGCCTGGGAAAAGCGGGCTGGAGCTCCCTGTACCTAGTTTGATGGTTTGGTTCTCCCTCCCCTTAACTTGCGAAATCTGTCTGTGCCAGTTGCATCGTTTGCACAAAAGCCAATGCCCTGGCAGAGCCGCCGCTTGGACAAGAGCCGTCTTTTCCCGGATCACGGTGCAGGAAGCGGCACTTGTTTCCAAGTTGTCCCAAATAACTCGTTTCTAACAAGCGGGTGCCTCAGCGGCGAGAGCCGGGGGGCCCGGTGTGGCGTGGGCCTGCGGGGGGGGGGGGCGGGGAGGGCCGAGCCGCTCTGCCAGCCAGGCCGGGGCCGGAGGTCTGTCCGGCCCCGCTGCCCTTCCTGCGCAGAGGGCGGCCGGGGGCTCCGCTGCGCTCCCGCTACGGCGCGCAGGTTCTGTGGTGTGGGATGAGTGGTATTTGCACTTTTGAAAGCATCCGAGCTCCACGCCCTGGCTGCCCGTACCCCTCTGACACTTCGGTCTCCGTTGTGTATATTAAGAGCTGAAAATATTTGGCGTCGACAATTGCTTCCGATTGAAAGTGAGGCGCGGAACTCTCTCCATCGCAAGGTATAGCATTTCCCATCGGCTGGGAGAGAGTTTGTAACTTATTAAACACCTCTGGCGATCGTGAGGTGACCAGCCGTAAGTAGGACAAGCCCCCCACATGCAGAGAGCCGGCTCGGCCGTGCTCTTTCATAGGACTTCAAACTTCTCACATCCAGTAAATGGAAGAAGGGACCTTTGCTTAATTCAGTGCAGATCTAGAGCCAGCTCACCGCCATTACCGCTGGAGTAGAAAGTGTCTCTCCTTCTCTGTGCAGGCTTTGCTATTCTGGGTATGGACGCAACGTGTAGAGAGGCTCGGACCTCTCGGGCTGTTTCCATTCTCACATTTTCCCCATTCCCCTTCGAGGGGGAGGGTGAGTAGGTGAATTCTTTTTAATCTATATCAGCACGTTATTACTCAAGTTATGATTTCACAGTTGAGCAGTTCGCCTGCGAGTAAGTTTTAGGACAGCACCATGGCGAGCTGCGAGAGCGGCCAGATAGGTGGCCAAGGCGGGTGGCTGAGAGCCATCCCAAGAGAATGGCCTCGTTTCTAGGCAGAAGTAGCTCTCAGCCCTTGGGAAGTTGGTTCCAGATACACCAGTTAAACGCAATCCCTCTCCCAGACGTCGCCGTGTAGCATCGCCCTGAGCTGAGCTGGCTCAGCACCAGTGGCGCTCGTAGCATAGGGGCGGCTCCGCTCCTCCGAGCTCCGCGAGGAGCCGGTCAGGGCCACCAGGCCTGTGGCCCGGCCGCTTCTGCCTACCTCTGGCCCGATGGGTAGCCAGTGGACCCCGGGGCAGCCCGCAGAGGGGCTTCGCCTTCTCATAGCCCTGCCCCGCAGGAGAAGCGTTGTCAGAGCACATTTACTGGAGACCGTCGAAGTTTAATACACATCTTCAGGGCACCGCCGAACCTGGGTCCTGCAGCCCGCTGGGCTGCTACGGGGCAAGAGCCGGTCCCTTCGCTTTCTCTCGCCATCCGGTGGGTCAGGCTGTTTGACGACGCCCCTCCGGGGCGCTTCGTGCCGTCGCGCTCGTTGCTGCTGCTACGGGAAAGGCACCCACATTATAGGCGAAAGCCGGGGAAGAAACCGAGCGCCCGGAGAGGGCCGGCGAAACCCGTCCGAACGCAGTCGGGTACGGGTGGGCCCGAGCCGGGGGTGGCTTTCCCGGCCAGCATCCCCCTCGAGCACGGCCCTCGCATCGCTCCTGGGGCTCTTCGCTCCTACTCGTGGGCTTAATGGCATTCAGCCGGGGAAGGGTTTGGATCGAGTTCAAACTGTGCATTGCAAAGCCACTCCGCGAGCTGCCGCTATGGATGAATATACTTTGGAGTGGCTATTACACATCCACATTTCTCCGAAGTAACAGTTTAGGGCAGTACATATTATAAATGATACCTGGTCCCTTGTGGCTACATTTAATTTAACATGGAGTTCTAGCTGTCACGATTGCCTTGAGCAACCTTAATTACCCTTTCTTCTAATCTCTTCTCCGTTCCTTACTAAGTTCTCCAAACTTTTTTTCCAATGTGATTTCTCTACTGAGTTTGCCTGCCTTGTTCTGACTTTGCCTGAAGGTCTTGATTGACGCGTATAATTATAATTATAAAACATGATGGCTCGGGGAGCCTCTGGCAGCCTTGATTAGTACAAGGAGCAAGACCTGGAATATTTTATACTTCCCTGTTTAAATGTATGTACATTTACATTAAAAACCCCACTGCCTAATTTTAAATAATCTGAAGCTTCTCCAACCTCTTTGTTTTCAAGGCAGGGATCTGAGTGATGGTATTTCAAAGCAAGCTCCAATTTCTTACAGTTTCAATGAGGCCACAGAACCTGGGCAAAATTCAAAGCCTTTTTCCCTAAGCAGAGACATTTCCGACTTCGCGGGTCTGCTCAACGAGCAACAAATAGCACGCTCCCTTCTAACTTCGTGTCGGAAAGTGGCCTGGGGAAAGTTTGATTTATCTTCCCTGCAAACTAGCGAAAGAGAACTTTTCTGGGAGAATATTCAAGACAGACTTCACAGAAGGAAACTGAAGAAATAAATGAATGGAGGGCTGAAACTTTTATGCTGGGAAGTCTAAATCCAGAGCCGTTCAAAAAGACCAGGAGGGAAGTATTTAAGGAGGAGAGAATCCCGCATCCTGCCCCCGCTTCCTCTCCCGCTGGGCATTCCCGTTTGCCGCCAGTCCAGAACTGCTCTGATCAGTCGCTCACTGAAATCGGTGCCTGCAACCGAGCGCAGAGCTGGAGTCCCCGCCACGCAGCCTGCCCTAGCGCAGCGGCATGGCCCCGAGCACACCCCCGGGCACGGTGCGGGGCTGCTCCGGGCAATGCCTCGGGGCAGCGCAGCCGGGGCGGAACCCCTCTGCAGCGGGGAAAGTTCGTAACCGGAGTTTGCTGCTTCACCTCGCGCACCTCACACCCAATTTTACGAGACTGTACCAGGAAAAGCGTACCCGACACAAGCTCTATTCTGTTCTGCCCTCCACACTCCCTCGGCCCCTTTCTTTTACCTTCTTTCCTCCTGTGCTCCCTTTCATCTCATATATTCCCCCCCTCCGAATCTTGTTATAAACAGCTCACTCCTACAGTACGAAGGGGGGAGTACCTCGAAACCTTCCAAATCCTGTAGCAAACGGACTCCTCTCATCAGTGTGCCGAGGAAATACCGCTTTAACTCCTAAGAATTACTTTGAGTGGAGGCTCTTAGTGCCTCCAACTCAGGCTTTAGAAAGCAAACTGGCCCCTGGCCCCTCTAGAGAACTAAAAAAAAAACCCAAGCCAATCCAATCAATCCCAAACACAGAAATACTATTTTTCCTTTTTCCTTTTTTTTTTTTTTTTTTGATCCACTGTCAGCGAATCAGAATGGGTGCTTTAGGCTGAAGTACTTTCTGTAGTAGAACACACGCCACAGAGGATCGCTTTCCAAAGCTTATTGCCTTTTTTTTTGGCTGCGAATCATTCGCTTTGCCTTACGGAGATGTCGATCCTCTCTGGCCCAACGCAGGGAACCATTTCCAAACAGGCAGTTATTGCCCGAGGAGCTGTATTTCACGCCCGGCCGAGCTGCTGCCGCACACCGATGTGCGCTGCTGCCTTGCAAACACCTGGCAACGGCGTGATGTGAAACTACAGGAGGCTCCGAAGCGAGGATTGAGCGGGCCAAGTGGGTGGTAAAGCACCGCCGTGATTGCCTTTCATTTACCGTGAAGGGAATCACTGGTGAGAGGTGGTAACGCTTCAACTCGGCCCGCCCGGTGCCCCGGGGCGCCCCGCCGGGCCCTGGGCGGCACACGGAAGCGCAGGGACGGCTGTCACTGCTCGCTTCGGGGCGGCAGCTTTCCGGCGGAGGTGCTGCTGAACAACCTGGAAGGCGTGGAAGGGCTGAGGCCGCTGGGAGGTGCGACCTGGGGGAGGCGGTGAGCACTGCCCGGAGCCCGCGGGGAGGGTAGCTCCCGGGTCAATGGCATCAGCAGCGAGCCGCAGCCTTTTCCACGCGGCAGCCTTTATTCTTTATCCACTAGGACACTTACAGATCCAGTTTCGCAAGCAGGAACTCTGTTAGATTTGTGTGTGTGTGTTTTCCCGTTAAATTACATGAGATCCGCAGGGAAAACGCCTCCTAGCCCTGCTCTGCTTGGACCTGTTGCCGCTAACGGTGCGACGGGAAAACACGCTCCTTCCAATCGCTCCTGCTTGCCGGGGGGGGGGGTGTCCCACTCCTACTGGGAGGCGAGGCGGTGAACGCAAAAGCAGAGGCTCCGCGCCCGCCTGCACAGGCGCGGAACAAGAGCTCCGCGCTGTGCTCCTTGGTGCGGCGCGGCCGGCAGCGCTACCCGCTGGAGTTGCCGCGGGGCTGGGCCGAAGGGACTCTGCGGGCGGTGCCGGCTCTCCCCTCCTCCGCCGAGAGCCCACCGCCCCTCTCCAACACTGACAGTTTATTAGCCTTCTGATGAGGCTCTTTTGTTTCTGCCTGTGCTGCCCTTTTGGAGCCGAGTGTGGAACACGTAGTTAAAAATCCTAGAGCTTGGTCTGGGAAGAGAACTCCAAATATATTCGTATCTAAAGCAAGACTCCTGTCAGGGCTGAGCGCTAGTGTATGTATCATTAGAGATAATTGATTTCTATCCTGTACAGACAGGCTTAAAAATGAATTTTCTTTTCGCTGTGGTAACAGACGATCTGTTGGTGCTAAAAAAAAAAAAAAACTCAGATGTTTTAGGTCTGCTTCCCCCTCTTCCCTCTAATAATTATGTTTTTAGCTTGGAAGACTGTTTAAAAATAATTTGATAGCTGATCTTTATCACGAAAAAGTTTAAGCTCATATATATATCTCATATAAGATTTCTCAACACATAAGCATAAAATCATAAAACAAGCCCTGAGAAGATAAACTAGGCATAGTTTATAATGAGAAATCTTGATAAGGGTTGTGTACATATGCATGTCTGCTCATTGTATTCATATATATTAATAGATAAAGTTGCATATCTAAGTAATGTATATAATTTACTCGTGTAATGTGTGAGTAAACTCTAGACATTAATAACAATTTGGCTTGAGAAATTGTAATGGTTTTCCCCACAATGCAGCCAAACACAGCTCTTGCTGCAGATAATTCTTCTCTTTCATGCTATTTAAAGACAAGTTTGAGAGCTGACCTTTAAATTACCCACACGGACGAGTGGTTAGAGGCGTTTTGTCGGCATTGGAGGTTTCCCTCTGGGGACTACAGGCATGATCATTGTTACTTTGCCTTATGCACTACATATTTAAAATCAGACTAACTGGAAAAAATGGGGGGTGAATGTAAATACCGCCACTTTGTAGAGAGGTCATTGGGAGTATAATGATGGGAAAAGTATTTAATGGAAAGAAAATTGATAAAAGTAAAGAATAACAGCAAAAGTTCACTGTTATAAAAAAATTAGCCCAAAGTGTTCACTCCTGTGGAAGGTTTGCTTGCATCATTACTGACCAAAATCCTAATCCAAGTTTTAAAAGATAGTATTCGCTGTCTTTGCTAATGATACAAAATTTCATTATATGTGCACAATAATAATGATAATAATAATAATTATATGTAAACCCAAACTTTGGGAAACTGAAGAGCACTGATTATAATACTGTACACTGTCTGAGGACATACATTAAAATTAAGATGGCAGTAAGCATTATACAAGCTGAAAATTTTCACAGTAAGAAACTACAAGTAGATTATTTTTCCTCTTATAGAACCATTTTTTCAAGTTAATGAAACAGTTATTTCTGTTAAATAATCATGGCTGATGCTTATAATAATTGCATAGTGTCCCTGATGACACTAAGGGGGTGATTAGAGGAAAAATTAAACTAGTCAAGTAGCTTTGTATTGACCTGGAAGCTGGTAGAAGAAAAAAATCATGGCACTTCCATAAAAATTTTCATCAGTCCATATGATGTTCTTCATCAGGAAATCGGATGTACTAATAAGATTTTGTGATTTCCAGCTGCCTCTTTCACTGTCTGACAGTAAACTCAAAAGCAAGTATCAACAACACGGAGTGCCCACTCACACTCCAACTCCAGGCTGGTTATGTTTCGTCTTCAAGGGACAGATTGACTGCTATTTAAATCACGGAGTCTCGTCTGCATTCATGGGGCCTGAATGAGGTCCTCTTTGCTGGGAGAAAGCTAGGTCATTCTTGCTGTGGCACACCACTGATTTATACAAAAAACTGACTTAACCCCAGATGGGTGAATGCACTAGGTGCACCTTTGCAAAGCAGGTGCTCCCTGACAAGGGCACCTCTTCTAACAGCAAGTGGCCTGAGGTGAAGTGTGGGCTGTGGAGGCTGTAGCAGCAGGCACTTACAAGCACACCTTCTTGCCCTCCTGTTAGAGAGGAAAAAGCATACGAGGTGCTGGGAAGGACTGCACAGAAGTGAAAAGCCAGGGATGGGATTTACTTTTAAGAACACTTGGCCCTGCTGCTGGTTGTACTTATACCCCGGGAGGACAGCTTTTCCTTCCAAAGAATTGCTCTCCAAGTGTAAATAAGAACGGAATCCAGCTCCTTCCTATTTGGTCCTTCCACCTCCAAGCAGAGGCCCTCAGGATAGTGCTGGTTATGTTTAACCCTTACAGGTACAGTGATCAGTTTGCAATGCAGAGTTAGATGTGCTTTTCAGGGATGCCACCATGGGCTCTGACTATGCGGTGTCACACAAGGGCAGAATCCTCCCCCTGACCCAGAGCACGCAGGATTTTAGAGAGTTTCACAGGATTTAGACCTCCTTTTTCTATGCCATGCTTTGCGAATCTGTCCTGATATATCCACAATACAGAGCACATGTAAGTGTGTTTTAGAGGTATAGTTATAACAGCACCCTTCTAACCTATATATTCTGTCAATCTGTTTCTGATATCCACAGGTTTTGGGGAACCCAAACTTGCTAGTCTTTTGGAAACCATGAAAGTGGCACTTGCTTGGTTGATAATGTCTTATTTTTCCTTCTCCTTGTGTTGTACCCTTTCAACTTGAGAAACCATATCTAAGTGACCACTATTCAGATATTTGAGTGTATTATTATTTTACTAACCCACACTGAGAACAGAGGACCGAGGCCCCTCCAGTACCTTTCCCTCCCTGATAGCCAGAAAAAGCAAAAGTCAGAGCAAGGCCCAAGAAAGCAGGCCCCCATTTTCCATACGTTTCTCGGGGCAGAGCTGTGTAAAGGAGCACCCTATATCTGTAGATAAGCACCAGAGGATCACTGGCTTTGACTTCTCTGTGGCTTTGATGGGATCAGCTCTCCTGATCGAGGTATGGCTTGACCCTTGTTACAGCCATGTCCAGCAGCCTGGAAGCTCCCTGTGCTCTCCGGCTGTTGCGGATACCTTGTCAACACTGCCAGAGTGACCTGTGACTCCCTCTAAGGAGATCCCATTGCAGCATGGGGCTACTACCAGTCACACCTGGCCAGTAGACAGGTGGCTCTGGGTTTAGTGGTGTGATCCATGGGACATTAGTTCTCCCACCATCTATTTGCATCCATGAAACCTCGTTATGGTGCTGGACACCCTTCTTGTGCTGGAGGTATAGAGCAGGTGAAGAGTGTGAGAAGGGAATCCCTAGGGGCCAGCTGCCTGGGACACGGTGTCCTGGGTTCAGAAGTAGGTAATTCCTGCAGCTGTTGCTGCACCTTTCATCCCTACAGTCCCAAAGCCTTCCTTGGTGGTGAGGTGCCTATATCACACCCAGCATCAGGGTGAGTGTCTCACCTGCCATGTGATGACGCAGTTAGGGGCCAGAGGAAGAGAGTGAGTCCTGGTTCCCACACATGAACCAAGGCTCCCTTCTTTCATTCTTACCATTAGCTCCTGTGCTGACGTACAGCCTTACAAAACTGCAGGATGTGGAACCTGCAGCACCGCTGGGCTGGTTTGTGAAGAGCCTTCTACTCCGTGAAGGTGAGGTTTCTCTTAGAAAACCTTCTCCAACCCCAACCCAGGCACAGGCTAATGAGGCAGGGGATGCTATTGCCCTGCCGAAAGAAGGGTGCCTCACTCCTAGTGTCTGGTGAGAGGCAAATGAGCTGAGATAGGAAGTGTGGGAAGAAGTGCAGGGAGGTAGGGGAAGCAGGCACCCTCTGTGCTCAGCACAGCCACTGCAGTCCTGACAACCTGGGGCAGCTGCTGGGCAATGCCTCTAGTGCCTGCAAACCAGAGCAAACCATGCGTCCTAGCTTTCCAATGGGGAGCGGGTGCTGTTCCCATATGCTACCGAACGTATTCACTTCCTCACTGCTCTGAAGTCTTAACCAACTTTTATTATCCAGCCTGCCCCCACCGAATGATGATATATCTGCATTTCCAGCTGTAAAAAGTAATCTGATTTTGACATGTGTATCAGAGAAAAGACCCAAAAACATTGCTGAGGTTTTCTTCAGCAAGAATAGCCAGGCCAGAGGCAATTTAAATCTACTTTTTGCAAGTGTTTATACACACACACACACACACGCTATTTCACAGTTATTAGCAATTGTAATAGATAAAGATACCATTAGTTATCTGAGTATGTATCTGATAATCATATTGTCTGAGGAGAAAATTGTTATTCATTGAATCATCCTATGCTTTCTTACATTTTTATGTTGTATCATACAGCTCTTTTTCACCTGAATATGCGTACAGATTAATCAGTTTTGTTTGCTTGCCCAATTGTAATGTGTTTTTCAGTTTGGACAGCCCCAAATTTAACATATTTATGCAGAGTCTTCAAAACAGTCAGAAAACTGTTACTTACCAACTGATGTAAGTCCATGTTTTATAGATTCCTGTATGATGGCTGTGTGGGAATCAGAAGACATTATTAGGTGTAAGTATACAGTACCCTTGGGTGCAAGGTGAACAGCATTGAGTACAGAAGAGGTGCAGCCTGTAAGCTTTTCCGGCCTTGAGGCCCAGGCTATAATAACCTTCAGTGAAAGTCGGTGTGATGAGCAACAACAACAAAAAATATCCAAGAATTCAGAAAGTAACAAGCATGTCTCTGAGTGGACTCTGTACTTTTTCCAGCATTAGTGACCTGCTGTAAACCGTGTATCCCATTTCATGATAGTCTCTAATCAGAAGAATTGGAACTTGTGATAGGTTTGGCACTGTCACGTGATTTTGTACAGCTTGATAAGAGGACCCTGTTATAAAGTGACAGCAAAAGAGATAAGAACTCTTGGCAGATAATGGCAGAGAAATGATTAACCTAGAGTGGTGAGGTGCTACGAAGCCCAGAGAGTAGAAGGTTGTAAAGTTGTGGGGTCATAAGATCATACTGAGTGGATGAAAAGCCATACCAATGCAAGTGTAATGACTATAAACTCAGACTTGTGACCTGTCTTCTTGATGTCATCACCTCTTTGCACAGTGGACAGCAAGCATGGTTGTTTTGACTTCTGTAAACACACTTTGGATGGCAAAACAAGCAAGCATTAATTCCTTAAAGGAGGGTCCTGAATGAGCTTGGGATTTTACACTCTGAGTAACAGCACCAGCAAATCTCTGTTGGTGGTTTGTTAGACAAAACCATTTTATTGCCCCCGTCCTCAAGCTGTAGACTAGCTCCAGGTTGTAGCCATTCAGCCGAAAGCATACACTACTTTCTCAGTAACAAGCTTTACAGTATGGTTAAACATTGATATCCCAGGATTGTGATACATAGTATTGTGCTCACCTCTAAGTTTCAGAGGCACAATACCAATTTACAGTGTGTCAAATGGCTGAAGGTGTTCCTGTAAATAATTATTACAAAGGTGGGCAGTTGTGTGGACGACTAGGTGATTTTTCAGCTCAGCTGTGAGTGGGCCAGGTTCTGCTTTCAGAGGAAATGCAGGGGCATGACAGCTCCTTGGGTGATACTGTGCTGCATGTCACCATGAGTGCAGTGTGGCTTCTCCTTGCATGGCAGTGCCACAGGCAGCCTTTGCATCTGTAGTCCAGTAGATTAATTCTGCATACACTTTGTGAGAGCAGACTCAAGCCTGAATAATCAGGTGATATTTGATATTTCAAGTCTGTCGAAAAATGGAGTGAAGTTATTCCACTTGGGCTAGATCTGAAGCCTCTTGAAGTCAGTGTGAGCTTTTTCTCCTCAAATTTGCAGAGGGCTGTAAAGCAGCATATGCTCTTTTATATATTTTGTCATGATGGTTATACTTTGATGATCAAGTGGCAGGCAGGTTAGTTCATGCTCGAACTGAACTGCTTTTTAGACTTTTCCTGGCTAGGATGAGAGCTAGAGAGCTGGTCTGACAATGGGACTGATGTGGCAAACTCTGCAGCGGTTTGGCCTTGCAGGCAGGACCTCTGAATTACCACTTGGTCTGTTCAGTACTGTCCCCCTGTAGGGCATGTCGTAGCAAGGGTGGCAGGATGTAGAGGTAAGGCCTCATTTTCCAAATTCTAATTAAACAATTGCACATGCATTTTGTATGCATTATTTACCATGCTGGAGTGTATAAATGAGACATTTGTTCACCCAACTAGTAAGTCACAGTCATGAATACTCATTTTGTCTATGGTACATGCAGCAAGTGCAATAATATAAATTTGTAAAAACCTTCCAGAAATCAGGCTTCTTGCCCCTTTTTATACTTGTAAGGTGAGCGAAATGTACCAAGCTGCCTCACAGCCATGCTGCAAATATTATAGGCTTGCAATGCATATGAAATGCTTTAAAGGCAAAACATGCTATGTTACTGAATCTTCCTATTTATTACAGGAAAGAAATTAATTTACAAGTCTGATTAAATAGATACTACGAGTGTTTTTCAAGGTCACTGATATTTTGTATCTGGTTAGACTGAGTGAACCTGGAAGCCAGCTTTTACAACACATTTCATACAAACCTGAATTTGATTCTCTGTCTATTCTAGTTCATTTGTTCATCAAATAGATTTTCAATTCCATTCATAAATAATGAAAACAATAATTTTTTTCCATCAGAAAAGCATGCCTTTGAGGACTGTGGATAAAATAAACAAGAAATGCTGCGAATGATGTTAACAGTTAGAAACTTTCCACTGTGTCATCAGAGAATTGCTGGAGCACTGTTGGCCCATATACAAGAGTCTCTATAAAGGAATCTGCTGTTTGTGGGGGAGAGAGATATTAAATCATAGGAAATATAAAGAAACTTAATGCTTTTGGCTTCAAACGCTGCCATTCCTTTCCTTTTTTTGCATCAGTATCAAATGTCAGGGTCCCTGAAGAATGTTCTTTTTTCCCTTTCTGATACTTTGTCTCCATGGATAGAGGAATGTATGCCAGGTGGTAACTAGACAGACTTTCTTTGCCTTTCTTTCCACCTAGTCCACTGTGGGAAAAGAAACCATAGGGAAACTCCAGGACAATCTATATCAGCCTGTGTTCAGCCCAACAGCTTGACAGGTCTAGCATTGATATGTTTGGGCCTCAGCTGAAAAAAGTACATAAAAGTGTGCATAATGAGGCATGCAGGTTGTACCACTGTACCTAAGTACCAGCATTTATGGCTCAATACTTTGCTTCATCGTAGAATCATAGAATGGTTAGGGTTCGAAAGGACCTTAAGATCATTTAGTTCCAATCCCCCTGCCATGAACTGTGGCTTTTCACATGGAAGTCCCTGGTGAAGCAGCCACTGACCTGACTCAGAGCAGGTTTTCCTAATTATAGTTGAAGCAACAGAAAGTAATTTTGTATCTCAGTGGTTTGCAGTGTCGTTCCCCCCCCTTTTTTTTTTCATGTATTTTTATCTGGAGTGAGTGAGACAAGGCTTTTGAAAGGTAATTTTAGTATTTCACACATGCTTTTCTGTCTCAGGTCTTTTAGGAAGAGAATTGATTGAAAAACATTTAGTGTCTTTCTTTTTTGCCAGTTCTTGTATGACGAAATTGTCCCCTGTTTGTCTCTCAGACAAATGTCCCTCAAAGAAAGTGAACCTGATTTCAAAAGCTTGGCAACAATCCCTCATTTGACTCTTGCACATCAAATTATTTTGCAACTATTTACCACAAAAATGGAGTCAGGAGTTTTTCCTCTTATGTGGGCATTTTCACAAGTGGCATTTCATTTGGGCATGTAAGAAAGTTAAGAAACACGCTCTGGAAATGGGTTGACAATGAACAGTGACCTTTTCAAAGAGTTTTAATCCCCAACTTGTATATGTTGGTGCAAATTTACTGAGGTCGGTCAGGATTCTGTAATTTTCCTGTAACATTTTGGATGTCGCTCTTCTGAATCTAGGATGTTCCTTGTTGTCTTCCTATGCCATCGCAGGCTATCATTGACTTTATTATCAACAGATCTCAGAAAAGGTAAGTGTTCAGCACAACACATTAAATGAAGGATATGATCTTCATTCTACTGAAAGTCCAGGGCAAAAGTGGCATTGATTCTGGCAGGGTGCCTACCAGGCATAAACTATCTGATCCTGAGAGTAGTCCAGTTCATTTCAGCTGGCGATTTGCTTAGGTGGAAAGAGATTAGGTGGAAAGAACTCTGTTCCTTGATCTGAAAATCACTCTTTTAAAACTTTTCTTCATTTCAATCATTCCAATATTCCTCCTGATCTATTGCAGGCATTTAAAATTCTCTTGGATGCTTCAGTGTATTTTCTCCACCTTCATGAATTTTATATAATTTTACACGTGCAAATCTAAGGCATTAAAAATACAGTTTTATGCCTTTTCCCCAGCAGCTCTGTAAAAGAAATTAAGAGAATCTGATATATCTGGTGATCTTCACCTTTTTTTTTTTTTTTTCAGTGAAGTGATTATAATACTGAAATGTAAAGTTCTAATCAAGTTCTTTCCATCAGTTGATTCTCAATTCCTGTTTGGTCTTACAGCATGACTGTACTATTAAATATCCTGCTTTGTTTTCTTGCAATATATGTTTTACATGTTATGTTTATTGCCTCAGTAATAGAATGTAATGGCATTAAATTACATTTCAGCATATGCTACTCCTTCCTTGTGATTTTCAGCATATTCAGGTGTAACTCTGGTGAGCAGAAGCATGGTAAATTCTGTGTGGGTGTTCAAAATGCAAACCTTCTTTCCTGGTTACATTAATCAGAATACTTAAGTCTCTCATATGTTTCTGTTCTCTGTTTGGATGAATGCAATTTAATAGAAACCATATTTGGAGAGGAAGAATGTATTGTAGGAAGTGTAAAATTGCTTCTTGTGACTTTTCCCTAATAATTATTTTCAAAAATTTATTTCAGTGAACATTTCTGCTAATAAATTAACATCTAGAAGGGGAGGTAAATGCAGACATTTCTAAGTACTTTCTTAGGCTAAGTGAGCAATCAGGAAACCTTCAGGACTGGACAGGAGGACATCTCAGTTCTGTGCAGAAGGAAGCACACTTGTGGATCACAGAATCCTCTTTTGGCCTTAACTGAAGGAGTAGCATGAGCTTTGGTGGGACACAGATTTAGTGCTAGCTCCCTGCGCTGGAGAAATAAAACTACTTCTTGGTGGGAGAAGAGCTATCTAGGCAAGTTTATCTGCCTGTCTAAGTAAGCAGCTTCAGTTTTAATTTCTTGTACACCTCCTTTTCTTCAATAATCTAACATTGGTGTACAAAGATAAATTATATTAATTAGTTACTCACAGAATCTTTTCGAAGCTTATCTAGGATATATTTGCTAGAAATAGGAGCACAGCGTTTGACTCTGTGAGAAAAGAACAGATTTCTTTCAAACAGGCAGGGGGAAATTACTTCCACGTATGCAGCAGTAGCAGGTGTTGTGAACTCATCCATCATCTCACACAGCCCTCAGGAGCAGAAAACAGTTTCTTCTAAGAGCACTATTAATAAAATATCAGGAACATATTACTTTGTAAGGAGCAGAAAAGAAGGAGAGAAGAAAAAGTTTTAAAGTGGATCTTAAGTGAACTTAATACCATTTGAATTCTGTAGCTAGATTCCCGTGTTTCAAGATAGGTACATATGTGCAGCGATGATGCTGTTACCATCCCCACCCCTTCCTAATCCAAGAAGCCCCCAACACCTTAGCTTGAGGCAGGATGGGAATACCAAGTCTTACCTCAGGAAACTAAATCCTGAAAGACCCTGTGTACTCTGTTGAGTTTCTGACTAATTTTTACCCCTGAGGAAAGTTGCATGTGTGCTACGCTGTACACAGACTGTCTTTGCTGGAGACCATGGAGTAAGGCACAAGCTGAATGCTAACAAAGGTGAAAGACTGACAAAAAAAAGCAGCTCCGGGTGGCATTTCATGTCTAAGCAGAGGGGGTCTCTTTAATGAAACTCATTGAACCAGGAATAGAAGGATGTCTGGAGGGTGATGAACTGCACAACAGCAAGTAATGCATGCTTGATGCACCACCTTCCAGCTGGAGGGAGAGCAATTAAGGCTTCATGCTAAAGCAATGGGTCAGATCTGGTGCAGAGGAGCACTTCCACTTCCTTCTATCTTCCCAATGAGCAAGTACAGAATTTGCTCCGATTTCAAAACTGAAGGAAGGACATTTCATTAGCAAGGACACTGGACAGGAGAGAAAAGTGGGGTAAAGGCCATTCAGAAATAAGGATTTCTGATAGTTTTATTAATAACTGTGAGAAATGTAGCACCTGGCAAGAGAGATAAGTGGATTTTCCTAAGCTTTGTTATAGGCAGATAAATATCGCTCTGGTTTATGGTACTAATAATTAAACAGAACATTAGTCTTTCTCTTGGCAATTTAAAATTTAAGGTGGTTGTTTTCCGGAGGCATATGCTGAAATCCAAACAACTGCAACTACTTTAGACATAAACTTCACAATAAAACTCCATATATTTGCTGTCCAATGGATATGTTTCATAGGCAAATATAACACTGAACAAACACAGTCTTTTCATTGTCTTCCAAGTCATCTAGGCTTTATTTACCACTCTTGGTATAAATATTGCAGTTATTAAAAAATGGAACAAGTAGACAAGATATGAGAAATACTTCATTCCTTCAAGAACATAGTCTCTCTAGTGCAGTTACATGAATAATAGATTAGTACCACATATTAATTAGTGTTTTTATATCTTTTTATACAATGTGTTCACAGTTTGTTTGACAGTATACTGATTTTATATGTTTAGACCACAGTAAAAATGCAGGTGACCCTGTAAATAGAGTGCCTATATTTCTGCGGAAAGCAGTAGCACCTGAGATTTCTGACTAGTCCTGACTTTCAGGGAGCAGCTTTAAATCAGACTGTTAATGCATCTGCAGTGGTATGCAAATCTTTACCTCCTGTTCAGCCATTTCTGTTTGTATAATGCCTACAGCCAGTTATTTGTCTCAGACTAGGGCTTCTGGGTACTTCTACCGCATCAAGAAACATGAGCAGTTCAGGTACGTTTATTAACTGGGAACTCACATTATTCTCATCCTGAAACTGTTACTCTTGCTTTCCTCATCACGACTGCCTACTCTCCCAGTAGACTGAAATGTTTTTCAGTGGTCCAGATGGCACTATACAATTAAGATGAAGAACTGATCATGACCTCTGGAAAATACTGTTACAAATATATACACACATATATATGTACACAAAGTAAGAAGTATTCAACAGAAAAATAGTAGAGTGATAAAAAAAAAAAGAAGGTTTTTTTCAGGCCCGGGAGGTCACTAATAGGCTTTAATGGCCCTGATCAGCTTCACCTGGGTCCCTACTCCTTACCCATGGGGCCATGGGCTCATTTAAGCTGCAGCTGGAAACGCAGTTTATTTCCTGAGCTGTGCTGCTTGAAGGTTTGGTCCTGAATTATTCTTTGGATTTCTTGGCTTGACCTCAGGCCTTGCTGATTTTATTACATTCACCCCATGACCACTGGAGCACCAGTAAGAGTTGTCTCTGGTCTTCTTAACCAGCTTTTTTGCTGCAGGGCTGTACTCTGTTGGTGAGTTCCCTACCAAGTTTGTGTTATTGCTGTCTTTAGCTCTCAGTGTGTCTCTTTTCAGGGGGCAGTTGGCCCTCAGTGTTCTTTTGCAGCTTTTTGTAGATACTCTCCTCATCCCTTCCTAAGAACGGGCAATAACTGCTTCTATAATGAGCACAGGGGCTTATTGGGGACTTGTGTGTGCTTTTCAGTTAGAATGTAGAGTCTTTTCAAATAGCAGTCTGATTGTCTTGTGGTTTTCCTCATATAGTTTGGGATTTTTCATTTCTTTAATAAAGGGGCAAGCAATTTTGCTCGTATAGCTCACAGTGAAGGTCAGATAAGAGCATGGTCTTTCCCTTTCTTGGTGTCTGGACAGGGCGCCACTGACCTTCACAAGATCTTACCTGTGGAGAGCTTGCACTAGCTCCAAAACAGATAGCGACTGTGTGGACACACAGCCCTTCTTGGTTGATTACTTGTGCCTTGAGAGAGGACAGAGTGCTCATCCAGGTGAAAATTTAGGACCCCAGCATGTGTTATATGTGGTTCAAGTCTGTTTCTGAAAAGTAGCCCTTGTACTTTGTGTTACCACTGTCTCACTGCCATGTTTAACACTCGTGCATCAGTTGATGGGAGGTAATGACTGAACAATAACTATTGATTTTCCATTTCATATGAACGGCATGGCAGGCTCTCAATCTGATGATGAGAGTAGGATGCCAGCGTTAGGCATTCCTATTTGGCTGTAAAAAAAGTGTTGTCTTGCCTTTCCTGGGTCCTTACCTTGTGTCTCCAGAAGTTGTATAGAATGCTCTCTTAAGGCAGCAGAGTTTTGAAATTTATAAAATATACTTTTATGTGATGATTTTCAGTCTTGGAGCAAGCACCCATTAATATTAGAATAAAAAAATGTAGTGGATCAATTATTTACCCAAAGCACAGTAAGACAATTTGCAAACAGTGAATGACAGAAAGCAGATGGAATGAGGTGGAAGTTCTTTCTGACTCAAGATCAGCATTCAGGCAAATTTAGATAGGCACTAACTTCAGCTGGTGGAGGTTCCAACCAGCTCTGTAATTTTCTTTATAAATATGAAGAACTAGGATCCTTTTGTAACTTATCCTGGTAAGAACCATTTTGGTCAAGTCACTGATATCATAGTTGCATCAAATGTTGGGAAGCGACAAGAGCTGAGGCCTTCTTGTTTGAGTTTTCAAAACTTGGTGAAATGTTCTGTAATTTTGCAACAGACTCTAGGATATTGGCAGGAAGTCAGGCATTTTTGTGTCCTGTAGTACCAGCGGGCTTAGGGACTCGCAGGATACAAGTGAAGTTGTGGCTTAAAATGTTTCCACAACACGAGTAAAAATATGCTTTGTTACTCCAAATACATTAATTTTTATCTCTTGCTGCTTCTTTCTATTGCTGTCTGATCTTAGTCCCCCTCCCTTTTGACTTTAGACCTCACTTTTCTGTCTTTGCTTGGTCATTCACTGTCTTCTGTTGTGGACAGCTTTCCTCTGGCTGCTGCTTCTTGTGTATATCTGAAATCTTATCTTGGCACCTGCACTGAGAACCTCCTGAAAGGCAGATGTTGAGGATGTTCCCAAGTTACGCTGTTGTGCTGCTTGCAGTATTAGCGCTGTTCCTGTTAGTAGAAATTATTCTTTTATATAAAAGAAGGGTACAGCAAATAATCTGTATGTGCAATGCTGAAATAGCAGGCAATGCTAGTCACCTAAGGCGATACTCTTGCATTGTAGTTCTTTGGAAGAGCAAAGATTGCTTTTAAGGCTTGAGCTAGTATGTATTTTGTCACCTCCCTTGATATTTTTTGCTTCAATTGTAACATGGCATTTGGTTGCCCATGGTTTTGTTCTGCTGGAAAGTTGCAATATACAATGTTGTTTCGGTTTTCAAGTCCTCTCACTACACTAGATGGCGGAGGCTGTTGAGACCCATTCCTGATCTGGTCTATGCTGAAAGCAGCTGTGCTGGGAAAGCCTGTCTCGCATGGCTTTCTTTGAGCAGGACATTTTGTGAAACTACAGCCTCAGTGATTCTGCCGCATACAAAGGTCCTGTTAAAAACCTCCAAACAACAAAAAAACCCAAAGTAAAGCAATCCAAAACCCCTACAAACCAGAGGAAAAAAACCCCAAATGCCACAGCAAATGCTAAAAACCTTTAGCTCTGGGGCTTTGTAGTAGATTCTTATGGTATTTGAAGCTAATCCTAATGCAAAAGGTAGTTTACTGAGAAAGGCCTCAGCCCAGACAGCCATGTCAATATGTCTAATTCGTACATGGGAGGTAACTGTGATAACTTCAAAACTGAATACACATCTATCATATCTGGAGGTGGTCTATTGGGCTGAGTTCTATATAATCTTTATGAGAAGGTATCATGTCTTATCTGTGAAGCAGCTTCTATGCCTTGATTGCTATAAAAACAACTACCATCTCATTTCAGTATATTACAGATTGACCAACCTGCCCAAAATCTAAGCATCCCAGAATTTTCATGGTTATGTTTTTGATTCTGCCAAACCTTCTATGAGATCAGCTGATTAGAAAATACATGTTAAAAATGTTAAAATATAACTTCCAAGAAGCCCGAGCTTTCCACACAAGACCTCTGTGTGCACAGGAGAACTCTGAGTTCCACAGATTTTACCTGTGAGCCTGCAGCTTTCTGCTTGTAGAAGATAAAAAGAACCATCTTTAAAGCAGGCAGAGCAAAGTGGCTAGATAGTGAAAGAGGTGATCCCCACTTTATCTTGTGATTTCACTACCCACTATGTTGAAAGCTGTCAGCAGTGTATGGTACTTTGTACTTCTCCTTAAGCCTCAATTGCTTTTATACCATTGTTCTGAGAAGCCATTTAGAGAATTTTTGAAGCACTGTGATATGATTCAGTCCTAGAGTCACTCCAGAGCACAAAGGCTCTATTGTCTTACCCTGTTATGGAACTGTTGTTAAGGAGAGTTTGCTACTTGTAGTTTTCTGAATGGTTTATCATGTTTCAAGCATGCCACGCAAGAGGAGAATCCTTAATAAAGTACGTAACTTGGAGATGAAGCCTAGTTGGTACCCTTCCCACACAGTGTGAACATGCCTTTAGATAGGGTATTACTAATACAGTCCAAATTTCTTCACAGCATGTGTCATATTTCCAAGACCATAATTCCATGCTTCATAAAGGGGCACACAGATTCACTGGTAAGGAACTAGATTTCATTAGATATATCAATGTTTTTATTAAGGCCTAATGGTTTTTGCAGCAATTTTCACCAGTTTTACAGAGCTGTGATGTCAAACTAAGGCTGCATTATTGACAGATGTGTTTCTATTGATGTTTTAGTAGAAACCAGGTGAATTGTTGCCATCCTGGCTAACCCAATGGAAGTACATCTGAATGCAGAATTGAACTGATTTATCAAGGTTTGCCAAGTACTTCAGTAACATAAATAACTTTAGCTGCATTCATCCTAAAACTATTTAACCAGGACAGTCATAATAACAGAAGGGGAAATTCACTGAAATATAGCGTCTTCATAATCAGAACAATGTTTTAGAAAGGCCTATAGAATTGGCTTGGCTGACTTACAATTTCTGCTGGATTTGTGCTTTGTTATTTCCTCATTTTAAATGGGATGAAGTGTTATCAGCTGAAATCCAGCAGCTACATTCTTAGGGTGAAATGGAGATGGCTGGGAGAAGAAGAAGCCCTTTCCGTCTTCCTTTAGAAATCTGAACATCAGCAGGGCAAAACTCCGCCTCATGCTTCCTGAATGACTGGGCAGAGAGATCTGTCCAGTATGTAAGGAAGCAGCCTTACTCCCATGTCACATGTGGTTTTACAAGCAATTACATCATGTTCTATGGACTCTTACGTTCCTTAGTCATAATTTTCTGTCGACAAGTTGTGTTGTGGGTTTTGTTTTTTTTTGTGTGTGTTAATTTATTTCTGCTTTTTATTTATCAAATGAATTCAATCTTTATTGATGCTCAGGAAAAAATAATAATGTGAGACAAAGCTGGTTTCATTTATATAAGCAGTTTCTATGCAAAAAGGGATTCAGCCCTGTTAATAGGGAAGAACTCGTCTGTAGTGTGGTTTCTTGTACATCTGTGCTGAAGTGGAGCACATTTCATCCTAGTGAAGGAAGTGCAATATATGAAGCTTGTGGAGATGACCTGAAGTATGGAATAGAAAAAAATGTCTGGATGAATGCATAAAAATCCCATTATCATGCTGGTATTTGTGTTGAAGCGAACTATTTCATAATCCAAACTGTTATGTGGGGCTGCCATACAGGATGAGTATAATGAGAAAGCATAGTAGTTTGTTGATCTGTCTTTATTAAGTAGTATAGATGACATGCATTGGAGTTGGTTTGAAAAGTGTTAGAAGTGCATTTTTAGTTGTGTGGTATGCTTTGTTGTACTGAAAAATGCCCCAGATGAGACCTGCAGACCAGCATATAACATGTATGAGGTGGTCAGAATGCTTTTGGTGAGCTTTAAGCAGTGTTTAAAATCACAATTCCACAGGATGTTTTTTATCTCATGAAATATTAGTAGCATTACACCTGAGGTCTATTATATTTTAGTATCATATTATTGTTGCATGTCCCTTCTGTCTGCAACACTGTGCAATATCAGTTAATCGCTCTGAAGGTAGTGTGATTCAAAAGAGTTTTGTTAAAGTCAGTATGAAGCTAAGGTAAATCACATTTGCTGAAGAACTAGTCCAAGGTTCATAAAGCTCATTGAAATAAGAGATAATAGGTACACAGAAATGCAAAATATTATATCAGTGATGTAACCGGAAGAAAACTGTCTTAAGTTTTTGCCAATGAAAAGGCACAAAAGTCTGAAAGATGTTCTTAACCACATTACAACTTTAATCTGCATTGAAATCTGTTTTTCTGGTATTGGTTCTGTATTTTTGTTATGCATGGTAAAATACCTTGCTAAATTCAACAGCATTCCTCCACCCCAGATTGACAGTGGTTGAACTCTTTCTTCTGCTATGAGAGTTGCTAGATTTTTGGTATGAATAAACTGAGACAAAAGGGTTTTATAAGGGTTTCAGTTTAAAAGGGAGTGACTGTTTGTAATGCTATCTGTGTTTTAAAAATGCTTAGTCAGAAAAGCCAGCTTTGTCATGTTTGGTTTTGGTGTGGGGAAAAGGGTATTGAGGAAGATGCACTTCTCATTGCAAACTTGATTGATGCTTCTGCATGCTATCATGATAGAAATAATTGGGAACAGGAAGGTGCCTCAGTGACACGTGGTTGGCTCTGTATGTTTTGAGGCTTGGCTAGTCTTTCTGGTTTTGCTCCAGTAGAGCATCTGAGAATTTACTTCAGTTTGGGAACCTTGGCCAGGGAGGATGGGAGCCAAATCAGGAATGATATCTATTTGAACTGGCGGGTAGTGAATGACTGATGCTGAGCATAAGTAACCTATGTTGTGAAGCTTGAAGGTGCCATTAATTTTGAAAAAGTACCTAATGTCAGTATTCCTGAAACACTAACTTTCTGAGGCATAGAGGTCTGTCTCTTTGAATATTCTTGAATAAAGCATAAGGTAATCCCTCCTGTAAGCATTATGCATGTGCATCCCACAGTGCAAGATGTGTGTCCTTGGGCCTGGTGGGATTAATTTTTCCCTTGGTTACATGAGAGAAAATGCAGAGTAAAGTCATAGCTGTTGCTGATTTCTTCAGTGCTTAGTGATGCAAATGAGGGCTGCATTCATACTACTGTCTATATCTGGTATTTTGCTTAGAAATGCTCACTGTGCTGAAACATACTCACATTTGCAAGAATGTGGCTGTGTAGTTTACATTTCCAATTTTAATTTTTGAGCCATGTGCAAGAGACTCCAGGGAACAGTGTGTACTGTCAGCAGAAGTTATCTTTTTGATGAATCAGGCGCATTGTTTGTACCCCTGCATTTGATAGACGTGTTGTAATAAGGTCCTGAACTGCTTACTGTGTCTTTATGTACCTTCCCTCTCAGCAGTTGTAACTATTGTGCTGCTTGACCTATATTAATGGTACTACAAACAACAAGTTTAACCATTAACTCGTGAGCCCTGTTTAAATAGATTTTGCCAAGAGATGAGAACTGAAGATTTAAAGAGGTAAAAATTAAAAAGAGTTCTACCCAGTGTGAAGTTTTTCAGGGCTTACTGAGCTGATGTGGAAGGTGGAAAAGAGTTGGAAGACCCAAGAATAAAGCCTAACTTCATATTATTATGTCTGAACAACTGGTGTCATTCAAGGTATGGGAAAGCCTATCTTGGATGGCTTGTCCTTTAAGTAACTTGTGAATTTATCTCTTTGATTATTCCAAACCAGTTTGCTTGCTGTATTATCTATGTCCACTCATACTCTGTAGCAAGAAGAGTCTGAGAGGGTTACACTAAAGGGGTGTAAATATTGTCTACTACTGGTGCCTGGGAAAAGGAGACTGGCTCTCAGTCACTTGTGAGGAGACAGTGCAAGCCAGAAAGAGTCCAGGTGAAAGGAGCCGGTGTTGGACTAGCTCTTTAGGCATAGAAAGAGCACCCTGATTTAGCTTGACTTAGTTGGGCTGCATCTCAGGAGCTGTGCACAGAAATTGAATTTTAGATTATTTAATAAAAGCTAATATTAAAATTTCTGATATATATGACTATACCATCTCAGAAATATGCAACTGTGACTGCTGATCGATGGTAATTGCTCCATGTGTGCACAAAGCCTATAGTAAATATGTGATGGCTTGATCCCTTGTGTGATTTGATACTTCAAGGAAAAGCGATTGCATGTCCCAAGTTTGAGATCAGCGGTTTTTGACTGAGATTCTTAAAGGGAAAACATGCAAAAGTCAAATGGGGGTGGGTGGGGGGGAGTGGGATCAGGGAAAGTAGCATGTTCTTGATATCCTGCCAAAACCTCTGTCTTCCCTGATAAAGCTGCCTCAGATTATGCATGCAGGCATTTATATCTGCTACTGTTTCCATTTGCTGTTTCTCTCTCCTGGGATTTCACCATTCTGGCTCCACATGGCATACGTAAGGTGTCTTGTGCAATTAAATGGTGTGTGTCCTGCTGGATCCTGGTGACTGACAGTGCTAGAAGTGTGTGCTGTAGCACAAGTAGCAGCTGATATTCATAGGTGCAAATGTCTCTGTTAGTTTTCTGCAGCCGAATTGTTCTTAGGCATTATTGCAGCTGTGAATTAAGCATTAGGTAATCCTGCGCACACAGTCACGGCTGAGAATGAGTGAAAATCCCTTACATTTGAGTCTGTTGCAAGGGCTGTTGCAGAAATACAAATAGTGTGTTTTACTCTGAGTGCAGCAATGCGTACAGTTTAAAACATGCTTTAGAAATGTGTGGTATTTGTATGTTGGTCCTTATTTTGATGTAGTTAAACTGAGGTGAGTAGAACTTAATCTGTCTTGTCTCAAATATAGATTTAATTTTTTTGGTTGAAACAGGTAAACTGAAACAAATCCTTGTCAACTATCTTAAAAGTTAACAGAGTAATACTCTTTGGGCCTTGATTTGAAGATTGCAAACAGCTTCGTAAACATTTAGTTAAACCATAAAAAGCTTTGTAATGGGAAGGGAAGCAATGAGCAAGACTTAAGAATTTATTCATGCATAAAACAGATCGGAGAGGGAAGCCCATAATTCTGGGTGCCAGACTTCTCTAACCAGTGTCTTCCTTGTCTGTCTTGGATTCCCAAGGAAAGAGAGGCACGAAGTCATCCTCATGAGGAAGTGATCTCAGAGTCAACAGGAAAAAACAGGAACTTTGGGGAAGGCTCACTGAGAGCAAATAAAAATGCAACTGTGCCAACAGAGTTTTCCTTGCCTCTATGTTTCTGTAGCTGCATTTTTCTCTTCCCTGATGGCCGTAATTCCCAAGGGTTTTACTTAAGCAAGTTAAATTAGTAAAAGCCTGTGTTTAGGTGATACCTAAGCATTATTTCTGCTTACATTAGTGTTTAGTTTTTTTTTTTATTCCTGAAATTCTACAGAAATAAGTTTAGCTGAAGAAAATCTGTTTTAAACTTTGTCCATACATGTAGTGGCATTAATTTCTTTAATCTGGATTAGCAGGTACTGTTTTGCTTCCCCCAGAGCAAAGGTAGGAGCAGGGCAGCCCCCCATGGCTACTTCTCTTTTTTTGTCTGTCTATCCATCCCTTCAGCTCAGGCAGCTATGTTCAGAACGAGGTCACAGCACGATGCTTTTGTTCTCAACATTAACTTTTGTTCTAGCAGCTGTGCCGGCTGGCACCCATGCAAGGAAATTTAGCATTTCTCACTGTATTGGTACAACAGTATGATTTTTATTTTGCTCCTAGTCTAATGGGCATATTCCGGCTTGTAATCATGAGAGGGCCTGGCAGATGAGCTTTTGAGATGCTTGTTCAAACTCTGGTGAGCAGCACCCTGCAGTTTTGTATGTTCAAACTAGCTTGCATGTGATTAGATTTTTCTCCTTCTGGTGACTATAGGTAGGAAGGCTTATTTCCTTACTAATTTAAAGCACCTTGTTTAGGTGTTCACATTAGCCTGATGGCAGGGAACAGAAAAATCTGACGTTTAATAAACTGACCCTTTTTTGCTAATTTTTAGGTATGTGAGAAAAGAAAGAAATCTAGTCACAGATGTGACCTGCACAAATGCAGGTAATACAAGTGAAATTAAAGCAGCGGGTTTAACTTTGTGTCTTATTATAGCTTGCAAAGCAGTTGTCTGCCAAGAGGAGTATTCTGTGACCCAGTGGCAATAAACTGACACAACAGGTCACAACTGAGTTAGTTACTATTTGGTTGCTTAGTCAGTCTCTCTATTCTGCAGCAGCTGTCATGATAGGACAGCATCTTGTAGTATCTTGATGCTTTTTGTGCTAAAAGGCTAGTGTGAGCTGTCTTGAGAGAATTTTCTCTCATATCAGAGCTATAAACCTTATCTCAGTAAATAGAATAAAGCTGGCTAATCATCACCAACTTTATGTTCTTTTCTTTCAGGGGATAGGCTTGAAAAGGTAATAATTTCTATTAACAATACAAAAAACATCTTGGAGAAAATAGTCTTCATTACATATTTGTAAAGATAAGTATCTTTTTTTTTTTTTAGGATGCTTATCACTTGTATTTTCATTTAAAGAGTACAAGTGCGGCATGTGTAGCTAGCTTGATGGATAGCTCTGTGCCCGAGTATTCATATCTGAAGATGATGCGGTTACATAAACCTCCTATGGAAATTAGTGGAAGTCTTTTGCTGAAGACATCTCAGAAAAGACATTTATTAGAACCATCAGGGAAATAACTTGTGTTCATTATGTGGCTCTTCTGAAATGGAGGGCTGCCAGCTGGAGACAGCTGTATGTATGTACAAGACTGCAGCTGGGAGAGCAATCTGAATTCCTTAAAAGCAGCTAGATGGTGCTTGTGCTTATTGCAAGATAAAGCTCAGGAGCAGGGAAATATGTTGTTTGCAAGCATGACCCTTTTCTTGCCATTTAACAACTGCATATTAAAGTAGTGGGTCAAAATGAGCACTATAGCCAGATCTCATGAGAAAGAGTGGAATCCCCATGTGCAAGTCAAGCACAGATAGAAAAAAACTGTACAGGACCAAAGTGACTCTATTTGCATCCAGAAGTCTGAGGCATAATGTTAGTTATTCACAGAAAACCGGGACTTTCTTCAGCTCAATATATTTGGATGTTTAATGACATTTGAATTGACACACCGAAGCAGGTCTTTGAGCCCAAGATGTTCTTTCTCAGCCTTTCTTAACTGCTTTATCTCTGGACTTGTCAGTACTCGCTTTCCCCCCTTTATCACTTGTTCCTGCACAGTCTTTTTACACAAGTTTAAGCTATGCTATTCCCTCCAGTGATCTTATTTGGCAGCCATTCCAAAGGATGAACTAGTTTCTAAATGAAATAGTTCTGTTTCATTTGGTTCCTTGTGCTTGTATCTTCTACCTTATGAACTCTACAGTGTTACGCACAGGTTATCAAAAGCTGCTCTATTAAATTATGCATTAACCAGCACTATATGTTTACAGTGTGTGTATTTAATGGCATGATTCCTCAAACATCACACGATATAAGAACAATAGCTCAGGAAAAGTATGTTATGAGGTAAAAACCTGAACTAATCAGGGTTTGGAACTCTGCATAAGATAAGATGTTTGGATAGACCAGCATCTGGAGTTTACAGACTATAAAATACAGCCTGTCTTCCCCTTTCTTTGTATGGGAAAACACCTTGGACTCAGTTGGAGTTTTGCCTGTGTAAGGTTATAGGGTTGGAGTTTTGTTGCAGCACTGTAAAACTTCAACTGTGCCAAATTATGTATTTTGGAATGTTTTGAACCTTTTTATAACTGTGGATATTTGATGAATGTTTTAGTGTTTTTCCTGACAGAGCAATTACCTTTATCAGCATCACATTAAAGGGGTGCTGAGAGTAGATGATGAATCTTAAACAGCCAAATATTGCAAACCTCTGAGAAATATAACTGAAGTGCTTTTGGTAGCAGATTCATGAAGAGGTTCATAAGAGAACCACTCATTTATTTGCAAGCTACATGAGGTAATAGAGGTGTGTGCCTGTCTCTATTGTTCTATTCATTGGTTTTGGCTGTATTGTACTGGCATCCAGGCATCCAAACCAATCCATGTCCCTGTTCCACTAGCTATTAGTACCTAGACATGAAGGCTAGTGCTATAATGCTTTAGTTCTGGATGGGGCTAGTTATGAGTTGATAAGTACTTTACCAAGCCTAAATGAGATGGGAAGCTAGCTAAGTTCTTTTGGTTACAGTGTGATGTCTTCATCTGGATGACCATTATGGATGTGAGACTCCAGGAGAACTTTTACTTCAGAAAATGACTTTTAATTAAAAAAAAAAACCAACCACAACAACAACAAAAAAAACAAACAAAAACAAACAAAAAAAAATTCAAAACCAACCAACCAAACCGCCCCCCCCCCCCCCCCCCCCCCCCCCCCGAAAGGGCAGACTGCTTTCTAGCTGAGCTCTTTCTATTCTTTTACATAAGGTTATCACATATCGTGTAATTTTTGTCATTGCTGTTCTAATTGGTGTATTTGGTCCAAACCTCCTAATCTTGGCTTAGCTTGTTTCTGGCCATTCCTGTATTCCTGTAAAGTACAACTCCCAGCCCCAATAGTGAACGTTGCAGGACTTAATATTTTGAATGAAGACAAGAAATCATAGAATCATAGAATAGTTAGGGTTGGAAAGGACCTTAAAATCATCTAGTTCCAACCCCCCCTGCCATGGGCAGGGACACCTCCCACTAAACCATGTCACCCAAGGCTCCGTCCAACCCCGCCTTGAACACTACTAGTGATGGAGCTTTCACAACTTACCTGGGCAACACGTTCCAGTGCCTCACCACTCTAACAGTAAAGAATTTCTTCCTCAGATCCAATCTAAACTTCCCCTGTTTAAGTTTGAACCCGTTACCCCTTGTCCTCTCACTACAGTGCCTCATGAAGAGTTCCTCCCCAGCATCCCTATAGGCCCCCTTGAGATACTGGAAGGCTGCTATGAGGTCTCCACGCAGCCTTCTCTTCTCCAGGCTGAACAGCCCCAACTTTCTCTTCCTATCTTCATACAGGAGGTGTTCCAGTCCCCTGCTCATCCTCGTGGCCCTCCTCTGCACTTGTTCCAACAGTTTCATGTCCTTTTTATGTTGAGGACACCAGAACTGCACACAATACTCCAAGTGAGGTCTCACGAGAGCAGAGTAGAGGGGCAGGATCGCCTCCTTCGACCTGCTGATCACGCTCCTTTTGATGCAGCCCAGGATACGGTTGGGTTTCTGGGCTGCAAGTGCACACTACTGGCTCATGTTCATTTTTTCATCAACCAACACCCCAAAGTCCTTCTCCGCAGGGCTGCTCCGAATCTCTTCTCTGCCCAACCTATAGCTGTGCCTGAGATTGCTCCGACCCAGCTGTAGGACCTTGTGCTTGGCATGGTTAAACTTCAAATGCCGTTAGTGTGGTGGATACATTGTGGGCACTAAGGATGCTGGTTGATCCTGCACTAGTGTAGATCATGTATGTGTCAATCTTATAGGCTGGCAGGCTCTGGTCACGCTTTCCAGGTCCAGGGCTAGTCATGACTTTGTTCCTTGAGCTGCCAGTTTTGGTACTTGTCTTCCAGCCATGCTTATGGAAGGTCAGTGCAGTATCCTTTAGTGCGTAATCTGGGATGCAGGTGCTAATCCTCATATAATTCTGCTTGAGTACTCTTCTACTGCCCTTCTCTAGTCATAATGAGTTTCCCATTTGGGGAAGTGCAGTTGGATTCAGGTTTTGAGGACTAAGGATGTGGGTTTTACTCAAATCCAAAAAATGTCTTAGTTTCTGTGATGTTGCATGGCATCAGCATCCTGAAACCATTGTGTTATCCAGAGCCATCAGAAAAAAGTCTTCCGGGAGATGCATGAGGAAGAGAAAAATTGAGCTTTTACTGGAAAATAATCCAGAATTTCCCAGTGGTCCAGACATTGGAGATGTGATGGAAGTGCCCATAAAGCTCGGTTGTTTTCTGGCAAACATTAGTTTTACTACTTCAACCCAAGAGGCTGCTCTTCAGGACCAGGCATGTGCCAGTCTGAAGTTATTCTTTTATGACCCTCGGTTAAAGTGACATCTCTTATTATGAAAGACTAAATAGTGCTTTTTAATAATGTTTTTGATATTTTTTTCTTTAGGGAGTACCCTGGATGCGTTGTGTGTAATAAAATTTGCCAAATGGTTCTGAGCAACAGCTGTAGTAAATGTACAAGCAATTTTGGCACTTCGAAAACAGGAAAAAAAGCTTGTGTGTTGCATCATTCTGGCTGGGAAGTGCTCAAAGTTATTGTGACAGGACTGTATTTTGAGCAATTGTTGGTGATTTGTTTTTTAGCACACAAAGAAAGTAATAAATCTGTCACCCTGAAAAATCAGGTTGTGACCTAAAGGAAGGAGCAAATTGTGGCTTTAGGTAAAAAAGAGTGACCTGTCTATGAGGGTCATTTATCATTATAGCAAAATTGCTGGTGCTCTCCTAGCTGACCAGGAAGAAAGGCTGTGGTAAGCAGAATTCGAGGGATGCAAGCATCCGAATATTTTTAACTGATCAATATATTCAGGATTTACAAGCAGCCAAAAACCTGTCAGCATGCAGAATAAGTGCACTGTGCATCTGTTCTGAGAAAGAAAACATGTTAGAATGGGTTTAATTTGGCAATTAAAAATTAAGTATGTTTTTGGTTTGGCAAAAATAGTTTAATTCAAAACTGTATCCTAGTACAGATGCCCTTAACAGCAGTCTGTACAGCGGTAAGAAAATGGGTATCAAATCAAACTCCCAAGAAGGCTGAAAGCAGTAAATATGCAACAATACAAATCTCTGCAAGGTGGTAAAATTACTTTCTAGTACTGCTTGTGGTAGACACACTGGGTCTCGGGACTAGCTTGGGATATGCGGTTTCATTGTTTGAATGGAACAGTCCTAAACTGGTTAGGATTAAAAAAGAAATAAACCCACAAACTTTTTCTTACTCCCTCATAGTTTTTCAACATTATCCTGTATGTAAGTAGTTCTACACGTCTTAAAAAAAAAAAAAAAAATAGCAGAACGCAGTGGCACAACTGAGGTTGGCAGAGATTACGTCAATTGCAAAGGATATATTCGGTGAATTCAAGTCTGACTTTCATAGAATATAATCTGAATGTGTTTCTTAAGTATCAAATCTCTCTTGGAATTAAAAAATACTTCTGGTTAATTCTGGGAAATATTTCCCTGCTAAGTCTCTCCTAGCTTTGAAGTTTCACTTTAATCTGTTTTATAGAGTTCACAAAGGCATAATGAAAGGAGAATGGGGGGGGAACCAACACAATTTCTTGTTACAGTAGTTTTCATGCCAATTGCTGATTCCTGCTGATTGCCTTATTGCAGGAAAGTTTTATCAGACCAGAACGTCCAATGCTAAACCCAATTCTAACATATTTAGGAAAACAATTATGATTCAGGCTATCACCTATTGTTAGACATTACCAATATTATACTATATAAAGAATGCTTAACAAAGCTATTTTAATACAATTTATGAGGGCATTTTAATATATCAAGACTGGTGAGGTACTATACACTTTGCATCCTAAAGACATAAAAATAAGGTAGAAGGTGAAATAGTAGTTTATAATATGAATTTAATGCACAGTGAAAGTATTCTGTTCATGATGGCTTTATTTAGGAAGTCACTTGAGCATAATTTTAAGCACAAATATAAATTCCATTGAGTTACTCAGGCATGACTATATGGTAGTGCCAAAATCTGGTGTAACTGCACCCAAAGCGCCTTGTCAGATCTTACCACTGCAGAGGTCGAGACTGGACTGAAAGTCCTTAATTGAAATTTCATGACTTATGCTCTAAAAAGGCTTTTTTCAGCATTTCCTCCTTTTCGAAAATTCAACAGTTACTCTGGAAAAAAGTATCCTAAACTTCTCATAAGATAACACTTTCATCTCACTCCTTCCTGAAATGTTGAAAGTGATCTTTATCCTGACAGTATGATTCCCCCCCCCCAATTAAAAAAGAAAATGGAAAGCTCTGTCACCAATATATCTCAAACATTCTGTGCAGTATTAGCTTATAAGACACAGTACCAAAATTTGTGTATGTGTGAATTTTGCCAAAATTTTGTGTCCTCAGGAATGTTGTGGTTGCTTTTTTACCCCAGTAATTCTTTGACACATAATCATAAAACAAACTAGACAACTCTCCGTGTCACATTTGTGTTCAGTGAAAAACTGAATTTACTCTTTCCCACCTGGGACTCGAACCCAGGAAAAAAAAGCCTAGTCATAGGTTATTAACTGAGGTCAGGTGCCCAGAAAAGCTTTTATCTATTCTTTTCATTTACCATATTATGTTTGGGTTTTTGCTTTCATTAAAGCTATTATCAAAGATAGGATTCTAAAGATGTCTTTGAATATTTTTGTTGCAAAGTCTAAATTTTGAACTTAGAAAAACTTGGCTAAATAAATAATAGAAAATCCTGGCTGAAATTTAATAGTTAGGAGCGATGTGATAGACCTTTTCTAAATCAGGTCCTTGCATTTGTAGCTGATTCAGAATGTGGATAAAGGTCAGTAAAGTGATAAATGTGTATGTTAGGCTTGTGTAAATGTATTAGCATAAAAATGTGGAATTGTTCTGGTGTCTGTCTTTTTGTATCTTCAGGCTTAATATTGCTCTAAAAAGTGTATTACATGTTCTTGAACTAGGTCATTTTGCTTTCCCTTGAGGTTTGAGATTGGGCTACCAGGAGTTGAAGGGTCTGGTCCACCACTCAGCAAAATCAAGGGGAGGCTCTCCTCCTCTCTTGCAATTTACACCTCACTCTAACCAAAACCACCACAAGTGACACAGTAACTTAGACTGCAGTGAAAATTGCTACTTGTGAAACTATGGAAGCAAGAAGGCAAAAGTAAAAAAGTTTTCTCTAGAACAAAAATCAAGCTGGTTTGTGGAAATTGAAGCATGGAGTCCTGTAGTAGTGTTTCTTTAGTTTTACTGCTGTTGCCAGCAAAGATTTGATGCTTTCTTCACCCTTCCAAATGCCTAGTGGCGCCTGTTTTCCTCACTCCTTTGATACTGGCCTTCGTATTTTCATCACTCCTTCAAATTTGATTGAAACTAACTTGTATTTAAACAAAAAAATAAATATAAGTCATTGTAGGAAGAACAACAGAAAGATGGAACCCCTCTGCCAAGCAAACAGACCTGAAACTATGGTATATAGCTATTCCAGTGCTGAAATAATGGTTTCTCTCCCTAACACCTTAATATTTCATTTTTAAGCACATCTTAAACAATTATATATGGTAAAATTTGTAATTACAGCAGTGAAGTAATGCACAAGTAGAAAAGACACCTGTGAAAAAGAGCTTCTGTGTTTATAAGCTATTTCACCATAAATACTGCAGTCTTTTGTTATTTTTGGAATGGATTTGATGAAGGTTTGTCTGGAAATGCCACATGAGACCCTGTAAGCAATACTAATAGTGTTCTGTCCATGAGGTGCACTTTATATTCAATTCAGTAAAGATCTATTGTACTTTTGTCTGCTTCAAATATTCCCTTAGGAATGAAGTTTACATTTTGGGAAGTGGCAAGATACTGAATTTGCCATGAAGTTATAACAAATTGTAGGCAGCAATGGAAGGAGATATATCTTTATGCAGTGAAATTAGAACATTTCTAATTTTTGAGTATAAAATTTGATGCTGAAATGCTTTTTCAGTTAACAAAGTGTACACATTTTAGCTTGCACATCCCTGAGAATTATAGCTGAGGTTGAGGAAGTATAAAATACAGGATTTATGAAAGTAAAGAGCATGCATAACTTTGATATATAATCCAGGATCAAAACTATTTAAACATTAAATTATTGTTGTGTGGATTATCCTTCCTTCCCTATATCTAGAGGTTAATCCTATTAAATATCTATAAAACTACTGATCAGACACTACTTATCCAGATAAAGTATCAAGAGTTCCAGTTCTCAATGTTTTGTTAGTACAGAAACCACTTAATGTCTGCAACAGCGCTGCTGTTGTTTTGCTTGTACTTTTATTAGTCAAATTATAAATTGCAATGTATTTTCCTAGCATCTTTTTTTGTGCTCAGTAGGAGCCCTGTTACTGACTGGTATGTTTTTACCATATTGTTTTTTTAAGAACTTCCTGATTTGCATGTGAAATATTATTAGGACAGAGGTGGCAGGTTTGGTCTGGCCAACTTATTTTTTTTGCTGTTTTCAGAAACAAATCTGCTTGTATTGTGCACTGCAGATTGGCACTTAGATGAGGTTGGGGCAAGCAGCTTATCAATCATATCTGGATAATAGACATCAGTGATATTGCTTTGCAAGGCTTACGCTCTTTGATTTATACTAGGAGATTGTTTTTATGGGATTTTTTAGAATATTTGTCACTGAATAATGTTTTTTATGACCAAGACACAAAGACAAAGCCAATATTTCTTTTAAAGCCGTTGATCAACAGTTTGATTAAATTTGTACATATTTTGAGAGCATTCAGACTGGATGCCATCAAGTGCCATGAACAGAAGATGCTTGTAAAACAGTAGTGGTACTGGGCCTGAATTGCTATTGACCGTCACCTTGTAGAGTCATTTACAATGGGAGGATGTAAAAATACAACTAAGTCAAATGGCAGCATTTAACAGGCAGCCTGTACTCACTTTATGCTGATGTAAAAGTCTGGGTAAACTTCAGCACAAGGGAGACTTCAGTCACTGTCCATTAAGCATCAAGAAATATTCAGCTAAGGCACTTCAATTAATTTTTAGCCTGCTTCATTGGTTCTGAAGTGTTTAAAATCTTTACTATAACTCGGTTGCAATGAAATTAAAAGGTTTAAAAATGTTGTGAAAATGAAATAAAAAGAAATGGATACATACATGTGGTATGTCTCATTATACTGAGACATGGCTAACTTTATATGGTTATATTCTTCCTTGTAAGCAATTACAGTGTACATTATGTTTGAGTATAATAGCTGATATTACTATGCTGATGAACATCTGATTATCTCTTGCTGAGGTGCATGCCAGGAAAACAATTGGCTGCTCATAAATTGAATTGGGAGGTTTTGTGTGGCTAAAAAGAAAAAAGTCACTATGAGAATGAAGCAGTGGAACAGGGTTGTGTTGTTTTTGTTTTTGTGTTTTTTTTTTTTTTTTTTTGTTTTTTTTTGGGAAGCTGTGCTATTAGTCTTGGAGGCTTTCTGCAACTGGAAAAGCCCTGAGAAATCTTGTCTGGGTTCAGTGCCGAAGCTGCTTTGAGTGGAAGGCTGGGCAGGGATGCTCTGAGATCCCTTCCATCTGGAATGATTCTGTATTCATTTTTCCTGATAGGATTAGTTGCTGAGAGTTTTGGAACTGTCCAGGGCATCCGGATGATCCAGAGACTTTTCAGATGCATGCAGAAGGTTTTGGAGCCTTATTGTGCTATCTTTCAGAGGAAAATGGTTACAGAAGGTTGTGCCCTTGCGGATATGTTCTAACATTTAGTCTCATTTATCTGAAGGATTTTAGTGATTCTAGTAAAGTCATTAAAATACACCAGAGCAAGTACTCTGCCATTTGGTGGCAGCGTAGAACATAGCCACTGGTGAGCCAGTTGTGGTGAAAGCGATTGCAGTCAGGATCTGTAGAAATTACATGTAGAAATGTTTGCGTAAGTGATCAGGACAAAATTCATGAGGACATGAGGAAGATCTAATTACCTTTAACTGCACTTTGGACTGATGAGACTTGAGACTATATTGATAAGATAAAGCTAAGACATTACAACTGAAACAATGGAGACTTAGCCTGTAGCTTCCAGTCAAAATTAAATGTCCTTTTAACTGTATCCTTGAGGAAAAACTGCAATGTCAAGTGAACTGCATGTTCCTCAATGCTATGCAGAGGAGACATCACAGTGAAAAAAAAATTACCTAGCTGTTTAAGTAGTATTTTGTCTTGACTCTAGCAGTGGGCAAAGTATTCTGATGTCCTTCTGCCTGTTGCCTTGGTCACTCTGGTCCTCATGTACTAGTGCTTGATTCATCTCCAAAGCATCCTTCCTAACCAAAACATTTTTATTAAAAGCCAGCAGAAGTCTGATGCTTGGTTAAGAAAGACTGATAAAGTTCAGCAAAACAGAATTCAGCCCTAAAATGTGTAGTTTTACATGGTTCTGATTACAAAATGTTTGCAGCAGAGTATGGCTGGTGTATGTTCTGTGATGCAGGGAACAACATCCTGATTCCTTAAAGAAGAGTCTATCAGTAATGCTTCATGCTTCCTTTTCCAACCCTTTGTGTTTTAACACATGAATTAGTGTTTCCTCCTGCTGTCTCAGGCTGCATATCCCCATGGTTAGGACTCTGAAGTCCAAGAGTCATACTGGGATAGAGCTCTCTAAATAAGGTAGTCTTGTAAAAATGCTTAGTCTAATTTTCTATTTCCCCTCACTTTGTTATGCTACATGGCAAGGGAGGAAAGTACGTAGGGGAGCCTTATTTTGGGGCTATGTAAATAAATACAATAATTAGTCTGAAACAACTGCAGAGAAACAAAGTAGCAGAGCAATGCTGGCAATCCTGCCTCTATTACATATGTGTCAGCAGCTCTGCACTTAGACGTGACATGGATATAATGATCATCATAAGGCTGTGGAGATTTGCTGTATGGATCATTGGTGTGATGAGACATGTTTATTCAGGGTTGAAGCAACATTTTAACCAGGATAGCATGGGCATTAGAGAGGAGAACTAATAACTAGAATTGCGATTACACTTTATCATTCCCCACAATCACCCAAGGCAGCCTGTAAGGAGAGGGGAAAAAAAGGCAAATCACCCTCCCCACCTCAAAAAAAAACAAACCCCAACACCCCAAAGCCCAGAAGACCCCCCCAAATAAACAAAAATCCAAAATGCAAAACCAAACCTTCAGGTATGAAGACTGCTACAGAAGTGGAAGTACTAGAATACCAGCCTATATTAATGTGATGCGTGTCTTGACAAAGGGGACATCCATTATAAGGGAATAAAATACAGAAAAGACCAATCTCTAATCTGTTGCATCGTAGCATTGATTAGTAATTGATGCTTTGTAATGCATCTAGGACCCCTTTATGGGATCAGATTTTCAGTGGAACAGCATATGATGATCATAGATCCCAGTAATTTTTAAAATCATGAATAAAGCTCAGCAATGCCTAAAACTAAAGACAAAACTCTTCAATACTGAGTATCCTGGAACCTTTTCATCTCGGTAGAACCCTTGTCCTGCCTGTTTTCCTCTGCCCTTCCACAGATTTTGAGAGCTCTTGTTCCAGAATAATATATCCACAGGAAGTTATATCCCAGAGCAACTATTTTGGTACGTTTTCAAGAAACAAATCTCAGGTGTTTAACTTGGGGATCAGTTTTTCAAGAATAGGCATGTTTCCAACTTTCCTTCCTAGCACTCTGTAGTCTTGCAGAAGGCTTAGCTTCCAGTGTTCAAATCGTTGTTTGACCTTCAGCAGCTCTCTAGCTGTGAATATTGATAATTTATGAAGTTTAGTTTTCTCCAGTGGAAATCTCTAGCTCATGAACTATTTTGTGTGTCACACCTCATAGCATCTCTGGTTTGAGAGGATACAAGCAATGTCTTGTTGATTTTTTTTGTTTTCGTTTTCCAGTTTTGCGTTAATTTTGGACCATGTTGCAGAGTGTATGCAGATGACTGTGATGGGGTGGGGCAATGCAAATGAACAACACATTATCTCATTACCTAAGCACCCACTGAGCTCTAGCAGGGCTCACCACTTTCAAAACCAATATAAATAAAAATTCTTGACATCTTAAAATATACTTTTTACCTAGCTATTACTGTGAACCCTTTGAGTCATGTATTTTTTTGGTCAGATTGCCTTTATGGGTTGGTTAGTATATTAGAGAGCCACATATGCCAAAGGACATGGCAAATTCTTCCTTAAATGCTTTGTACTTAGTCTGCTAGTAAGTGTGGGTTGGATTGTTTAAATAATCTTTGTCTATTGATGTGTGCATGCAAATAGGATCCCTATGACATATTTTGGATTTTTCTTTTTCAATAGAAAGCTCATGAGCAGTCATGTCAGTGCTTGGATAATAGTAACTATTAGTCAAATTTTGTTGTTTGACAGAGATGTGAGATAATGTACATCTGAATACAGCTAGAACTTCGGGGGGGGGGGGGAAGGGAGGAGGGAGGGAGGCAGGCTTCCATTGCAAATAGTTTGCTGTACTGCTGTTCTGCTTTGCAGAAAACGCTTTTCATAGATCAGAACTAACTTTTTCACAGCTAACTCATTTTAATGAACTATTTAACTAAATTATCTACCTTGAATAACTTACAACTTAGCACCATTACACATACCTAAGGAACAAGTGTTCCTCAGGGGAAAGGACACTAAATCTGACTGCTACCAAACTACCAATGCTATTGCTGCTGGCAGAATGACACTCGCATTAGTGTGATGATACCATTTTGGGTTTGTGTCATATCTTCAGAAAAGAAGTGGGGTGAAACTGCTGCTGAATGTTCTGTTATCATTGGTCAGCACCTACAGGACCATGAAAATCTCACAACTAGAGTGACAATGAGTTGAGTATGTTTAGGTGCCATAGTTGCACAAAAGACTTGATTCATGAAACTACTTACTGGGTTTCAGTATGAGCTGTAAATTTACAACCAAAGTAAACACACAAAGCTAATGCAAAAGCTTGGGTTTGTACCAATAAATGAAGAATGAAATCTAAACAGGCATGTAAAAGTGATCTAGAAATTGCTTCTTTCAATGAGCAAGGAAGCCATCTCTCTGACTGTTGTAAAGTAGTGATATGGCCAATGAAGTCCTCACAGACAGTAATAAAATGTAATGTGAAAGGGGGCTTAATTTAAAGCATTTGCAATATTATTTTTAAAAGGAAATAGCTGCAACTCCTAGTTCCTGTGAAGACCAAGTTGCTCTGAAATGCTACTTTGGGTGTAGCTGTAACAGATAAAAAATGGACTTTTAATAAAACAAAACCCAACCCAAAAAGCAACTTAAAGCCTTAAGAAGCTTAAATTTTCATGTCAAATAATGTAAATATTTCAGTTAATTCTTAAGGTAGAGTCAAGGCTTAACGAATAACTGAAGATTTTTACTTGTAAACCTACACTTTTCTTTTAGGAATTGCTATTTATTCCAAATGAGGAGGAAAATACTTGTTATGGCTGAAAAAGCTTTCCTTAATTGATGTTTATTGTAAGTGAAGTATGATAGGAGCAGTTATCATACTGATGCCCCAAGTTACTGTGGTTTCTAGGTCATGTCACATACTGGTGTAACAGGGTGAGAAGTGTTTCAGTGACTTGGCTAAGGTAATACAATGGACCTGTGGCAGAGTCAAAATGAAACTTGAGTACTGGTTCTTGATCCAGTGACCAGTTCCTGGAAAAGTTACTGCTGACTTCCCAATAAGCAAGCATAAAGACGTTATGAAACACAAAAGACATACAGTCTTTTGACACTGTCTTTAAAGGCAAAAAAGGTGGCATTGCTAGGCAGTCTCTTTCCTTTTTCCCTTTTTAGCCCTAGCTTGAAATCCATTTTGGAACAAGTCTGGTTTCATGACTAATATCAGTTAGCCCAATTTGGATATTTGTGGAAAAATTTCTCGGACAAAGACACTTTACTGTATCCAGAGCAATTTACTGCAGAGGGAGAATGCTGACAGATGAATGTCATGTAATGCCCCAGCAGACAATCTGTGATGCATACTTCTGGACCAAAATGAACAGAATAGCACTGAATTGACTACCTCTGGTATGGGATCTCTAAGCTCTGTCGTCGATCTGGAGAGCTTCTCCAGCCTGTAAGATTATGTTAGAGGCAAAGCAGCCTCCAGTGTTACTGTTTGTTATCGTGGGTAACAAACTACCAAGTTACAGGATAAGTGTGAAATTTAATTCCTCTGTGTTAATATATTTCCATACGTGTGTGTGTATCTGTACACAGGAAGCTTGAAACAGGTTTTGTTTTTTTTTTTTTTAGCAGTATGAGGACCTGCATTAGAGGACTTTTAAAAGGGAGAGACAAAAAGACACTTTAGTGCTATTGCTAGGAAAAAGACTAACTTGCAAAACATGCTAGACACTGCTTGTGATGGAGCAGTGTCTGTCCTGTTTAGCATTTTCATGCATGCTATGGCTGTGTTGAATATCAACTTGAATAGATCTGAGGGTGTACATATGTATATGGTTAGATACCAGCTGCATACCAGACTCTTAAGACAAAAAAGAAAACTCCTGACTCAGACAATGCTTTTAAAGCTACTGAGATAACAAACTGAAATTCCTAAAATGCAGGATGTCCTGCTGCAGGAGGGGCTGTTAAGGAGGAGGTGGAAGGAAGCTGGACATTCCGAAGACAGCCATTCACACAAGCTTATTTTCAAGACCAAATCAAAAACCCAAGCATGCAAGTCAAGTTATACAAGAGAAATTTTTGCAGCTAATAAACTGTGTCACCTGTTATTTTAAAGTGGATATCGCCAGTATTGGCAGTTTTAACAAAGGAGCCGAACTTGTTCTTAGACCTTTGGCAAGTCTTCATAAAATGGATATATGTGATTTATCTCTCCAAGCTAATAGAAAAAATTCAAGTTCTTATCCTGATATATCTTAATAAGGCTTAATATAGTTGATAAATATACAGTAACTTTTCAGCTGTACCAAACAGTCTCTAAAGAAGCTTATGGCCTGCTCATAGTCCTTTAACTTGCTCAGCAAATCTTTGAGATGTGTTTTAGGAAAAATCTTAACCTTCAGGAATTTCTTTTTGCTTATTATTAAACTGCTTATTTGTTTCATTTTCCTAGTTGTCTTACAGCCAGAGAACTCTTTACAGAGTGTTTTATTAACAAGATTTTGTTCTAAACACAAACACTAAATCAAAATGCCTAACAGTATTTGCTCTTCCTCTGTTTATATATGTTAAATGTGTTTTAATATATATACAAAGTTCAGCATTGATGTGTGCAAATGTATATGTATATATATACAAGCATACATGTATTTTTACATACTTACAAACATAGATGTATGTAAAATGTGCAAATGCTGCAGCAACTTTTTCTTGTTAATGATCTTTTGGGAGAAAACATGTTTGGAAACAACTGAAAGATTCATCCAGTGAAACTGAATAGCTTCATTTAAGTAAGTGGAGTTTTTGCAAGGAATAGCAGAGGAGAACACATGTACTTGACAACAAAAAACAATGCCAGAAAACTGCAGTTTGATGTGAAACACAAAGAAACAACTTGTCTTAATGAATTAAATGCGTAGAAAAGCATGGCAGAATATTTGCCTTTTTTTTCATTCTAATTAATACTTATACATGTTAAATGTTCTCCCCCATTATGTTTTTAATTATGTTGGAAAAATATACAATGTAGATTTTTTTCCTTCTCAGATGAAGTGTAATGCTATGGAAAAATATTAAGCTAAAGAAGAAATAATCCTGGAACATTCTCACTGGCATCCATGCAATGTAGTTCTCAAATATCAAATGGATGTACATGACAATTAGCTCAGGCTTTGCCTTAAAGAAGAACTGAACAGAATGCCAAAGTTCTTATCCTATGACACAAAGAATTCTATTTTATTAACAGAGTTTCAGTTTTCAGTTAAAACCAACCAAAACCTTTGTACTTCATTCTGTTTGTGATGTGACTCAATGCTCCTTCATGGAGCTACTGATGCAACTCTTCACAGACATTCCTTACAAGAGAACAGTTAGGAAAAAAGCAACTGGAAATCCAAATACTTTGAATGTAGTTGAGATTGATTTATACTAGCCAGAAAATATTTCAAACTGTCCTATTGGTGGTTTTTTTCCTCTTTATACTACACACACGGAAAAGTAATATAATCTGTGAAACGTTATCCAATAGACTCTGTTTCTTCTGTGAACGCTACTTTTTAGATTTTCCATGCAACTGCACTTTGCACAGATAATAGTGTTTAATGCATTTGCCCATTAAGCCAAAAGTAAGAATAATTTTGCAGTTGTATTCTTTCAACACATGGACTATATTACTGTGTTTCGAAAAATGTAATGGACATCTGTGGCATACAGAGAGGCATATTTCACTAGTAGGTAAATGTTTCAGGGGGTGAGGAGATTTGCTCTAACCAGGTTAAAAGTCAAAGCATTCACCATTAGGGGCAAAAGGAAGTATGGATGCTCTTGAACTGTCTGTATCAGTGTAAAATTGAGGTTTAATTAGACCTGATACAGGAGAGAACAGAGCTGATGGTATAATCTGGATCCTGCTAGGGTTGTCTTTTGGTGGTACTATAAAAGAGTTTGCTAATGATCACAAAATTTCCAGATTATTCTAATTTCAGAAACGTGCTAAGTTGTTATGCTTATACTACAAAAACAATGACGTGTACTTGTTTCCCTTATTTGCTTTGTTATTACTGGAGATGAGATTTCAACCTTATTTAAACACTGACAACTTCTCTGTACGTGTTTACATACCATCTATGTGAGCATGCTATGTTTCATTTTAATGTAGTCCTTTTAGCAGCAGCTAAAGGACTTCACATGTGTTTGAGTGGATTTTTTTTTTTTTTTTTTTTTCCCCCCTATTCAATTTCACTAAACCCTGTGGCTTTTCATCACTTAAATACCATCTCTTCTAATTAGAAATGTGTTCTACTTGGACTGTCCTGGCACCAGTTTAGGGTAATATATGCCTAACAGGGAACTCTAGCTTGAGGACCTCCCTTTTGCTGTGGCTACTTCAGTCATGTTGTGATATGGTTTCTAAATATGAAAGATTATCAAGTTCTTTTTAGTGACTAATACAGGAAAATACCTAAGCATGTGCTGAACCTAAAAGTTGCAAGAAGCACTAAGTACAAGCAACCTATACTTTAAATTCAAACCAATTGAAACCAATCAAAACATAATGCCATTGTAATGGCTTGGCACTATTGTTTTGGCATGACTTCAGTTATAGTGTTTTGCTTGCATTATAGTCTTTATTTGGGTAAAATATTAATTTTGCCTGGCGCCTCATGCAGCACAGTTTTCCATGGTCCTTCATGGAAGATCTGAATGCTCCCACTGATGAGAAGCAATACAGCCATAGGTATTGGTAACATGGGGACTGCCTGACAGCAGTATATGATGAAATAAATAGCTTGTTTGAATACACTTTTTATTCTTTATGAGCTCTGAAGGAGGGAAATGTTTTCCTTACAAGCCAAACTGAATGTTTTTCCCATAGGACCAGTATGCTGCTGCAGAACTGATGAATTTATTTTTCTGTTCCGGAGCAGCTTCCCTACATCTGTAATCAGGCCAGTGTCAGGGGAGTGTGCGCATGGATAGACTGGTGTGTCATTGCTTGATCCGGTGTATGTTGTACTTCTCACATTTTTCAAATGCCAAGCAGACCAGCATGCTTCTCTTTGATGTTGCTGGTATTGTTGTTTCGTGGGCTTCTTTCTTGAGTGGGTTTTTTTGTTGTGGTTTGGTGATTTTTTTTTTTTTTTTTGGTAGGGTTTTTTTGTTTGTTTTGGGGTTTTTGTCTTTTTTTGGTGTTTAGTGAGTAGCTGATATAAGAGTTGTTGGTCTTCACTGGACCAGTCTTCAGTCTGGACAGTAAATTTCTTTCACGCTGTGGCCAAAACATGCTGGCTCCTAAAGAGTGCAGGAAACTACCCTGTCCAGTTATGTTTCTGCTCCTTAAGGTAAAGGTTTTTCCTGAGGGATTTGCACATGCTGCTGGCTGAGGGGGTGACTGCTGCCATCTGTCACACCAGAATTATCTGTGGTTTGATGGTGCGCTAGGGAAGAAAAATGTGTACTAGTATTACATAATTAGCATACAGCAGGAGAAGTTACTTAGGAAGTGTTTTACTGCCGAAGGGCAGCTGAGCATTACAAAGGATCATTACTGGGCTCTCCCAAAGACTTTCTGATCTGAATATGAACCCTGAGAGCATGGGGATTATAATGATTTGCTCTAGTCATGCAAAGCTTTTCTTTTTTCTTTTGGGTGGGGGAGCACATGGTAAAACAGTGCTCAGCCTTGCTGAGTTTAGGTATTTCATGCTTACAGACCAGCCAGCTGGTTTTTGCGAGTGCTCTTTTGTAGCTCTGCCTGACAAAAACACTTGTAGGTGAACAAGTCCCAGATATTTTAAACACTGGACTATTGCCAGCTCTTGTCTGTGTTTCTTCAGACAAGTTAATAGATCTATTACTCAGTGCTAGAGTTTTGATATAACTTTCCTCTTCATTAGGTCATCTTCACATCCGGGTGGCCGTATTTGGCAGAGTAGCTGTGCAGCATGCAGGCAGGACAGGCATTTTATAACTTGGCCAACAATGCAAAAGCAATAATAAAAACGAATGAAAGAATGTGCTTGGGGGACAGCTTTTTTCATGGAAGTAGGAGCTCAAGTGTTCTAATAGTATAGAAACTTCTCACAGCTTTTCTACCTCTTTCTACTGGAAGCTAGAGGTCTGGGGATAAGCTTGCACACATTTAGGCTTACATCTGTGGAGAGCCTTACTGAAGGTTTGGATTCCTTGGGAGGCAAATGGCATGTCAGAGTATGGTAGAAGATCATAGAATCATAGAATAGTTAGGGTTGGAAAGGACCTCAAGATCATCGAGTTCCAACCCCCCTGCCATGGGCAGGGACACCTCCCACTAAACCATGCCATCCAAGGCTATGTCCAACCCCACCTTGAATGCCACCAGGGATGAAGCATCCACAACCTCCCTGGGCAACCCATTCCAGGGCCTCACAACCCTCACAGTAAAGAATTTCTTCCTCATATCCAATCTAAACCTCCCCTGTTTAAGTTTAAACCCATTACCCCTTGTCCTCTCGATGCGAAGTCCTGCTGTCTGCAAGCCTCAGAAGATTTCTGCTATTTTATCTTTACTGGAGGAACCCTTTGTGAAGTAAAGCAACTCAGGTTAAGGCTTGAGGGGAATCTAATCAGCTAACAAGAGCTGCATGTCTGTCCTGTCAAGCAGCTCTGGGGCACTCGGGACTTTCCTTCCTGAAATAAACCAATAATCCTAATTTTTAATATTTAGAGTTTTCTGATGCATATGCAACGGAGAGAGAATTTTAAAAGCAAAATCAGTGTGAGTTTTGGTGCAAGTTCAATGAGTACTTGTTTTAATTCTGACTTTCAATTGCTGTTACTTGGTCATTTTGTTTTATAACTTCTGTATGTGCTTATGTGTGTGTTCAAAAGTGATGCTTATGCTGCCACCTGCATACAGTAATAAGTTTGTGCAACCTCAGGGATGAATCTGTTGGTGGCATAAACAGCAGTACTTAAAACAGGTTATATGCTGAAGTATAATTTCATATGCCTTGATACAAGTAGATCCAACTCATAGGTATTAAGTAACATCCCAGGCTTAGGCTGCTAGAACAAACCAAAGTGGGAAATCAACTCTGCTTAGGAGAGGTCATGGGTTAGAAAATCAGTCCAAGGGTGAGATGGGAAATGGAGAAAGTGTTCCCAATTTGTAATGCAGCAGAAGTGCAGCGCAAGCTTCCTGATGCCAGTCTAGTGCCGCTTAAGGTTCTCTGCTGCCCCCTCACTGCTGGGTTATGCGCTGGCCTAGACCCCTTGTGCAGCAAGAAGGGGAATTTTTCCTTCAGGGCAGGGACATATGTTTTGTTGGAGAACAAGAAGCTTCCTGCAGCTCGGGAAGCATGTTGAAGCATCATGGTGGTGTGTTGGAGATGAGAGCCCATGTTTCATGAGAGACCACTTCTACTCTCATAGGAATGACTACTAGATAAAGAAAAGCACAATCCAGGGAACACCATAATGTTACTAGAAGCTATTCAGTGCAGCGCAGTACATGGCCATAAATTTCATATGAAGGTTATAACAGTTTTTTCCTCAACAATTACACACTGTATGACTCTGAAAATCACAGTGAGCTCATCAGAGATGTCTTTATAGTAAAATATTGGAAGAAAGAACTGGAATGAGAAAAACGGGAGCTCTGTATTTTTTTTCTTTCTCCTGGAGTGTCACGGAACCATATGCAAGGGTTTATCATGAACTCAAAAGGGGTAAAATAATGGGGTGAAGTGAGAATTATATTCCCCATGACCATAGTCACACACGGAAAAAGGCAGAGACCAGCACTTCTTCCTATTGTCTGTGCCAAGAGGACTAGAATACAGCAGCAAAGACTGGAGAAAGGGGCATTCTAGACTACTAGGCTCTTCCTTCCTAAACTGTGTGCAGAGGCATTTAAATAATGGGCATGCTCCTGCAATGGGGCCTCACTTTTCTGTCTTTCTCCCTGTCTCTTTTCCTTCGGGTCACCTCCAGCATTCAACAATACCATCTGCTCCAGGACTAGAACTGTCTCTCTTCAAGTGAAACCAGTGGCTCCAGCAGTATTTGTCAGGGCTCAGGTTTCTGTTCTTTTCCTAACCTCACCTATTAATGGAGGTTTCTTCTTCAGGATGCAATTTTTTTTTTATTTTTTTTTTGTTAATCTTTTCTCTAATTTTTCATCAATTCAGTGCATCAGGGGAAACCCCGAACTGGTTTGACTTGGGAAACTAGTGACATCAGTCTAGCATTTTTTATTCGAACATGTAAATATTTTCTATCTATATTACATTTATCACATTTAATCATATAAACAAAATATTGTGCCAAGAGTTGGAGTTGCATAGGAATATTATTCAGTATAACAAGCTGACAACTAAGTGGGGCTCTGAGGGTAGATAATGCACTACAACACTTGAAAATAGTGACATTAAAAGTTGATGCAGTTTTGCTGTAAACATTGTTAAGGAAACAAAAGAAGTTCTGATCATCTACTGTTAGTGGAAATGAATTAACTGGCAGTATCTTCACTGGCAGTTCATGTATTTTACACCAAAGCTTAATTTAGTTCTGTAAGAGCAGACTCAAGACAAAGGTACTGTGGTAGGAAGCCTTACACAATGACTTCTACTGAAGTTCTATCCCTTAAACTTTTACCAGGGGTGAATTGGCCAGGACTCATATTGTGTAGTTAAACTTCCCTCTTCAGTATTGCACTTTTTTTTTTTTTCCCTTTTCCCTTTGAAACACGTGTTTTTTCTCTCCCTCTCGTACTAGCAGATGGTCTCCAGTTACATGCAGGAGCTTCTATTCCCTGGGTTGCTACGCAACAAAATGCATCCTATCTGCATCCTTTCTGCGCTGTATCCCGTTTCCGTTCAACAACTCAAAATAACCAGCTTAGTGCTTCAACATGCTGCTTCCTCTTTTCTACAGAGTTGAATATCTATCAAGTATCTTCCTGGGCTTCCTATCTCTTCCTGTTACAGCCTTGAAAAAATGTGTTTGCCCTGAATTGATTTTCCTCATCACTTCCTATTTACATCAGTCCACTTAGTGCTAAGGCAGGCAAAACATACATAAATGAGTCATGCAGCTGCTAGCCCATAAAAAAAAATTAGTGTCAGCCAATTGTGTGATGTTTGAAAGCAAGATTCTTCATTGTTGTCAGGTGTGGGGTTCCTGTTTGTACTTTTTATCGTGCCTTTGTTTCCCTACTGATACCAGAAAGTTGAAAACAAACTTATTCTTTTTTCTTTTTTTTCTTTTTTTTTTTTTTTTTTTTTTTTTTGTCTACTGAGCTTATGAAAAGGAAAATATTTATCTCTAGCACAGCAAGGGATAAGATGAGGTAGAAACAGCAGTATGATTTGCTTTGACTGGTGATAAGGCAAACGTTTTGGTGGGGTTCATTTTGTTTTACTAGGTATTTACCACTGTGCTTGAAACTGCAAGTGTTTATAAGGTACCTAATGTGTTCACTGCTGTCAATACTAAATTTTGCATGTTCTAAACTGTCTGCATTGCTGTTTAATACTCATCAGGCTAAATACGATTACTTTGCACCCTTTTTATTTAATTTTTTATATGAGATACATTCCCATTTTCATCATATGTTGGTTTTCACCATAGCAGGAAATGTCAACTCTGGAGAACCTCTTGTTGCTTACTGTACAGATTTAGTAGGTTAAAGGACACAAATTTATTGTCCCTAGCCCGAGCAGTCTACTGTTGGGCATGTGGTCTGTCCTCAGCAGCTACACTTCTCCTCTAGTCAATGGACAGCAAGAGAGAGGCACCTTCAGCAAACTAGTTACAGCAATTTAGTTGTTCACTGTGGTAGCTGGGATGATTCAGTTGGGCATAGGATTTGTGTCTTTAGCAACTACTGAGTTTGGTTGATAGCTTGGATTAAATGCCTGATTCTTAGATTGCTGTAGTGAATCGCAAGTTACCAGTCTGTTTTTGTATAATTCCAGTATATTTCTCTATTTCTCAGAAATAATTTCTAGTTGTTGGTATCCTATGCCACAATTTCCAGGTACGTATAATCCAGTCAAATGTTTGGAGAGGAAATGGAAGGTGGTTACTGAAACTACAGATATGTACAATCACTCAGCCAGTTTGGTTTTTCATAAATATTATTCAGAGGTCATGTATATAGCTAAATATATCTCTTATTTTTGTAGCCTTGGTTCAGCCTATGTAACATAAAAATCAGTCTTGCATTTTTTTTTCCAGTGGAAATGCCCATACTCAGATAATGACTAGGTTAAGACTAGTTGAGTTTCAGTGTCTGAATCTTTCCAGCTTGCAGATGAAGAAAGCTTTTGATGAGAGATTAGTCAAGGCAGTGTTTGATGATGCTTATCCAAAGCACAGTTTTAAACTACGTAGAACAATTTTCTACATTGCCGGAAAGCAAAATTTCAACCACCATTACCTTTCTGAAGAAACCTGGCAAGTTTTTATTGGATATCATAGATCAGGTGGACTTTGGAAGTCTGTGCTTCCTGCATGGTTACTGCCTTTTGATTTCATTTATTTTTCCTACAGCCATCAGCATTCTGGTTTTGGATCTCTGGCATGACTGTTATCTCTCTGGTTGCAGCAGCACCAGACCTGGAGGTGCAGGGCAAGGCTCTGCTTATGGGGCTGCTGGGCTCTTGCTGTCATTCCTGTAAGTGCCAGTCTCAGCCCTCCCCCAGGGTTCTGGCAATGCTTCTTGGCTTTTACCTTCACTGCCATAGCTAAGGGTGGGTTTTGGCAGTGTCAAACCAGTGCAGGAAAGGAGCTTTATGCAGCTCTGGAGGGCTGCCTCTGCACTGCCTTTCTCATGAAGTGTGGCCATCTCCTTGGCTGGGACCAGGAACATTAAGCCCAGCAATCAAATTCAATGCACTTCAGCTGCAGAAATGCAGCAGTTTGCAGTATAGCATTTATGAGACTGGGGTTCCTGTACGTTCTCTCTTGCAGTGCAGACTGTGATAAAACCTGGGTGCTGCCAGAGGACATCTTAAGGAGCAGCTTTGACTCGGGAAGCTCAATGACTTTTCTTTTTTCTGGATAGTGTAGCCTGTGGATAGGTTTGGCACTGCCAGAGCCTGGCCTTAAGGCTTCTCCTTTTCTTCTGTCTCATCATTGTGCTGCTTCCTCCATTCTGCACCAAGGTCTCAGTAAGCAAAGACTCCCTAGTTGTCCTTAGGATCAGTGCTTCAGCTAATTCTGAGCACCTGGTTATAGTTCTGCTCGTTCTGAGAGATATTTCAACTGCTTAGTTTACTAAACTGATTTCAGCTTGCTACAGAAATAATAGTAGATAATAAACAATATCTTTATAACAATAATTATATTTATAATGCAAAATATCAAATATATAAATATATGTTTTATAAAAGTGTCTCTGAAATTAACATTAGTAATACAGTAAAATAATTGCACAGAGGAATTTTTGCCCCCATTTGATCTTTAGAAAAACTTTAACACAGAGTGGTTGCTGTAGTTCAGCTAAGCGTGTGAGTTGCTGGATGTCATCTTAAGGGCTGAGTGTGTAGAAAGGCAGCCTTGGTTGTTCATCATACTTTCCTCTAATGTATTGGAAACTGTGCATTCAAAATAAGAGCAGTGAAGAAGAGAATGGTTATAAAGAGGCTGGCAGGATTCATCCTTTTAAGTAATGTGAGTCATTTTCTAATATCATGAGAAAGGAGAGGAGTTAAATTCAGGAGGGGTGAGTTCTAGCCAGCAGGAGTTTTCACTGCAAATGATAAGATTGGTTTGCCCTGAGAGATGATGGAATGATCCCTTTAGGCAGATGATATCTCTTGACAAGACAGGATGCAGATTGGAAGCTGGATTATAGCCTACACAATTTAAGGGGGGGGGGGGGGAAGTGCTAACCTAGACTTTATTAGTCTACCTAGTTCTTGCTCCTCTCCCTTCCACCAAACATCTTTGACATCCCAGGATCTTTGCACAGTGTAATATGAAAGCTTATGTGCCAGAGTCAGTAGCTGTCAAAGAGTGCAGTAGCAGATGTTATGATTGATATTGCTTATTTTATCTGTGTTTATTGTAACATGTACCACTGTTTAAAGACCACTGTTTAAAGTCCCGATTAAGATTTCTGGACTCAAACCATACTTTTACTGACACAAGGTAATATAAATTGCAGCATAATTGATACTTTTTGTAGATCTTGAGTGTTGCCTGGTATATTTCCTTTTAATAAAGCAAATGTACGTCACCATTATCACAAAATTATAGGAAATGATAGTTGTGTTCAAGTTATTTCACAATAAAATTTTTACTGTGAAAAGATATTTTCTCTTAAGTAAGCTCAATGCTTATTGCTTCCAAATATAGAAACAGTGTATTTAGCATAATGTATATGGAGACTATATTCTCACACCTTATTGATAGTTAAGATGGACAGAGTATGTCTATATTGGATTATGACTCAGTAACACTTAAAGGGAGCTCTGTTGGTATCTTAGAGTTATGCAACCTAGAAAGAGGGAGAAAAGCCACCACAGACTAGCACACCTTCATCTCTTAAAGCAATGAGAGTCTAGATTTCTTGGAGTTGGTTTTGTTGTTATCTTCCCTAGAAACTTCCTGATGCAATTGGCTTCTGCTTGAACACGAACAATTAACAGGTACTTTTCCCAAGTTATGTAGGTTGTTTTAATTTTTATTTTTTTATTCTTATGACTCTTGAAAAATTGTCATTCATGGAATAGGTAAAGACTTTTCCAGCTGTGCCTAATAGCAACCTGAAATCTATAAATTCATGAGTTCTTGTAACTTTCTTTTACAATTCATTTCGAAAATGTCACTAAGTTTATCAGAATGTGGTGTGGACACTTACAGCAAAGGAACTGTTTTCTGTTGACATGTTTGGAGACTATGATGATAGAAGGCAGCTCTGAAGGTCTTGTGTATGATGATGGAGTTGGGAACAGATGAATTCATATTTTGCATCACAAAAATGCTAAACAAAAAGGTTAGGAAAAATTGCTTCTGTGGCAAATTTTTGTGCTGGCTTTGTTTCAATATCCAAAAATGAACAGCTTCTCCTGGAAGCAATTGCCTTTGCTATGTGGTGGTTGGATTTTTGGATTGTGGTGTGTGTTGTGTTGGGTCTTGGGAGGTCAGAGTGGAAAGCTGAAGTACAAAGCTGCAACTCACCTAAAGAGATGAAATTATGTCCACTCATTGCTTTGATAAACAATTTGCATTAATCACTTTCTGGTAGACTCACTAGTTTATGTCCATGGAGGAATGTTTTTTCCCAAGCATTGATTGCTGAGTTGCTTCCAACATAGTTTCTGATCATTTTCAGTAAGCCCAGAGAAAGGTTTTAAAGAGGAATATTGTACAACCTGATTTTAATAAGAATGTCAATTGTATTGAAATGCTTCAATACCAACTTTATCTTTACTATCGACACGGTAATAGAAAAGAGGCAAGCTCAGTAATTAGCAAAGCAATTGATTCCAGTATTATGCAGATCTGCAAAGAATCTGTTCTTCACATACCATGGATCCTTTGCTTGAGAAATAAGCTTTTTTTTTTGTTTTCTTGTCTCTGTGTGGCCTAGCCATTAGCACCCATTTGATAAAGTTTGTCTGGGAATTCATATTAAATTTACAATGAGACTATAGGATAATCAGTAATATATCAATATACAACACTTCTTTTGTGTAAAGAAGTTATGAAAAATATTGAAAGATGGACCAAGTTCTAATTTTCTCCACCAGCATCTGTATCTAAAACTCATGAGAATGAACCTCCCTGAAAAATAATTAAAAATCTCATTCTTATGCAGGCAACAGAGAGAGGAGCATTATGCTGTGGGTTTAGCATCTTCAAATGCAAGCAACATGTTATGGTGAGCACCCTTAAGGACTACAGCTCCTAATCCGCTGCTGGTAATAGTGGAGCTGTCTCCATCCCATGCAGGTTACTTGCACTTCTTCAGGACTGGGAATTAAATTGGCAGTATGAAAGCTTCTCGGGCACATGGAGTCAAGCTAACCAGTACAAGTGTAAGAGTCCAGGTGAGGTCACTCTGGCTTTCTGAGAGCTGTAGAGGGGCTTTGAACTCTACAGGAGTAACATGTACACAGAACTTCCTTTAGTATAGTGTCTTTTCAGCACCATGTATGTCCTGAAAGAAAATCGTTATGATAAACTACCCTAATGGTTTGATTTTTCTTAAAAGTGATTTGTCCCACTGATGGAGAATATTTGTGGGTTGTTTGTTTAAGCAGATCAAGTAATTCAAGTAAGCAATTGGAGAAGCTGTTTAGTTATATAAGTATGTTACCTCTGAGCCCAAAGTGGTCCTTCGCAGTATGTGTTTAAAAAATATTTCTACTCCAAACTCTGTAGAAGGTGCTCACAAGGGACAAATAACTTAATATTGACATAGCCTTAACTATATTGAAAAGACATAAATCAGAATAATGAGATTCATAAATCTGTTAATATTAATGGGGAAACCTTTTGGGAATGTAATGTAAAATCAAAGAAAAAGATGAACTCGATGTAAGTGATGATTCTAGTTAAATGAATAGAAATTGGATACTTTGTTCCTTCTCAAGTCGGAATAAGACATTACATCCTTTTGAAATTGTACTTATGTCTTTAATATTGTTATAAACAGAACACCAAAAAATGCTGGGGGGGGGGGGGGGATCTAAAGGTCTCTCTAGAAGCCTGTTAATAAATTAAAACTCTGGAACAATTTGCTTTTTGCATCATGGAATAATGAAAGCACCATGAAGCCTTTCTTTCAGAAATTCTCCCTAGAAGCAATAGACTAATTCTACACTGAATTTCAAGGCTATAAAACTTTATTAGCAAGAAGAATATGTACGCCGTTATTCATTTGTTCACACTGCAATGGTTAAGATTCTGTCAGCGTTTCCGTTCAAACCCCCTATAATTTAACAGGAAATTCCAACATGTAGAAATGCATTCAGGCTGCATTTGACAAAAGGGCTTCCTTAACTATGTTCTCAAAATTAATTTTGTTTAGATGCTTTATAGCTTGAAATGAGCTATCATGTCCTTACAGGTGCATACCATCTCATAACCACTGCAAAGCATTACCATTGTCGGCAACTGCAAGCCTGGTGTTCTTTATTTCTCTTTCCTAGCTAACCTTCTCTGCGCATTCACTGCTGCAGTGAGGAAGTACATAATGTCTGTCCTGCTTCCAGTTACTGGGCTATCTTTGAGTTCCCTACAGGTTTTACCTTTGTTGGGCTGTTTGATTTTTGCTTTGAAAAATCTCCCATGGAGCTTTGGGACTATGGCATAGGAGCGGTTTCTATATGCAAAAATCCTTTGTTGGTTGGAAGCACTGCAGCTTCCAATGAAGACTTTGAGAGCAGCTGCACTGTGTTGGACAGGGACCTAGTTCTGCCCCAGGCCAGGGAGCTGAGGGTGAAGTGCTGAGCTTAAAGCCCATAGGGTTGCTGGGCTAGCTGAGCCTGACATCTGTGTTATAGTGATCCTGGAGCTGAACCACATCCTAAACCCTATGTTAAACTCAGCAAATACGCTGATGTAGAGACACATCAGTGTCTATGCAGATGCTTCACAGTCTCTTCCTCAAGTAGCTTGCTCCTATGATTAATCACATCCTCTTCAGAAAGCTGAATTCTGTATCTTAATAGATCAATATGTAGTTTTTGATGCAGCAAGAAATATTTTCTTGCTAGTGGTTTTAAAAAGATGCCTGTTGCATGTGTCGAAGAATCTCTCGAGAGCGTTCAGGAAGACTTTATTAGTGAAGAAGACTTTAGCTGTTGGAACTATCATATTCATGCTTTAAGCATGTTTATTCAGTGTAGGGGCATCACACTTCTAGGATATCAGATAAGCAAACTTCTGAACTCAACACTGAGAAAATACGATCGTCAGGGTAAGAAACAAGATAATTCAGAAGCTATTTTTTTAACTACATCAGAAAATCTTCAGTAAGTGTCTCAAACCTGCTTAAGATTTGTAGAAAATCATGGGGTCTTCTGAGTAATTTTAAAGTTGAAAGTGTTTGAAAGAATTCTCTGCTGCATAACAGTGAAACTCAGGCTGTAAAGTATTATTCACTCCATTTCTTTCGAGTTCCCTCAAAGATTGTTCTCATTTATGAGTAGCTGACTACTGCAAACCAACAGTATTTTCAAATCTCAGATCAATATCCTAGAAGTTTTCAGAGAAATTAATTAGTCTCACTGAGGAGTTATTTGCTAAGGCTGGAAAAAAACCTTTGCTCCAGTTGATATTGACTACATAGTCAACTGGATAGACACAATGTTTACCCTTCTAAGAGGTCAATTTAAGTGCTGCGGGCAATACAGTAAGGAACACGCTTTTCTGCTGTTTCATTTGTAAGCATTGACAAGCACAGACTTTTTGTTGAGTCAAACTGTTTCAGGCTATTGCTCTGCTACCTGTCTTACTAAGACTTATCCTTGATTCTAATACGATTCTCAAATTAGTAATTTTCTGTTTAGGGATGGTCACTTCCCTAGTAGCAATGTGTGTGTATATATATATAAAAAAAAAAAATCTTTTGATTTTGATGGAAGCAGACGGACTTTATAAAGTAGAAGCTCTGTGAACAAGTAAGAGATTTCACAAGTACTGTATTCATGCAAACTTTACAACTTGCATTATGAAAGAGTTGTAGACTACAAAACACAGACCCAGTTATATAAACTACATATGCTTTCCACAGCTCCACTTATGTACTTATTGTGTTCCGCAATATATGAGCGGTGTAATGTTTGTTATGGAAGCAGAAGCTGCATATTTCACTTTTATACATGAGGTATTTCTGCAGGAGTAAGCCACATAGAATCATCTGCTGTGTAACTTATACATCCATTTTTAAAACCATAGAAAAAACTACAAGCTGTTTATGCTTACATGAAGCAGAATTTTGGCACAAATTCATACTTCATTAGTAGACCTTTGACTAAGGTTGCAGTGCCCCTTCTTCCAGAGTTGTAGGCCTTCTCCCATCCCCAATTCCTAAGAAAAAAGTTTGGCAACTGGAAAATTTTATTTGTTATTTCATAAAGAAAAGTGTGTGTGGTTGTTTGGTTTTTTTGGGGTTTTTTAAGGCTTTTTTTTTTTTTGGGGTGGGTTTTTTGTTTTACTTTTCTGTTCTCCCTCACCAAAAAAACACCAAAAAAAATCCACAAAAAAAAAAAACCCACCACCAAAACACCCAACCAAACCCTCAGCAAGCTTAACTGACCTGAGTATCAAAGGATGTGTGTTGGCATGTCTTGCACTGGCTTTTAGCCACCAGTCTTAGTCTTCAATTGTAATGTTAGCATGTCATCAGGATATTAAAACCAGTGGCCAAATTCTCCCCTTATCTAAAATGTCTGAACTCGATGTTTACTTCCCAAGAGATAACATGGACTGTAGGTCCACTAAACCATATTTCTGTTTCAGTGAATATTTCAATGTTTTGTATGTTTCATTTAGTTTACTGTCGTGAATAAATTCTGAGTAGATGGGAGATGTGGATTGAGGACCCTTAAGCAGAGACATTCAAACCCATGCTGTTTTCTGTGAGGAAGTGCCTTCCTCTCTGGGCTCTTACTGGCTGGGCAGGAGCTGCTGCCTTTTCAGTTTTATTGTTTTAACCCTCAGTTAGCTTAGCTCAATTGTTTGTTGGAAAAGCTGTGGAAAAAAACGGAATGGGTTTTTGCTGAAAACCATATTTGATGAATGCATTTTGTAATGAAAAAATTTCCTCTGCTCTGTATGAATAATTATGGGGTTTAGTAAATTCTCTCTAGAGAGCTTATCAGATCATCTTATTGCATGTAGAATAGAGTTAGAAATCCAGAAAGTGTTCTGTAGTCAGCTTCCTGTCTGTCTATTAAAAGTGGGAAGCCCTGTTGGGTTTTCCTTCCTATGACAGCTTGCCCATAACTCTTTCATCAGTTTTCCATAGCTGAAAAGTGTTATTGGCTTTGTTTATTTCTGAGAACTGTGAGTCTGTGTTTTCTTCTTGGTATACCCAACATGAATCATGGCTTATAAACATCCTGTTAGTATTGATGAAATAACTGGGGACTTAATAAGACTTTGATCTTTTTAAGCAACCTGCATATACTAAGGCACAATGCTGGTAGAGTCTTCAAAGTGCTAACATAAAAATAAAAGAAAACCCCACAGAGAAATAAACTTCCAGGAGAGTAGGATGTGCACTGAAATGAATTATTTTTCCTATTTCACAGTGATATGATCTGGAATTTCTTGTCAAAGCTTTAAGAAGGGCTGGCTATTCTGAAATCCAAGTGTTTTTTTTCTTTATTATTTATTTTTCTTTTCCTATAGACACAATGGCTGCCATCTCTTATAGAGATGGTTATAGACACACAGCTGTTATCTAGCAAAGCCCCATTTCTTCTTGCTTTCTAATGACAGCAAACATGACTTTATGTAAAAACAGTGTATTAGCATGGCATAATTTATGATGGATTCTGGAAATAGACCATTTATGAAGCAGTAAACAGTTATGGAAAGCTTTTAAAAACACCTTTTACAAGAGGGCTTTTTCTTCTGCAAACTAGACAGTTATTTAAAAATGACCCTGTGGAGTACAATAGATGGGACAAATGGTGAGAGACAAGTTTCAGATTGTTTTTAAATAACATCTAAAGCTTCATGGTGGCCCCTTTGATGTGAGCCCAAGGGGGCTGACCACCTGTATTGCTTTATGCAGTGATGATTTGTTAATCAGGAAAACAAGAAATACAATATGGTCTCAAGTAAACCTTTTATCTTAGATGAAATCTGGATTTTTTTTTTCATGATCTTTGCATTATTCTTATACAAAATAATTTAAATGTTAATAACTGCTTAATTCTTACGTTTTGAATCCAGACTTTGAAGAAGATAGAATTTTCATATTTTTTTATTGCTTTTTATATACTTCCTAGATTAAACTGCATAAACCAGTTTAGATTTTTAAAAAGAATAACCAGTATATGTGACTGATTCTTTCTTATGACTTTGCAGGTGTGAAATTCATTCAGTTTTTTTTCATATCACAAGTCATTACTGATTATTGCATACATTTCTTAAGTAGCCACTACTATAGCACAATCTTAAGAATACATAAACTAACAAACCCATTACTTTGCAGTCATTTAGAAAGACAAAGTAAACTGTTGTAATAGACTAATAAATGCTGATGTTCACACTCCTTTGTTTCCATGGATTTCAATATTGATCAATGAAGCAGTGACAGATATTTTCCAATTTTTATATTGGCTGTAAATCAACCATGCTGCAGTCACCTGAAATGGCAGTAAATAGCCCCCTTTTTATTTTCTCCTGAACAGTAAGAATTGTATCTATTTCTTCAACTAGGAAGTTAATGTTGGGAGTATATATTGAAGCTTGAATCTGAGTAATGAAATTCTACATTGGTAATTGTCCTTGTATTTAAGACACCTGCCAATCATGTTTTCCTTTGCAGAAAGGGATTGCAAAATGAATAATTAGAGATTTTTCCAGGTGAGCCTCCAGCTATGTGAGAATACTGTCTTCTAGACTGAGCAATGCTTTTTCCCTACAGAGAGTTCCAAATGATCACTAATATCAGGTTTTCTTCAACAGTGACTTCTAGCTTACATGTTCTAGAACAAGTATGCCAATTATCTGAAGGAAAAATTCACCCTTCTATAGGTAAAACTATAATTAGACAAAAAGTTGCTAAGGAGTTCTTAAACTTCATGTGTTAAGTGAGGAGCTGAGCTTCAGAAATACCAGTTTGCTTCAGAGAAGGACACAGAGTTGGGTTCAATTCTGTTACACTGGTACAAAGAAGTTTCAAGTCCATTAAGTTATACTGGCTTGAGTGTTATAGGAAAGAATTAGTGCCCTCCAGTCTCATTTTTCAGACTGCTAAGCCACTGCAGAGATTTTTTTAAATGGCTTATGGCCTCTCCTCATTCTTCAGGACCTGGTCTCAAATCCATCTTTTAGGATGTAGCCCATTAAGTGACAGGACCAAGAACTCTACACTGTCACATGCTGAACATCTGCTGTCCTTAAATTCCTCCAATGTTAGTCATTACCATAGCGGCTGGAAGAAGCTGAGAAGCTCAGGCTGCTGCTGTCCTGTGCTATTTAGCCCCTCATCTCCCTGTTCATGTCCAGAGCCCTTCTAGTCCATGCTTAAGAGCACACATCCTGGTTTTCTTCAAGCTCGGCCCTGGATCATAAGCTGAGCATTCAGAAAAACAAGCATAAGTAAAGGCGGGAACTACGTGCTGATAAAACCTATGTGTTTGGTTAAATGAGTGGCTAATTACAGAGTGGCAACCTGCTGAAGAGGTGGAGTAGTCTACAATGACACTGATAAATGACATCATTATGTACCTTCAGGACATTGCAACACCATCAAATTACTTTAAGTATGACATCATCCTTTTACCTCTTATTGTGCCATGTCTTTCACCTCTTGTTTTATGATATGAGATGGGGTCTTGGTGATAACAGTCCTCTCCTGTGCTGCAGAAACCTTGTCAGCCTCCAGAACAGTGTCCTGCCTGGTCACTGAGTGAGGAAAGGGTGTGTGAGGGGTTCATGCCATTGCTAGCAGCATCCAAATACATAAGCTCAAAAGAAGTATAATTAAATTGTGTGGGTAAACTTCTCATATTTCTTTGTGCTGGATTTTTCATTTGTAGTGTTCGTTTTTCTTTCAGACCATGTTTTTGTGATACAATTGCATGTTAAGGGTCTTCCTAGTGTTGCTCAGATAAATGCTACTGCAGGCTCACAAATTCCATTTAGGAATGATTTAGTTCTGTTTAGCATTTTGATATCTGTCCTCTTTTCACATGAAGTGTTGCCTGTTTTGCATTGCTTACCTAAAATCTACCTTTGGGATTAGTCTGGTTAGTTACTCTCAGTAATGGAAACAAGTCCAAGGGGAAATATTTTTCACACTGGGCAAGCACCATGCTTCTGGTATGAGCATTCTTTTCTTTTGCTTTTGAAACAATTTTCTGATTTCTTAGGCTTTCCTTTCATGACATTTAGGAGAAAAGGAAGCTGCTGTTGAGTATATGATGCCTGGGATTTCTGTTTGATATTATAATTTAAAAATATTTGAACTCTGTTTCAGGAAGGAATAAATTAGAGCTGAAACTACAGGGTGGGTAAGGAGTTTTAAGGCCTACTTATTTGTTTTTTCAGAGGTCTATATTCACCCTTCTTTTTATATTGTGAAGTGCCCTTTCAGCTCACTCTGAACAGTCTCTTTATTGATTGTAGGCTTCTAACCTGTGCAGCAGCTGTCTTCTCCATTAAAATCTTTTTTATATCTTTATATCTTGATTTCAGGTTTCAAAACCCCCCCAAGCCCTTGAAACAACATTTTTTCCCTTCAATAGTAAGAAGCAGGTGAATTATAGGTCTGTATGTTCTAATTTCTTTCAGTGGGACACATGCATTGCTGGCACTAGAAGCTGGTTCATTCCCTGTGTCCCAGCTAGGCTCCAGTGAAACAAGTTCATTTACTTGCAACAAGGTGATTTATAATCTTGTTGTTGTTGTGGTGGGCATATTTGCTGTATGCTAGAAATCTGAGAGAGATTCACTTCTTCAATAGAAGGGCAAGTGAGAAGAAACTCATTTCCAATTATCTATGGCAGCAGTTTGGCGGTTCTTGTATACAGCAAGCAATAAAACTAGTTAAAAGATCATTAACTCCTATGAAGTTATAATAATGCAATAAAAATATCTAACCAATACAGAACACCTTGCATCATGGAGCCCTTTAATCAATCTTTTCCTTGGGTGCATTCGGACCAGTCACTGTAAGTCTATCAGCTGTCTAGCACCACATTTCCTCTTTTGCTCTGTCTTCGTGGGCCACCATGGAGGGAGAGCTGAAATCTTGCAGTACTCACTATGGTGTGCCAAGCAGCTGTTCAAAGCTAAGAAAATGCTTTGAACAAGGCAGAGAGAAGTTCTGATTTTAAACTTCCATATTAGCTTTGAAAATCCCCACTGTGGAATCATGCACTATCAAGGGTCATTTTAATAACATTGATTGTAAAAGGCACAGCTCCTAGTGTAAAAACAGAACTCATTAGAATTCAGGATAAAGCTGATTACAGACGAAAGTATAAAATTGAATATTAAGAAGATTAAAAAGAGCAGGGTATCAGTGTTATATTCCAAAGGGAAATCCATCATGTGCATACTGTCCCAATCAGTGGTACCCAAAGGCAATGTGTACCTCTGTGAGTGTACCCTACTGGAGAGGGAACTCTCAGAGTTTGGCCAAGGGTAACTATAAATATTAAAGCCTTTATTATCAATGTTTGATAGAAACATAAAAAATTTATGGTTGTGTACAAATTTTCTTTACCAGAGGAGATGCATGAGATTTTGTGATGCCATTCTTAAGTCACTGTTATTTATTTTCTTCTTTTGGACAAAATCTAATTATTTCTGCCCAAATGTATTTTTTTTTTTTTTTTTTTTCTTTCTCAGAGGTAGCATATTCTGAAAGAAGTAAAGTAGAGTGAATAGTCAAAGCCTTATATATAGTTAAATAGTAGATTCTGTATCGAGGTCATTCAGATAGGCTGCTGTGCTATGTTTTCTCTTTTTTTTTTCTTAATTTCCAATCCCCTAGCCTCTCTACCTCCTTTTGCTATTCAGTATGTGTTTGTCACAGACTCTGTCTTAGAAACAAATGCTTTCAGATATCTTTGGTACTTACAAAAGCAGTCTCAAATTACAGCAGTCATTAACATAACAGTAACGCACACGAGTTATTTAGCATAGTGAAAAAACCTATGAAGCTTTCAATGCACTTTGTAACTGTGTGAGACAGAAATGAAAGGTGAATATCTACATAAATGTGAATTTCCACATCCCATAACACGTAAATGGAATTACTTTCCACATTGTTGAGAAGATTGATTAAATGGATGTTGAATCTTAACAGTGAGAACCACCTTGTTTCGTAGTGGGAGGCTATATGAGATGTGGTAACACTTATGTATTATTATCATAATTGAAAAGTAGAATTAACCAATCCTGTGCTATTTATGATAATGGAACAATGAATACAATCCTCCTGCAAAATACAATGTGCCAAGGAACTAGCTTAGAAGAGGATGTAGTCATTAACTGCATTCGTATCATTACAAAAGTTTGTTTTATACTTCTGTTGTGAAGTACACAAAATCAGATGGGTCATGTCAGCTTCACACTTCCTGCTACTGTTCTCTGCCTACTCCATCGTTGTCTTTTTAGTGGGAAAAGAGTACTCGCCAGGACCCTTTCTAGTAAGGCCCTAACCCTGCTGTGTCTCTATGTGGTCCTCCACAACAAATATTCAATAATAACGTTTTCAGTTTCTCTTGTGCCCTGTGCAAGCCTGTTAACATTGTTGCAGGAGCACTTGAGAGAGACTGAGGGGAAAGAAAAAAAGAAACCAGACATTTAAAATATGTTCCTAGGCTTCTTGCCCTCCTATGTCATGTGCACTGCTGTGCTGCCATGGCCCCACTGATGCTAGTGGGCCTGCAGAAAATGAGTGCTTTTGGCTTCCAAGCAATTAGACTGTGGCCAACACAGTGCATACAACTGTGTGGATTTTCATACAGTTTGAGCAAAATGCCCTACCCCCCAATTAGTAATATGTTCATGGTGGTGCTGCTATTGCACTACTTTTTGAAGTAAAATAAGTTAGTGTTCCGTTTAGTTATATTCCTATAAGTTTGTTTAATTTAGATTAAAAAAGGCCATCATAATATTAAGATAACCAGAACTGTATGAATAGCTAAAGTTTTGTTTGTAAAGATCAATTTATTTTTGAATAAATACTATAATACACTTTGCTGCAACCCAGGACAAAGTACTGCACATTGTAAAGTAAACGTCCATGGACCCTCTCAGCTGTAAATGAATGTTTTTGAATAACACCAGTAATCTGAAGGTAATTAAAGTAGTTTATGCAAGGTGCAATAAAGAGCCATTGTTGTGTCTACAGAACATTATGCTACTGTGAAGATGTCTTTTTAGCCTCCTAGCTGTTTCAGAAATAAAAAAATTCTGAGGCCACTAGTCTGAAAGAAGCAAGGACAAGATAATAGAGACACAAATAATCCCTGTGCTTTGGAATAGTACAGATTGTTACAACAATCACAGAGAAAGCTGCACAGAGATTATAGGAAGGCAACTTAATGCAATGCTTAAAAAGAATAAAAAGAAACAAAGTGTTAGACAGACCTAAATTACAAGAGTGAAGAAATGAAAATAGAACTTAATAAGAAACAAATGTTGCATGCTGTGTATTAACAGTGGAATGCTTGCAGAAAATATGGAAAAGTCTTTTGTTTACTCAACCCTGACTCATGGGCAAAGGTTTACATAAACTGGGCTTCTTTCCTGATCACAAGTATGTGGGAAGTCCTATGGGGATGGGTAGTCAATAGGGCTTCTCAGCCACTTGAAATCAGGCACATATTTGGGTACATTCATTTGGGGTGAAAACTTGGTCCTGTAATTGTCAGAAAAAAGCTTCTATTTTGTCACTGGGGCCAGAATCCCACTAATGAGCCAGGCTCCAGCTCTGTTGCCAGCACTGGCTTCAATAGGAGCACCACAGAGTGTCAACAGTCAGGATCAGTCACTGTATCTCAACCCCCGTTCCTGTAGCTCAGCATACGTTGCCATATGTCTTCCCAAACTGCTTCTGATACCCTCTTACACTTATTGGCAGGAATGAGCTTTTGTCTGATGTGTAAAGAAGGAAACAGTAGCAATAAAAATCCTTCTTAATGAACATACAGAGCAGATCCTGCTTTCAGTCATGCTCTTGCAACTCCACTGGACTCAAGGCCATCTTGTCCTTTTTTGCCAGGACTCTCTCAAGCCTGTCTTATCTCTAGAAATCCAGACAGCCTTTGGGAGGCTAAGCTCCAGGACCAAGGAAGTTGAGGTTTATGTAGTGGGGCATCAGAGTGGGAAGGGAAAAGGCATCTACAAAGGAACACAGCCTGTGATGTAAACCCTTATTTTAGTCTATGTTAATTTAATGAAAGCAAGTCACAATAAATAAATGTCTCTAGAACCAAGATGAAGCTTACCTAGCCTGAATGGGAAATAAATTGCTGTTGACCTATTGCACCACTAAATTAACCTCCTCAAACGGAAGGGATGCAAGTTACAGAAGTTTTTTTTTCTGCTTTACAAAAAGTTTTAATAAATCAAGGAAATGTCTAATGTTGGTAAATGTGCATGGTAAGTACTTGATGGATTGAATTCATTCCCCTCATTGTGTGCTGACATCCTACTCACTGCATAGGGAGATTCTACAGATGTACAGAAATGCTGCACAGGATGGGATGTTTATGGCATTTCCGTGTGCCTTAAATCTCTTCAGATTTCTGTGTGTGTGTTTTATATTGAGTCATTAAGTACAAAACCAAACTTATTCACAAACCAGCCTTGATCTAGGTTTCCTGTGATTTATCTCTGTTGTCTATAGCATGCACTGAAATCCTACCTGATTGTTATTAGCTTCCTAAATATTTATATCACTCCAGATAATCAATGCTTATCACAGTCAATACAGACATTACAAGTTCCTCAAAGAAAGGCACTGTCAGCATAATAGCATTGTAATTATTGCAGCATATGTTTTCAAATGAGTCTTTTGTTTACAGTATCAATTAAACAGAGTAACTGTATATATCTAACTAATAGATGTTAAAAATATTATACATGTAAATTACAACTTTTCCCACTAAATATATGATGTAGTTATGCAATGTCTTGGAGGTATTAATGTTCACTTAATTGAAATCATGTTGCTAGGGCTGTTTACTGTTTTCATTCCCTTGTGCTTGCACTCTCTACAGGATGTTTTTCATCCAAGTGCTGTGTAAAACAAATTTGCTTGTGGGGGGTTGGTGATATAAAGTATCTGACTGGCACCAGGATGCTGCTTGTTCTACGTATAACTGAAAATATAATGCAATATTTGGAGAAGCAGTAGAGATAGCAACATCTACTGGTTAGAAAGACGCAGACAGCAGGGTTTTTGTTATCAAGTGTGCTGTAAGTTGATAGGAAAGTTCAGTGAAGAACATGATGAGCCCTCTTGTCCCTTAGCTTCCCAACTTTGTGTATGTTCATACTCTCTGCAGCCTTTTGGACTTTTCAAAAAGTGGAATGTTTTTTCTTAAAAAAAAGAAAAAAAATCATTGAAGTGCTGTATTATCTACTTTGTAAAAAAGAGTTAACATTCATTGATCTCCTAACAGAATTAAGTGTGGGAAAATCGCAAGAATATTTCTGTAGGCAGCATAGTCGTGCTTTGTCTCTTTTTTATGTATTTGTTCATGCAGGGTATCAGGTAGCCAGTTCTGAATCGGAATATTGCATCATCTGAATAGAAACAAAGCAGAACACAGATATAATACAAACCAGCGTGAGGATTTTTCATGCTTTAACTCCCTAAATTTCAAGTATTTTCTTACAAAAGGTGTCGTAGGCAAGTGGTATGTTTTACAAAGGGTTGTTTGTTTGTTTGTTTGTTTGTTTTTAACACCTGAGAGGAACTATCTCTGGATATAAAAATATCTTTGGGAAAACCTTAAACATTTACTGAGAAAATAATAGGCACAGCTCACTTTTCAGGGATTAATTCCTTCTCTGTTTTTTGTATCCTTTTTATCAGGCATATGGTAGCTTGGTTTGAAACACAAACACAGAGAAGACAAGCTTTAGTGTATAAGAAGTATTTCCCAGTTACAAAGAATATTGACCATAAAAATAGCTTAAAACCATGAGACAGTTAAACTAGTGAAAAAGTTCTTACTATAAGATTCTTGAAGAGCTCTGGATATTGCCCCCTTTATACATTTTTGAACCTTTATATTGACAGGAATACAAGAGTTGACACGTTTACTTATTTCAGTAGTCTGACCTGCAGTAGTGACCTTGAGATGTAATACAAGTCTTGTGTACCATACATGTCTTATTTACCCACTATAGCTAATGTCCTGGAGTGCTGCATTGTGACGCCAGACATTTTAGTTTAACCTGCTAAATCTACCAAAAAAAAAAAAAAAAAAAAAGAAGGTGCTCAAAGCATATGTGTATTTGTTAAATGTTTATTTCTCCATCTTTGGATTCACTTTTCACTAAATTAAAATTGGAAATATTTTTAAATGTTTGAGCATGTTGCTTTTATTGCTTTTCTAATCTATGAATCTACAATCTTTTGGCTTTGATGTGCACAGATATATACAGAAGCAGATATACATATGTCTGCTGAAATTCTTGGTACTTCCAGCTCACAATGATTACAATAATCAGAGTTTTTCTTGACAATATTTGCTCCTGGGGTCACTGGATTAGTTCAAAACTTCAGCTTCTGTTCAAAGCACAGGCTTCTGGGAACCCCAGACCACCTAGTAGGTCTGAATCTTGCAGTCCAGATTCTAACAGCATGTAACATTAATAAGTTATTTATGTGTTTAGAGGAGAGAATAATTTGAATAAACACTTGAAAGTTTTTAATCCAGCTGGATGCTGGGTGAGTTGTCTTCTGCTATGTTTTGCAGGCGTACAGGCTAGGCATTGCATAAGTAGTGCTGTGTTGTAATCATTGTGTCTCCAAAGACTGTTTCTATTCTTTATTGCTGCTTACTAGAATTGTAGAATTATTTAGGTTGTGTTTTTTTGGTTTCTTTTTTTTTTTTTGAATGATACTTTTTTTTCCAACAGGTTTATGTTGGCTTTTTTGTTTGTTTGTTTTTCTTTGGGTTTTTCTTTTTGTGGCTCAAGCTCACTTAGATGGTGTCATGTGACCATTGACCATTGTCATATGACTATTTAAAGATGCAAACTAAAAAGTAGGCTGAGGTTGAATTGACTTAATTCAAGATCAAATATCAAATCTTGTTCCTAGAAAATATTTTCATGGATATAGACTTTTTTTAGTGCAGTTGGTAAAATCTATGTAATTTTGCCATTCATTTGACTGCTTTTATACAACTGCTGAGGGACTCTGACAGATGTGATATTCATGCTGTGTGAAACATATCAAGTCCCATCCATGTACAAAATATACCAATACAGGTTGAGGCCCAGTGTAATTTCTTCATATTAACTGTCCAGATGCATGTGTGGGAATAAAGTACAAGCTGTTGACCTGGAAATGTAAATACAAAAGTAAATTGGGGAAAAAAGGACTGTACTGGTAATGCAAATTCCATTGTTAAGTTAAGGAAATAGTCACAGGAAACATTTGTGGTTGAGCATACTTTTCCTCTTTAGATTTCCATTTGATATGCACCTTAATTGTCTCTTCTACACCATCAAAATATAGAGAATGAGTTTTAAAGCAGATGGCTAGATTCATGGTAACAACCCTTGTTCTAATGTGCAGAGGTGTACTTGTGAGCTGTGTCCTCAGTGAGGTGGTGGGTTGCACTGGTCTTGGAGGATGCTAACATTAGGAGATCCAGTCCTGCTGAACTAGCATGCGCTGGAAAGGCGGTAGATTAAAAGCTGATCCACCGTTTTATTTTAGCATAGATTGGTTCCCTTCAAGTAAAGTTTCAGGTCATTTCTGGGGCATCATCACAGGTAAATGGGCACTGTTTTTATTAGCCTCTCTGGTAGATAAGAATGTTTCAGTTTCAATGAATGCAAGATCAAATATTTGACAAAAAGTGAAAAGCAAAGACTGGAGGTATATATCTTAAAGTGAAAGAGGGAGGAGAATAATGAGTTTGAAAAGAGTAGAACACATTGTTTAGTGGAAAAGAATGCTACAAAGGTCTCTGTGAATCTTCTGCTGCAGGAGTTGCTGCCAATTCCTTTTATTACTCTTTCAAGTAACCAGGTACATATGGCATGTTTGTAAGTAAAGCAGTCAATGAAGTTAGTTACACCTCTGCATTTATGACCTTACCCCTGAGTATTATTAACTTTTACATTCCCCATAAAATATAATTTATCACTTAAATAATTTGCTTTGTGTCAGGGTTCAGTGTGCTCCAGTGCTTTCCTGCTCATTAAATGAGATATTTTTACTTAATGAGCCCAGAATGTCCTTTGCATTTAACATTAGAATTGATTTCAAACACTCCATTTTTCTATCATATTTGTGTGTAATTTCAGAATGTGGACTTCATCCTGCAATCTTACACTGAAGGAAAAAAAGAGCTACAAAGAATAATGATCCATGAATTCTAGAGAGGGACCCAGTTAATATGGGTGAATAGCTTTAAAAAAAACAAACCCCAAACTGTTTTCTACCTGCACTTTGCATTCTTTCATCTAGTTTTAAAGTTTGACTTCCTCTTCGAGCTTGATGCTGCAGTTACTATAGACGTAATACTCCATTAGAAAAGTGCCTTTTGAAGGCACATAAAGATATTGATTTCTATTAAATTAACAGGATAAAAATATAATTGTGTTTCTAGATGCATGCATGGGATATGCTGGTTCATGTAACAGATGGGTAATCTTTCAAAGGTACGGAATTCACCTATAGAATATATATCTAGAGGATAAATTAATATTGTGGAACTCTAGCAATGTGCGCCTTATGGGGATCTGGTTCATCTCTTTGCAGTTGTGAATAATCACTTTGCAGTTAATAAAATCTGAGCTTAGAAACCCTCTGTTGTGCAATAAATAATTTGCTCATAATGGTGACTGAAACAAAAAAGCAGCTCAAACCCCTGAGCTACTTCAGCAGTTCTGGAATAAACACTGTACCTGCTGCACTTTAAATGGAATTTTGTCAACAGCTAGATCTCAAGGAGTTAGTGAGTAGTATAGTACGGATTCATGACTGGGTATAAATTTGGTTCTATTATAACTAATACAACTGTCTGTGCATCAGCTGTACACCATTAACATGCAGGGTACTAGTCTGATCAGTCAGGTGCTCATGGTCCATTGCAATGCATGTGACAAGGAACACTTAAAGGAAAGCAAAGCTAAAATTTAATCCCATAAGAAATGCTAATATTGTAATACAGTGTTTTCTGATTCCGAGTGAAAAAGTGAAAATACTGTAACTTAGGAAATAAGCAAAAATAAATCATTCATATATTTAACCGAAAAGTTTAATGTTTAGGCTGTTTTAGCCATCATTAAACCTCATGCATGTTTTCCCATGGTTGCAATGTCTTCCCTGATTAACAGCTTGGGCCTCTCTTTGTTCCTCTGGAGCAGGTTTCTTCAGGTCTCCTTTTGTGCAGTCATCTGAGTGCTATGAGTCTGCTGAATGTGTTGGAGGTGTATAGTACGGAATGTGCCGTGATTACCATAGCACAGAGTAAGCAAAAGAGCTCAAGAATGAGGGAGTATAGGTGCCCTAACTCCTAACTGTAGGTAAGCAGTCTGTACTGAAGGGTTCCAGTTCAGTAGCCTTCCTCAACACATTGTCATGTTTCCATGGGAAATCTGCAAGTTCTTAGTAGATTGTCAGTACTATGTTACTTGAAAAAAAAGTTTTTAAAATAAGGAAATAATACAGCATGGAACTGTATCGTGCCTTACAGATCAAGGAGAAAAGGAAAGTTTCCTTAGTTGTGATAATAGGAGTAACATAGTAGTGTAATTATCTATACAAGCAAGCTAAATGTGAAGTCTTTATCTCTCATGTACAGAGAGAAAAATAAATATACAATGTATATAGAATCAACTGTCAATTGCAATTTAGCGAAGGGTGAGCACACCCAGGTTACTTATTAACACTCATAAATAAACAGGCTATTAAGTAACACAGGTCTGATATGGATTGGGGAGACAATGTCATCAAATGTGTAAAGTGTAAGGGAACCTGCACTCTTCTTTTTGTGCTACCATCACGGAGTGCATCATATCCCCCAGGAAATCAGTTCATTTTGCTTTTCTGACTGTTCTTCATTTTTGTCCCTTTAAGCTGCAGATAGCTAAGGCTGGTACATTCAAGCAATTTGAATTAAGAATGCACAATTAATTTTTTTTTCTATTTTTCACTGTAAAATCAAAACAGGTGAGTGCGCTTCTTATTTTTTTTTTTTTTCAAAAATTAATACTACAGTTTGCTCCAGAGAAATACTGAAATATCACTTTAGATACTCATTCAAGTCTGTAACATGGTAGCGTATTTATATAGGCTGAGACCTAAAAGGATAAGAGGTTGTTTTTTTCTGTTTCTGTACTAAAAATAAAGTGCCCTTCATTTCATTACATTATTTAAGAACTGATACAAGATTTTAAATTGTTTGAATTCTTTATCAGTAATTATAATTGACTGTTGTCTTTCAAACTCTAATGCAAAGAAAATTTTTAAATGAAAAATAAGCCCTTTTAGTAAAATATCTAAGAAATAAAAATCCATTAAAAAAATTAGGTACCTCCTGCACTCTGGGTGGACAGTAATTTGGTTGCTCTGGGAAGGTTGTAGTTTGGTTGCTAGAGAAGTTCTGGGGATGACTCCATGCATGCAGAAGGGAAAATGTGGTGACTGCACCTGCTTGAGAAATTACTATGATGGGTCATCAAGGCTTTTCGAGAGGTTTTTTTTTTTCTGAGTGTGTTGCTGAGTGAGACTGGACCTGTGGCTGTTGTAAAACAGGAGCTTTTCTCCTCTTTAGCCTGTACTAGCCTTGCAGATTAATACTTATTGTAAGAAAAAGCAGGGATGTTAATTGTCAACCAATCTATTTCTATGACTGATAGTTTCCATGTTATTGCTATACATACAGTTGATCCAGATACAGGCATTAGGATACATTTTTTCCTACCAGAGAACTACCAAGGCTGTGTTTTGATTGCTGCTGCTGTTTTAGTTGATGGCGTGAGCCTAGGACTGGGAAAAGCACAGTTGGGGAAAGTCTCTGGCAGACTGGGCAAAAGCTGCAGCAAACCACTTACACGTGAGGTGTTGCAGAGCTGTCATTGTCACTAATAAGTGTCCTGCAGCCTAATAGGAGGATCTTCATAAGGGGCATCTAGCCCAAGTGTGTAGCACAGCAACTGAAGCCAGTACCTTGTTTTTAATTTGTTATTCAAAGTTCCTTGTCTGAGACTAGAAAGGGTCAAAGAGGGAATAAATAACAGATGGATATGTGGGTTGTTTAAGGAGTAGTACATTGCTCCACTGGGCTTGTATCAAAGGCTTTAGTTTATGCATCTATAGGCAACAAATTTCACTGAGATTTATATTTGGTTTGTAAATCAACCATTTGTAGTTCAGAAATAATCTATGCGGTTTCAGGAGAGGGTGAGATAAAGGTGCTTATCAGATTCCTTTTGGGGATGGTGGTAAGTAGTTTATAGCCAGTTTCAGTTAACATAAGCTTTCCATAAATAAGATATATAATTTTTTATACATGTAGACTAAGGCCAAAAACTCCCTTCACTCTTTTAGAGCACTGACGTTAAATTTTTTATTAGTACCCATGATGAATAATGCACTTGACTTCACTTTTGACTGTGCTATTGAGAGAATCTACTACGTATTTTCTGGAGATGTCCACAAATAGCCAACTTGAATGCTGAAGAAAAGTTTATTTTCTTTTAAAGGAATTACTTCTTTGCTGAGTTTAAGATGTTTATCTCCTGCTGTGTGCAGGTTTTCTTGCAGCACTGGTATCCCTGTTGCTGCCATTGAATGTTTTGTGTTGTCATGGCTGGCTTTCAGGTTATCATTTCTTGATGTCCCAGAGCTTTATGGTATACTTCTACAAAGGGGTCCTGAGTCTAATATTGCCGCTGCTATTTGCTTTGCCCATGCTGTGTATACTTGCAGATGTTCAAACTTTTGCAGAGAAATGTGAATTGCTGTTCTTGAATCTTCTAAACATTAGGGATTGTTTTCATTTGTGCAATCTGCTGCTGCAAGTGGATTCATCTGGAGGTATTTGTACACTCCTCTGCTTTTCTAGCTCAGATTGTTCACACTTTTCTATTTGAGTCTTGTAGTGCTTTGACTTCTCTGTTATGTTTGGGATGCTCCCATATTGGTTTCAATTTGGCTGGAGTACCTTCCCTTGCTTGCAAAATTCCAGGCTTCATTTTAGGTCTTCCATACACTGAGTGTTTTATATCTCAAACATCTAGCTTTTGACCAGGAAGCTAACCCTTCCTTCCAAAGTGTGAGATCAGTTGTAGTTCCAACTGAGATCAATTAAAGACACCTCTCTATTTCTTTCTCTCTTTGTACTGCTTGCTTGAAACTGAACTTCTTAGATCTTTTTGCATTGGGAGCGTATTGCATGTAAACTGATTCAAATCTCTTTCTAACCACTGCAAGTCTTACATGAACTTTCAAGTAGATATTTGCTGAAAGTTGTGAGTGATACAGGGCAGAATTTTTTAGCATCCTGTGTTCTTGGGAAGTTAAACTGCAGGGAGAAATGCTAAGCAGCCTAGAAATCTGACCTGAATTTTCTGAACTGTGATGTGAAAATTGCAATTTAACAAAAGAAAATAAGATTCTGTAAATGTAGCTGGTTCTGATGTTCATGAATTTTAAAACTTTTGCCAGTCTGCAACAATTTCCTTCTTTTACATGTTCAGTGTACAATGCCTCCATGCGGAAATGGGCTTGACTCTTGTTAGATGTTGTACTATATTAATGGCACTGGTTCACTCATATTTTATTCATTAAATAATATTTGACAATGTGTTTTTCTATTTTAAGCCCTTACTGTAAAAGAGAGCATTATCACCTCAAAGCATTTGGTTCCTAGAGTGAATGCCAATACTATTCAGTCACGCCATATTCTCCTAATTATGCTGAGGGTTTCTTTCCTAACAGCATTTATTTTAGGGTGTCAACAATACTTCAGTTAAATGTAGTGTAAAGTGCACTTATTTAGCAAACTTGTCCTTCAGAAAAAGGGGTTTTTGTCTTTAAAACACCCACTAGATTGTTTCTTTCTGTCAGTGCATGATACAGTAGAAATCTTTAATCAATAACACTTTTTATTCCTATGCAATTGATGCATAACATCCTTCTTCACACAGAGGTTTAATATGTTGTAAATTAATTATCTGGAATGAGTACAGGGTCAATGGACCTTGGTATGACTGGGATGTAATGTTAAAGTGTTCCATTTCCTACCAGCTGTGCTCAGCTCTCTTGCTGACTTTTTATATGTGTCAGTTATGCCATCTTCTGCAGTTTGTTCCCTTAAGTGTTGTTAATGCCCCTCTAGGGCTTGATCAATAGGAAAAATTTGCTTTGCCATTAATTTGTCCAACAATTTTCTTCTGAAGATGGAATTTCTTTATTAACTGTAGTTGTATAGTGCTTCTTAGTAAACTATACTTACTCTTACCAAAGCTTAAAATAATAGCCTTATTTTAAATCACAATGAAATTACGAAGATTCTATGTAAGCAGATACAGACCTAATTTTTTGCTTTCAGGTGCCTAAAAATGAATCAACTATGCTTGAGGTTTCTGGCAGGAAAAGTTTTGCTTTACTGTATTTACAGAGCAAACCACATAGATGAATAAAAACATTATTAGCAGTGAAAAAATGCTGAGGGAGAGATCCTTGACCATGAACAGTGCAATTAAAACAGGCATTCACTGGGCTTAGGGTAGCAATTTCCTTTAAAAAATCAGAGAAGCCACCTCTATTACTGTTTTTGAAGCCAGCTTGGCAATTAGTTGCTAGGGTAACAGGAGCCAAGATAGTGAATAAGTCCTGTCTAGGCAGCACAGTGTTATGGGGGTCTAAGATAAGAAAGAAATGCTGGCAGAAACATTAAATTCTAGGTTGTTTTTATTTATCTTTTCATTGCAAGAAGGATACTCAAAATATGTGTATGTTCATAACTATAAGAAGGTGCAGATGCCACAGCATTTTAATTGTTTTATCTCAGTAACAGATGACGCTATTTAAGCAGACAACACTTCAAATCTCTGAAAAAAAAAAAAAAAAGGTACTACTTAAAACTCTGGCATGTTGGTGGGATCAATTTAATGTACTGTGCTGTGTCAATGTCACTTTCATAAACTTTTGCCGAAGTGCTTTTCCTACTGTATGTTGAATGATGTTGTCAGGACTGTGAGTCGGGGGTACGGTGGATTTGAGTCTACTTTACTTCCCTTGATGAAAAGGTCACTGCCACTTGTAAATCTGTTTTACTCCCTGCACAGTTGTTAGTGTCAAAGTCTGTCAGCTATGTGGGATGTTAAAATTATACAACTGTGGCAGGAACGGGGATCACAAATTCCCAAGTGGTACATCCCAGGAAAAAGTCTCTGATCTTTGTGTAAGAGTTCTGTAGAAAGTTTTTCCTTCAGGATTTTCAGCTCACTTTGGCTTGATTGCAGAAGTAAACAAAAATTCTATTTCATGTCTCCCATCTGGTGGGCTTTCCCCAGTAATAGCTCATCACAGGGCCACTTATTATGTCTGTAGCCCACAGTTGCAAGTGAAACAATTCCCTCTGCTTTATTTTTTTAAGGCTGTAAGAGCTCTAATTAGAGCACAATTAAAACTTGGCCTGTGTTGTGTTATGTGATTATGTTTTGACAAATCATCACAATAGATCAGCTTCCCAAGGCCTCACAATTATTCATAAATTATTTGGAAAATACAAGTAATAAGCAAGAAATAGAACCACTGACCAATGGTGGGCGAAGAGAACAAACCGCCAAACCAACTTTTCAAGCTATGAAAGTAATTCAAATGATAAAACCCTCAAAAAATAAAAGCTCTTTTATTCCCTTACTCATAGTGTCATCTGAACTGGTTTGTGCACATTCAAAGACAGTTTTTCATTTGACAGTTTTCCCTTATAAGTCATCTTACTTCACTAGTTAAATGCAGCAAATGCAACAAGAGCAGAACCAGCTGGAATGTGGATGTGTGTCCTGCTGAGTTTGATTGATTACTACATAAAGAGTTTTTGAAGTTTTATGCTCTGACTGTACAGGGGATGGACACAAATTTTTTTGTGTGTGAAGTACGGCCAAAGAGTTTAGGTGGTCAATTGCCTGCTTAATCCAAAGGCCTCCATTAAGACAGAGTCAAGTTTTTCATGCTGTGAGGTATTTCCATATGACCTTGCAACTAAATTGATTTTTGATCTGAGTGGAGTAGTTTGCTGCTGAGGAGACAGAACAGGACCTGAAGGGGGCAAACACTGAATCTTTTTGGCTTGACTTTCAGTCAAGGTAACTCACTGGGGTCCTGAAGGTGATGCAAGTAAACATCTGCCAAGTGAATCTTTGTGTCAAGGCAGCCATTGTGAGTGAACTGGGATAGGCAGCCGTGGGTGCACATATATCAGTGTGCCAAGTAACCATCAGGATGAGAGGAAGGGAAGTAGGACAAGATCCTTGTTTCATTTTGCCTCATCTCTGACCGGAAAATGCTCTTCATGTGCCGCTGGGTATGAGTTAGAAGCATTTCAGTCATATCATTTCAATGATATGAACTCAGAATCTTTAATATGAAATTTTTCTTATTGTCTGTGAATTATTTGAATTACAGATGAACAAACAAAAAGAACCAAAACCAAACTGAACTTTTAATAATTATGAGAAAAATTTCACTCCCATCTCTATTAATCGTTACCTTGCTTTTACAGATATCTTTCCAAATGTTATTCAATTTGCCTTTAAGATCACGAACACTTCTGCTTAATTCTCCTTCCCTGCCTTCTGAGACAAGTACAGTGTAAAAATTCACCTTTTCCTTATCAAATCTATTTGTACTGTTTGAAATTACTGAAATCCAAGTTGTAGGTATTTGCACTTACATAATTAGGAAGCTGTGTAGATGCCTGTCATATCAGTGCTCGTGTTTGCTGAAGACTCAGTGTTAGACAGAGGGCATGTCTGAGGAATGTAAACAAACATCCACCTTATCAGGACTTATACCACCGACAAATAGAAAATAACATTTTTCCCTACCCTCTGCCCTCCATTATTCCTCCACTTCTCTACATTTTGCTAAATCTTTATGCATTTTCCAGTTTCCAACTTTTTCTAGGCACAGATAAATGAAGAACTGAGGATTGTGGGAATGATTCACCTAAGCAGGAATAGTGGTTCCAGACTTTCAGGTCTGTATATGCCCATGTGATGGGTACCTGGTATATTTTTCCATTCTGAAATATAACTAAGCAATGTGCATATGCTAATGTGTCTACATACATATTGGGGACAGTTTAATCATTTATACAACCAGATTTTCATAAAACAAATGTTATGTTACCTATTTTAGATAATAGCTAAATCTTAATCAAATTTAATTTTGGCTAATCATCTATTTGTATTTCTAGGCAAAAAGAAAATAGAGCTGAGGGCAAAGACTCTGCCAGTATTTAGAGAGCTTTGGAAAAGTTACTTATTGGTCAAGCCTCCTGACTGGATGTTTGAGACAACTCGCAACAAAATGTGTAGGGCATTTTGTGGGACTTGCCTGGGTGTACAAATACCCAGTAAAAATTACTTTACCTTTCCCTGAATAAATCAGTTTGAAATACTGAATTTTAAACTTACTATGCAGCAGTGTGGTCCTCGTGATAAATGAGAGAATACTTTAGTACTCCTTGTCTTTGAGTCTTACTTAGCCATTATGATCTCCATAAAGACCCTCAAACTGCCTTGTCAGACACCTGCACAGCAGTATCTCCCAGGTACTGTTAATGGCTGTTGCTTACATTTAGCCCTTGCCTTTCTTCAGTTTTGAGTCTTATCCTTATGTTTCCTTTCATGATAGTTACAGTCCTTTGGACTTCCTAAATGTCTTTCTTCTACATGTCAGCCTACAGAGCTCTGGCTATTTTCTCAGAGCCAGAGATTATTATTGTGCATCCCCTCTGCTATGTTTTTAATAAAGCTTTCAGCTTTCTTTTTTAAATCACTAAAACATTTTTTCATGTTCATCATGGTTTTCCAGCTCTCCTCTCTGCCTGCAGTCTGTGCTGTCCAAGTTGCAGCCTCTTCTCTTTTTTTTGTTACTCTGCGAAGGCACTGGCTCTTTTTAATTTCTGTCCTTAAGTCTTGTCTGCAGACTTTCCTTTTTGTCTTGGCTTAAATGGTCAATATTTTGGAATACTCTATCGGATGCACTAGCCAACATGAGCATTTTATTCTGTAGATACAGTGACATGCTGCAGGCCACAGAGTAGCACTACTATGTACTGCTGTAGTCCCAGCTGTGTGCAGATGGAGGGACTCTTTTAAGTGATTTCCCTGTTATCCTGGGGAGAGACCAACTTTTCGTTTGCTTGCTATGGTCTAGTCCCCAGAATGCGTATTGTTTTGGCAGAGTGAAATCATTCCTAATTTCTCCTCAGCTAATACTTATTTTTGCGTTGAGAATCAAGTCACTTGATGCACATGAGGTGAATCAGACCAGGTATGAAGCTTCTTGTTGTGACCAACCCTACTACCCTGTAAACTTACTTACCAGCTTTAGCACGAGTTCATATAGACTCCCTTGTGTGAATTCTTACTGTGGCAGCTCCAAAACCCCTTTATGTGCATGTCCAAGACTAAAGGACCCGATAGAAACATAAAAATTTTTAGTCAAGTCTTGAAATACATGGTATGAGGCATCAGTGCGTTGATGTTGTTAGGCTGGATGCTGCCTTTTTGAAAGGGATGTGCGAAATCTGCACACATTATCAGCGGTTATGGAGGGCTGAGTGGGCAATGTTTTGTGAAAAAAGCTTAATTGCAAAAATGTGGCTTGGAGACTAAAACCGAGGCCTTTGCTCAGCTGAGATGGGAAGTTAGATTCGTGAAGGAGTGAATAAATACTCATGCGAAATCCTCAGCTGCTCTAATTCGTAATATAAAGTCCTTCATAAGTGATCATTTCCAAACAGTGGATCTCAGTGGCAATAGTAATTCAGGTTGGGAGTGAGAAGAGTGATGCTGATCAAACTATGCTAAAAAGGAGCAAGTTTATAAATGTTCTCAATTTGTGACAAAATTTTTACTCTGAAAAATGAAGTTTATACTGATACTTATATTTGCAGGAGCATATCTTTAAAAAATGAGTAGCAAAATGTTATACACTTAAACCAGACTTGCTGAATCGCTTTTCTGTGGATATTTTGAAGGGAAAACAATTAAGAGTAGACAGTGTATGCATACATGCTAAGTATTTGAAACATTCTCAGCCACTGCCATATGACACTGATCCTGCTCCTCAGGTCAGGCCGTTCACTGCTAATTTCAATGTGAGGAATCTCCAGGCTAGTGAACCTGCTGGGGAAAAGCTGGTTTCCCTTCATTCCAGCATATACTGTGCTCCTATATGTGTTCAGTCAAAATTATGTGCAACAAACTCAGTGCATGAATGTCTTTAGTATTAAGAAACAGAGCAGAATATATTTTTGATCTGCTTCTTTTGGAATCATATTTCTAATCACTTCAAGCAATCTTTCTAGTGTTTCAACTGTAAGCTTCATATATGGCCCCACGTGTGCAGTGGCATTCTGCATTATTTATACCTAACATTTTGATGTATCATTTTAAATGAAAAGAATCAGTGTCACATGTGAGTTCCTTTATATAGTTGAAGCAAAGAAAAAAAAAAGAAAACAAAACCCTACATAATTTCCATACGTTCATCCTACACATACAGTTATGATCTAGGTTGCCACTATTGTTGCTTAATGTACGAATAATGGCATGCATTTGCCACCTGCAATCAGGTTTTACTGCAGGAATAAGGCAAGGTCAAAGCAATATCTGTGTTTAGACAGGATGCTAGTAGTCTCCCCATCAACAGGCTATTCTTAAATAATAGTAACAAATTAGCATTAAAAGCTGTCCACAGCAAGATGTGCTAAAATCATACTGGGTGCTCAGTGACCTGTGCAAAGAAAAGAAAATGTAATGCACTGCTTTGTAGTGCTCCCAGCCCCAGCTGCTATAGTGTCAATTATGTCACTACAGCTTTTCAGAGGTGGAACCAATATGACTAAAGAAAATAGCAAAGCAAGAAAAAGAGAAGGGGGAAAAAAAACCCCAAACAAACCTACCCCAGAAACCTCCTCTGGATGCAAGAGGTATGAGTGTTGCAAGAGGAGAATATTTTGCTCCAGCATTAAGTTTGGAGGGCTGTTCTCTTTAGCACAAGGGGAGCCAGCTTCCCTGCTGTGTTCTCTGAAGTGGCTCATTGCAGAGCAGTAATATTATATCTTAATAAGCATAACACTGTGAACTGAGGCATATTTTTAAGTCAGACACATGGGAGGGAAACATATCAGAGCCGAGCTGTGTTATTTTTAATGGAGCATGTGTTTGTCTTGTAAGTGTGTCAGAAGAAAAGGAACAAGTCTCAGATTTCTTCTCACCATGTCTAATGTAGGATGGGCACTCCAACTGCCGAAGTGACATTAGTGGTCTTCGATATTACAAATTGCATAGGGTGGTCTGGACTACACTTGCACCTCACATTCTTTTCTGCTATTTGTGTACATCAGTGCTCATTTGAAGCTATTCTTAAGATGAAACTCAAAAATCCACAAAGATTAAGATAGTTTTCTTTAGGAAAACAAGATTATAATGAGAGTCTCTGCCCTCTTCCCAGATTTAGACGAATATATGGTACAGATGATGGGGGTAGTGCTCTGCAGGAAAACATAATTCTTTTTACATTCAATTGGAAAATAGATCTTGCAGTGTGGAATTGATAGCTGCCATGTGTACCATGCTGCAGCCCAGGCCACTCGCCTCTCATTCATAACATCAAACCCAATATTAGAGTAAAAATGTTGCAGTGAAATTCCAAAGGACATTTTAAATTTCAATGAGTATCAATAATGGGTTTTTTAATAAGTCTTGGGTCAAGATGTATCGTAAAACTATTTTGCACAGTGCAAAGAAAATATATTCTTGTTCTGCCTTTGTGATATGACTGGATCTAGTCTTTCATCCAGCAGCCAGCTGAGGCTGCTTGTCTATTATAGTCTCTTCCACCATTCCTAACAAATGAACAAATAACTAGATGCCCTGTGAAACATTTTAAATAGAACTGTCTCCTGGAAAAGCTGTTACTGACAGAGACAGGTTCGATCCAGATCAGGGGAACCTGCTTTAGGATAGAGAAGATCAATACAGGTTGCTGGCTTTTTTATTTCTGATTTTATTTTTATTTTTTTTAACTAAGCAGAAGTAAGGATTATGATGAATAAAATAAAGCAAAAAACAAGCCATCTGTGAACTGAAGTGCATCCTTCTTATTAAACCTTATTGTGCTCTTAAAGCAGTAGCAGAAGCTGTCACTGTGAACTCTATCATGCAAGAGGCTTTCAAAAAAGCATTTAAAAGTATATATTAGCTAGAAACCACTTTCTCAACAAATTCTGAAAGAGCTGTAAGTAGCTTTTGAAAAGGAACCAATATATTTCATAGCAGAGTAAATTAGCTGCTATTTTTTACTTTTGAAGTGTTTGATCAAAATCCAGTGCTGAGCATGACTGTCTTAAATTAATTCTATTTAGAGTGCTTTTCTGTTGGTTACAACCTGGATCCTATAGCAGTAACTGCCCCCCTTTCCTGTTGTGTTCTTTGGCATATGCCTGAGAATTGCGTGTCTCCAACACCAGCTGGAGGCACTGAGGCCACGTTCTTATGTTTGGAAACAATGCATGAGTTTGTGTGAGCTGGACAGATCAAAACTAAGATTATTTTTATTTGTTCTATTTAAATAGTGTCATCTACTCAGATTTTGCTAAATAATGAAAATGCCAACTAGAAAGAATAGCCACTAAGACTGATCATCCCAGTGATGGAAAACTATAAAACAGAATTCGACAGGTCTTAGGAAGCAATGTTAGCTTTATAACAACAGTGTTCTTCTTAGCCTTTGGCTACGAAGTCCAGGAATTCAGCCTACTATATAATCAATCCTCTACAATCCACAAGCATTAAATTCATCATTAAAATGTTATTCTCCCCTTCCCAAACCTTCCATGTAACAAGAATCTCACTAAGATGAAAGGCATTTGTTACGGAGAGCAGCCTTAAGGAAAGCAAAAACAGCAAATCTGGAAAACATATTCCTATTTTTCTGGAAATGGGTAGTATTCATAAAACATTTAGCAAGTTCAAGGTCAACTTGTTCTCCTTCTGTGTACTGTTCATAACAGGCATTTGACAACTCGGTGACAGTCAATCTAGCAGCTGAACTGAATATGTTGGGTCATCCAGTTTAAATAAAAGATACATCTTCTTCATTGTGGAATGACCACAACAAAACCAATAACAGCAAAAGGCTTTTATGTTTCTGAAATTTCAATTAAAAATCAGTAAATACATTAACAAAAGAAAGGAAATAGATCTAGTTTTGGAAGAAGGGGGGCAACTTTAGCAGGTGTATACATAAATGGTGAGAGACCGTGGTCCTTCACTGTGGGTTTTGTGTTCTCATTCAAGTGAGACTTTGTAATCCTGAGCATTCCAGAGATTGCCCCCCTTCCCTACCCCCAGCATACCATGTCTGAAAAAATGATGGCTAATAAGATGTTCAAATTTTGCAGTTACCATTAATCTGGACTTACTTTGTCTTTTCACTCCCTATGCAAGACCACCCTGAAGATTGTTCCCTATATTGACTGTTTCTCAATGTGCTCTGTCATTCAGTAATAGGTATCCCCTAGTTGCTCTTGTCTACTGAAAAATGAGATTACACTTATTGGATTGGAATAATGATGTTTTCATCTGACTTCAAAGCTGGTGAAAATAGCAGCTCAGGGAGACACAGACACATGTGTTTTGGAAATACAAAACACTGAGTTTTGGATCTGTGCAAATTCTGAAGTTAGGTCCTTTTGTAATTCAAATACATTTTCTCATTTTAGCTACTGTCACCATGAATCCTGAAGAAGTTGTTGTCTGTCCATGCACATCCTAAACAATATGGATGTACATGTCATATACCCACCTTTTATAAAAAAGGTCCTTCTAACTACATTAAAAATAACCTTATATGGTGTATGTTGAAGACAGATGGTCCTAAAGAACCAGCTCATACCTTCCCTCCACCACTTGCAAATTGCACAGCCATTTCTAACATAGTGAAAGTACATCACATCACCAATAGCTTTCTTTGTTTCAATAAGTTATAAATTGAATAGTAACTAGCAGTTGTTTTGTGGGTGGGTTCATGGATTAACAATCAACTATAAATTGAGAGGAGTATCAAGTTCACAGTATACTTTGTTCCTTTTTGGAAACCACTACCTGGTTTTGTTTTTAAAGCTGCCGCAAGTTTTCACCAGGATTTTTACTCTAAGACCTCCATACCTTTCATCAGGTAGCACCCACTGAATGACTACTGTAGATGTCAGTGTCAAAATCTTCTGCAGATATTCAGCTGGACTCTCTACAGGGAATTAGCTGGGAGGATTTGCTGGAGGAATGGTGTTACTAACAGTTCCACCTCTCCCACTCTGTAACTTTGAAATATCACCTATAAATATTTTGAATATGCTCATTATTTAAAATTTAAGATCTCTTCTCCAACTCGTAATGTATTTTAGAATGGCTTTTTGCCAACAGTTATAATGTATGTCTGCAGTCCAGGAAAGCAGCTAACAAACACAGCGAATCTTGCTCTATATTTGGAAACATCTGCTGTTTTATTTCCATGATGCACAGTGACTTGCTACTCTAAGAGGAAGAAGAAGTCTGGCACAGGAGACGTTAGTTTCTGGTTATATATTATGATACTGAAGTTGGGATTCCTCTAATCTAATTTCTCTCAATCACCCTCTGGTGGTACTTCTCCATTGAGTAAAACATACAAAAATTGTTGCTTAATGGTCCTCTGACTGTCAAACTGTTTGCTGAGGAAATAACTCTCACCTCTAGAGAGGCAGCATTTCCGGTATCAATATCCAGCTTCCTTCATATTGTTTTGTCATTCCTGAAAGAGAGCATATGGAAAATGTAATTGTGACATGGAGGTGAAATTGAAACTGGCTTGGGAGTAGTTTTGGTTTGAGGTGTCTCTAGATTCAAGGTGAGGTGGTAAGGATGTAGAAGATTTGTTTTACCATTCATTCAATAAAGCAGTCACAAAAACCTCAGCACTATCATCAAACTTGCAAAAGCCCAGATGCGTATTCAGGAGAATACCCATTGGTGAGTCAGGAAAATATCGCAAAATTCTGTTCATGCTAGTGCAGGGGAAATAGTGCTTTTAATTATCTGTAAAATAATTGGAGAAGAAAAAAGATGCGTGAATAATCTTAGTAATGTTTTATGGGTGGGTTAAGGCAAATTATTGCTGTTGGTGCAAGGGGTAGTTTTGATTCTGATCTTCAACTGCACAAATTTTAAAGGCCTTTTCATAGGTATTTCCATGGTGATCAACTATCTATCACTGTTGGATAGACCTGGACATTGAGCTAGCTACTGCCGTGATCTTACCCATCGCCATTATGCCTATGGACTTTTGCTCCAGTGGAAAGGCAGGAGTTAAACCTTGCATAGGTTCAGAATCAGACCATGGTTTTTCTCTCAGTAATGATTATCAATGGCAAATTTAAATCAGAGTGAGAAGAGAGCATGGGGGCTTAGGAGACCTGAGACAGTACATTTACGAAGTGGTGTTAATATGGTGTTATTTGAGGTTTGGATGTTTTCTGAATGTGTCTGTCTTCAATCACACTAAGTGTGCTGACAGGAGTTTTGGAGAATGTTGATCTGTTCTTCTGAGGAGCATTCACACAAAATTGTATAATTGTATTTAAAATTCATTGGGCATTCATTATGTAGGAACTTCACAATATACATATATATTATTTCTAGAGCAATGTAATTCTCTTGGCCAGTGATTCTTCGCTTTAAGATGGCGGGGCATGAAGAGCTTCCTGTTTCTACAGAGAGAATTTTTTCTGCCCCCCCTGATTTAGACATCAGTGGAGTCTTTGTTCAGCAAAGCTTAGGAGTACATTCTGATCTGTTGGATTCAATTTGATTTGCCAAAATTCTGAATCTCTGTGCTCAAAACTACAAAAAGCAAACTATCCATCAGTTGACCTGGAAGTAATACAGTAGTCTAATATAGCACCAATATTTTGTCCTAAACGTTATGTCAAGGCTGTCTATCATTAATTCAGCTCTCATATAAAATATTCCTGTAAATAAGATACTGTACTTCAAGGACAAATGAGCTGTACAGTTATATTTTTGCAATTATATTTTCAAAGAATATCAATTTCACTGTTTACACCAGTGAAGAGCAAAAGAAACCTGAGGGTGAAAAATAAAACAATATGAAGTTTTGTGAAATATGTGGGCTTGGAATGAAGAATGATGAACATTTGGAACAGTTGGACTTTCAGCATGGAATGCTTCTTAATAATTTTATTGCCTTTTTTCCTAATGTATTAAACCAACGTTCAACAGATAAAAAGTGCCAAAAGAATCTTAATGCCAAAATACTTTCAAGTACATAGGGAATGTAAAATAAGTGCAGTGTGTAATGATGAAATGGGCTGTTCCAAAGCAATGCGCTCCAAACCCAAGAGCCTAGGGATGAAGAAAATAAAAATAATTATTACTTAAATATAATTTAGAATACACAAAAGAATCAATACCTTGAAAAAACAGAATCTATGAATTTGCCCTGAGGTGAAATGCTATGGTGATATGGAAAGCTTTTATTATGAGTTTGTAAAATCCTTGCATATCATAAAAGAATATTTCATGATCTTTTTTCTTTATAGGTGGCTTCATGCTTGCTAACATTATTATTCAGAAACCTTTTACATCTTCACCTTCTAAATAGGCTGAAGCAGCATTGTTCAGCTACCCATAAAGGAAAAGAGTGACTGAGTATATCAGTGATTTTTGAGAGGTATTTTTGGTTTTGGAGTGATAAAAGTTATGTCCCAACACTTGCAGTGTTGCCATCCCACACTTGAATAAAATATGATTTAAGCATCTAGAAGTCATGAGATTGGCTTCAAAACCATGAGTTTGAAGTGAGCACATTTGGCATGTCTGGCCTTCCAGGCCCTGTGGTTTTAGAAGCCAATTCCTATTTTTTCCCCACAATCTTGAATCAAGGCTTTTTAAATTTTTATTTTTTTTTTTTTAAATGAGCACTGGATGATTTTACACAGTCATGTGACTCTAGAAGTTGGTGCTTAAGTATGACAGATGGAATTCAGATGCTACAGTAACTAGTGGCCAGTGCATTGTTTGCTAACTCAGATTTTAAATGCCACCCTGAAGGAAAAGGTTAAAAAGACCCAAATTCTTTCTGCCAAGGCTGCTTTAGTTTCTTACAGAGATCAGCTGTATCGGAATGAAATCTTCCCCCGGGTCCTTTTTGTTCTTTTTTTCACAGCCAGATCCCCGTAACCGTCAGCTCTGGCAGTTAAGTTTCTTCTTCACATCTGTACAAGGAACAGTGAAGCTGAAACCTCCTGGAGAAGCTACCAAAGTTGTGCTCTCAGCTTGCAGAGTCATTTTGGTGGGGTTCTGCTGCTGGTCCTTCCACAGCTGGGGAAATGGAAATTGATCCTGGTTCCTGGACACCATTGCTAATAACATGACTTTTTATCAAGACTCACTTGTTTCTCTAGATTAAATTGGCTCTATTGAGAGATTACAGTCTCCAAGGGCCCTATCAAACCTTCCTGATGAGCAAGATTTATCTGGATTCAAGGGCAGCTGTCTTGCTTCCTCTCATTCAGATTACCCTGTGGTTCCTGTGTGTTGCAGCCAGTACAGAGTCATAGCATCTGAGATAGGCTTCAAGCTACATGTGGTTGCATTTCTGAAAGTGATGTATGTGCCTATGATCACAAAATATAGAGTATTTCTTCAGGGAACTGCACACTGTAATACTTGAGTTTACTCTAATCAGGCAATACAATCTTATGGTTAGAATAGGTCTATGACATCTATTGGACTACCAACTTTGATTTGCTAGTTAGTAAAGCCCTGTAAAAAACCTATAATGATGTGATGCTGGTGGTAACTATGAAAGCTATGTTAATTATATTAACCCAGTTGCCTCACGAGCCACAGAGTGAATAATCTCAGCACAGGATTGTGCCTCCAAAAGGAAATAATCAGTGTATCAATGAAAATATGTGGGCCAAATGTACCATTGTGTCTCATCCCCCCCCCCCCCCCCCCCTTCTTATTCCAAATAAGAACAGTATATTTTCTGGTTTACAGTATTGCTCGTTTTCTTCTCATGATCCATCACTTTACTCTTACCCTTTCCTACTCTTTCAGGGTGGCAGACAATATAACTTTGTAAGATATATTGGTGTGGGTATGATGCTGAGATGGGATTTTGTTTCTTCATTCTTTTGGTAAGGGAAGCTGAACGGACTCATATAGATGGATGGGTGAAGTGAAGTAGAATATTACTGAATAATCTTCAACCTTGAATAAGGAAAATGAGATACAGGATGCCTAATGTTTCATTGACATCCATGAAAATAGACATGAAAAAATCTAAACCCCTCTCTTGAGGAAGAAAATTAAGGGGACCACATGCTTAACCCATGGGTCCAGTGACAAGGATGGCCTTGGCAGGCAGTGGAACAGCATGGACCAGTGGAACAGATTCATGCACCTCTCCTTGTGTGACCCTGGGGAAGAGGTTGTGTCTAGTGCATGAAGGAGAAGCAAAGCGTGTTTGGTGACTTCTCAATGCGATGCCTTCCTCTTATTTCTGTGCAGAAGCTAATACTGACTTAAAAGAAAAATAAAGTTTTGTGTAAAATGGGTAAAATACAACTGCATGTTTTTTAATTTCTGTAGTGATTTCATGATTATGTTTATAAAAGAAAGGATGCATTTTTATTTTCTTAACAGGAAATACATGTTATACATTAAATGTCACACAAGAGAGATGAATTATGCAGTAAACTCTGTGTGCTGATCAGCACAAAGCCCAAGGCACATTCAGCAGAGTTCCTATGAAGATCTGTAATGAGTTTCAAGTACATAATTTCCTGATGGAGGGTAAGAAAACATCCATCAATGCTAATTTTCCCACAGTTTTCAGCTTTTTATGAATACTTCACAGCTTACAAAAAAAGATGAATTTCTGAAGTGCAACTTGAGGAAACTTTTAGTAATTAGAGAGTATTCCTAGCTGAAACTAATGAGATCTGAACCTTAAACATGGGGATGGTTCAAAGCCAACAGCCCCAGCCTCTAATTTCTTCCAAAAAGTTAAAGTAATTCCCCAAATCTGAACACAGATATCTTGTTGAACTCTAAACTTGAGTTGTCATTGTGCCTTCAGAAAGGCAGAATTTAAGCGTTAGGCTCATTTGTGATTTGGTAGTATTTTTACACACCATTGGAGACTAAATGGTCTAAAAATGCAAACTCAAATGATATTGGGGCTTCTGAATACCAAACTTGAGCTCTCTGTGAAAGCATGCTGACTTTGCAGTGGAGCATATGATCATATGCGGTGGTTTATTCTTCTCTAAAGCTTCTGTCAAGCTGTTGCAACAAAGACACCTTGACGTTTTAGGATTGAGAAAGTGGATTTTAGATTCTGGCAGGGAGCCAGCGGCAACTTTACAAGTTAGGCAGTTTTCCATTTTATATTGCGATCTATTTGATCAAATTCAGGCTTCAAAGAATATTTTTGCTAGTGTGTGTTGCTTATTTAGTGAGGAAACACTATATTGCATGTTTATATAATATTTCTATATGTTTTTTGATATAATTTATATTTATGCATTTATATAATTTACATTTACGCATTTATATAATTTACATTTACTTTCATACATTAATATATATTAAATGTGTGGTGTAAATAGAAACATAAATATATTAAAAATAAAAATTAGACCTGCTATAAAAGGGTAATTGACTCCTTAAAATTCTAGTGATTTTGGAGAATTTAGAGGCAGTCAAGCCAAGAGTTGTGAAGAGCCTTCAAAGAGAAATGTTAAATCAGTGTGTGTGGAAGGTAAAACTCCCATCCTGGAAGAATCAGGGTGTTATTTACTATTTAACAATATCTGTCTCTTGCTTATGTCCCTCAGTTGCCCCTTTACTCTGCTCTCGTGAGACCTCACTTGGAGTATTGTGTGCAGTTCTGGTGTCCTCAACATAAAAAGGACATGGAACTGTTAGAACAAGTGCAGAGGAGGGCCACGAGGATGATCAGGGGACTGGAGCACCTCTCGTATGAAGGTAGGCTGAGAAAATTGGGGCTGTTCAGCCTGCAAAAGAGAAGGCTGCGTGGAGACCTCATAGCAGCCTTCCAATACCTGAAGGGGGCCTATAGGGATGCTGGGGAGGGACTCTTCATTAGGGACTGCGGTGAGAGGACAAGGGGTAATGGGTTTAAACTTAAACAGGGGAGGTTTAGATTGGATCTGAGGAAGAAATTCTTTACTGTGAGGGTGGTGGGGCCCTGGAATGGGTTGCCCAGGGAGGCTGTGGATGCTTCATCCCTGGCGGCGTTCAAGGTGGGGTTGGACATAGCCTTGGATGGCATGGTTTAGTGGGAGGTGTCCCTGCCCATGGCAGGGGGGTTGGAACTCGATGATCTTGAGGTCCTTTCCAACCCTTACTATTCTATGATTCTATGATTCTATGAAATGAATGCTGTCCCGGAAGAGATTGCTATTCTTATTCAGTTACTATTTAAGATACTTTTTTAAAGGTAGAATTTAAAATTAATGTTCAGGTTTCTTAATACAGATTTATTTCCAGCACCTCTCACTTGAACCAGAAGGCTTTTTTTTTTTTATATCCATAGATTATATTTTATTTGATGAATTACAGAATTAAAACCTATGACCTACTAAATGGTCTGCAAGCTGGAGATTCAACAGCAACAAAACCAAGTAACTTCATATACGCAAATATATGTGAATAAATAAAAAATTATAGAATCTAAAGACACTTGAATTCTGCAAGACAATCCTCACTCTCCAATTATGGGTCAGTTCCAAAGCAGAGCTAGTTTCTATCATGTCAGTGTTTTTGTTAGTATTGACAGACATTCAGTGAACAGTGCTTTGTTCACAGAGGTGTTGTAAGACTGTGCCTTGTATAAGTCCAGGCATGAAGAGCAACACTGTAGAGACACCATGTATCATTCTCTTTTAAACTTTTCAGCTATTCAGACACAGACTCAGTTCCATGGGACTGGGTAACCCGTTTAGCAAAAGTAAATAATCAACTCCCTATTACTTTGGATTTCTACAAAGGGATTATAGCCTGAATTTTTTTCATTCCATCTACCCGGTGTTCAATTTGGATATGCAGAGAAAGTAGGATAGGATCTCTCATGCTTTGCTATTGGTAAGAAAGGCTAATTTATTCTTGATTAAGGTAGGCAAAAATAAGTTGTTGAACTCTGGTGATAAGACAAATAGTATTTTGTGATACAATAAGGAATTGGACTATAACACCAAATATTATTCGCTTATCTTTGATGAAAGCAAAATTTCTGTAGCCTGATACTACAGACATTTCCCTGTTCAATATTTGGTATGTCAAGTGCTCATACTGGATCTTAAAATGTGCTCAAAAGCTCAAGAGTATATCAGTATTTGCAGCATAAAACTGTTTTCTCTTTGATCGTTCAAGCTTTCCATCACTCTAGGTGGTCCTAACTAATAAGGCACTGTGATAGTCTTTGCTACTTGATTCCAGTAGCCATGCAACAGACCACATGCAATTAGTGCTTGCCATTATTTTGTTTTAGTCAAATACCAGCACTTATCTACAAATTTATGATCCTGGTAGTGAATCAGTTCCTTTTAATTACATATTTATACGTCATGTCACTATGTATATGGGAACCAAAATTTCTCTTTTAAGAATTTAAACACTCTGTCTTTTTCTTTAGGATCTTTTCCCCTTCGAGGCAAAAATCTGTGCAAATATTTAAATATATTTAATAGTGAGCTGGAGTGCTGCTGTGACGTTCCATACAGATGTGGACTATGAAAACCAGAAATCTTCCATCTTCTCCATGTTTCTATATGAAGTTGTATAAGCATCTGGCTTATGAGTTTGACATGCCTTTGCAATGCCCATACAGTCAGCACTAAATTGCATATCCCTGCTTCAGCAGCCCTTGTCTGCGTTGTTATGGATGTTGGGCACTAACAGCCCTACTCGCTTTATTGTATATTACTGAGAAAGCTGGAAAACATATATGCAGAAAAGGAATTGGCATCCTCAAAATTAAATACCTACTTCAGGTAATTTTTCCTAGGCAGCTATTCTTTGTAATGATCTTTGAATCTTTGAACAAAGACGATTGCACAGATGACACCAGTTAAAGTGCCTTGTCCTAATTAAGAGGAAGTTGTGGCCATAGCATAACAGTCACATTGAGCAGATATCCAGGTGTAGAATAGAGTGATATGTATATTTTATTTCAACATTAGGGTCTAATGATAAATGAAGAAGGGCTAATGAAAAAATTTGTATGATGACAGTTGCTTCAGAAAGGAGCTTCAGACAACTTCAACCAGGGAGACCCTTCACAAATGTCCTGTATTTGAAAAAAATCTGCTGAATTTGGGATTATTGAGTATGAAGTTGCAAGGGGAAACTGAGGAATGACTTACAGGTACAAACCTGATCTCTATAAAAACCTTAGGCCCTCTCTTATTTTGGTTATAGCTTGATTTGATTTGCTGTTTCATAATCTTGAAAGTGTATGCTTGTGATGGGATCATGGTAAGGTATGTAAATTCAAGAAAGCCTTTTTGATGCATAAGTAATTCCTGTCTCAGAGGTTTCTGATAGTAACCCTCTGTCCCCAAATCTTATGTAGGCAGCAATTTGTGTCATGGTCTCCCCAGTACATACGTAATTTGTGACTTAGAGGCACAGGATAGTCATTGGTTCCTGCTGTAGTGGCTATTTTAACCTTGCTCCCAGACCAGTTATTTGACTGGGATACTTGATTAGGCTGGATTATTTGACAGTAAGGCTTTCTGGTGCTCTGAATGCCTCATGTGCAGACTCGGTCATCTGAAGTACTGAGCACAAATTTTCAGCACTACTCAGCTGAAGAAAAAAAAGAACTAAAATTTAACTTTTATCATTTCATTGCCATACAGTCCCTTAATTCCACATGCTCCTTAGATTTAGGGTTAAACCCCCTGGTAGTTAAATGCTAGTGGAACATACAAATTTGAGGTTTTGATTTCTTCCATTTTAGCATACAGGTGTAGATTTGAAATAATTTTGAAAGAAATTATTTAATTAAACTCAAAAGAGGGGAGATGTCTGCCCCAAGAGAGGAATGACACAATGGATTTGCTCTCAACTGCCTGGGATCATTCAAAACCAATGAATTGAAAATCAGATAGTCAGTGAGGGCTATAATTTACACTACAGAGGTGGTAAAGCCTTTTGTGTTCCTATTTACAGAGAAAGCATTAAACTACAGTGATTTTGGATTTTTTCTTCCCGCCAGGGAGAAATGTGAAACTCAATTTTAACCCCAATTGGCAAGGTGCTAATTTGTCTGACAAGTTGTTGGAATCTCAGCATGTTTGAGATATCCTTGATGTATCAACACCTTCATGCTGAATGAAGGATGCCTTTAATGTGTAAATGTTTAGTACATATCCTATATCTCATTAGCCAAGAACAATACAAACCACACACCGGCAAGAAGGGTCAGAAGCAAGCTCCAGTCAGGGAAAAATCTCTTATGCTCTAATTAAATGAGCAAACATTTGCAATACATCTCATTTGCAAATAGTTTATAAAAAATTGCACTTGAAAGTTGTAGCCTAACTTATGTCCTAAAGGCCCCATGAATCTAATATCAAATGGGCACCCTGAACTGGAGTGCCATGTTGTAGTGCTGATACCCTATTAGTGTATGCAGTATCACAAGATATTAAGAATAGTGGAAGAAAAGCAGTTGTTAAAAATCCCACAATTCCAAACTCTTTATGTTGTTAGTGTAAACCTTGATAAGTTATAAAAAATATAGCTCTCTGACTTGGATGTTAAAATGAAAACATTTCTAGGGCAAATTAAACCATTTTCTAGGGAAATGTCATCTCTGTTTGAATGAAAGGTAGAAGAATCTCAGCTTTATTTCATGTTATAAGTATACCAACACCAAAAGAAAGCCAAGCCAGTGAAAACCAGGTTCTTTGTTCTAGCTGTTCCCATTGCCCTTCCCATCCCACTGCCCTTCAGCAGTCAAATAGGAGTGGGAAGCTGCTAACCAACCCCCAGACCTCACTTGGGCACTCCTATCTGCTCTCACTATTCTCCCTTCCTGGCAAAGCCTGAACAGGGCTGATGGGCTTATTACTAGCTCCCTTTCCCATTTCACTCTGGCTCTGGTCTAGGTGATACCTCTTGCTCTGTCTAGGCTGAAGCACAAAGTAGGCATAGGCTCATGGGGAGAACCATGGAACTTCTGCTCCATTTGGAACCCCTTTAGGGGGACACCTGTCTCATCCAGCCCTTGCTGTGATCCTCACCAGCATGCCCTTCTCTGCAAGGCCATGTGGGCCACTGGTGTGCTGCAAACCTCTGGCTGGCTGCATTTCAGTGCTGCATAGAAGAGATTAGAGGGCCTCTTTTTATTACTTTTTATCTACATTGCACAAAATCAGCTGAATGTAATTTGTCAGTTCAGTTGCAGTTGCGCCCTCAATCTGTGCATGGGTTTATTCCTTCTTTCTGCTTTTCTTTTCCAGAGGTTGATCCCTTTGAACTGCTGAAACCTGATGGCTGGCAATCAGTAGTCTGTAAAACAGTAAGATCAGCAGTGCGAAGATTCAGATTTCCTGCTTATAAATGCTGATTGCTGGGCCACTGAGGTGAGTCTGACTTAAACTGACTGCTTGATAGAGGAACAGGGTGGGAGGAAAGAGATTAAAAATACCTGGAGACAATGTTGACCTGTTAGTACAGTATTGATCCACTTCATATAGATAGCTGAGGGAAATATGGATGCGTAAACTTACAATAGATGTGACTGACAAATATCATTTTCTTCTTAAATACTAAATCACTGATAGACCCTGTGACTGGAATTCTAAGTCCCATATATGCTATATTGCAACCTTGCAATATGATCAGGATCACTTGCCTGGTCATAAGATCAGTTTTTCCAATGAAGGTGAAACAGGAGTCTAGGTTTTGGTTTGGTTCTGTGTTTTTAATTTATTTTCTTTGGGTGTGTTTTGGGGTGTGTGTGTCTTTTTTGAATACCAGTAAGATTATATTTAGCTGTTCTGGGCAAATAGAAATATGCAAGTCTTGAATACAAGTGCTATAGGGTGACATGCTTTGATATGAATGTAAGTTTAGAAACAGTTCCGAAGAGGACATAAGATGAATTTACTAATATGTGAGTAGGGCTGGGATAATGTTACCGCATTGATGGAGTAGCAGCAAGAGCATGGGGTCAGTGGGTGAGTGGCAGACCTGTGTGGGGATGGTTATATGGCACTGCCTCAGCCTGTTGGTTAGAAGGCAGGGTGAGCTAGTAATAGACAAGAACTTGTTTTAAGCACTTTGCTCTTATGAAAAAGAGAGCAAGTTCTTTTTGATTAAAAGATTGAAGATTCTTTTGTAGTTTGAGGCTATCATCTCACAAACAGTTTGTCCAATGAATTATTGCTAAAGTGATTACGGGAGTGTTGTGGTAAGTATTCCACGCTCACAGATTAAACCCTAAGTGAACTGACCACAGCAGCTGGGTGACCTGTTTCTGTTTCTGTCTCTGTCGTGCACAGGCTAGTTAGCTGTGTAAATACTCATGATCATGAAGTTGTAGGCTTTACGTAAGTTCACCACCTCAAATTCATGTTCCTACCACTAAGACAGTTTATTAAGTACTGTTAAATATTTCCCTTATATTTCTGTTTGGACCTCAAATAAAAAAAAACTACAAGAATTATTTAGGTCTAATAATGTTCAATTTGTTTCTGAAAATTAAATTAGCTGGCATCAATTTGAAGAAAATGAGGTTTTCCTCATCGAGATGGGACTGAAACAGATAATTGGAAGAAGCAAAATAAGCAAAGGAAGGAAAAGCCAGGCAGATAGAGCAGGTATGTGAACATTCTTTTCATGGACACTTTGACTTTCTTGCTATGTTCATTTACTTGATACAGCTTCATGACATACAGTTTCGTGTCACAGTAGCAATAACCTTAACAGGAACAAAATTCTGTCTGTAACCTAATACAACAGAGACAAGTATTTATATATTTAACTTCAATTTGTGTGCTTGTGCTGAAGTCAGTGAGAGTTACAGGAACTTACATATACTTACAGATCTTGTGATTGCTCTATTCAAGCACAGGTTTTCAAATCCACAGATAGAATTCTGGTTTTGTTCGGGTAATGATCATGGAGCATTTGTCTCTTCCTAATTGATAGAAGTAAATACTAATTTCCTATTTGAATCCAACCCTCAAATACCTAGACTTTTATTGCTGCAAATGCAGAAAATGCTGCTGATGAGAGCTGGATAAGCTTTCTGGCTGCTCTGAGGAAACCTCTCAGAGCTGTTTCCTCTGCCAGGTTCCTGGCAATCTCTTTGGGTACATTGGGATGTCTGCATGGTACTGGGCCCACTGTACTGCTGGGACTTGGAGCAACACAGCAGAAGCTATAGGTTTGTCTCTGGGTATATTTACTTGGCTCCTTGCTCTTCCCAGCTAGCAGACACTGGAATACAAAACTCTTCTTCCTCTCTAGACTCCTTCCTTTCATGTCATATAGGGCCATGCATATATTTAACATACAAAATCACAGTCTGTCAGCTTTGATACTGCTATTCTCTTTTCCTAGATTAAAAAAACTTATTAATGGTTAACTAAAGCTTCAGCTGATTTAGAGCACTGCAATTCATTGACTCAGCAACAGTGCCAAGAATACGGCCACTTCTTCTTTCTCCACAAAAGTTTGTAGGGCCCTGAAGGTCATTTTCAAGGCTTGTGCCCATCTAAGGCATTTGAAAGTCAAGCCCAAGTAGTCTGTGGAACTGCTTCATACTCTGAAGTCAAGTTATTCCAAAACTGGTATTGCCTGATAAGGAAACAATATGCTGGATGCAGAGGTAACAGATTTCTGACTGAGTAGCCTATTTCTCTACGGTTTGGCCATGGGAGTAAGCATGGTGACCTTTGCACTCCTGGATAGTGGGTCCCAGACACAACCTTTTTACTAAAGAAATCATAATCAACCAAAAAAGAGCCCCAACTTTCCTTTCAAGATAAAATAAGGCATCCCAGCAACTCATGCAGAGCCAAACAAATGTTGAACAGATACTTTTGAATTGAATTCTGTTCAAACTTGAAACTTCATGTGTGTTGACAGTACTCAAAGTAAGGGCTTTTGTTTCATTTTTTTCTAAGGGAAAACCTGAACAGAGCTTAGAAGGTAAACCAGACCTTGACAGGTGGGCACTGGTGCAAGTTTTATACTAGGTGTTAGTGCTTCTTTAGGCACCTAAATGAAAGACAGCTAAAGGCTTCTACCACCCAGAGCTCTTCATGATGCTTATGGACAGATTTTGAAATCTCTAAAATGTTGCCAATGGGTTTTCAAACCCAAATGGGATCTGGGCAACACAGCCTGAGAGTTGTGTACAGCTCCTCTTCTGTGCTGGTGCCCCCCAGCACAGAGGAACTGCTCTGGTTTCTCAGGGACAGCATTTGGATGCTAAATTCATTTCCCACAAGGGCTTTTCCCTCTTTTCCAGTCTACTTCAGAAATGACAGGCAGAACCAAAATCCCATTCGATTAAAAGAAAGTGAAAAAGGGAGATGGAACTCTTAGCAAACAAACCAAAACAGTTTGAAATTTTTACTTCAAAAGCACTGCAGTATTTTACCAGCAGATTTTTGCAAGGACTGAATTCATTAGCACTGCCTTATTCATGCTGCTACCATTAGGAGTTCTACTGTTCAAAAACATTTTAAAGAGCCAATTGTTTTACTGCTTTGAACTATCTCTACCCAGGAGTGAATCTTTGCATTCATTTTCAAAACAGTCAGTCTTCCATGTGGAAGCTATGCAAGTTTATGTAAGTCCCTCAGTCTTCAAAGACAAATAAAAAGTAACAGGCTTCCTTATTCTAGACCACTTTACTTTTCACCATCTCCTTCCACATTTCCTTTTCTTATTTGTTATCCAGTAGCAGGTACTACAGTCATGTGCTGGGGTAACACATGTAAGCGTGCACTTGCGCACACTCGTGTCAAGGCTCAAAAAAATGAAGATTAGAACCTCTCAAATAGTTTCTTGCTTCTTCTTATCTTCCTTCCTTTTCCTTTTCCCTTTCCTTTATATGTTCTCTGCTAGCATTTTGTAATGCTATTAGTTACCATGATATTGTGAATCCATGGTTAATTGTGATCCTAAACTGTTTCCATTTCCAGCGCGTCTTGACACGGAGCTGTGGTGAGGTTTTCTTGTGGTGACAGAGACAAAGGCAGAAGCCTGTGACTTTTGTTAAGTTGCTCTTAAGTGATTCTGACCCATTTAGATCCAACATTAGGTTGTTGCTGTTATAGTCTATTCTGTCCATGGCAACTGAGATCTAATTGAGAACATGAAAAATGTGCTGGATGTGGGAGATTGTTCTGAAACTGGCAATCCCAGCAGCGCAGACTGCTGCAGAAATGCAACTTGAGATGAGCTTAGCCACCTCAGTGTCTCTGAGAGGCACTGAAGTCAGCTGCTTAGTTTAGTAGTGTGAATGGACAGGAAGTCAGAAACACGAATGCGATGTCGGCAGTGAAGTTACCATCGCTTCCTTGATAAAACATTGCGTACACTGACAAGCTGACAAACACATCCATCTCATTAGGACAATCCTGCCCTATGCATTTCTGTAGCTGTCAGATATGCTATTTTATAGTTGTGGTCCTTATGCTGAAGCAAGCTGCAAAATTATTGAAGTAGTAGTTTCTCAGGATTAAAATAAAGCATAGAGATAAAATGAATGTGGAATCCCTAAATGTGGATGGAGATGTCAGCACAGCCAATACAGCGGATTTTGCAGGCTCCTGCTTCTAGATGTGGTGATAAGAAAAATACCTTTTGGTAAGTAGCCATACACATGGATGGCAAAGGCTCAAGTCAAAAGATTTTGTGATTTTTTTCAGGAGGATTGTGCAATAGCAGGTAATGTTTTCAAGTGAAGATAATAAATAGCAAGTTCTGAGGGAAGGGTTTTCCTTTGCGGGTAGACCAAAGGAACCAAGGAGCAGGATATGTTACTGTTCATTGCCTCTGAAACTCGAGCAATGGGACTTCATAGCAGCGGGGGAAAGGGGGAGGTTTGATAGAAACGAGCTACAACTCCTCCTGGCTCCGGCCCCGGCACGGGCGCTGCTGGCTCGAGGGGGCCCGGGGGGGTGCTGCCATGACAGCGCCGCGCCGCCACCTAGCGGCAGCCGACGGTCAGCGGCGGGGAGCGGCGGCGCCGGGCCGGGTCGAACTGCCGGGCTCGGAGGTCCGCACCTGGGCTGTGTGTTTGCTCCTGAACAGATGAGGAAGGGCAGTTGTGAATACAGCATCTGTGATGCGTGTAAGTGATGCCGGGTGGCTTTTAAGAGTGACTTTTTAACTGAAAAGTCCATTGCTCTATGTCACCTGTTTTCTATTCAATCAGCTGGTATTGCCTTTATCTTTGATGTTAAAACTCCATTTGCTTTCCACCAAGTCCTCTGCCTGGGGTATCTTGATTAACTGCATAATTTGAGGAACAGTACTGGGCCCTAAGGTAAAGAAACAAGCTAACAAAACACCCTAAACTGTTGCTCATTTTCATTTTGACTGCATTTCCTGCAGTCACAATGTTTATGTTATTAAGGCTGTGATACTGACACATAGACAAAATTTAAAGCATTATCTTTTAATGTCTTATCACTCACTTGTCTTGTATCATCCTGATAAAGATACTGGCAGAGGGAGGGAGTATGCATTTCTAAGGGCAAGCTCCCTAACTTCTAGATTATAGTCTCCTGAAATATATAGAGCTGATCTATAGAAAAACAAGTAAAATAACAAGTAAACTACACTGTGTCTCAGTTGTTAAACTGCTGCTGTCAGTCAATGTAATTCCCGCTAGCTAACAACAAATTTTTTTGACATGCAATCTTGTACACACTTCAATAACAGTTACCTAACAGGGATTTTCACCCATGAAAACATTTCTTTTTGTCTGCTCACTTAGTATCATGAAAATTTTGATGTGATACGAGTCCTGTTGTAAAGGGCACCCTGTCAATGACAGCAGTCACCAGAGCCACTCTGTAAATTGCACTGTAAATAGCAGTCATGTACAATACATCTGTTATATTTCATAATAAACCCTATCTTATCGCCAGGGACAGATGCTTCAGTTTCTTACAAAAAATACTGTCAGACCAGATCTGCAGTGCTTGTAATTGGAAATTTAGGGTCTCCCAGTTGCCTTTGCCTAGTTGAGCTGCAGTCAGCCTCCAGCCTGAGCAGAGGAGGTGAAGGTTTACTTTGGGTAATTACAGAGCTAAAGGGTGCCCAGCTTGCACTTATTCCCACAGATATTAAGAGCACCCAGCACAAGCAGGGTCTGATGCGGTGATTACAAGATAATTCCTCTGTTCCCAGCTTCTGAGTGCAGCGGAGACTGCAGCAGCCTCTGCAGCCACTCCAGCTGTGTTAGTGAAGCAGCTGGACTAAGCACAGGAGTCTGCTGATCCAGGCTCTCCACCATGCTCTTGCTTTGAAAAGTCATGCAGGGATGTGGTTTTGCTTCCAAGTGGAAGAGATCTGTAAATGATTTGATGGTTCAGAGTTCAGGGGTGGTTTGGAAAAACACCCGTCGGGCTGCAATACCCATGGGGGAGCTGTCTGGTTAGCTGGGGTGTCTCTGGGTATTTCTGGCATTTCACCTCCTGACTGAAGTCAGGAAAACTCAAAGAAAGAAAAAAATATGGAAAAAATGCATCCAGACACTTCCAAACTTGGAAACCGGCTTTCTAATGTTTAGTCAAAGGCAGGAGTCAGTTCTTGTGTTACCCACCCACCCCTCTTTGGACTAGAAAATAGTCAAAGCAGTTTCCTTAAAAATATCAGATAAGCAGCATAAATAGCTGCCCAAGAATCAGAGATATGACTAATTCTTATTCATTAGACATGTAATATAAATAACTACTTGTTTCACTACTCATTAATCGCAGCAAGAATGCCTCCAGCCCTGTCACAGGCATCCAGGTCTGCTTCCACACTGTCTCCTTTGAAGAAATCCGTGTCGTCATTCTGCAGACTTGTACTTCCAATGAAAGGAAATGGGAAAGGCTGTATGCCATGGGCATCTTCCTCTACCTTGGCAGCTCTGGTTCCTGGGGATTTAAGAAGAGAAGATGTGCTCCAGGGGGTAAGATACAGCCACTAATCTTGTTACTGGCATAACATCTTGTGTCTGAGGTACAATTCCCAGATGGCTTTCTTAAGGCATCTTATTGCAAATACTTCTGGCGAGTTTTGTAATTCATCTCAGCCATATATGTAAACACTACTTAATGGATGCCCTTAATGCTGTCTTCTTGCTTCCAGGATTTTTACTGGGTCACTGCATCGGTGTTGGAGCTTTCCCTGGGGCTGTGCACACGTTGCCACACAGCCGAGGGCAGAGGAAACTGTGCCATTTCAGCTCAACTTGATTGCAGGTTTTTGGCTGAAACATGCTTTTTTATTTATTTTTGTTTTAAAGAAAACCCTGAGTCACAAAAACTTAACTTGTAAATGGGTTGATTTTGAGGAAAAAGCTTCCCAAACAGGGAATATATAGGGAAAGATACATATAGGAAAAAAAAAATTGAATTCTTCAGTGATTAGGACAATTGCATGGGGGAACCCTGTAATCCGCAAAGCACAGTGAGTTGTGGCATAGTAGTCAGTGAGCCCGGGAGGGAATCAAGCAGGGCAAGGGCTAGTATCCCTGGTCTCAGTGTATCCTACTAGTGCCAATCTGTGTTGTAGAGTTAGTTTGAAATTCAGTAAGTCAAGGAGAAAATACCCATCACCAAGCAGGTACAGCGTCTGGTGAGACACGGACCTGTCACACTTAGACCCTTGATTCAAGGTGGTCAGGGAAAGACTTGTGCACAGGAGGCAAACTCAAATACCCCAACTCTTTTTTTGTGTGATGCTGATTTCCTTGTTTGTACTTACTTCAGTGTAATGGAGATGAATAGAATAAAAAATTGGGCCATCTATTTATACTCTTTTTTCCTCTTGCATCTCTTCTGCTTGTAAATGCTCCATGATTGCACTGCACTAATTTTGTTTAACTTCAAAAGTAGGGCCAGTGGGAACTGTGGATGCCCCAAAGTAATTGTATTAACAGAAAGTGGTGATGTGAGGTCAAGGGGAAGTGCAGGACCAGAGTGCTCAAAATACCATCAGCTACGTCAGGAAAACAGATGTGCTATTACTCCTTTCTGCATATGGGAAATAGTTTCAAGATCACAGTCTACTCTGACTAGCTTGAGAAAAGCTTTTATTCCATACTACTTTCTACTTTTGAGAAGGGATTCTAGCTTTTTTTCCACACATTCTCCCCCTCCCCCCTCCCTCTGTTTTTTGGTCACTGTGAAAAACTTTCAGAAATTCATCTACAGAAATTCTTCCTCGTTAAAAAAAAAAAAATAATAAAATGAAAAAAAAAAACCCAACCAACCAAACAAAAACAAAACAAACCAAACAAAACCCAACAAAACCTAAACCCTCCACTGTGTTCACTGTCAACTCTTCAGGTCATGTTGAAAGATGACAACTTTCCTTTAGCCTCAGGAGCACCAGGGGTAGGGATGTCTCCGGGGCTCCTACTTCAGTAGTCCATCTGCTGGGCTCTGTGGGTGGCTCAGTGAGCACCATGGGGGAAGCTAAGACCGGTCTTTAGCAATAATTTTAAGTTACGCTATCATAGGCTTGTGCCAGAGCTTAGTGCTATGTTAATGAACATGGTAGAGGATGTATACACACCTAAACTTGATTTACTAGGAAATCAAAAGGTAATGCACATTTATAGCCGATAATCAGAAATGCAATCGATTTATCTGTTGACAGGGAAGCACTACACAAAACTAGAGCTTCACAACGATCCTGCAGGTCAACCTCTCCTGCCTCACCTAGCTCCAGGCACTCTTTTGATTCTAAAGTTACACCCCGACTAACTTACCGCGATCTTAGTGAGATGATGCACGTTGCCCAGCAGCCATGCTTCTGCGTTGACTTGAAACAGCGGGGCCAACTGCTGCTGTGCTGGGCTTTGTTCCACAGAGGTAGGCTCACTATTTAAACCATATGTTGAATTATAACCTTGTAAGTAGGAGGAAAACTAAAGCATATTTCACTGGGTTCTACAAAAGCACTGAATGGATGTCATTTTTATCAAGGTTTTATGTGCACTATCCAAACACCAAACCATTGTGCTGTACAATGAGATTTAAGGTGAGCTGTTGTATTACATGTCTAGAGGTGACTACATCAGTAGTAGTTCAGTTTGTAGCCCTTGTCTCAGGATTCAAGGCTGATGCTTAGAGATGAGTTTTTGGGTGGTGAAGAAGGATTGCTAAGATTAGAGCTGGACATTTGATTTTCAGAGTTATGATGGGCTATTTCCGAGGGGGTTTTAAAGCTGCTCAGGATGAGCTCTTGATATTCAGGTAGTTGAAACACAAAGTGCTCCTATGTTTTTCTGATACATCCAAAGGTAATGTGAGTTTTGCAGGCTGATCTTGCTGTTGGGATTAGGGCTGACATTCTCCAAAACTGACTGAAACTGTACCTGTCTTCTGTTAATTAGGTGGGGTTAATGACTAGAAACCTGAGCTAAGCAGAATGTTAAATGTGGTGGGTTAGTGCTGGGCTGGAGTGCGAAGGACATCTGTGCTTGGCTTCAGCTGTGATGTTGTACCTGGCCTTGATTACATAACTGAAGCTCTTTGGGACACAGCTTTCTTGTGGAAGATTGGAATAAGTAAGTGGTATTTTTCCTACCACAGAGCAAAGGGTTAGTAGCATAAATGGATTGTATAAGTGAAAATGTACTAAATTGCTCAGCAAGCTCCACTAGCTAATTAATTGTTTTTTGGATCTGAGTTTATCCAGCACCATCTAACTAAATTCCACAGTAATGCTTGCAGTGAATCCATTCCATGGTCCTTTAACTTTTCAAGTCTGTGGAAAGGAACTTTCTTCTAATATATGTGCCAAGCTTGGCAGTACTTTCACCAGAAAAGGAATTGAATGGTCAGGATTTCTGCCAATTTGGGCTGAAATATATGTGGAAGAGATGGTGAGATTTTTGCTGTCTTCAGAAATGCAGTTTAGCCTAAGTTTGTACTTGAACCTGATTTTAATTTGCATCTTAGCTTCACATACTGCATTTTTGACTTTTCCTAATAAAAAAATACAGGTAAAGTAACCAAGAAAAAGCTTAGTTTGCAGCAAAAAAGTGCCCTAATGCTAAAGAAGTGCGGGTTAGTGGCAGGCTAGCTCATGGTATTCATTCTTGCTTAGATACAGTGAAGGCAGATTAAAGATAAATTACTGTGAGCAAATGTCTTGTTTTCTCTATGACTCCACCTCTTTCTGGCATCCTTCCCTGTCCCCACCCCTTGCACTTGTCTGCATGTCTTAATGGCAGTATTCATGCAGCTGGTAATTTATGTGTCTAAGAGAGAAGATTTACACAGAGCCCTCCCTTCAGTTATTCAGAAAATTCGAGATAGATACAGTATGTATGTGATTTGTTAGATCCCAAACTCCAACCTAAAAATCACAGATTTCTTACGGGCTAAGCTCCAGTGAGAAAAATTTCAAGAGAAATGATTTCAATTGGAAGTTAATTCTTAGGTTGTCTCTTTGCACCTGGTTACAAAAGTTTGCCTTCAAAAATAAATACAATGCCTATTGTAACACAAGCACACAGTCATTCAGCTTTGACTGAGGCAGTTTGATGTTCTGTTCTGAAGGCAGACAAAGCTGATCTAGTTACTGAAACCTACTTGATTCAGTTGGTGTCTCATGTCATAAACATGAATTGTTAATTTCATATTACTCATAACAGGCGCACTGTGAATGTTTTCGGAGTTTATAAGATATCAGTTACAAATGTGATTATACCAGCCATTCCTCTGGACTGACACCACTTTCAAATTAGAAGCTGACAGGCCTCACCTGCTCCTGAGTTCACTGATAGGTCACCTTCTTGTCATTTTGGCTTCCCCCCATCAAAATGACATCTGTGTTCATGAAGGGACAGCGAGGGACTTGAAGTTGTTAGAATTGTTGAAGAATAAGGTGTCATCTACTACAGTAATGTAGTGTTCAACTTTGGCCTTTCAGATGGCTTGATGCTTGTAACACCTGACAATGTTTCCAGATATAAGAATAGCTGGATTGAAGGGTCAGCAGTTGTTCCCTCCTCTACTCATGGATGCTAAGCATTCAGTTCAGCCCTAGCCACAGGGTGTAGACAATCCTAGAGACTTGAGCAAAGAGCTTGCCAAATGCCTTTACTTTTTTACATATAGGAACAGGACATTAGGATAAATAAACATTCTTTTCAGAGGCTCTTGTTGTACATCCATACTTCTAAGCAAACAATATGTGAAAGAAAAAGGTTAATATTGCTCAACAAACAACTGAATGCAAAAGTTTTAAATCTTTTCAAGTTGTTGGACATTTCCATTAATTTGTTTACGTGCCATTTATGTAGATGCAAACCATGATTTTATTTGGAAAAGTCCTGACTCTTGAAAACCTGTTTCTTCTTAATAGAAGATTCTTCATAGTCACTCAATCTAATAGACTTTAGTAGTCTAGGTCAGTCCAATTCCTACACCCTGACACTTCAAACTAGGAAAATATGCATTCATCTGAAAAGCTAATCCCAAAGTCTGTATTTGATTTCTGTTATTAAACATGTAAATGCCAGATCCAAGCAATGTCAAACTCTGCAGGTTAAAGATTCGCACTCCCTAGATTTCAAAGGAGTTAGATAAAGAGTTATCCAATATAGATGTACCATCTATGGAACAGTTGTACAGCTTTCTTTTTAAGGCTCGGATTTTACAGGATATTAAGTAAACGTGTGCAAAGAATCTCATTCAAGTTGCCTGGCCCATTACTGTACAGAGAAAGGTCTTTGAGTCATGGGATGTTACAAGATCATGTGCACTAGCTTGGTGGGAAAAGAGAACAGACATGTTTGTGGGACGGTAGGGAAGGATAAATAAGACATTGAATTACACTTTACCAAGTGAAGGGCTCAGAGCAGCCAAGGAAAATCTTCTTGTTTTCTCCTCACTAAATTAGACCTTTATTTTTGTCTTAGGCACTGTGGCTAGCAGAGCTGTAAGGACATTCAGTTTTCAGAGTTGCCATCATTCTCTGAAATCTGTCCTTTACTTTATTTTCTGCTCCAGGAAATATTATAGTATTGTTATTTCATCTATATTAAATAAACCTAAGGCCAGATTCCTCATGGTGTAAACAAGCATGACTTCAGGAAAGCAATGCTGATTCATGCCATCCAAGTGTCTGATTCTTAATATAAAAGGGAACATGTTATAAGAGAGTGAACAAATAGAAGCAAAATGTTAAAGGAACTCATGTCAACATAGAATTCCTCCCACAGAGTTTAGAAAGAGATATAAAAAGTAGCTAAGGTAGATTTGCAGAAGCCACCATATTTATTTTCTTCTTAATGATTTGGATATTGATCATTTTTAATCTTCTTCTCAGAACAACCAAGAGATCTATTATAGCTTGAGCCAGCCATGAAAAGCAGGTCTGTTCTTTAACCTGCCCCAATTCACTTGGACATATTTTATATCTCCAGGGATTCAGCCACGAAGTCCATTAGAGCATCAGATGCAGTGAGGTCAAATCAATTGTCCATACTGCAGAGAAGGTAACCATCATTTACTGTAATTCTCCCCCGTCATGGTAGAGGAGAGGAAAGGTTAAAAGCTGTATTACCATGAGGCTGTCTCATCTATCTTTCAGTATATTGGTAATACCTAAACATTGCTTAAAGAACTGAACGTACAATCTTAAATCTGTTTTAAGCTGGATTTAATGGCTAGATTGCCAAATCAACACATTGTCTAATGATTTCTTTCTTTAAGGAGGAGCATTAAAAAATACCATTTCTAAAATATAAAGCAAAAGATTTTATATTGTCACGTCCAAAGCTATACCGAACGTTCGTCTCAGGATGACTGGAATGAGTGATACTTATCCTTCCCTGTACATAGATATATTTACCTATGAAGTAATTTGCTGTCAACTCTTTAAGCTGGAGATGCTGCGACAGTCCAAAAACAAAAGAGGAAGTAAATTCAGGATGTATATTTTGCGCTGTAAATCAAGTCCTTATGTGTTAGTACTCTAGGATGGGCAATAATAATTGACTGAAGCAATCACTGCTGTGGGAAAACAAACGTCCTGGCAGTGTCGCATCTGAAGGTCAAGCCTGATGACATAGTAAGCACCTGAACTCTCACTGACTCCTGGGGAGGCAGCGGGTGCTGAGCACCTCCCGAAGCTTGCCTGGCGGGGATAGATTTATGCAGCTGCTGGGGCTGGGGGTGAGGATGCTTTTTCGCTCCCACCTCCTTCCATTGGGTCTGCAAAGTCATTTATTTCCATTACAGTGCTGTGGCATCTCTCTGACTCCTGCGCTCCATGTGTTAACTGCATGAAACCAGAGAGAAAATGCAGTTCTGTGCCAGGGACTGTGTATTCCTCCTCCTCTGAACATTTGCACTGTGGCCCTGATTAATGTCGCATGAGATGATGTGCACGCAGGGGAACCATGCCAGCCCCTGCTATAGGTGTGAGAGCTATGGTGCTGTGGCCTGGTTCTTGTAGGACCCACTGTTGAAGTGGGAAGCACTAATGAAGCTCAGATTTATTCAACTATTTGTCTTTTCTAGGTTAATCTTTTCTTTCTCTTTGGGTTTCTTTAATCCTGAGCTGTTTTCATTAAGAAAGTGATTGAATGAAGGGGATGTCGAGATTTTCCATGTTCCAGAAATCTAACATCTGTAGAAATTAGTAAACTTTTTTGTGTTTCAGAAGCTCATCTGCCAAGCAAACACACCCATGTGTTTAAAATAGAACCCAAGTAGTAAGAAATAGAAGATAGTTAGATACTGTTCTTCTAGTAAAAGTGTATAAAATATATTTCTATGGCTGCTATATAGTCATGATATTCTTGGGAGACGGTGGGCTGAATTTAGTGGAAGTGTAAGGGTTGGTGTAGATTACAGATCAATAAGTATTTTTATTATGAAACCTATTTTTAAGGTTTTAGTTAGGGTTTAATGCTTAGCACAGTAAATTCTAACTTCAGATAACGTGGGTATTCAGTAATCATAAAAAGAAACTAGTAAAAGTTTTGTCTGTGCTGAAGGAGAGATAAATGTGCTTTAGATTAGGTGTTACATACCATCCACTTAACTGCTTTTCCTCTTCTGTTCTCTTTTTATGATTTACCCTAACAGAGACTCTGTGTGGTTCCTTTTCCTCAGTTTGTGCTGCCTACCAGCTCTGAATTCATCCCTGTGAATGTGTATTTGCAGGTCCTTTGCTAGTCCTCACACCAGTGCAGTTTAGCATTGTTTCGCTGAATAAAGGTAAGTACTATAAATACATACCGGATAACTCTTTACAAAATTAAGCACTAAAACAGCTAAAGCTTGTTAATTTTAATATAAAAATTCTGAAGTAAATAAGGAGAATGTAGACCTAAGAAATAAATTCATCCAAGTCTGGACAGAAATGAAAGTTTAAAAAGGTAATTTCCTTCATAATAGCACAAAATTAGGACTGCATGTCACTTGCATGGTCTGTTGCTTTTCTTGTTCTGGAGTACCTCTCGGATAGCTCACAGCTTAGTAGTACCCTCTTTGCTAGTACATGTTCTGCAATGCTAATTGAGAGAATGGTCCGCTGGGTTATTTAACTGAAACCGGAGCCTCAAAGATCAGACAAGCTTTGCTGTTCCTCAGCTTCAATGGATATCACAGCCCTGACTGAAAGAGCACTGAACTTAACAGAAAGGCTTTGGATCTGGAAAACTGCTTACTGAAATCAATGAGGGAAAGAGCTTTAACTCCAATGGTTAACACTTCATTCTGGCCCTTTTCTCAATAGATACAAACATTGGCCCTGTAATGCCTAGTCATTTCTTTAAGATCAATAAGGCAAACCTAAATTGTGCAGCAAATGTGCATTTGCTATCTGCTGTGTTAGCATTACAAGTCAGATCAGACTTGAAAAATAAGTGTTTGATTTTACAGTAATTCTACCTTCTGCAGCAAACAAATGCATTTTTAAGGAAATCTGTTTAACCAGGAAAATCACTAAGGAATTCCTCAAGAGTTGTAGATAGCTCTTAGTTGACAGACTTCCTTAAAGAACTCCTTTTTCTATGTCTACAGTAATTAAAATAAAAGTTGTCCTTTGAGAATTTGACATTGGCAAGATGTATTTAGTTTAATTTTCTCCAAATGCTAAAGAGGTTGCTATGGTTATGTGGAAGTAGTTAGGTCTCATGAAAATGAGAGAGATTCAGATTCTCTGAATTTGCCATAAGGTAATATATTCAGGTGGACTTTCTGATTCTCCTGGTCATTCTGAGGGAGTGTAGTAATCGCCTGCTAGTCACATCACTAGTTGGTGGTGTTACAGAGAATATCAGCGTAGGGCTTTGGGGATAAAATTCTCTGCTAAGTAACCAAAAAAAGGCAGTCCTGATTACAAAAAGTGGTGACGTTAAACAGAACTGCTCTGAAAACATGCATTAAACAAGCAGGAGAGAAATGCAGTTGTAAGCAAGTCTTAACCTGTGTGCAGCTTGGGTTGTGTCATAACATGACTGTTTCACATTAAAGATGAAACACTAAAGGACTAGCAGGAAGTTACCATCATAGTCTTTTCCTTTGAGAAGTATTTGCTCTGTTAAAATGTAAGATGTCTTTCCTTAATAAGTATTTAAATCTATATAAAAATGTTTCCTACAGTGCTATAGGCCACCAGAGAAGACTGTATTGCCACTTCTTCCATTGTTTTTCTTAAACAGCAGTAAATAGGGTCAAAATTAGTCACTGCAGATTGCCTGGAGTTTTTTGACATTTACTGAAAACTTCAAACTAATGTGGAAAGTTCTGGAGATTCTTTTTGTGTAAGTATGCACCTTCCCACAATGCAGTTTTAGTGATTAATTATTGCCTTGTGCCGAAGTCCCCCCTTCTTGCCCCAGTCTACAATATGGCATCTTTCAATACTGGGAAGTCTTATTTGTGACAGATTACCTTGACTTGGTGGTCTCTGATGTCCAAACTGAGTGAATTACACAAGAAAGTTGGGGTCCTTATGCTTTCGTGAAGTTATTTAAGTCTTTTGGGTCTGAAATAATGGATGAAAAATATGAAAAACTCAAAATGGGTAAACAGTTTTAATTTCAGCTAAATTCTTGATGTTCAAAACATGAAAAAGGCACTGGTATTTGTGACCAGATGGAAACAAACTAGCTTAAAAAGAATTCGCACAAGCCAAACCTAAGTGATTGATTAAATCATTTGATATTTGCTTTAGGATTAGATTTTGTGCTGAAATTTCTTGTGAAAGTTCTTTAGAGGCTGAGGTTGCACAGCAAATAATGAGAAGGTTTTTGCTTTATGCAGATCTATCTGCCTAGCTTCGTGAGTTTGTTAGCAACTGCCTATAATTCTATGATTAAAAGATCAATGTGTACTTGTCCAAACAAGCACAAAGATGAGAAAATGTATCACAATGAAAATTATCTGCAAAGATCTTCTTTTTTTATTACAAGTTCAGTTTCAACTTGTCCGATCAATTCAAGCACAGAAGTTAGTAAGATTTTGAAAAACTGAATGGTAGAAGAAATATTTCCATCAATCAGAAAAAAAAAAACCCAACTACTTTGTCCTCAGTGCCCTCACTTCCAGCTCTGAGTTCAGTATTGATGTAATCTGCTGCTGAAAGGAAAGTTGAATGAGAAATTTGCTTTAAACAGAAGTGAATTTAACTAATTTATTTTCATTACTGAAGCTGAGGAAAATGCAAGCTACATACAAGAAAAAGTTCTATTATCAGAACAGGAAACATATATGTAAAAAAATGTAAAACATAGGAAAAAATCCAAGGAAATTAGATGGTTTTAAATATATATTCTTCAGCCATGTGAGATATCCCTTTCAGCAGAGCATGGGCTATAACATTAATCTTATTTGTCTGGGAGCTAAAAAACTGTATATATTTCCTCGTAGTCAGGACTGCTACATTACCTCATTTTTACCCACAGAAGCCAAACCTCCAGATTTTTGGAGACTGCTAGCAATAAATTTTTTTCCATGACAATTAGCTCATTACTAATCTTGACCATCTTTCCAATAAACTCATGAAAAACTCTTAATACTGAAAAGCACCTCATAAATTATTCACAATAAATCTGCTGGAATATTGAGCATTTATAAATATGACCTCCCTTTGCAGGGTTTGGCTGTATCTTACTTTTTCTTCCTGAATCCTTCTTTGCTACACTTATCTTGAAATCTCTATGAAAGAAACCAAAGAAATGGGAACTCAGGTTAGTTGTAATGTTAGTCATCTTTCTAATGGATATTCTATAGCTTGTCCTTTTTTCCACTTCCTCTTACCTGGTCCTTTCATAACTCAGACAGTCAGACAGACTCTCATAGCCTTTGGCTGGAGCCAATGGGTCTTACAAATGTAATTTATACAGTAGTTGATGATTTAAATGGCAAAACCCCAAAATCTTGTGCTTTTTAAAAATGTAAATCTGTCTGGATCTCATTAACAAAGGTTCTTGACTACAGGAGAAACTCTCCTTTTTGGAAAACCGTTCATTCATTCATCCATGAGTTTAAGTACTTCTTTTAAGAAAATACTTTGGAGTCATGGTTTTATCTTTTTTTTTTGTCCAGCGGCCTCAGCTGAATTCTTGACAGTGGTGACATGCAGGATGCAGTCATTGGGGAGACTTCACTACATTGACGACTACATTGTGAAGACAAACAGCACAACAGTGTGCAACACAGGAATTCCAAGGAACAGTGGCTTTATCTTGACCCTGAGACTGAGAAACTTCTATCTTCTTTAAAAAAAAGGTTAAAGAGGGCAGGTGCATATTAAAGCCAAACCTCTGCACATAAATATATCTTAGCTATATTCTGCTACTTTGCTATATTATTACATGTTATATGTAATAAATATTATATAATTATATATAATAGAGAGTATATATTATGTATTATACATACAACTATATATAATGTCACATATAATATATAATATAATATAAAATATAGTACATTTGTTATATACACATATATGTTCTATAGAATCATAGAATAGTTAGGGTTGGAAAGGACCTTAAGATCATCTAGTTCCAACCCGCCTGCCACAGGCAGGGACACCTCCCACTAAACCTTGCCAGCCAAGGCTATGTCCAACTCGGCCTTGAACACCGCCAGCAATGGAGTATTCACACCTTCCTTGGGCAACCCATTCCAGTGCCTCACCACCCTTACAGTAAAGAATTTACTCCTCATATCCGATCAAAACTTCCCCTGTTTAAGTCTGAACCCAGTACCCATTGTCCTACCACTACAGTCACTCATGAAGAGGAACTATTAGTACATATATAAATATCTTAAATTCTATAGAAATAAAATATATCATTATATAATATATTATAACAGAATATAGTATAATATACTACAATTCTAGTCTATATAATGATAATAAAATATTTTATAGCATATCAGAATATACTAGAATCCAACAGAAATCTATTCTATTTTGTATAAATAGAATCTAATAGAATATACTGGAATCTAATGAAATATACTAGAATCTGATAGAATCTAATAGGATATACTAGAATCTAATAGAATATAATAGAATTCTATTACATTCTGTATAAAAATAATATAGAATATACTAGAATATACTAGAATATAATGGAATCTAATAGACTTCTAGTATATTCTATCTAAATATAATATAGAATCTGATAGAATATACTAGAATACATGAGAATCTGATAGAATCTAGTGGAATATACTAGAATCTAATAGAATACTATTACATTCTATAGAAATAGAATATACTAGAACCTAATAGAATCTAACAGTATAGTAGAATGTAATAAAGTTTGTTACGTTCTCTATATAATATAGAATCTGATAGAATCTGATAGATAGAATCTGATAGATAGAATCTGATAGATAGAATCTGATAGATAGAATCTGATAGATAGAATCTGATAGATAGAATCTGATAGATAGAATCTGATAGATAGAATCTGATAGATAGAATCTGATAGATAGAATCTGATAGATAGAATCTGATAGATAGAATCTGATAGATAGAATCTGATTGATAGAATCTGATTGATAGAATCTGATTGATAGAATCTGACAGAATCTGATTGATAGAATCTGACAGAATCTGATTGATAGAATCTGACAGAATCTGATTGATAGAATCTGACAGAATCTGATTGATAGAATCTGACAGAATCTGACAGAATCTGACAGAATCTGACAGAATCTAGTGGAATATACTAGAATCTAATAGGATACTATTACATTCTATAGAAATATAATAGAATATACTAGAACCTAATAGAATCTAACAATATAGTAGAATGTAATAAAGTTTGAATCTACTAGAATCTGATAGAATCTGATAGAATCTGATAGAATCTGATAGAATCTAGTGGAATATACTAGAATCTAATAGAATACTATTACATTCTATAGAAATATAATGGAATATACTAGAACCTAATAGAATCTAACAATATAGTACAATGTAATAAAGTTTGAATCTACTAGAATCTGATAGAATCTGATAGAATCTGATAGAATCTGATAGAATCTGATAGAATCTGATTGATAGAATCTGATTGATAGAATCTGATTGATAGAATCTGATTGATAGAATCTGATTGATAGAATCTGATTGATAGAATCTGATTGATAGAATCTGATTGATAGAATCTGATTGATAGAATCTGATAGAATCTGATAGAATCTGATAGAATCTGATAGAATCTGATAGAATCTGATAGAATCTGATAGAATCTGATAGAATCTGATAGAATCTCATAGAATCTGATAGAATCTGATAGAATCTGATAGAATCTGATAGAATCTGATAGAATCTGATAGAATCTCATAGAATCTCATAGAATCTCATAGAATCTCATAGAATCTCATAGAATCTCATAGAATCTAGTGGAATATACTAGAATCTAATAGAATACTATTACATTCTATAGAAATATAATAGAATATACTAGAACCTAATAGAATCTAACAATATAGTAGAATGTAATAAAGTTTGTTATATTCTCTATATAATATAGAATCTACTAGAATCTGATAGAATCTGATAGAATCTGATAGAATCTGATAGAATCTGATAGAATCTGATAGAATCTGATAGAATCTGATAGAATCTGATAGAATCTGATAGATAGAATCTGATAGAATCTGATAGATAGAATCTGATAGAATCTGATAGATAGAATCTGATAGAATCTGATAGATAGAATCTGATAGAATCTGATAGATAGAATCTGATAGAATCTGATAGATAGAATCTGATAGAATCTGATAGATAGAATCTGATAGAATCTGATAGATAGAATCTGATAGAATCTGATAGATAGAATCTGATAGAATCTGATAGATAGAATCTGATAGAATCTGATAGATAGAATCTGATAGAATCTGATAGATAGAATCTGATAGAATCTGATAGATAGAATCTGATAGAATCTGATAGATAGAATCTGATAGAATCTGATAGATAGAATCTGATAGAATCTGATTGATAGAATCTGATAGAATCTAGTGGAATGTACTAGAATCTAATAGAATACTATTACATTCTATAGAAATATAATAGAATATACTAGAACCTAATAGAATCTAACAATATAGTACAATGTAATAAAGTTTGAATCTGATAGAATCTGATAGAATCTGATAGAATCTGATAGAATCTGATAGAATCTGATAGAATCTGATAGAATCTGATAGAATCTGATAGAATCTGATAGATAGAATCTGATAGAATCTGATTGATAGAATCTGATAGAATCTGATAGATAGAATCTGATAGAATCTGATAGATAGAATCTGATAGAATCTGATAGATAGAATCTGATAGAATCTGATAGATAGAATCTGATAGAATCTGATTGATAGAATCTGATAGAATCTAGTGGAATATACTAGAATCTAATAGAATACTATTACATTCTATAGAAATATAATAGAATATACTAGAACCTAATAGAATCTAACAATATAGTACAATGTAATAAAGTTTGAATCTACTAGAATCTGATAGAATCTGATAGAATCTGATTGATAGAATCTGATTGAATCTGATTGATAGAATCTGATTGATAGAATCTGATAGAATCTGATAGAATCTGATAGAATCTGATAGAATCTGATAGAATCTGATAGAATCTGATAGAATCTCATAGAATCTCATAGAATCTCATAGAATCTCATAGAATCTGATAGAATCTCATAGAATCTCATAGAATCTCATAGAATCTCATAGAATCTCATAGAATCTCATAGAATCTCATAGAATCTCATAGAATCTAGTGGAATATACTAGAATCTAATAGAATACTATTACATTCTATAGAAATATAATAGAATATACTAGAACCTAATAGAATCTAACAATATAGTAGAATGTAATAAAGTTTGTTATATTCTCTATATAATATAGAATCTACTAGAATCTGATAGAATCTGATAGAATCTGATAGAATCTGATAGAATCTGATAGAATCTGATAGAATCTGATAGATAGAATCTGATAGAATCTGATAGATAGAATCTGATAGAATCTGATAGATAGAATCTGATAGAATCTGATAGATAGAATCTGATAGAATCTGATAGATAGAATCTGATAGAATCTGATTGATAGAATCTGATAGAATCTGATTGATAGAATCTGATAGAATCTAGTGGAATGTACTAGAATCTAATAGAATACTATTACATTCTATAGAAATATAATAGAATATACTAGAACCTAATAGAATCTAACAATATAGTACAATGTAATAAAGTTTGAATCTGATAGAATCTGATAGAATCTGATAGAATCTGATAGAATCTGATAGAATCTGATAGAATCTGATAGATAGAATCTGATAGAATCTGATAGATAGAATCTGATAGAATCTGATAGATAGAATCTGATAGAATCTGATAGATAGAATCTGATAGAATCTGATAGATAGAATCTGATAGAATCTGATAGATAGAATCTGATAGAATCTGATAGATAGAATCTGATAGAATCTGATAGATAGAATCTGATAGAATCTGATAGATAGAATCTGATAGAATCTGATAGATAGAATCTGATAGAATCTGATAGATAGAATCTGATAGAATCTAGTGGAATATACTAGAATCTAATAGAATACTATTACATTCTATAGAAATATAATAGAATATACTAGAACCTAATAGAATCTAACAATATAGTACAATGTAATAAAGTTTGAATCTGATAGAATCTGATAGAATCTGATTGATAGAATCTGATTGAATCTGACTGATAGAATGTGATTGATAGAATCTGATAGAATCTGATAGAATCTGATAGAATCTGATAGAATCTGATAGAATCTGATAGAATCTGATAGAATCTGATAGAATCTGATAGAATCTGATAGAATCTGATAGAATCTGATAGAATCTCATAGAATCTCATAGAATCTGATAGAATCTCATAGAATCTCATAGAATCTCATAGAATCTCATAGAATCTCATAGAATCTCATAGAATCTCATAGAATCTCATAGAATCTCATAGAATCTAGTGGAATATACTAGAATCTAATAGAATACTATTACATTCTATAGAAATATAATAGAATATACTAGAACCTAATAGAATCTAACAATATAGTAGAATGTAATAAAGTTTGTTATATTCTCTATATAATATAGAATCTACTAGAATCTGATAGAATCTGATAGAATCTGATAGAATCTGATAGAATCTGATAGAATCTGATAGAATCTGATAGAATCTGATAGAATCTGATAGAATCTGAGAGATAGAATCTGATAGAATCTGAGAGATAGAATCTGATAGAATCTGATAGATAGAATCTGATAGAATCTGATAGATAGAATCTGATAGAATCTGATAGATAGAATCTGATAGAATCTGATAGATAGAATCTGATAGAATCTGATAGATAGAATCTGATAGAATCTAGTGGAATGTACTAGAATCTAATAGAATACTATTACATTCTATAGAAATATAATAGAATATACTAGAACCTAATAGAATCTAACAATATAGTACAATGTAATAAAGTTTGAATCTGATAGAATCTGATAGAATCTGATAGAATCTGATAGAATCTGATAGATAGAATCTGATAGAATCTGATAGATAGAATCTGATAGAATCTGATAGATAGAATCTGATAGAATCTGATTGATAGAATCTGATAGAATCTGATAGATAGAATCTGATAGAATCTGATAGATAGAATCTGATAGAATCTGATAGATAGAATCTGATAGAATCTGATAGATAGAATCTGATAGAATCTGATAGATAGAATCTGATAGAATCTAGTGGAATATACTAGAATCTAATAGAATACTATTACATTCTATAGAAATATAATAGAATATACTAGAACCTAATAGAATCTAACAATATAGTACAATGTAATAAAGTTTGAATCTGATAGAATCTGATAGAATCTGATTGATAGAATCTGATTGAATCTGACTGATAGAATGTGATTGATAGAATCTGATAGAATCTGATAGAATCTGATAGAATCTGATAGAATCTGATAGAATCTGATAGAATCTGATAGAATCTGATAGAATCTGATAGAATCTGATAGAATCTGATAGAATCTGATAGAATCTGATAGAATCTGATAGAATCTGATAGAATCTGATAGAATCTCATAGAATCTCATAGAATCTCATAGAATCTCATAGAATCTCATAGAATCTCATAGAATCTCATAGAATCTCATAGAATCTCATAGAATCTCATAGAATCTCATAGAATCTAGTGGAATATACTAGAATCTAATAGAATACTATTACATTCTATAGAAATATAATAGAATATACTAGAACCTAATAGAATCTAACAATATAGTACAATGTAATAAAGTTTGAATCTGATAGAATCTGATAGAATCTGATAGAATCTGATAGAATCTGATAGAATCTGATAGATAGAATCTGATAGAATCTGATAGATAGAATCTGATAGAATCTGATAGATAGAATCTGATAGAATCTGATTGATAGAATCTGATAGAATCTGATAGATAGAATCTGATAGAATCTGATAGATAGAATCTGATAGAATCTGATAGATAGAATCTGATAGAATCTGATAGATAGAATCTGATAGAATCTGATAGATAGAATCTGATAGAATCTGATAGATAGAATCTGATAGAATCTAGTGGAATATACTAGAATCTAATAGAATACTATTACATTCTATAGAAATATAATAGAATATACTAGAACCTAATAGAATCTAACAATATAGTACAATGTAATAAAGTTTGAATCTGATAGAATCTGATAGAATCTGATTGATAGAATCTGATTGAATCTGACTGATAGAATGTGATTGATAGAATCTGATAGAATCTGATAGAATCTGATAGAATCTGATAGAATCTGATAGAATCTGATAGAATCTGATAGAATCTGATAGAATCTGATAGAATCTGATAGAATCTGATAGAATCTGATAGAATCTGATAGAATCTGATAGAATCTGATAGAATCTGATAGAATCTGATAGAATCTCATAGAATCTCATAGAATCTCATAGAATCTCATAGAATCTAGTGGAATATACTAGAATCTAATAGAATCTAGTGGAATATACTAGAATCTAATAGAATACTATTACATTCTATAGAAATATAATAGAATATACTAGAACCTAATAGAATCTAACAATATAGTAGAATGTAATAAAGTTTGTTATATTCTCTATATAATATAGAATCTACTAGAATCTGATAGAATCTGATAGAATCTGATAGAATCTGATAGAATCTGATAGAATCTGATAGAATCTGATAGAATCTGATAGAATCTGATAGAATCTGATAGATAGAATCTGATAGAATCTGATAGATAGAATCTGATAGAATCTGAGAGATAGAATCTGATAGATAGAATCTGATAGAATCTGATAGATAGAATCTGATAGAATCTGATAGATAGAATCTGATAGAATCTGATAGATAGAATCTGATAGAATCTGATAGATAGAATCTGATAGAATCTAGTGGAATGTACTAGAATCTAATAGAATACTATTACATTCTATAGAAATATAATAGAATATACTAGAACCTAATAGAATCTAACAATATAGTACAATGTAATAAAGTTTGAATCTGATAGAATCTGATAGAATCTGATAGAATCTGATAGAATCTGATAGAATCTGATAGATAGAATCTGATAGAATCTGATAGATAGAATCTGATAGAATCTGATAGATAGAATCTGATAGAATCTGATTGATAGAATCTGATAGAATCTAGTGGAATGTACTAGAATCTAATAGAATACTATTACATTCTATAGAAATATAATAGAATATACTAGAACCTAATAGAATCTAACAATATAGTACAATGTAATAAAGTTTGAATCTGATAGAATCTGATAGAATCTGATAGAATCTGATAGAATCTGATAGAATCTGATAGAATCTGATAGATAGAATCTGATAGAATCTGATTGATAGAATCTGATAGAATCTGATAGATAGAATCTGATAGATAGAATCTGATAGATAGAATCTGATAGAATCTGATAGATAGAATCTGATAGAATCTGATAGATAGAATCTGATAGAATCTGATAGATAGAATCTGATAGAATCTGATTGATAGAATCTGATAGAATCTAGTGGAATATACTAGAATCTAATAGAATACTATTACATTCTATAGAAATATAATAGAATATACTAGAACCTAATAGAATCTAACAATATAGTACAATGTAATAAAGTTTGAATCTACTAGAATCTGATAGAATCTGATAGAATCTGATTGATAGAATCTGATTGAATCTGATTGATAGAATCTGATTGATAGAATCTGATAGAATCTGATAGAATCTGATAGAATCTGATAGAATCTGATAGAATCTGATAGAATCTCATAGAATCTGATAGAATCTCATAGAATCTCATAGAATCTCATAGAATCTCATAGAATCTCATAGAATCTAGTGGAATATACTAGAATCTAATAGAATACTATTACATTCTATAGAAATATAATAGAATATACTAGAACCTAATAGAATCTAACAATATAGTAGAATGTAATAAAGTTTGTTATATTCTCTATATAATATAGAATCTACTAGAATCTGATAGAATCTGATAGAATCTGATAGAATCTGATAGAATCTGATAGAATCTGATAGAATCTGATAGAATCTGATAGAATCTGATAGATAGAATCTGATAGAATCTGATAGATAGAATCTGATAGAATCTGATAGATAGAATCTGATAGAATCTGATAGATAGAATCTGATAGAATCTGATAGATAGAATCTGATAGAATCTGATAGATAGAATCTGATAGAATCTGATAGATAGAATCTGATAGAATCTGATAGATAGAATCTGATAGAATCTGATTGATAGAATCTGATAGAATCTAGTGGAATGTACTAGAATCTAATAGAATACTATTACATTCTATAGAAATATAATAGAATATACTAGAACCTAATAGAATCTAACAATATAGTACAATGTAATAAAGTTTGAATCTGATAGAATCTGATAGAATCTGATAGAATCTGATAGAATCTGATAGAATCTGATAGAATCTGATAGATAGAATCTGATAGAATCTGATAGATAGAATCTGATAGAATCTGATAGATAGAATCTGATAGAATCTGATAGATAGAATCTGATAGAATCTGATAGATAGAATCTGATAGAATCTGATAGATAGAATCTGATAGAATCTGATAGATAGAATCTGATAGAATCTAGTGGAATATACTAGAATCTAATAGAATACTATTACATTCTATAGAAATATAATAGAATATACTAGAACCTAATAGAATCTAACAATATAGTACAATGTAATAAAGTTTGAATCTGATAGAATCTGATAGAATCTGATTGATAGAATCTGATTGAATCTGACTGATAGAATCTGATTGATAGAATCTGATAGAATCTGATAGAATCTGATAGAATCTGATAGAATCTGATAGAATCTGATAGAATCTGATAGAATCTGATAGAATCTGATAGAATCTGATAGAATCTGATAGAATCTGATAGAATCTGATAGAATCTGATAGAATCTGATAGAATCTCATAGAATCTCATAGAATCTCATAGAATCTCATAGAATCTCATAGAATCTAGTGGAATATACTAGAATCTAATAGAATCTAGTGGAATATACTAGAATCTAATAGAATACTATTACATTCTATAGAAATATAATAGAATATACTAGAACCTAATAGAATCTAACAATATAGTAGAATGTAATAAAGTTTGTTATATTCTCTATATAATATAGAATCTACTAGAATCTGATAGAATCTGATAGAATCTGATAGAATCTGATAGAATCTGATAGAATCTGATAGAATCTGATAGAATCTGATAGAATCTGATAGAATCTGATAGATAGAATCTGATAGAATCTGATAGATAGAATCTGATAGAATCTGAGAGATAGAATCTGATAGATAGAATCTGATAGAATCTGATAGATAGAATCTGATAGAATCTGATAGATAGAATCTGATAGAATCTGATAGATAGAATCTGATAGAATCTGATAGATAGAATCTGATAGAATCTAGTGGAATGTACTAGAATCTAATAGAATACTATTACATTCTATAGAAATATAATAGAATATACTAGAACCTAATAGAATCTAACAATATAGTACAATGTAATAAAGTTTGAATCTGATAGAATCTGATAGAATCTGATAGAATCTGATAGAATCTGATAGAATCTGATAGATAGAATCTGATAGAATCTGATAGATAGAATCTGATAGAATCTGATAGATAGAATCTGATAGAATCTGATTGATAGAATCTGATAGAATCTAGTGGAATGTACTAGAATCTAATAGAATACTATTACATTCTATAGAAATATAATAGAATATACTAGAACCTAATAGAATCTAACAATATAGTACAATGTAATAAAGTTTGAATCTGATAGAATCTGATAGAATCTGATAGAATCTGATAGAATCTGATAGAATCTGATAGAATCTGATAGATAGAATCTGATAGAATCTGATTGATAGAATCTGATAGAATCTGATAGATAGAATCTGATAGATAGAATCTGATAGATAGAATCTGATAGAATCTGATAGATAGAATCTGATAGAATCTGATAGATAGAATCTGATAGAATCTGATAGATAGAATCTGATAGAATCTGATTGATAGAATCTGATAGAATCTAGTGGAATATACTAGAATCTAATAGAATACTATTACATTCTATAGAAATATAATAGAATATACTAGAACCTAATAGAATCTAACAATATAGTACAATGTAATAAAGTTTGAATCTACTAGAATCTGATAGAATCTGATAGAATCTGATTGATAGAATCTGATTGAATCTGATTGATAGAATCTGATTGATAGAATCTGATAGAATCTGATAGAATCTGATAGAATCTGATAGAATCTGATAGAATCTGATAGAATCTCATAGAATCTGATAGAATCTCATAGAATCTCATAGAATCTCATAGAATCTCATAGAATCTCATAGAATCTAGTGGAATATACTAGAATCTAATAGAATACTATTACATTCTATAGAAATATAATAGAATATACTAGAACCTAATAGAATCTAACAATATAGTAGAATGTAATAAAGTTTGTTATATTCTCTATATAATATAGAATCTACTAGAATCTGATAGAATCTGATAGAATCTGATAGAATCTGATAGAATCTGATAGAATCTGATAGAATCTGATAGAATCTGATAGAATCTGATAGATAGAATCTGATAGAATCTGATAGATAGAATCTGATAGAATCTGATAGATAGAATCTGATAGAATCTGATAGATAGAATCTGATAGAATCTGATAGATAGAATCTGATAGAATCTGATAGATAGAATCTGATAGAATCTGATAGATAGAATCTGATAGAATCTGATAGATAGAATCTGATAGAATCTGATTGATAGAATCTGATAGAATCTAGTGGAATGTACTAGAATCTAATAGAATACTATTACATTCTATAGAAATATAATAGAATATACTAGAACCTAATAGAATCTAACAATATAGTACAATGTAATAAAGTTTGAATCTGATAGAATCTGATAGAATCTGATAGAATCTGATAGAATCTGATAGAATCTGATAGAATCTGATAGATAGAATCTGATAGAATCTGATAGATAGAATCTGATAGAATCTGATAGATAGAATCTGATAGAATCTGATAGATAGAATCTGATAGAATCTGATAGATAGAATCTGATAGAATCTGATAGATAGAATCTGATAGAATCTGATAGATAGAATCTGATAGAATCTAGTGGAATATACTAGAATCTAATAGAATACTATTACATTCTATAGAAATATAATAGAATATACTAGAACCTAATAGAATCTAACAATATAGTACAATGTAATAAAGTTTGAATCTGATAGAATCTGATAGAATCTGATTGATAGAATCTGATTGAATCTGATTGATAGAATCTGATTGATAGAATCTGATAGAATCTGATAGAATCTGATAGAATCTGATAGAATCTGATAGAATCTGATAGAATCTGATAGAATCTGATAGAATCTGATAGAATCTCATAGAATCTCATAGAATCTCATAGAATCTCATAGAATCTCATAGAATCTCATAGAATCTCATAGAATCTCATAGAATCTCATAGAATCTCATAGAATCTCATAGAATCTCATAGAATCTAGTGGAATATACTAGAATCTAATAGAATACTATTACATTCTATAGAAATATAATAGAATATACTAGAACCTAATAGAATCTAACAATATAGTAGAATGTAATAAAGTTTGTTATATTCTCTATATAATATAGAATCTACTAGAATCTGATAGAATCTGATAGAATCTGATAGAATCTGATAGAATCTGATAGAATCTGATAGAATCTGATAGAATCTGATAGAATCTGATAGATAGAATCTGATAGAATCTGATAGATAGAATCTGATAGAATCTGATAGATAGAATCTGATAGAATCTGATAGATAGAATCTGATAGAATCTGATAGATAGAATCTGATAGAATCTGATAGATAGAATCTGATAGAATCTGATAGATAGAATCTGATAGATAGAATCTGATAGAATCTAGTGGAATGTACTAGAATCTAATAGAATACTATTACATTCTATAGAAATATAATAGAATATACTAGAACCTAATAGAATCTAACAATATAGTACAATGTAATAAAGTTTGAATCTGATAGAATCTGATAGAATCTGATAGAATCTGATAGAATCTAATAGATAGAATCTGATAGAATCTGATAGATAGAATCTGATAGAATCTGATAGATAGAATCTGATAGAATCTGATAGATAGAATCTGATAGAATCTGATAGATAGAATCTGATAGAATCTGATAGATAGAATCTGATAGAATCTGATAGATAGAATCTGATAGAATCTGATAGATAGAATCTGATAGAATCTGATAGATAGAATCTGATAGAATCTGATAGATAGAATCTGATAGAATCTGATAGATAGAATCTGATAGAATCTGATAGATAGAATCTGATAGAATCTGATTGATAGAATCTGATAGAATCTGATTGATAGAATCTGATAGAATCTGATTGATAGAATCTGATAGAATCTAGTGGAATATACTAGAATCTAATAGAATACTATTACATTCTATAGAAATATAATAGAATATACTAGAACCTAATAGAATCTAACAATATAGTACAATGTAATAAAGTTTGAATCTGATAGAATCTGATAGAATCTGATAGAATCTGATAGAATCTGATAGATAGAATCTGATAGAATCTGATAGATAGAATCTGATAGAATCTGATAGATAGAATCTGATAGAATCTGATAGATAGAATCTGATAGAATCTGATAGATAGAATCTGATAGAATCTGATAGATAGAATCTGATAGAATCTGATAGATAGAATCTGATAGAATCTGATAGATAGAATCTGATAGAATCTAGTGGAATGTACTAGAATCTAATAGAATACTATTATATTCTATAGAAATATAATAGAATATACTAGAACCTAATAGAATCTAACAATATAGTAGAATGTAATAAAGTTTGTTATATTCTCTATATAATATAGAATCTACTAGAATCTGATAGAATCTGATAGAATCTGATAGAATCTGATAGAATCTCATAGAATCTGATAGAATCTGATAGAATCTCATAGAATCTGATAGAATCTGATAGAATCTGATAGAATCTGATAGAATCTCATAGAATCTCATAGAATCTCATAGAATCTCATAGAATCTCATAGAATCTCATAGAATCTCATAGAATCTAGTGGAATATACTAGAATCTAATAGAATACTATTACATTCTATAGAAATATAATAGAATATACTAGAACCTAATAGAATCTAACAATATAGTAGAATGTAATAAAGTTTGTTATATTCTCTATATAATATAGAATCTACTAGAATCTGATAGAATCTGATAGAATCTGATAGAATCTGATAGAATCTCATAGAATCTGATAGAATCTGATAGAATCTCATAGAATCTGATAGAATCTGATAGAATCTCATAGAATCTCATAGAATCTCATAGAATCTCATAGAATCTCATAGAATCTCATAGAATCTCATAGAATCTAGTGGAATATACTAGAATCTAATAGAATACTATTACATTCTATAGAAATATAATAGAATATACTAGAACCTAATAGAATCTAACAATATAGTACAATGTAATAAAGTTTGAATCTGATAGAATCTGATAGAATCTGATAGAATCTGATTGATAGAATCTGATAGAATCTGATTGATAGAATCTGATTGATAGAATCTGATAGAATCTGATAGAATCTGATAGAATCTGATAGAATCTGATAGAATCTGATAGAATCTGATAGAATCTGATAGAATCTCATAGAATCTCATAGAATCTCATAGAATCTGATAGAATCTGATAGAATCTGATAGAATCTGATAGATAGAATCTGATAGAATCTGATAGATAGAATCTGATAGAATCTGATAGATAGAATCTGATAGAATCTGATAGATAGAATCTGATAGAATCTGATAGATAGAATCTGATAGAATCTGATAGATAGAATCTGATAGAATCTGATAGATAGAATCTGATAGAATCTGATAGATAGAATCTGATAGAATCTGATAGATAGAATCTGATAGAATCTGATAGATAGAATCTGATAGAATCTGATAGATAGAATCTGATAGAATCTGATTGATAGAATCTGATAGAATCTAGTGGAATGTACTAGAATCTAATAGAATACTATTACATTCTATAGAAATATAATAGAATATACTAGAACCTAATAGAATCTAACAATATAGTAGAATGTAATAAAGTTTGTTATATTCTCTATATAATATAGAATCTACTAGAATCTGATAGAATCTGATAGAATCTGATAGAATCTGATAGAATCTGATAGAATCTGATAGAATCTGATAGAATCTCATAGAATCTGATAGAATCTGATAGAATCTCATAGAATCTCATAGAATCTCATAGAATCTCATAGAATCTCATAGAATCTCATAGAATCTCATAGAATCTAGTGGAATATACTAGAATCTAATAGAATACTATTACATTCTATAGAAATATAATAGAATATACTAGAACCTAATAGAATCTAACAATATAGTACAATGTAATAAAGTTTGAATCTGATAGAATCTGATAGAATCTGATAGAATCTGATTGATAGAATCTGATAGAATCTGATTGATAGAATCTGATTGATAGAATCTGATAGAATCTGATAGAATCTGATAGAATCTGATAGAATCTGATAGAATCTGATAGAATCTGATAGAATCTGATAGAATCTGATAGAATCTGATAGAATCTGATAGAATCTGATAGAATCTGATAGAATCTGATAGAATCTCATAGAATCTCATAGAATCTGATAGAATCTCATAGAATCTCATAGAATCTCATAGAATCTCATAGAATCTCATAGAATCTCATAGAATCTCATAGAATCTCATAGAATCTCATAGAATCTAGTGGAATATACTAGAATCTAATAGAATACTATTACATTCTATAGAAATATAATAGAATATACTAGAACCTAATAGAATCTAACAATATAGTAGAATGTAATAAAGTTTGTTATATTCTCTATATAATATAGAATCTACTAGAATCTGATAGAATCTGATAGAATCTGATAGAATCTGATAGAATCTGATTGATAGAATCTGATAGAATCTGATAGATAGAATCTGATAGATAGAATCTGATAGAATCTGATAGAATCTGATAGAATCTGATAGAATCTGATAGAATCTGATAGAATCTGATAGAATCTCATAGAATCTCATAGAATCTCATAGAATCTCATAGAATCTCATAGAATCTCATAGAATCTCATAGAATCTCATAGAATCTCATAGAATCTCATAGAATCTCATAGAATCTCATAGAATCTCATAGAATCTCATAGAATCTAGTGGAATATACTAGAATCTAATAGAATACTATTACATTCTATAGAAATATAATAGAATATACTAGAACCTAATAGAATCTAACAATATAGTAGAATGTAATAAAGTTTGTTATATTCTCTATATAATATAGAATCTACTAGAATCTGATAGAATCTGATAGAATCTGATAGAATCTGATTGATAGAATCTGATAGAATCTGATTGATAGAATCTGATTGATAGAATCTGATAGAATCTGATAGAATCTGATAGAATCTGATAGAATCTGATAGAATCTGATAGAATCTGATAGAATCTGATAGAATCTCATAGAATCTAGTGGAATATACTAGAATCTAATAGAATACTATTACATTCTATAGAAATATAATAGAATATACTAGAACCTAATAGAATCTAACAATATAGTAGAATGTAATAAAGTTTGTTATATTCTCTATATAATATAGAATCTACTAGAATCTGATAGAATCTGATAGAATCTGATAGAATCTGATAGAATCTGATAGAATCTGATAGATAGAATCTGATAGAATCTGATAGATAGAATCTGATAGAATCTGATAGATAGAATCTGATAGAATCTGATAGATAGAATCTGATAGAATCTGATAGATAGAATCTGATAGAATCTGATTGATAGAATCTGATAGAATCTGATTGATAGAATCTGATAGAATCTAGTGGAATATACTAGAATCTAATAGAATACTATTACATTCTATAGAAATATAATAGAATATACTAGAACCTAATAGAATCTAACAATATAGTACAATGTAATAAAGTTTGAATCTACTAGAATCTGATAGAATCTGATAGAATCTGATAGAATCTGATTGATAGAATCTGATAGAATCTGATAGAATCTGATTGATAGAATCTGATTGATAGAATCTGATAGAATCTGATAGAATCTGATAGAATCTGATAGAATCTGATAGAATCTGATAGAATCTGATAGAATCTGATAGAATCTGATAGAATCTCATAGAATCTCATAGAATCTCATAGAATCTCATAGAATCTCATAGAATCTCATAGAATCTCATAGAATCTCATAGAATCTCATAGAATCTCATAGAATCTAGTGGAATATACTAGAATCTAATAGAATACTATTACATTCTATAGAAATATAATAGAATATACTAGAACCTAATAGAATCTAACAATATAGTAGAATGTAATAAAGTTTGTTATATTCTCTATATAATATAGAATCTACTAGAATCTGATAGAATCTGATAGAATCTGATAGAATCTGATAGAATCTGATAGAATCTGATAGAATCTGATAGAATCTGATAGAATCTGATAGAATCTGATAGAATCTGATAGATAGAATCTGATAGAATCTGATAGATAGAATCTGATAGAATCTGATAGATAGAATCTGATAGAATCTGATAGAATCTGATAGAATCTGATAGATAGAATCTGATAGAATCTGATAGATAGAATCTGATAGAATCTGATAGATAGAATCTGATAGAATCTGATTGATAGAATCTGATAGAATCTAGTGGAATATACTAGAATCTAATAGAATACTATTACATTCTATAGAAATATAATAGAATATACTAGAACCTAATAGAATCTAACAATATAGTACAATGTAATAAAGTTTGAATCTGATAGAATCTGATAGAATCTGATAGAATCTGATAGAATCTGATAGAATCTGATAGAATCTGATAGAATCTGATAGAATCTGATAGAATCTGATAGAATCTGATAGAATCTGATAGAATCTCATAGAATCTCATAGAATCTCATAGAATCTCATAGAATCTCATAGAATCTCATAGAATCTCATAGAATCTGATAGAATCTGATAGAATCTCATAGAATCTAGTGGAATATACTAGAATCTAATAGAATACTATTACATTCTATAGAAATATAATAGAATATACTAGAACCTAATAGAATCTAACAATATAGTAGAATGTAATAAAGTTTGTTACATTCCCTATATAATATAGAATCTACTAGAATCTGATAGAATCTGATAGAATCTGATAGAATCTGATTGATAGAATCTGATAGAATCTGATTGATAGAATCTGATAGAATCTGATTGATAGAATCTGATAGAATCTAGTGGAATATACTAGAATCTAATAGAATACTATTACATTCTATAGAAATATAATAGAATATACTAGAACCTAATAGAATCTAACAATATAGTAGAATGTAATAAAGTTTGTTACATTCGCTATATAATATAGAATCTTCTAGAATCTTCTAGAATCTTATAGAATCTGATAGAATCTTCTAGAATCTGATAGAATCTGATAGAATCTGATAGAATCTGATAGAATCTGATAGAATCTGATAGAATCTGATAGAATGTAACAGAATTCTGTTACATTCTATATAAATATAATATACAATATACTAGAATCTGACAGAATCTTATCTGATAGGTTCTACTAGAATATGCTAGAATCTAATGGAATCTAACAGAATTCTATTATATGCTATATGTATCTATATTATAGAATCTACTAGTATATACTAGAATCTAACAGAATTCTGTTGTATTCTATATAACTATATTATAGAATCTACTAGTATATACTAGAATGTAACAGAATTCTGTTACATTCTATATAAATATAATATAGAATATACTAGAATCTGACAGAATCTTATCTGATAGGTTCTACTAGAATATACTAGAATCTAATGGACTCTGACAGAATTCTATTATATGCTATATAATTATATTATAGAATCTACTAGTATATACTAGAATCTAACAGAGTTCTGTTGTATTCTATATAACTGTATTATAGAATCTACTAGTATATACTAGAATCTACCAGAATTCTGTTACATTCTATTTAAATATAATATAGAATATACTAGAATCTTACAGAATCTTCTAGGTTCTACTAGAATATACTCGAATCTAATGGAATCTGACAGAATTCTATTATTTTTCCATATAACTATATTATAGAATCTACTAGTATATACTAGAATCTAACAGAATTCTGTTATATTCTATATAACTATATTATAGAATCTACTAGTATATATTAGAATGTAACAGAATTCTGTTACATTCTATATAAATATAATATACAATATACTAGAATCTGACAGAATCTTATCTGATAGGTTCTACTAGAATATACTAGAATCTAATGGAATCTAACAGATTTCTAGTATATTCTCTATAACTATAGTATAGAATCTACTAGTATATACTAGAATCTACCAGAATTCTGTTACATTCTATATAAATATAATATAGAATATACTAGAATCTGACAGAATCTTATCTGATAGGTTCTTCTAGAATATACTAGAATCTAATGGAATCTAACAGAATTCTATTATATTCTATATATTATAGAATCTACTATTATATATTAGAATCTAACAGAATTCTGTTATATGCTATATAACTATATTATAGAATCTACTAGTATATACTAGAATGTAACAGAATTCTGTTATATTCTATATAACTATATTATAGACTCTACTAGTATATACTAGAATGTAACAGAATTGTTACATTTTATATAAATATAATATAGAATATACTAGAATCTGACAGAATCTTATCTGATAGGTTCTACTAAAATATACTAGAATCTAATGGAATCTAACAGAATTCTAGTATATTCTATATAACTATATTATAGAATCTACTAGTATATACTAGAATCTAACAGAATTCTAGTATATTCTAGTAGAACCTATCAGATTGTCGGATTCTAGAATGTTCGATATTATATTTACATAGAATGTAACAGAATTCTGTTAGATTCTAGTATATACTAGTAGATTCTATAATATAATTATATAGACTATAACAGAATTCTGTTACATTCTAGTATATACTAGTAGCTTCTATAATATAGTTATATAGACTATAACAGAATTCTGTTACATTCTAGTATACACTAGTAGCTTCTATAATATAGTTATATAGAATATAACAGAATTCTGTTAGATTCTAATATATACTAGTAGATTCTATAATATAGTTATATAGAATATAACAGAATTCTGTTACATTCTATGTAAATATAATATAGAATATTCTAGAATCCGACAATCTGATAGGTTCTACTAGAATATACTAGAATCTAACGAAATCTAACAGAATTCTATTATATTCTATACATAATATCAGTGTATTATAGTATTTTATAATACAATATAACATAATATATGACCTAATACAATACATTATAGAATATATATTAATAATTGTTATACTATAGAATATACATTTATAATACATATTATAATAGTTATAAGATATATGGTAAATAATAACATAGCAATAAGTAATGAAAAATTATGTATTTATATATTTTTGTATAAATATGTATTTTATTTTTTATATATATATCTCCAATGAAAGATATAAAATAATGAAAATTGTACTGACAGAAGGCTTTTTCTATCTCCATCTCTTATTTGCTCTTATTTTTATCTTAAGCACCTACATTAGTGGAGGGTAATATACAAATCATATATCACATAAGCCAGAATCTTATGTAGCTTGATCACTTTTGAGGTAAAGTTTAGCTAGACTGCCTAAAAATGCTTATTGGCCTCGATGGATTTGTGTTGAATTCATTTAATAAAAAAGTGTAATATAAAAGCCCTCGCTGTAGTTAATTAGCCTTCAGGTTATTGCAGGCCCCAAGGCATTGTGTTTGAATTGTCACTGCTACTTGCAAAGATCAGCAATATTAATTCTTGTGTTACAGAAAGTGAGTGCATGTGTTTATCTGGCTAGTGTCAATTCATTGTTTCTAGGCTCTAATTTTCTTAGCTGTTAAAGATGCTGCTAAACATGAGGAACTTTGCTGAAATCAGATGCATTACTGAGGTAGTACCCATTTAAATTACAGCAGAACTAAACCTGAAGGTATCTCCAGAATTATGCTATTGTAGCTGGGGGCAATATCTGTTTCTGTTACATGATAAACCTAAAACAAACAGTGCTCATTCAGTCAGTCTCCTTTGGGATAGAGTGGGCCTAAGCTTATTAATTATTCCTGTTTTCTAAGGAGAAAACATCAGCTTTACTTCACTTGATAATCCTGTTTTCTCAGAAAACATTTACATGTGTTCAAATACCCAGTGAGCACTGGCAGGAATTCTTTAGTGGTTAGCGGAGTGGCAGAAGGTTAAATCATCTGACTTGGCTGAGATGTTGACTGTTTACCCTTCGTGTACAGTAACATCTTAAAAAAACCTCTGAGCAAAGTGGGGTGTATTCATTACTGAACAAACATGTCTGACAAGTTAAAGAATATGTGACTGGCTTCAGTTGAGACCAAAGTGCTTCATTTATAATGGAGATTACGGTAAGAAACAAATGAAGTTGTCTAAGGGAAAATGATGTCTCCTGAGCCTTTATTCTGGTTTGGCCACAAGTTAATAACACAACCAGCACTTAACAACAAAATGCAAGACTGTATTATCTTTTAGAAAATGCCAGTCATGTGCAATCCAAGCAGGTCAATTACTAGCAAATCTCCAAAGATCTCCTGAAACCTCAGAAGAGTCTGAGATGCCAAGAAAATGTCTAGATGCACAGAGACACAGGAACAGAAATAGGGCACAAACCAATTTGCAGAAATGGAACTTAACCCTTAGAGGGAAGAACCCAGCCTGCTACATATTCATTTCCATTTCATTAAATATTTATGGAGACATATGCATGTAATGTGATTCTAAATTATGGAAAAAGCACAACCGACATCTGCACTGTTTTAGCCATGTTTAACCTATTTTTTTTCCAACCTTTCTGTTTCTTGAAGGTGTAATGGATGTGTTGTTTTTTTCAGCTGCTAACGTGTTAGATGTTTGAAAATTAACATGTTCTCTTGAATAATTCTTAAATCACCACATAAAATAGCGTAGAGGCCAGCGATAGCCTATTCTTCAGCTCAGTACGCATGTCTATGACCTATTAATATTAATGAAACCTGTACATAAGCGTGTGGGGATAATTGACCCCATTAAATTCCATTTACTCACGAACTACTATGTAAAGTTTTCCCCTAAGTTATTGTAGTTTTTATCAAGCATGAAAGCTGGAACAGCATATACACCAACAGAAGTTTGTTTCAAAAGTAGCTTTGTGAAAGAAACAAAAAGGGTGTGGGAGGGAAGTGGTTGGAAGAAAACAAAGTACTGCAGAGAAACATGTTCCATCCAAACTTTCAACAGCTAAATAAAGTTATCTATGTTCCTCATGTTCAGGCGGAACTTTCTGTGGTTTAGTTTATGCACATGAACAATGTATGAATCACTTTTATCAAGTAAGTGATATATTCTCCCTGGCCAGAAATGGCTCGTCTCTTTCAGCTGATTTTTCTCTAAAAGAATCAGCCTGTGACATACAACTGTTATTGCAAAGTTGCAAGCACCCATAATCTAACCCACCCACCCGCAAAGAAGGGAATAATAGTGTTAGAACTAACATTGGTATTGCTGTAGTTAGTGCTCTGTAATAGATACTACACAAATAATTTTCCTGACAATTTTACGTACTTTCTTGGTAACAATCTCAAAAATAAGTAAAAATCTCTGGAACAAATCTGACAAACATAGAGATAAAATCTTTTCCAAAAGGAGCACTCAGACTGTATGAGCTGTTTTACTCCTTGTTCCTTGTACGTAGTACAGAAAATCAGCGTTTTCACAGTCTTAGCATGCCTTCCAGGGCACCTGAACAAAGGCCCAGAATCACGCTTGCTGTCTCCAGACCTGCCCTGGGTCTGCACGAGAGCAGTGTCTCCATCAGCTTCAGCCTGACACAATGGTAGTTACACCAGACCAGAATGAATAATCTCCAGACATGAGTTACTGGCACAATTAAAGCAAGATCACAGCTGACTGACATACCGAACAAAAGAGTTTTGGCAAAGCTTAAAGTGGAAAAGCATACAGAGGAAATTGACTCTTGGCGTCAAATGCACCAGAGTAAAAGCAGGACGAACTGCTTATTAACAGGCTTAGGCACTGCAAACCAAATACCAAAGGATGAACAATGGCAATAACATTCTGCTATGTCTCTCTACAGCATGCATGCAATTCATCATGAAGTTATATTCCATAGGCAGCTCCAGCAGCACATTTTCACAGTCTAATTGATACATGAGAGATTTGGCTTGCAGCTTTCAAAAAGACTCAGAAGTACAGAGTTCTGTCCCATCCAACAAGAAAACCAAAGCCCTGTAATATTAGTTATAACTGCAACAGATTTTTATGACTCTAACACAGCTAGTTCACTCAGTAAGTTCAACAGTTGTGCTGGGGGGAGGGGGGGGACATTTTACTGGGCTGTTGGGGTTTCCTCGTAAGGCATAACATGTGGGTCCCTCCACAGCCTCTAGTAGGTTTGGGAAGCATATGACACTGTGCTGCAAAAGGACCCCTCTCTGAGGGACATATTTTCCCCCATGTTAACTAATGTGATTCTTTTTACAACTTCTACCAGTTTGTTTGATTCAAGTCAGGTTTATTAGTTCCTAGGTCTCAGGATCACCTCTAGAGCCTGTCTCACTGATTTTCATCTTTTCCCTGCCTGCAGTTCTGATGTCAGTGCAAATAATTGATTGATCACAGAGAGCCATCGCTGGCAATTTCGTATCTGAGTTCATTTTGAAATTTTGAGTGGATACCCTCTGCTTCAAGTATTGCCTTTGTTTGACCCTTTAACCTGATGCAGTCTTGGAGATGACCTCTGTCCTCCCTTAACTGAGTACTGATGCAAATAACATATTTAGGGTTCCTGCAGTGTTTTTTCTCTTCCAGAACTGCTCCTTTTTCACCTCTGTCATGTGTTGGCAACAGTTCACCGGCAGCCTTCTAGAGTCTGAGGTAACTGAACACAGTTTTATTAGGTTTCTATGTTTAGGAAGTCAGTCTTCAAAATGTTGTTTGCCCCTTTATTGTGCTTTTAGTTAACTTCTCTAAGCCTATTATCTATTTTTCTCCACTGACTTTCTTTCTGAAGGATGTTTTTTGACTACTGATAACCACGTTCTCTGACATTTTGACATGGCAGCTACTTTTGATATTTGAGGGGGCTATTTAATGATATATAGTTACGATGAAACTTCATCATATTGTCAATCAGAAACCATGAGAATTGTCCTAGCTGCTCCTTTGTTTACTTGACCTTGCCATTTTAAGGTAAATTGCTGCAAAGCTTGATATTTTTGACTTGTCTTTCTGTGAGGATTTGAATATGAGTATGGCAATTTTAGTACATAATTCTTTCCCTATACTTAGAAAGTTAGCAGCTTAGCTTTCCTGGATGTATTTGAACACTAAGCAATACTGGTATCCAGGTATCTTAGTCTATGTCTTACCTCAGCTCTTACTCCTCAGGTAAGCTGTTGGACCATCACTGCAGAGCTAGATGGTACAGCTGCTCACAGTAGTAAATGGACAGCTGTGGCACACAACACCCTTCTCTTCTTGGGTTAGACCATCGCCAGGTGAGGTGCTGTGCACATTTGCTAAGGGAGGCACAGTCACCAGTTGAAAAAGCTGCAGACAAAAATATGAGCTTGAGTTTCCAACTTTACAAGTCTTGTGAGAAAGAGTAATATAGTCCTTGGGTGAAACACAATGTGCTAGGAGAGGTCTTCTGAGTTGAGTGCCTTCATATTACACTTGACCTGCTAGTTGAGTAACACAGTATGGCATTATCTGATTTCTGCAGTGCTTACAGAAAAATGAATTCATAATAAAAAGCATTCACATTCACTTATACAACTTCAGATTTTGCAAGACTGTTATGTTTCTAATCATGAAAAACAGGGCTTTATTTAGATGATAAAGTAGCCATAAATAAAAAGCTCACAGGAGCTAGCTGACAAATAAACTTCTTATATGTTAGCTATGTATGGTGAGGTAGTTTGTGGTGACAGCACATTGCTCAGAAAAGCAGGCCATATGCTGCTTCCTAGTATACCAATGTCAACCCAGAGAATTTCTATTGTCTGTATTTCAACCAGTTCAACTAAGATAAAGATCTCTACACAGGATTTCATAGTCTTTTTGCCACTGTATAGCATTATTAAAAAGGAAAGTACCATAGGGGTCAAATTACTTTCAATATTGTTTCTGCTAATAAATGCACTACAAATGGTTTAGTCTCATCCATTAATCATAAAAAAATCTAAAAAAAAGGGCTGAAATAGATTTCAGTAAGGTAGCAACCCCATCTCCTACACTGTTATGAAGTTCAGGCACGTGTCACAAGCCACAGCGGGTTCACTTACCTGCTAGTACAGAGCAAGTAAACTGAATTAGAAGCGCTCAGAGGCAGAGCACAGAAGTAGGGCAACATCCACACGCAAATGATGAGCAGCTTAACTTACACTAATGGAAAAAGGGATTTGAATAGCTAAAACCTGGTACATTGAACTGAGAAAAAAATATAACTCTAAGTGTGTATTTCAGGGCTGTAACAGGACTGGTAGAGAGGAGAAATTATATCTATCTTGGAGGATTTCCCTTCTTCCCCCCATTTTTTAGTAATACAGAGAAATTATATTTTCAGTCTAAATCATTCATATTTTTTTGTGTGTAAACTCAAGAACAATCGAAAATCTGGTTCCAGGTTCTGCTGTGAGAAGTATATAAGTACATTCATATATGAACAGCTTTTCACACAAGCATACATACACTTACTTCCCCTGCCCCCCTATTTGTGCCTCCAAATATCTGTGTTTCATTATGCATCCTCACAGAAAATGACAATTACACAGAAAAAATTATTCCCCACCCCTCCAAATCACACCTATTATAGGCTAACAGTTAAATATAAAATAGATAGATATTACATTTCTAATTCTCAATTAGTCAAATATTGCACATAGAAAGGCAAAGGACAGATTTTATTCCATTTTTTTAGCAATGTAAAAAAACTCAGAAAAAAAAAAATCACTGTTACTCTATGTGTAAGTATGTAGAAGAAGCTGCCACATTTTTACAATGAAACAGCATAGAAAAATGAAACTTTGAATTTCAAGAGTCTGTTTCTATGTGAACATTTTAATTTCACAACCAGATTAGATTAGCTCCACCATCCTCACTGGAGTGAAAGTCATGAAGGTGTGTTCTCATTTTCATGGATGAAATAATTTAAGAAGAAACATTGTGACTTGCCTGATGCAAAAGAATATTGTCTGAAGAAGACATGGGACCCAGGTCTGTGGCCATTTAGTTGGGTTCATTAACCCCTAGGCTTTCCAGCAGGGGGATGCATACCACAAAATGAATTTCCCACCTTAAACACATGTATGTTTAATTTATTTCCCCTGGAGTAAATTCTGCCTGTGCTTTCCAGTGCACAATTTACACTGCCGATCAGTAGCACTTCTCTGGGTATGCTGTCTGGACTGGCAGAATCATGAGGGACACTGAAAGAGAAAACCTACAGGTGTACCTGCTCACTTGGTGAAATGAAGGTGTACCCAATCCCTTTCTCCTGTTTCCAGCCTCCCATGAGGGCTCTGCTGAGTATTAGCACTATTTGCAAAAGACGTTTATTCCTTCTCCTTCATTTCTTCTTTTGAGCGGTGACAAAGCTGGTGGAAATTGTCATGTTATCCTTGGAGAAAATAAAGGATCTCCTGGGAAATGCAGAACTTTACTATTCTATTTTTTTTTACACATTGACTAAAAAGTTGTGCTAAAATGCAGATAAACCCTCTCTCTAAACAGTCAGTGACACCGAGCTACATGTAGTCCGGGGCAAAGAACACATTTCATACTATTTCCCTTCTCTTTTTGACACAGCATGGAATTTAACAGTATGTATGCTAGAACCAAACAATAGTTTTGATAGCTGTAGGAAAAGGGTGGTCGGATTGTGGCTGAACTCCTCACCCGTTCCCATGGGGAAGAGGGTGCCTTGCAACTAGACAGATGGCTCCTGCAGAAGGTCAGCAGAAATGTTCATGCATACCCTACTTATTTTTGCACGGTATTCATTGATTCAAACTGCTTCTGAGCCTCTCTGCCCCCTTTTAAATGGGATTTTTATCATGTTTTTAAATCTTTGCCAATTTCAAAGGCTGATTTAATTTCACACAAGAAAGTGTGGGAGAAGCAGTCTTGGTTCCCCTGTATAAACACTGGACTACGTGCTACTTGTGTTTGACTATGTCAGCTGTGAGCTCTCTAAGTATGAAGTCCTGCCAGGCAAGACATAAATCTTTTGTCATGAAAGAGGTACATTATCTGCTTCTCAGCTGTTTCTTTTCTAAACAGCTACCTGAGGTTTAAGATAAATATTCAACATAGCTTTTTAAAAGAAAAAAGAAAAACCAGAACACTTTCTTTCATGCATTGAGCGTTAATGGCAAACCATAGAGAGCAGGGATCAGTCCTCACGTCATGTCCCAGGTCAGTCCAGAAATGCAGTAGTGCAGTGAAAGGATTCTAAAGAGGCAAAGCATTAATAATACTTTGGCTGTAATATACTTCATACCTTCTGAATCAGTTCCTTGCAGTGAAGCTGCCAGATTAACTCCTGAAGCAACTGGGTGCAACTCTGCCGGGTCAATAAAGCTGTGCCTTGTTTCCCAGGAATGCAGTCACTCCTTCACAACAAGGGTTGTGAAGAGGGTTACGTTGAACTGGAATCCTTATTCTCAGCCAATGTCTTGCTGTCCCTAAGTACCTTCAAACTGAAAAGTGTGAAGAAATTAAACAAATTAGTAACTAAATACTAATATCTTAAAGGTTCATGGATTTAGTAGCTCTCTGTGAATCCAGTCAAACTCTGCTCCATTTTCAACTCCTGTAGATGCTGAATTTGATTTTTGGTATTTGTGATACCATTTTAGGGTGATCTCAGTCTCATGTGGGTAAGCTGATATGGTTAGATTACCTTGTACTGTTAGCCTCACACTATCCCACTCCCCAAAACATCCCCAGTGCTCACCTCCAGCTTTCTTGTGAATTTTGGTTGCTTCTCACATAACTCCTCCTTAACCACCTGTGAATTCCTCACAGTACCCTCTGTAGAGCTGTCAGCTTCTCACTCTGTGATCTGTCAGGTCCAGCAATTTCTTGTGCCATGTCCAGTAGTTTCTGAAGTCTTGCTCTGTGCACCCCAGGCCAGGACACAGTCAGTGGTACCATTGCCTGCAGCAGCCTTGGCAATCAGCATCACTACCTCAGCCTGCTGCTGTGGGAGAGAAACAGTCTGCTAGGACTAAACAATAGAAACTCTTTCATATAAAAAGTAAAAATAATGAGGTTTACGGATTGAACATGATACCTTTTCTTCTCATGCTGCTTAGTTCCTGATCACTTATGGAAAGACTTATTAAGTGAGAGAAGAGAATGTACCATCCTGTCTCATATAAATGTAAAGCCTTCAGTAAATAAGAGTTTGGAAGGGAGGAAGATATTTGTGACAAGCCTAAGGAACTGGAGGCCACTGTGTGAAGCTGCTTTAGTGGACGACGGGCACAGGTCTGACAAAACAGAACTTGGAATCGAGAAAATCAAAGTTTAGGAGAAATGTCTTTGAATAAGGGGGAACGGAAAACTAAATAAAACCACAATGATTGTAGGACCTGAAGATTATATGTATATGAGTCTTAGATAGGTCCTCAGAGGAAGATAAAAACATCTCAGCGTAAAAAAATCAGCTACAACAGCAACGTAGACAGGCTTGCAAGTGTATAGGTCTTCTTACAAGCAATCTTGGAAAACTAAGCTATGCATATATGATTTGTGGCATTTTTGTTGTAGAAGGTTTTATCCAATTTTTATGATTTTAGGATTAATAAACATTATCTAAGACAAGCATAAAATAAGCAGCACCTCATTCAGCACATCCATTGCAGTTTCCAGTGTATTTATCTTTTTCTGCTGGGAACATGGTTTTAGCAATGATTAGAAAACAATATGGCAGGAAACTCTTGATGTTAAACATTTGAGTTATGTATCACAGATTGTCTCAAATTCTCTGACTTTTCAGATTTAAATCTTTTTGAAGTTTTTCTGAAGTTTTTGGCACATTTTCTGCAAAATATGTACAAGAAAGAAGATTCATGGAAGACTCTAGCTGTCTGTTATTGTTTAAACACTGATGTTTAAGGTTTAAATTTGCAGGGAACAAATCATTCTGCATCAAAACTAAGGTGTTGCATGTTTATTTACAGACCAAGCTCCAGTAGTAATGTGTATTTGTCATGGAAACTGATTTGAATTTAATTCTAAATCCTGTTTTGCACCAGGAAAATGTGAGTTTCATTTTACTTGTCTCTGTTTTCAATTATAATTTGACAAAAGAAATAACCGCATTACCTATTTGATTTGCCAGAACTTTATCCCAGCACCACCTGTTGAGCCCTCGGCACTCGAATCCTGACATATAGCAGAGAACAAAATTATGCAGTTGGCATACTAACCAGCAAGGATGCCAACAAAAGCATAATATAGCCTTTGTACTCAAAGTACAACCAAATATGTATTAAGCTACCAACTGCAAAGGTTTAAGCAAGCCACATTTAATTATACATGAACATATCTTTCCAACAAATAACTCAGTAGAAAAATGGTATGGAAGTTAGAAAGGACCCCTTTTGTACATCTTGCTTTGGTAAATATTGCAAGCTTAAAATAAATAAAGTTTCACAATACCATAGTAGATTTACATTAGAAATGGCAAGAGGATAGCCAGCTAGCTTATATAAATAGATGGGTTTAACGCTATCAGCTTCCCAGCTTAAACAAGATGCCCCATGTTCATTTCTGGTAGGGGAACTGACCTGGCACAGCACTGGTCTCCCAGGAAGGCAGAAGAAGAGGCTCCCAGCAGTAGTTCAGGCCAAAACCTGTCTTCTGCAACTAGCTGAGACCAAAGTAGTAGTAGTCAACTATGTCTCTGGGATGTATTTCTTGAAGCAGTGCTTTGCCACAGATGTATTCACAACAGCTTTCCTGGCTCTTCTGACCTGAGATCTGCACAGCAGAGGAGACAGAAGATGAAGATAGATAGGACACATCAGTGGCGATGAGGCAGAACCTCTGCTCCCCAGTTCTACAGAGGTCAGTGAAGTCTGCATGGGGCTGTGAACTCACATGGGATTTGCACACTGAGGTCTACCAGAGGTTCTAGCTACGATGCTAGAGTTTCCAGAGTTTGTCCAAAGTTATGAGTTAAATCACTGCACGATTTTAAGGGACTGTTTTTAAATCCTGGTGACAATGACAATTTACAGATTTTTATCACATCCCCAAAAAGCCTAAGAGAGAATTAAATCTGAAAAGCTGATTATTGCATTGGCTGTTGGCCAGAAAAATGACATTAGATATAAAAGAAGGATCAGGTTCCAAGGTGAGGAGAATGAGTCCTTATTCCTGCCCTCTCAGAAATCACCACAGCTGCCCTCAGGCCCATCCAAGGATGAGGACATGGTAAAGCAGAAAGAGCTAATTGACCCACAAGGAAATTCTCCTGGTGCATTTGTGCAGGGCTGAGCACACAGGCTCTGACGCTGGCTAAGGCTTTTGTCAGTACTTTCATATGAAGCATAAATGAAAGACCATTAAAACTTTGGACAAGGAAACAAAATGCTGTACATGAAGTGAAATATCTAAAAAATCTTTCAGAGATGATGAAGTACAGCTTTAAAATAGCTTGAGGGGGAAAAAAATCCTGGCTAGTTCTGTAAACAAGGAAACAAACCAGCTGTAAATCATAGAGCAACCAAAACATTTTACTTACTGTGCTAACTTTTGCACTCTGAGCTACATAACACATTATTACCACTGTAAGCTTGTACAAGACTAGACGGAGGAGGTACCTCTTGGCACCAGTTAGCTGCTACCAGATATAAGACATACGATACCTGAACAGGACATATGCAACCCAGAAAATGGGAAAGGCCTCTGATAAGAAGTGAAACATTCCGAATTGTATCCAGAAAAAAAATGGGGAATAATTTTGCATGTGAATTGCTTTCTTACCAATGCATTGCAGCAATCGGCATTCAGCAGAGGTTGCAGAATCTCTGTCTTTGGATGTTTCAACTTGATTGGACACAACCATGAGCAACCTGATGTAATGATACCTATTTAGAGAAAAGGCTTGGACTAGAAGACATCCAGAAGTTTCTTCCAGCCTAAACTACCTATGATTCTAAAACTGACCTAAAGAAATCAGAAATCTTTTCCTTACAGTTGTTCTTACATTAAATCTTACAGAAATACAGTTTATTTTTTGTCTAATTTGTTTAAAGGTTGGAATTAGGTATTTACTATTTATAACAGTTTATAAATTTCTTCTTTTAATTAAATATGTAAATGTAATTCTATTATTTCTTTACTTTTGTTTAAGGGATAAAATAGAAGCAAAACCTGTAAATGGTCCAGTAAGTATATGGGTGCCTGTGGTTTAATCCCAATGAGTGCACTGACTCTCTTTAAACTCTATAATGGTGGCTTGAAACTTACCTCAACATCCTTATTTTTACTGTGCTAAAAATGTAAAGTAACAATTGTTAATGAGAAAAACTTTCCTTCAAATTTGTAATAGAGACTGTAAAACACTTGCTAAGAGATAGACCACATCTAGGAAAGCCAAATCTATCTGATCTCTCCTTTTCAATTGGAAATATCCTTTGTGGTAACCACATTTTTTTCAGGAAAATAAGACTAGAGGAAGTACACATATGGCAGATAGTTTGACATCATTGCTTTCTATATTTCTCAGACGCCTAACAGCCAAGAAAACATACCATCATTTTCTTTCAGATAGCTGATCCTATGTAATATTGACTCTAGATGAAGACTTCAGATGAAATATCCGGGTAGTGTTTGAGGAGGGCATTAAATAAGTCTCCTATAACAGAATCCATCACCTTCTCCTAATTTCTCCCTTGTTCAAAATAACTACAAATCTTTAAATTGCAGTGTGGAGCTTTGAGTTTTAAAAATCATAAACTAGTGAGAAAACTCACCCCAGGAATGCACTGCGTTGTTTACTGCCTTCCACAATATGTCCAAACATACCCAATAGCTGTACAAAGACACTGAAAATACTGGCACACTTCCTTGCCCAGCAGACATGCAAGGAAGCTGCAGGTAGATAGATAAGTATTTCAGCTTGAAATTGAGCTTCTTACATGTAAAACAGCCATGAAAATTAAGAAGTTTTACAGGTAGGTTACAGAGAGCTGTACAAGAGGCAGCACCTCTTCAGGGAATCTTTCAAGTCTTCACTGAGTAACCCAGATGCCTCAGACATTGCTCAGCTCCATTGCCATTCAACAGGTAATTGCTACTAGTCCCTTGTATTATCATATGAAGTGGGATTCACTATCAAATTTTATTCTATTTAAATCTGGACCATTTGGGAAGAATTAATGATTCTGGAATTAAATCTCAGTGGTTCTTACATTAATTTTGTGTTTTGTGTCTGCAGCACTGCTCCAAGCAAGCTGCCCCAGTTTGCATTGCATTTCTCTGATTATTTGAGTATTCTGATAGCATACATGTATCCTTTAGCAGAAACCAGTGACCCTGGGGATCTTTTCACTTTAAGCTTGAGTTTACCTGTCACAGAAGGTGACTGAGGTCAGCTGGCTTAAAATGACTCATCTATAACCCACACTGCCTGAAGGGATAAATTAAATCCCAAGAGAGTGCCTCATAAATTCCCAGGGAGATCTTCGTATCATGAAAACAGACTTGACACCACTCCAGAGTTCAGCCTCTGCCTTGACAGAGTGGAACCAAAATCAGCTTTGGTGCAGATCCTGCACAAGAGATATTTCTCAAAGTATTACTGAGCAGTCTGTGTCCCCCTTATCATGTGGCAACTTGTCATTGATGCCTCTGCCAGACTTCATGGACAATGAGGTACTGCAGCTGATTAAAATGGGAGAGAAAAAGAATGCGTGTTTTCATAGTTCCCCATCTAGTTCTCTGTATCTCCTTCTTTACGTCGTTATTTGTGAAGATACTTCTGTAGAACTGGGCTCAGGGTGGTTAATGCAGGGCACAGACAAGTGTTTCTATAGAAAAATCCTACCATATCGAATAGAATTCTGTCAAAACAGCTCTATGAGCTTAATGAATTTGTAGAATTAATCTTGGTATAATTTTTCGAACCACCTATTAAAGATCTACATCAAGAACAATATTCACTATTGTGTTCTATGGAGTTTTTTGCTGGAACTTGTCCTGTTCTGCTTCCTGGCCATCATAATCACATCATTCCTGCTGCAACCTGAGCCTTTCACCGTTCTGGAAACTGGTTGAGATTTGCCCAGTACTACTTCCCAACACAAAGTGATTTCCTGTCACACATAACTACACTGTTGCATTGAGAAGGAATTTATTTTCACTGTCACTCTCTGAGCTAGCAAGATGATTCATCAATTTGTTTATGCACTGAAGGCTGCCAGTGAGAAGCATGCTTTGGTAAGGGGCACTAAAATGGGTGATGATTTCATTTGGCAGCACCTAATACTGACTGTTTGTATTGGCACTTACCCATTTAGGCAGCTACGTAGACTAGGCAACTCAAGAAACAGACATGAAATTATTACTATAAATTGTCTCCAAAGAATTGTCTTGATTCATGATTGTCTTAAAACATATAAACACATTTTACTACAATGATTTTACCCATTTCCAGGGACACTCAATACACAAGAGACTTTTTCCCTTCATATGGTTGTAAAAACAAAACCACTAAGGCTCTTGCCAAACTTGTTCAAAGTCTACATGGATTTAGTCAGACAAATGTAGTGGAAAATTATATCCAATGATTTGGGTACTGGCCCATGCACCTCCTTACATCTCAACAGTGCCTCTTCCAGATTTTAATGCAGATTTCTAAATTAAGTTCCTTTTTGTTTGGATTATAATATTAAAAATATAAACCATATGGAATAGAACATAATTTTGGCTCTGGAAAATGTAGCTCTTCATGATGTCTTTTATTTTTTTCCTAAATGGAAATAGTAGCTAGTGATTTCTGCTCTGCTTTTGTTGGATGCTGCTTGTTTAGTGTTATCTATTGCCCGTAGGAACAATTGCCCTTCACATGGTATTGAAATAGATCACCTTGTGATGGAGCTAGAGATGACACAATGCTATACTGGAGGTATCTGGTACAGTGACAAAGAACACGGAGCTTGTCCTGTCTTACTACCAACTTCATTCAGTTTCCACGCGGTGGGTAGCTGAGTGGAATCAACAGGGTATTCTAAGGGACATTTTAATGGACTATGACATATGTTATTGACAATAATTATATAGTAATAGAGAGGTTCCCCTTTCCCCTTAAGTTTCAGCAATATACAGGAGGAGAAGGGAAAATAACCTCCTTAAAAATCCTAAAATGTTATTTTGAACGAGAATGTTATTTTGCATGCCTATGGACTAAAACAATTTCAGATTTTTTGTGTCATTGGAAAAAATCACAACAGAAATATTTCACCAGAGGGAAAGTTTGCAGACAACAAGCTTAGATATTTGCTTGGTTGTCTTTGGCACTCCTGATATTAAAATCTGGGGTTCCAGGGCTGTCAATACGTGCAGGACTCTTAACAGGAGTTATAAGCAGAGATCAATAGCTATTCCTACAGCAGGTCATCAGGCACATAACTTACTGAAGTGGAAGGCTCAATGTGTTTGACCTCTCTTCTACCTCGACATATGTCTGCGGGTAGGGCAGGCATGTCTCTGGTCTCAGGCTGGGATCCTTCTGGAGATTCCTCCATTAAGTAAAGACCCTTGAGGAAAGAATCAATCCATTTAATCTGGCTTGGTCTTATGTGTGCATAGAAAGCACAAGCACGGCTTTGACAGTTGCTAGTATATGGCTGCATTCACAGAGAATTTGGGCTTCACTCTGCTTCCTGGGTTAAACATCCAGTACACTTGTGGGTAAAGTCTGGAAGGGAAGGTTTAGTAGGTGTCATTAGTATGGCCTAAAATTCAAAAGAATTACCCTCTGATAGAAGAATTTCCCCTCCTGAAGGTTCCACCTTCCTTTTAATGATCTTTTTCAGGGCCAGGGGACTCTGCTACTCAGTAGCAAAAAGGGAAAGTGGTGATAGGGTTCTTCACCCACAGAATGAAGCTTCAAATCTCTCCCACCTCGGCTGTAACTGCAGCGGTTTGACGGTTCCTGCGCTTCTAACACTTCTGTGCAGGCACAGTCGTAATGTGCCTCAACTAGGTGGTATTTCAGCTTGGGAAACAACCACTGTAAGCTCAGCTGCTCATCTACTCTGTAGAGAGGACGCACGCAGTACCTATCTCACCTTTTGTATATACAGCTATAGTTATTACACCACTGGCTGCTCTGAAGTAACCTAGCAGTTGACCTGGGCTGCACCCGGCTACAGGAGCCGCAATCCGCCCGGTATCGGCTGCGGAGCGGCCGCGTCCCCAGGCGGTTTCTGCGGCTGCCCGCTGGGCTGAAAGCGGCGCTGCAGACCGCCCGCCCGCCTCTGCTCCCTGTGCCCAGCAGAGGGCGCTGCCGGCCCTGCTTCGCCGCGGGCCTGGCCCGGAGGGCGCTTTGGGCGCGCCCGCGCAGGGTCCTAAGGCCCCACCTCCCCGCCGCCGTGAGGCTGCGTTTTCACCTGTGTAAACCCAAGCGCGGCTGGAATGCACGCGTTATGTTTCCATGTGCAGAATTTGCATCAGGAGAAATGCGCGCACCCAGAACCTAGTCTCTAACGAGGTAAAAAATACTGAAACATTCAATTTAGAAGGCCTTTCGATACTGTTAGATATGATGCTATTTAGACAGGATGGATTATCATCGCTGGCTTTTATGCAAAATTTATCACCATTCTTGGATTTTGTCCATGCTGGTGACTGAAGGAGGGCTGTCCAAAAAGGGCATTATATTTCAATAGTTTAACACCCCACCCCCACCCCCCTATTTCCTTTTCTCCTTCAGCTGAGAACTTTTATTCTTGCCAAACTCCAGGGACACTCTGTGCAGAAGATATAAATAAATTCCCCTCCTGCCTTTTCACTTTATTTTTCCCCAAATCACCTATCTCTTTGTTTTCTGCTGTGGTTTTGGCATTTGGGGTTGGGAAAGAGCGATTAAAGAGAAGGACCTTTTATTTGGGGTTGAACACTCAGAGGTTTTGTGTTCTCTGGATTATCCGGAGTCACAAAAACTACCTTCACCCACAGCCCCATTCAGTCTCCTGCTCTAACAGCCCTGCGTGTCCTGGGGTGCTCTCAGCCATGCCCAACAGCTTCTCCACTGAACTCCTCTGACAAGGGGCATCCTCTTCCTGCTTATCACCAGAGGCCTGGGATACGAGTATAGATTATACATCCCCTTTCCACTTTCTGGGTCATGTCCAAAGCTTGGAACCTAGCAAAGGGATTTCTAAAGCCTCTTCCTTAAATACCTCAAATGGCAGAGAGGAAAATAAATCTGGTTTATGACATGATGCTTCTTCCTCTAGAGATGTGTGTTTTACTGTGCTTCTTGAGTACTGCTTTGAACTTTGTTTCATAAATACCTGCATATAAAACCCCACAGAAACCTCTGGGTACATTTATACTATTCCTCTATTCTTTGATTCCTTAATAAGAAATAAACTGAATCAACCATCTAGGTTTACCTTCCTTTGCTTAAAAAAATAATGAAAAATGACAGTTTATGGCTTTTCTCCTCTGGATGGCAGTAACTCCTGCTTAAACATTCATGACCCGTGACTGCAATATCCCACAGCAAGGGATTTCCTTTTCTTTGTCAGTGTGCTATCCAAAAGAAACATTTAATTTCATTCATTCTATGTTTTTTCAAATCTAAATTTGAAAGCCAAGTGAGCTTTCAAATAAGGAATCTGTTTAATGTAAAAATCTAATTGCACGAGTTCTATGTATAAAAACAGAACAGGAATCAGAAGAAAGGAATTGATGCTGGGTATTTGTATCTATTCATATCTGATTACACGTTTCATAAAAATTAACGAATGGTGCTGAGAAAATCAAGTTTCTTGACATTAAACAATGAAGCAATACAAAAGATACGGAAATGTCCTGACCTGAGAGTGTACCAGAACATCTACCCATTCAAAATATTCTCATCATAACACGACACATCTGGATTTCTTCACTGTTTTTCAAGATGAAAATTTAAACCAGAAAACACATCTAGTAAAGGTCATTTACAAACACCCACTGTGCAGCCATGTAAGTTAGTTTAAACAAGAAGTATGAGAAGGAATTAAGCCCTCCTCCCTATTTCAGTACCAAAGCTACATTTACATGTAGCACTTGGGGCTTCTCACCAGCCAGGACCAGCTCTTGCCTTGTTTTACTGCTGATGAAAAAGGTGCAGTTCAGAGCAACAATTTCCAAAGATGACTGCCTATATTTATACAACTGAATCTGCACTTTGGGGGTGTCCCAAGTCCCTTGACAGCTTCCCACTGATTCTGGCCAGCTGAGGTCTGTCCTTCAGTCCCAGAGCAGCCAGCCTCCTGCCTGGGGTGCTGTGAAGGCAGTGCTCGCCAGCTCAGCACAGCAAATGGTGTCTCTGTTTCCTAATACATATTACTCTATCAGGGAGAAAGCAACTGATTCTACATGCACATTCAGTTCTTGGTCTATGGGCTGAGATGATCAGTAAAAATCCAAGAGTGGTTTTTGAGAAATGGATGTTTTTTTGCCAAGAGCTTAATGCTACCAACACACTTGCAAATGCTGTTTCCAAATGGAGAAAAACCCCTTGGCTCCTAGAACTGATAAAAACTTTTCTGCCCACATCTTTTTCACTGGAAAAAATAAATTTGGCAAAGTTGGCAATTTCACATTAATTTCTCCAGAACCAAGACGCTATTTACGTTTTCCATTCAAATTGTTAGTGCTGCTCTGTATCTACCACTATTGTCCTGATCATGAATAGCATGATAAGATTCTGCCCATTGGTCTATCCTTCCTGTATCTGAATAAGGGAAGTAAAACAATTTGTGGTAAACAAGCTTATGCCATAAAAGGTCTTACCTAAGCATCGGAAGTCCTCTGTGGTGATAGAAGCATCAACTTAGCACCGGAAATCATGTGCGTCTGGAAGCACGGAGTCTCCTGAGTTTCTTTGAGAGACAGGGGAATAAACTTTGTTCTGTACTCCTGGAAAAAGAGCGGCACCTACTTGCTGACATGAATCCAGCTCCACAGTGCAGAGGGAAACAATCACTGTCATTCTATCTTGACTTCCATACTTAATTGTCCAGGTAATTTTGATGAGGAACATTAGCGGAAGTGCTCAAGCAGCTTTCATGTCCGAAGATATCAGTGGGGCATGAACTGCAAATTACTCCAGGCCATTGCCCGCCCTCTTAGTTTTTTGGAATGTCAGGCAGGAAACCTGAAAAGTAAATGTGGGTGCAGGTAAGGTGATATTACAGCTTGCCACAAAGCTGAGCATTCAGCCTGTCAAAAGACAACTACAAGAAGATAAATCACTCGTTGCACCAGTTTTACTGCAGATTCATACCTTTGAGATTCCCTGATTCATTGCAAAATCTTCTCTGAAGACTTCATTAAGTTCTGGCCCTGGCACCAATTTGTCAGCAAAAAGATAAAGCACTTTAAGAAGCCGTCCCAGAAGGTTCGTCCTTAGCACATCTGTGAACACCTGATGCTGCTCATCCTGACTGATGGGCTCAGAGAAAATACTTAAGAAAATAGAAGGGGAAAAAAGACCCCCAAAAGTAAAGAGACAATATGTGACTGGTGGCAGTAGAAGTTCTGTTCTATCCTATTAAACAGAGTGTTCTCTTCCAGCTTCAGTGTGTGAGTTTGCCCTCTTCCTCATGGGAGCAGGTACAAGAAGGGCAGACACAGTAAAAATTACTAAATGGATTAAATGGTCAGCTGCAGATTTTTTTTTACTGTATCATTTTCTAAGTATAAGCCTTGTCCAGGGTGTGGGAGGGAGGCTTCTGCCATGTAACACTGGGATACCAAATACCTTAGCTCTCTCAGGCTGCCCTATGAGCAGCATCCTGATGGTCTCTTTCTGAAAAAGGTTTAATTCACAAACCTTCTGTTTCCCATAGCTCCAGACAATGTCTGTACCTGTTTCCTAGATGGTGATATGTACACATGGCAGAGCAGACATACAGACAGAACACATGCAGCAGTGCGTGTACTTCAAAACTCTATTCTTCATCTTGATATACTAAAATGGAGGCTGACAGAAAACAAAGATGCTTTCCTGTGTGTTGCAGGATGCCACTGTGACGGCCAAGGACAGGACAAGAGAAGGCATGCAGAACATTTCAGGCTGAGGTCCAAAACAGAGAGATTTCAGGTTTGTTGTGAGGACAGAAGAGCACCGTGCACTTGAATTTCTAGCTGTTGGCAGTATAAATGCACACAGTCAGAAGGGTAGGTTATAGCTAGAGCTCAGTTTGAAACGAGATTTCAAACAAGTTAAAAATTCCTGTTCATACAAGCCCCTAAATTAAGTGAAACAGCCTAAAAGATCAGTTTCTTTCTGAATCCTGAATCATTCTTTAAATTATGATCAGATGATATGGTCATTTTGTATACTAATTTAGAAACACGTGTAAGGGATTTGTGCTAGCATTCCTGATGCCTGGAGTTACAGAGCTGCCAGTTGTTTGTCAAGAAAAACACTCATTCTGGACTTAATTTTAAAGTAAAGAAAACTCATTTAAAAATCTGTTGGGGACACCAGCACTATCTCCCAGCTTAGGGACGCTTCGCAATCCTGTGAGCTCCAATGCAACTGCAAGATGACCTGCACTCTGGAATGCCTCCTTCTATTTCCCTAGTTAACAAGGGCAGCCTTTCAGGGCCTTACAACAAGGCATAAATTTCTTATTTTCTCATGCAAACGCAGTGGTAGGAGCAGAAGACACAACACAGCCCTCTCAAATTGATGGCAGGATTACCCTTTTGGCATTGGGATGACAACAGAATCCCTTCTAGAACATGCTTTCTCCTAGGTGCTGCATGAAGTCCTCTGCAATGTTACGTGAACGGACAGTACAAATGAAATTCACCATAGTTACTTTCCACTTTCTTTCACCTGAGCAGTGTCTTGTTGGCTTGTCTTTCTGCATAGCATCAACTGCTGCTTCTACCTGCAGGAAATCAAAGGAAAAAAAGTTTCTCTGCATTGGGTATGCACTTGTTTTTAAAAGAGCTGTTGCATAAAAAATCCCTGTGCTTTTTGGGTTGCTGGAGTTGCCTGAGGCAGACTGTCCTTGTGGATAATACATTAAGCACAATACATCAGCATGCCACAGAAAATGATTTCCCAGGGTTGGCTGTGCCCCCTGTAAAGCAGCAAGCAAGAATGACTAAGGTATCAAAGGGCATACTGTGGTGAAGCATTTCTGTGAGGGAGGGCTGCAAGGGCAGACACATATGAAAGTAACGCCTTCTGCAAGTCATTAAGAAGTTAGCAAGAAAAGAAGTATAAAGAGGAAAGCAATCAAAGGCAAGTGTAGAGAACAGGCACACATCCAAAACATCACCTGTACAACAGGACTGGCTGTTGGGAAAACCCTGAATGATCCAAAGAAAGAATCCTTTCTTTAAAGTCGTGGCACCACTGGCTGCACAGATGGGTTACTTTAACATCTATGGGCTCACCCCTGCTGACACTCCTGAATCTGAAGAATTTCTTGTAGAACAATCCAAGCAGTATCTTGGATCTTGGGCTTGATTAAACTGCAGCAGTTCAGTGGTCAGGGACTATAAGTGAAAAGAAAGGACAGAGTCAACTTGCAGGAAGCATATGTCCTGTGATAGATGTCCAAGCTATATTTAAACTGGTTGCTTTGTAGATCACCAGTATACAATACCACTCCCCATTGGTGGCCTCCCCAGGTGTACTTTGTGTACCTGCATTTACTACTGGTTTTATTTCCTCTGCGCTGTTCCCTCCTGCACTCTATGGACCTTGCTAAGGTTGCAAAGGATCACCCCTGGTACAAGTGAGTTGTAGTGATACTCTTTGATGAAATTCTATTTGTAAGCCCAAATATTCCACTGCTCTTTCTTGCTGCAGCCAACTTTTCACAACTGAGATGGATATATTAATAAAACAAAAACTCCTGTGAAAACGAAAATCAGATCTTTTCATACTGTCCTTTGCTTCAAGGGACACAGGAAAACCGGAGAATCATTGAGATGGTACTGGGCTTTTGTGTGATCTATTTTGCATGTTTTATTAGCAGCAGACTGGCTGTTCAACAACCAAAGACCTGAGGATACAAACACTTGCATAGGCAAATATACACAAATTCTTTGAATTTGCAAAGTTACTAAAATCTATTTAACTTTTTTTTATTTTGGAAGATTTTGGAAGACTGACCAGAATGCCTTTTTTATATAACTTGTTTCATGCAACAAAGCTGCACACATTCAGGGGTAAACAGCACATCTCATTCTTTTCACATCTTTAATGTCTTTACAAAATGACTGATCCCAGTATCATCCTAATCAAATTTTTAAGGCATGTGATTGCTCAGATCTTAAGTACTGCATGTCCCCACAGTGATCCCTCCTCCTCAGATGAGTGTACATAACAGGGTGTTTTGAATTGCACCCAGATGGCCAAGACCTTGTGGAGCCATCTCAAAAGCCAAAATTTGCCAATGCATACAGTTCTTGTCTAAGGGGAATGCCACCACTTTCCTTTGGTAACCACTTAGGCTTAAGGGCGTGGAGGTTCTTATGGCAAGACAAGGTCAAATCAAATCCCTTCTGAAAGGTATCTGAGAGCTAATCTGCATTTTACAAAGCAGCTGCAAAAAGGATCAGTGATGCTAAATCACAGATCAGCAAACCATTAGTGTATCTAACACATGCTTCTCTTATATTTCCTCTAAGATTAAAGGTTTTCTTTCGGTCATCTTTCTTGGCAGCATAGAGCAAAGAATGTCATTTTTGCATGAGTTAAAGCAATACTGCCTCTTGGGAGTTGTTTACTGCATAAGAAACGGAAGACAATGACATTATTTGCTTAAGAAGAATTAACGCAGGAGTTTTTTATAAAAAATGAAGATTGTGCTTGATTTCATATCCTTAAATAGCACTAATCAAAGGTATCTGACTGCTAAATAATAAAGTAATAATCATCATCCCTGAGTGTGGTCCCCTAATTCAAGCCTTGGATCAGTCATACCCATTGGGAAGGGACAACTGCAGTTGAACATTATGTCCAAGACTTTTCCTTACTTCACTTCCGATGGCCAGTTTTCCTCTGTTGTTGCCCTCAATCTGAATGACACAGTTCATTGCAGACAGCACCTGATAGTCCTTCAAAGCAGTACGTCCACAGATGGAAAACACAGCAGCTCAGAGCACTTTGACTTGCTCACGTTGCCAGAACAGATACAGAGAAAAAAAACCACTCTCTGACCCAGCATTTCCTTTGCTGAAACTCTGTGCCACTATGGTAGGGGCATGAAGAATAGGAGGCAGCAGTGTTGATTTCAAGCTTTAAGACTTAGCTCCTTAGAGGCTGCTTCCAGCAGGTCAGTGCAATGAAGAAAGAATGGGGCTCTTTTCATATCCAGAAATACAGAAAAATTGTGAGCATTCCTGAAAGTGCGCAGGGCTCTGATAAGAGCTTTCTCAGGCATGTATTACATCGACTGGCTGCTACGCCGGCCTTCTAATCAGCTGGCTTTCCTAGCGACAGAACCTAGACAATAAGCTCACATCTATTGCGGAAGCACTTCACTGTCAGTGGAAATGTTGTTACAGTAATTCATGCTCTAGATCAGGCGTTAAAAAGGACAACCAGGCCTCAGCTCTAAAAACACCCAGATGCTGGGAGAACTGAGGATCTTCCACAAGTCTTATTCAGTGCAAACTGCAGCTCCATACAAACTCCATACATCTCAGAATCCCTCCAATCCTCATGAGAAAGAGTAAGAGAGAGAAAATAATTTAGCTGGGGAGTCAACAGAAATAACTGCTAATAATTAAACACCAACCTGAGAAAAAAGTCTTCTCTAGACATGTTGCTAATACAACACAGAATTAAGTTTTTAAACAAGGTCTATTTAGCTCTATAAGGCCCTTGCACAAAACCTTTAGTGGGAATGCAGAGGAAGGATCTCCTGATCTAGCAAAGGCCTATGAATATAGTTCATTTTATTACAGTGAGTTTGCATTTCTTGGATTAAACTAGGGCAGACTTTGAGGGACTGCAAAGATCTGAGAATACTGAGAGACAGCAAGCATTCAGTTTGTCATCACTGGCAATATTAAAATCCCTGGGTAAGATTATCCTTTCTCTTCTACTCATATACATAAGGACCAATTCCACTTAGGAAACGCAATAGCTCAATTTAGAGGGAATTATTTCTGACCATCAAAAGCGGCAAGAGATTGTCTTGCACTGAAAAGCAAAGGCAACCTGCCGATAGAACAGTAACATGCACTGCAATCCGTATCTACGCACCTCCTCTGAAAGATACCTGACATTTTTTTCCTGAAGCAATTCTGGGATAATTCTATCCTCATCCATAATAAATTCACATATATTTTCATAAGGAAAACAAGGTCTGATTGGCGCCATTATAAATAATTCTTCAAGAGATTTCCAAAGATACGCCTTGCTTCACTTCAACAGGGAGTTGAAGTGAACTAAACACTCCACAGAAACTTCATTTTTCCTCATGAGAAACAATAGATCCCTGTATATGTAAAGTCATTACACAATCAAATATGATGGCATAAAAAGTAAATAAATGGTGCTAATAAAGACGTGCCAACATGCGAGAATAAAACTTTTGTTTTAAAGCATATATAACCAAAGAACATTTTCGGAAGCTTTTAGAATTCATTAAGACTCAGTTCTTGGCTGTTTGGAAGTCTGTCTCAATGACTGGAGCACCAGCAGACTGGGGTGAATTCTGCATTTTCATGTACAGAGGTAACAAAATGATGAGAATGCTCAGTTTAGTTGAAACTGGGTCCTGTTCTTAATAAGTTGTCATAGAAAGAGAGTAGAAATAATTTTTTCCTGGTCTGTCCTTCCCCTGCAACCCTACCCACTGTAGCTAGCACAAGGGAAGATTTGTTTTTCCACCTACATCTTGTGCTTCTTTTAGCTGTCTGGGTTCACCCCAGGAGGGTAGGAGATTTTGAAATACAGCACCCTGACTAATGGACTTAGAGAATGCAATGGCTAATGTGTGTGCATCTATTTGCCAAACAAATGAGTACTCTTTCACCTAAAACATGTTAAAGCATTTCATTGCATTAGGAAGCTGTCGTACGAAATTCATATGACAGCTGTTACAGTGGAAATGCCACAGGAATTAACATATAGAAACATCTCAGTAGCGCATCTAAAGTGATACTCCCCCTCCCTCTCAGTGCACTCAGCCACAAAGATTTCAGAAAAGTAATCAGGACATGGGCTAGAAACGAGCAAAAACCTTTGGAGCCATATACAAACTTGCCCAGAGAGCGCTGAAGTCCTGACTGTCAGCACAATCCTTTTTGTGTCCTGACCCTACAAACAGACCAGTCGTGCACTGAGGACGTCTCCTCCTCACATGCTCATGCATAAAACTTTTCTATACTTTACAGTAAGCATACTTTATAAGGGTATAACTTAATTAAAGGCTTGTGGATCTCTCCTTTATGGTATCAGTGAACTTGCATGTGATACAACCCAGTTGTTCCAAGTCACTGAAAGGTTCAGCCTGCAATGCTGCTTACAGCTGGGCTTGTTCTAGGAGATAACTGACTGCCTTACAGAAGAAATTCTGCTCTTTTCCTGGAGACTTTTGAACTGGAAAAGCTGCCTGCAAGTGTGAGATGAGAGTGACCAGCATCATCACGTGCAAACAAGGAAAGAGGACAGGAAGGTGTTTCAGCACCTTCAATTTGACTGAACAACATACAACTTTAAGCTGTCTCTCTTGCAGTTAGATGCTGTTATATGATACTTTCTTCCGAGGTGCCTGTTAATCCAAGCCTAGGTGTACAACGTCAGGATTTAATCCTGGAACAGACTTCTGCTTCTCATGTAATAAAAATAACTTGTATTGGCCAAAGTAGCATAAAACGTGTGTGTACCAGGTAATACCTCAGTAGATTTGCCAAATCATCTGAAAGATCATTATTAATAGAAAAAGGTGGATGTACTCATTGCCTTTGATAGAGAGCTCATTAACTTATAAGTTAAACAACAGTTCTTTCAAGAAAACCAAACAAACCCCCATGGCTGATTCCTCCAATTTTTTACCATCTGCATCACTCTGGAATATTTCTCATTTTTTTAACAGAAACACTTAATTCTCATTCACAGTTTCTACAAAAATATAAAATTCACATTCTACAAAAAAGAAAATTCACAATTCTACGAAATTATAAAAGAAAATGCTGAGCACATAAGTTTTTTGCTACATCTGTTAGGGAGGGGAGAACAATTGTCACAGAACCCTAGAAATCTGGGGAGGGGAATAGGAAAATTGAAGCAAAGGGCGGTATTCCAGGGACAAGTATGTGACTGTGAGGCACAAGTACTTATTCCAGCACTGCTCATGGAGCCTTATAACAACATAATAAGTAAAGCTTGGGCTATACGTTCCCAGTAAAAGACTTCCCAAATGTCCGCTGAATGCTTTCCTCCTTTAATTTTTTTCAGGTTCTCCAGACAAAAAGAATGATCCAAGCTAGTGTATCTCACTACCACTAACAGAGACTGCAACACACTGCTTAGCCTGCAGTGCATTAATAGTATCTGGTATCCAAATGATATGAGGCAAATCATATTTCTCAGAGCATAGAAGCCCATGGCTCGATTGTGAGACTCAGATTAACAGATTTACAGAGCACACAACCATTATAATGCTCTCTCACCTAGATTCCAGGGTTTACTCCATTATGCGTTCAGTGGTTGTATTTCTGTCTCTGGTATTAATTAATAGTTCACTGATTTGATCTATGAAAATTCCTTGTTGCCCTATTTGGTAAAGATTGATCTTGGATATTTTAGAAAACAGTAAAGTATTGCTGCTTGGTAAGGATGTTTTGATTTATTCATATAAGTTTCGAAGGATGGCTGTGTATAATGGTCTCTTATCTTGACACATGAAGCTGTAAAAAGAGTGACCGTTTGGCTCTGGAGCATTTCTTTTCTGCCTGGGTATTCTTTGCAGTGCTAAGGTCTGATAACGTATTGTTATATGTTAATCCACCTCGTAAACTGTTCTGAAATAATCTAACCCACTTTGTTTTGACCTTTTTCACTTTGCAAGCCTCTGAATGTTTTCCAGGAAGATTATGAATCCTCTCTGCGCTCTGAATTTAAGCTAATGGTTAATAGCCTTGCTTTCCATTGTTACTTTTCAGGGATTGTTTGGAAATGGTCCATTTGCAGTGGTTGCAGGCCAGAGGTTGAAAACCATGTGTAATTTCATGGCCAAAGTCACAACTAGAGTAACTTGGCATAACTCCACTGATTTCAAAGGAAAACTCTTTTTATAGTATCAGTTGGAATAATAGCTAGTTTATTGTACATTAGCTGAGGTACTTCCCCTGGCTTTAGCCCTCCTCTATAGCTTTCACTGTGAATAAGATTGAGCTCCATTTCAATGTAGTTATATCTATCTCCTTTGGGAAATATTCCTTACTTACTACCCAGACTAGAACATATCAAAATGCCCAAGAGGAATCTTACAAAAATTTTACATGGGAAAACTCATCAGAAAGTTCTTAAAATTGCATTTTATGCTTGGTCTCAGATGTATCCTAGAAGTCTAATTTTTAAGACTGCTCTTCAGTCAGATAATACACTACACCATTGAGATAAAAGGTAACATATGCAAAACTCTAATATAAATTACACACTTAATAACATAAATTTTGCTTGGCTTCTCCAGTTAAGTAGTTCTGCAAGTCCTGAGCAAAGTATCAATGTCTCTGAATAGATTACGGTGACTTACTCCAGATGATCATATACCCAATTATTTTAAGATGTTTGAGGTTCTTTATGAGTGCAAAGGAAATAATATTGCTGTTTCATTTGAAAAAGAAAAGCTCAACTGGGAAGGTAGGTATTAAGAAAAGTAACAATTAGGCCTGAAATGTTAATAACTGGATATCTTTTTTTGAAGATAGTTAAAAGTATTCACATTTAAAAGACAAGAAAATCTCTGAAAAAATAGAGAAAAATGGAAAATTGTCTTTTATGCTGTTACTGCCTAGCTCACTTCGCAGCTCCATCACATGACAATGAACAACTAAAGAAAACTATTATTATGCAAACCACTCCAGCACAAAAGGGTATTACATATCTTGCACAAAAGGGGATTTCTTTAAAAAGCACAGCACATTCAGTGTTTAGGGTTTGCAGTTGAAATTCACGGCCTTGCTTGCCAATATTATCATGCAGCTGGGTATTATGCTATTGCCGTACACTGAGAGGGAGAAGAAAAATCACAATAAAGATTTTCAAATGGGTTCATATTAAGCTGTTGTATTCTCTTATGTTGCAATATCACTTTCAATGATTTTTGGCATCTTTTCTTTAGCACAGAGGTCACAATAAATGGTAGACACAGAATTTGATTGCAAACAGAAAATGTCAAAACTGCAATCAAAACTGATTCTTAAATCTTTTGATTTAAAAAAATGATCACTGGAAAATAGGAATTATTTCAGTGTTGACTGAGACATTTGATAGGAATGACAAAATTTTTTCTCTTATTAAACAGCCATGAGACTGAAGTCCATCTTTCTGTCCAGAAGGCTTCTGTCAGAATCTTCTACTGGTGTTGTAAAACAATGGCTCATTATTTAAATTTTAATACTATTTTTTTTAATCTTTCCAGAAATTCTCTTCTATTTCAATAAAACCAAAATCAGCTGACCCAAACCTTACTGATGATAAAAGATTAAACGTAGTCTCAGAAGTCTTCATTAAAGGAATGTTTTGTAGAAACAATAACAAGTCACATAGTACAAATCAGCTTTATAGGAGCAGCTTAAACTGGGGTTGGGGGGGGGGGGGGGGAAAGGCTTTGAAGTGATTCCATGGCATAGATTAGAACAGGAGTCAGTCTCAGATGTAGAATACACTATGGGATCAAACACTAAAGTCATGCTAGCTCTGGGTGTAAAACAAAGTTAGCAATAGAAAAGAGAGCTTTGGAAAGCTGTGTAGCAATGAACACACAATTTGAACATACCTTCATGATGTCCTATGTGAACAGTGGACCTGCATTTGCAGTGCCCTGATATTAATTGTACATATAACAGACTTGAAAACTTAAATTTCTCTTTGAATTCACGTATATATTTCTTTACATTATGCTGCACTTCTTAAAAAACCAATAACATCAGAGGGTCAAGCTTTGACGTACTATTGGCCCTAGAACAAGCGGTGATACTGACCAATTTGTAGAAGTGGCACTTTAGCAGCTCAGAGAGCAAAGGCATATCATTACTCGTCTTCTCTTCCTAAGTCACCGTGTCATCTCCAAAGCACTTACCAAACGATTCCAGCATTAATATCATCATTGTCGTCATGCTCAACATTCCCAGTTTACTTAACTGTTGTCATATCCACATTTCTGCAGGGAGAGAAGGAATAGATCAACTGGGGTTGTGCTTCCTCTGCCCTGTGCAAGCTTCTGAGCATGTAACACTGGCAGTGTAGAACATCCTATTAGACTAGCTGCACAGTGCTCATGTACAATCTTGTATAAATACTAGTTTACTCATGCTTCCATTTAAGTATGTTTTTTCCACTTAGCAGCTTTCTTTTTCCTTTTAAATTCTTAACTTCTCTGTAATAAGCAGAAAAACAATACAAAATGAAGAAAACACACTAAACAAGACACACTAATTGCTAGCTGTGATTAATTAATAATTATAAGCCCACCAATACACATAGCTTCCATTGCTAGTGAGTAATTTACTTGCACGAATTCAATAAAAGCAGACAAATTTCAAAATACCTTAATCATTATTATTTTAATTGACAAATGAGCTTGTCTGTTGTCATTGCTTCCAATGCAAAACGGGTAAAAACTGAAGGGACACAGTAGGATCCTGTTATTTAGACAGGTAAGGAACCAGAAGCCTAACCAAAACCCTGTACCCAGTACACAAAATATTCAGTCTTCGTTGCCTACATTTTGCTTTCAGGCTCTTAATTGAGTCGTTCCTGATTTACCTGGCTGTAGCAAAGGAGAATTTATTGCTATGTTTTCAAGCACTCTTCAATTCTAACAACAGGAAGCCAGTCAAGCCCTATAGGAGATTCTTGACCATTTGTGAAATTACAGTGTGATGGCTTTCTAAGGAATTAAATCACAGAGGCTTAATGGTATTAGGGTCCTGGATATCCCTGGAAGGAGCTAAGAAGTGAGCTTCTCACACTACACTGGAAGACTTGCACTTCTGCCTAATGCAACTTCACTGTGAGGTCATATGCTCTCAGCTCTTCACTTTAAAACGGACCTGCCTGACTTAATTTTTGCCCCAAAATACTGTTAAAAAAACCTTCAGATCTTCTAGGGCATACTATTAAAAATTCCTGGATATCCTCTGTTAATTGTAGTAAGTTCTGCTGAAATGCGGGAGTCAATTCTCACAAAACAGTATCTGCAATTACTGTGCCACAACCTAAAATTGACAATAAGCTTAAACCAGGGAATGTAAATGAACTGCCTTCAGTTAAACCATCAGCATGGCTTTAGAACAAGATTTTAAAATAGAAAAAAAGTAATAATGGTATTCATCACCCCTTCTTATAAGACCTTTAGAGGTTCTCCCTTTTCCTGTTTGTAAATTATTAGTCTTTGCATTAAAAGTGTCTCAGACAGGAAAACAGTGACAATTGATTTACATGGACAAAAGCTTTTCTAAGTTTTCAGTCCAGCTTCCTCTGAGATCTCATTGACCTTCAAAGTTCAACTTCTTCCAAGAAAGTTTTCTTTGGGATTAATGGCCTTCATCATAAAATCATTGAGTGCCATAGCCATTACCAGCGCTATAACTAAGGCTGTGTCAGCATTTCCACATAAACTTATTTTCAGAGACTTACAGCTTGGCACAGAAATATAGTTTTATGCTGAAACTTGGTAAAAAAAGCTCAGTCTGGGAGTGATGTTACTCTTTATTTTGAGAAATCTGTGGGTGTTTTTAGACTAAAATTCTGAACAAGACCTTGACTTGCTATCTACATCCCATTGGTGCCTTGGAGAAATCCCAGCTTGACTTTCAAAGAGCACAGATCCACTTCTGATAAATTATGGAAAAGCAATATAAAAAGGTGTTTTAAAAATGGCTCCTCCCTATGTTGAAGATTCTCAAATTGAACCTGCTCACTGCTTCTCTGAAAAACATTTTAATCATTTGAAAATTATAGTATTTTCAGAAGATTTTAGCCAGCCAGACTAATGTGAGACCAACACAGTGCTCTGCAGCTACAGAGGGGTCTGAGTGCTCCTGTTAGCATCCCTATGCGAAGCAATCAATAAATCCGCTGCTGGAAATACTAATGAATTTTGGGGGATGGGAACTCTCTGTAGAGGAGGCCTAAGAAAGCCTAAAGTGAGGAGCTTGGCAAAACTGTGGCCTCCGCCCTCGTTATCACCCATGACAGTTGCCTGGTGACTGGAGCTGAGTGCCAGGAGGGACAGAGGAGGGAGAGGAGGCGGCAGGCACCTTTTCTCTACAGCATCCCAAAATAAAAGCTTCACCATAATTAGAGATGCTTTGCAATTTCTTCTGAGACAAAAACTGGCAGAAGCACTTACATGCTCTGTTTTGCATGAGCCCCTTCGGAACAGGTTTGGAAGCACCATCTGGAAGGAAAGGTGACAGAGAGATGCCATGGAATTTCCAGTATCCTTTGTAAATAATTCCTGTAAAGGGATGACTGGGTTCTGAATCATTGCCGCTGGAGGTGAGAACGCAAACATGACACAATATGCAAACATGTTCAAGGCTACAGGCAACACATGAAATTTCTTCAAAGAAAGATGTACTCAGCTAAGATGATAACCGCATGGAATACAGTGGTTCTCATGACTACTCATTCACTCCACAACGGAAACTTGAACAAAGCAGGGACAATACCCCCAAAATTGGCCACTAAAACTAAAAATATCCTGCCAGTCCTCCCTCACAAGTATAGGACAAATCCTAATGCCTGTGTCCAGCAGCAGGACCACTATTTCACTTGGCCAGTACAATTAATACCTTATGAATCACTTGCCATATGAAGGAAAAGGCCAGTACACCCTCTAAGCTACCCCTTTGTTTCAGACATGTCAGTGACTACTACAGTTGTGCCTGCAATCGAGACACATCACCCTTGAATTCATTCTGTTCTGTTTTTAAGCAGAAATATATTGGTTCCAAACTACAGCAAGGCAACATTCTCTGAAAATGAGGAACAGAATTGACAGTACTGCATCTGAGTAGGAAATACCAACCTTCATATATTTTGGGAGTGCTCTATTTGAATCTGATCCAGAAATCTTTTTTTTGGGAGCAACTCATTATAACTAGACATATTCAGTCTAAACTCTGAAGCTTCTTTTGAAGGCATAATGGCAGGGCAACCTCACAGACAGGATTAGAAGGAAGATAATAAGGTGGTTTTGCAGATGTCTAAAGAAGCTCTTTCCAAATGTGAAGGATGGCATAGGCTAAAGCTTGAAACTGAGCGACTGAAAATCTAAGCAGTAGATGGAGGAGGCTGGTATCATGGGCTAAAGAGTGAAAGAAGTGATTTCTTGATCCTGAGTGAGAGATGATAGGTTGGATGAGGTGAAGCCATGAATGGCTTTGAAAGTGAAGACAAGCTGCTTATATCTGATGGAAAAGGAGTGTTATATCTGACAGTCAAAGTGATGGGCTAGGAAACTGATCTTTGCAGTGCTGTATAGAATCATGACAACAAAACTGAAATTTTTCAAAAGCAGAGGAATGGATAACCAACAGTGCTTAGTGATAATTTACATATATATAAATTCTTGCATAATAATCATCACTGAGCAAGCTCAATAACTCACTTCCAAAAAGACAAATACTTCAATGATTTTTTTGGAGCTTACACTGAAGTATGTTGCATAGGAAAGTGGGCATTTTGTTGGATATTTCTAATAATGCTGGTTCTTCTTAGCATTTTTACTGCAACATTCTTGTAAAATTTCTAGTTTGATAAAAAAATACTTAACAAAACATCCTTTTTACGTGCCTTCTGTTGTTTGGTTTTGGCTAAAGCTTTTCATCTAAATACAGTACCTGAAGGCATGCAGTGCTTCTGTCCATGGCAATTACATAATATCTTAGCTGGTGGTCTTGGTTTATTCCTTTCTGGACTTGGGTAGCAGAGAAAGGTTGTTCCAACTTGGAGACGACTCTGGAAAGTCAGTACAGGATAACACAGACATCAAGTCACTAAACATACCACTTCTTAGACTTACGGATTTAACAGCACTTCTCCACTTTGTTTAGAACAGTATTACGTTATAGTGGTTTTGGTTGTAATACACAAGAAATTAATTTTATTCCCTATTGTATCATATCCTTCATTTCCCCCATGCAGAGACTGACTGCTGCATACATTCTTCCAGGGCAAGGCTTTTCCTATTAATAGACAACTTGGCTTCACACACTGAGATGAATGAACAAGGTTTCAAGTGCCTGCCTAATTTAAGCGGACCATATGTCATAAGCTATAGTATCCTGTTAGTAGAGAATAAAATAAAGCAAAATTGAGAGGAAAAATAGCTTTCCTACTGTTAGCTGACCTCCCAGATTCAAATTTGCAAGATGTTTATTTAAGTGTGCTCAGAACTATTTACTTATTCTGTGCATTACATGAAGTGATGCACATTTCTAATGTGTGCTTTATGGGGGTGCTGCCTCAGGAATAGAACTTCAGAGCATTATCACAACACAAATAATTACTTACTGATATTGATTTGGTTTTCTTCCCTTCCCTCCCCTGGAACTGCCTTCAAAGCGTGGCTAATTCAACAATTTTCTGCTTTGGCCTTCCAACTTGTAAAAACAGGAATACAGTTGTTTACTATTTATTTAGTGTCCTGTGGTTGTAAGATATTGCAAACTTTCCTCTGCTAATATAAAATATACTAGTGAATGAATAGAATATTTTAAAGCAAATTATATTAATCACTATTGTTACTTAGCCAGCCCATCTCTGCTGCACAGTTGAAAGAAACGTGGTCTTTCAAGCTTTTTGAGTGGTTAAATAATAATCAGCATTCCTCACAAATATTTGACTCATTAGCGTTAGCAATCACACTTTCCTGCCAATTAGTGCAGTGCTGGGTGCAAATAGAGTCAGAAAAGTAGAAAACGTAAAAATCAGCATTGACTTGATCCAACTCATCCCATGGGTTTCTAATGTATTTTTTTCTTCTTTGCTTTGTCTTTTTCTAAATGTCTTTTGAAATATATCACTGCCAGTTCATTCAGGTTAGTGAATGGGTAAGACCATGGCCAACTGACAGGCATACATGCTTACACTTCCATAGGTGTTTAGGATGTGCCATTCCAGTCCTCCATCTTTTCATGATCCAAATTGGCAGTCAGTGGTTTATGTTGGTATGAAATACAGAAAAGGAAGAAATTTCATAGCTAACGTAACTTACAATTCCATTGTTTTCTTATTACACTGCTTGTGACCAAAAGCAGCAGAATAAAAGATATAGTGTCTCAAATGAAAGAGAAACATCTTTTGAGAAGAAAATCTTTGGCGAGACAAAGCTGTTGGGAATAACAAGGAGTTTTGTGTATATGTTTTAACCAATAATCATCTGGTTGTCTTATGAATCTTGAACACTAAACATTGCCTGCAGTTCAGATACTCAAAAAGCAGAAATTAATAAAATAAAAATGTATAAAAGCCACAAATGGGGGAAAATATGTCTTTACAATCCATTATTCACATTTGCAAATACTATAGATGCTCCTCATTTTTCTATTCAATTTAGTTAGTAACAGACTCAAAGGTGATGCTAAAGTTAAAAGAGAACAACAGCTACGGCAATAGGAAATGAGGCTGATTTTAATGAACAGCAAAAGTAGCGCAGGACAAAGCTCTATGAGGTGGTACACTGCCCTAGAGAAAAGAATCCATGGCCCAGTCCTATAAACACTTTTGTGCTTTATGCCTGTGGGAGGTGTCCATAAGGACCAAACCCATACCTCTTTGGTATCCAAGAGGAAGAAGAATATTTGAAACGTCACCTTTGACTGCAAGTTAGACAGGTCTGTCAATCCTGACATGCTTCATAGTAACGCATTACCTGCAATGATCTACGAATTTCTGGCCATTTACTGTTTGGCAAACACACCAAAAAGGCAGACTCGCACAGTATTCCAAGCACAATTAAGGGCCAGAAGTCTGACACTTCACAGGCATATTAATCTGTGGCATGTAACATACAGGCTCATCTGCATCTGTGCCATGAATCCTGTGTATTTAGGCCACACTATCCTTAGTTTGTGCAAAAAGGAGACTAAGTATTTTGGTATTTAAGTTTTAAAATGTTAAGAAAAAGACCTTTATATTTTCTCTTTTACTTAAACTAGTAGGGATGTAATTTAAGGAACCATGTTGGCACGTGTCATTGACAAGATTCAAGTTTGAGTCTAGCAAACAAGTGCCTGGATTGCACTGCTGAATTTGCTTCAGCTTGTTCAGTGCAAAAGAAAAACTGAAAAGTCAGGCTTTGACTAACTGTGTGTTCCCTTTGAAGAAAGAATTGTGATTGCTGGCAGAGGAAGGAAGGAGTTAGGACAAAACAAGGGAAGGAAGAAGTTCTTTAATTTCCACCAGCCAGCTCCTTAATTTTTACTGCCAAGACTACAACTCTCATTTACAAAATAAACAAGTATCTGTTTATACATTATTTAAATTTAATTTAAATTACAGACAATTGACAGTCTTTTGGGTTGAAATCTTTGAGCATTCAGAAGAGGGAAAAGGAGGGAAATATGTATATAAGGCAAAAGTCATTTTGACGTCAACCAATAATAGCCCCAGTCAGAAAGAAAAGACTTTCTGATTACATTTAACATATTTTTAACTCAGTGCATATTTCTTTTCTTTTTAACGTTATCACTTATTACAAAGACATGGTCAGAGATCTCAAAATACTTTGGTCTACAACTTCGGTGTTTCAATCTCTAAATAGAATCATAGAATCATAGAATCATAGAATAGCTAGGGTTGGAAAGGACCTCAAGATCACTGAGCTCCAATCCCCCCGCCATGGGCAGGGACACCTCCCACTAAACCATGCCATCCAAGGCTATGTCCAACCCCACCTTGAACGCCGCCAGGGATGAAGCATTCACAACTTACTTGGGCAACCAATTCCAGGGCCTCACCACCCTCACAGTAAAGAATTTCTTCCTCATATCCAATCTAAACTTCCCCTGTTTAAGTTTAAACCCATTACCCCTTGTCCTCTCACCACAGTCCCTAATGAAGAGTCCCTCCCCAGCATCCCTATAGCCCCCCTTCAGATACTGGAAGGCTGCTATGAGGTCTCCACGCAGCCTTCTCTTCTCCAGGCTGAACAGCCCCAACTTTCTCATCCTATCTTCATACGGGAGGTATTTAAACTTATCTCAAAAAGTATGCTTGAAAATCAAGAGTGAAGGAAGCTTCCCTGTGCTCCATCTTGAACAATTTGCTTTGGATGTAACTAGGGTCAAAATAAAAGAACTGTCCTGAGAAATTTGATAATTGCCCCAATTATTTAATGTAACAGATCTTAAGATTCACGATGATAGTACAAAGTTTGAAGTTATGAGCTAAGCTGTGAGGATGTTTTCTGCAGCAACCTTTACTGTCTCAGCTATTATGAACAAATTTTGAGTGCGTCAGTCCTATTTTCTAATGCCCACCTGAAAGACATGCATGCTTGTTAAATTAGTAAAAAAGAACTTAGACAGGGACACCCCATTACAATACTTAGCAGCCACTTAATTATAACTTGTTTTAAAAATGTTTATCTACGCAACCTTCCCATTAGAAATGAGGGAAAAAAAAGCTTGTAAACATCAAAAAATTGCATTACTTTTTTGTTGTCATTATAGGTACAAGTCTCACCAGAAAGAAAAGGAAATGCTCAGACTTTTGCACAAACAGTCTCTATGAGATTCCAAGACTCATTTCTAAACTCAAAATGGAAAGAATCCACTTCTACAAAATATGTCCTTTATACAGTAATACTTCTAGAACAGAAATTTCAGATAGGGACACGGTGTGGGAACACTGTTTACGGAATCTGTAGCAAACGCAGCTAGAGATCAATGGTCAGGAGGCTATTTGACTCAGTTTCTATTGATATAATATCTTACATTTATTAGAAGAAAAATACCTTCTATGCATTATGTTAAAATTCTACCTTCTGTTTTTTCACTACATACATATGATAGTGATTCTGAAACAAATCTTTTCTCCAGCCCTAAGGAACACAGGCGGAGTAATGGGCCAATGCCTAGAAATATAATGTTAAAAAATTATGTAAATAAATAGTGAGATGCAGAAAATGAAGCAATGCTGCAAAGAAAACAAAAACCAAGCAGCCAGAATTTGCCTTTAAAAATTTTGGAGTTTTGTTAAGTTACATCCAACAGAATCACATATTGACCCAGATTTTGGAGCAAGCGGTAGATGCCATATGCATACTGAAATATATGTATGACCGTAAATGTAATTCAAAAATTTACCTATAACAGTGTCACTGTAAACAATCAGGAGTTCCATTCACATAATCAAAGTGCAAGCAGGAAAAATAATCATGTCAGTCATTGAAGTCTTCATTTCAGTTGCCAAATACCCTCAGCTTAAGAAAGCCAAAGAAAACAGAAGAGGCAGCAAACTCTGAGAAACTTCCTAGCCCTTTGCAGCTTGTGAGACTTGGAATCCCATAGGATGCTGTAAAAGCAAGGCGGTCTCTGGGGAAAGCACTGCAAGGTAGAGAAAAAAGTGTTACATTTTTGACATTTTCCTCAAAAATAAAAAGATACATTTTTTTATTATTAAGGTCCATTAAGTTTGCAATAATTTAGTTTTAGACAACAGTGTTTCCCAACTTATCCATAACCATCAGGAAAATGTCCTACTTCTGTGCATGTTCCTCAGTTGGCATTGCTGAATAGAAAACTTTAGCCCTGATATAGTCTGAAGGCTCAGTACCTGATAGGGAAAGGTTTTGGAGTTAAAATCCAGGTTTTAATAGCTCTGTCAGAGTTAATATTTGAATAAATATTTGGAACATAAGATCCTACTTGGAAGAAATAACAGTCTTTATCAGGAATCAGAAGTTGTAATGCATGTTGTATTTATTCTCCTTTCCATCCCAAACCCAGGTAGCATTTTACTATGAATCTATTTAGTGTCTGGAAATGTCTGAATGCCCTCCTCTCCTGTTACTGAAAACATATTTGGCGAAGGCTGTATTAAAATCTTCCTTTCCAGTTATATGAAATTTCATAAGAAACCTTCCCCTACTGCACACAGACCTGTTGGGAACAGTAAAAAGATAGAAAATGCTCACGAGATGTAATTTACTGACTACTGTTTGTTTGTTTATTTAAATCTGTTATTGGAAGGAAAACGGAAGATGTGAGCCTCACAGGATTTTACACTGCTGGTTTTCAATGTGCTTGCCATCTAGTCAATACATAGTTAGGTCCAGTCAGGGACAGAGTCAGTGGAACAACACCTCTTGATACCAGCTGACGACAAAGGTGTGGGTGGGCTTGTAAATTCCTGTCTGGGGAACGGACTGTGGTTAGGAGAAAGGGAATTACAGGGACCATACAGAGTCACAGGATTGAAACTAGCAGGGCCTGTGCTCACACACTCTGCTCTTACTTCAGAAGCAGCACAACAGCAGCATTTTAAGGATGTTTCCTGAAATTAATATCCATCTACACACATTCAAACACCTCCACAAATAAGGGCTTACAATATTTTGAATAATAACTATTAGTCTAAATTTTGTTTCTTTTGTGGAAGCGATAGATGATTGTTGTTGTGACATGCTGCCTCTGAATTCTCCTTTATCGCTGACAACAGCTACATAATAAACTACAGGTATTAAAACCAGACTGCTGTATTTTCTGTAGGGGGCACTCTGATCAAAGATTTTATTTTGTTTTCTGGTAGGAAAAACATTGGGAAAACCTGTTTTGCCAGACCAACATGTAAAGCATTAATGATCAATGTCCAGAATGTTTTCAGTGCTGGTTAACTAGAATTACTGTCAGTTTTTTCTAGTGGAGTATTCAGAATGAGTCATGTAGAAACGAATATTTATGCTCCCTCTGACCTCAAACATCCATGGCCTTGTACAAGGTCACATAAGGAGACTATGGAAAGCTTCCACATAACTTACTTGATGATTTCTCTCCTTAGTTCAGCAAGCTGTGCATGTGATATGCACCACATGGTTTTTGGTGCATTCAGAAGCACATTAAGTTATCATAAAATTCATTTTATAGCTATTTAATTGTGAATGATGGTAACTGAAAATATATAAGGAATGTTGTGGCAGAGAGATAAGTTGCAAGGGACAGCATTTTGCTACTGCTGCTGGGGCTATTTTTAAATCTGGCAACGATTCTGTCACCATTACACACACTGTTTTCCCCCAGAAGATATTCGGAACACGGCATAAAGTTCCCAATCTAAAGAATAAGAATCTCAGAGAAATAAAATGTGAAAACAGCTGCCTGGGTTCTTGAAATCTTTCTTGGATCTCCTAAAATGATTTTTCCAGAGCTACTGTCTTCTCTGTTTTCCAGACATATCTGAAGTCTTAAAAATATTTCTTATTGTAGTGGTTTAACCCTAGCTGTCAACTAAGCACCACACAGCTGCTCATACCATCTACTATGAAGAAAATTAACTCTATCCCAGCCCAAACCAGCACACTTATACAGATACAAATGCACATGATACAAATCAAAAATCATGGTTCAGATCAGAAGGACCGATGAGTCAATTATATGTGCAGCAACATTACGAAGCAAATGATGGGAAAAACTGAAATGGAAGATTAAGGAGTTCTTTAAAGCCTGAATAGGAGCAACTCAGATCACACTGAATATTATGTTTCATACAGGGAGTTATTTTACCAGTTGAAAACGTGGACTAGCAAGCAGAACCTAGAATGATGAAATTCCAGTGCCCAAGAACCACAGACATCTCTGGAATTGTATGCAGTTCTTAGCAGCAAAATTAAAAAGTTCAGGACTCAGAACTTCCTAGCACTACAATGTCTTTCAAAGAACAGAGTGAAACAAAACTGTTCTTCAGAATGAATTATAGAATCATAGAATAGTTAGGGTTAGAAAGGACCTAAAGATCATCCAGTTCCAACCCCCCTGCCATAGGCAGGGACACCTCCCACTAAACCATGCCACCCACGGCTCTTTCCAGCCCGGCCTTAAACACCGCCAGGGATGGAGCATTCACAACTTCCCTGGGCAACCCATTCCAGTGCCTCACCACCCTCACAGTAAAGAATTTCTTCTTCAGATCCCATATAAACTTCCCCTGTTTAAGTTTAAACCCATTACCCCTTGTCCTCTCACCACAGTCCCTAATGAAGAGTCCCTCCCCAGCATCCCTACAGGCCCCCTTCAGGTATTGGAAGGCTGCTAGGAGATCTCCACGCAGCCTTCTCTTCTGCAGGCTGAACAGCCCCAACTTTCTCATCCTATCTTCATACAAGAGGTGCTCCAGTCCCCTGATCATCCTCGTGGCCCTCCTCTGCACTTGTTTCAACAGTTCCATGTCCTTTTTATGTTGAGGACACCAGAACTGCACACAATACTCCAAGTGAGGTCTCACAAGAGCAGAGTAGAGGGGCAGGATCACCTCCCTCGACCTGCTGGTCACACTGCTTTTGATGCAGCCCAGGATACGGTTGGCTTTCTGGGCTGCAAGTGCACACTGCCAGCTCATGTTCATTTTCTCATCGACCAACACCCCAAGTCCTTCTCCACAGGGCTGCTCTGAATCTCTTCTCTGCTCAACCTGTACCTGTGCCTGGGATTGCTCCGACCCAGGTGTAGGACCTTGCACTTGCCATGGTTCTGGCAAATGAAGTTGCTAAGCCATTGCCCATCATATTTGAAAAATCATGGCAGTCAGGTGAAGTTCCCGATGACTGGAAAAAGGGAAATATAACCCCCATTCTCAAGAAGGGGAAAATGGATGAGCCAGGGAACTACAGACCAGTCAGTCTCACCTCTGTGCCTGGCAAAATCTTGGAGCAGATTCTCCTGGAAGGCATGATAAGGCACATGAAAAAAAACAAGGTGCTTGGTGACAGCCAGCATGGCTTCACTAAGGGGAAATCCTGCCTGACCAATCTGGTGGCCTTCTATGAAGTGGCTACGGAACTGGTGGACAGGGGTAGAGCAGTTGATGTCATCTACCTGGACTTGTCCAAAGTGTTTGACACTGTCCCACATGACATCCTTGTCTCTAAGTTGGAGAGACATCAATTTGATAGGTGGACCATGCAGTGGATAAAGAACTGGCTGGATGGCTGCACGCAAAGAGTAGTGCTCAGTGGCTCAATGTCCAGCTGGAGACCAGTAACGAGTGGTGTCCCTCAGGGATCGGTGTTGGGACCGGTCTTGTTCAACATCTTTGTGGGTGACATGGACAGTGGGATTGAGTGTGCCCTCAGCAAGTTTGCCAATGACACCAAGCTGTGTGGTTTGGTTGATACACTGGAGGGAAGGAATGCCATCCAGGGGACCTAGACACACTTGTGAGGTGAGCTGATGCCAACAATTTGCCTAGAGTGAGAATAATAGAAATACCACTGGAGAGAACATTTTGGGATCAACAGAACAATATAGTGAAAATTACACTAGTCAGAAAAAATTAGATGGGGGTTGAAAAGGACAGAAAGCCTCATTCTATTCACCTGTGTTAGCTTGGAGGATAAACATGAAGATCTTTATTTATTAGGCTCCATTATGAATTTTCAGTTGCTCTGTTAACCTGGGGCTAGAGGCAATAACCAAATTTGCTCCTTTTAACTCTTAAATCAACTTTCAAGGGCCAGTAGTACTGAGTTGAAAAGGAGCTATTGCTAATACAGCTGCACCCATTTATACCAACACAGAACTTAGCCCACTGCTAGAACTAACAATTCACTCATTACTTTTTCTATTATTGAGGAAAAACAAAAGATGAAAATGCTATTGGAACAACCTCAAGATAAATAAATAAATGAAATTAGTAAAATATGTATTTTTAAGATAAAAAAGATAGCAATTTGAGTGGGATGCTCATTAGCACATGTGAGTTTGGGTGGTCTTCTCTTAGCAGCCTCAAGGGATAACTACACTCATCGGCCACTTAGGGCAATTTTATGACTGCTTTCCTGAGAGTAGCAGCCACAGATCTAGGGGGAACTGTGTCAGTGCTCTTGTCTTCCGCCTCTACTGGCACAAGCACTACAGCTACCACAGCTCTGAGCTCTGCAGGGCCACACATGGGCATGAAGTCTTTTCTCGTCCTTCCTAGGAAATAACTTGTGACTTTTTTACTCCCTGAACCACTTGTTGCCTCCTCTGAGAAAAGATGCAGTGGAAGCATCTAACATGCTGAATTCAAGATCTGGGCCACCAGCTAGCCCTGCCAAAGTTTGTTATATGGGATAGACACCACTTTTCTCGATAGAAGTCCCATTACAGATGTGACAAGGATTAGGCGTAAAGGGAAATACAGGAGAAACCAAATCCTCTTCAGCACAGGAGGCTGAAACTAGGCTTCCACCTAGTTAGCTACAAAAGAGGGAGTTTCAGGGAAAGCATTTTTATGGCTGCAGAAAAAAAACTATAAGCATTCAAAACCATGTAAAATACCTCATATCTATTAAAAATACTTGTTTTCTTAAACGTTTATAAGGCCTATGGCTATCTGCTACCAGATTCTATCAGGACCCTCATTAATATTCTTGTTACACCCCATATCCTTGTTGATGTCTAACCATAAATACCTATCAGCATAATAGTTGCAAAATATCATGTAATTAATTTACATAAGTAAGATGGTTCTTCCAGCTCATAAAAACTATTAGTTATAATACCCATATCAATTACAAGAGTAAGATCAACTTGAGCATATGCTTGGCATTAACTTTTCTAAGAATGTTGTCAAATGCCAAACTCCCATAATCCTTGTTTCATTTTGATTCCCTACTGCCTTCAGCATCAACTAATCTTATGTCTTTACAAATGCAGAATGCTAGTGCTCCTATAGGATACTCATCTGTGCCACAGATCTCTCAGTAATGCCATGTAGGTATTACTGAGTCTCCCTTTTTAGATTCCTTTTAGAGAAGTCTTACAGATTTGTAGACATGAGATTTTTACAAAAGCTTACTGAATTCAGTAAAATATACTAATCTTCTAAAATTGGGTCATTTCACAGAAATATGCCTGTTACAGAGTTATCAGATCCATGTTCCAGGAAAATAGTCAGATCTCAATAACAGCACTTAGTCATTCTTTCACAGCATGACTCCCACCCTTAATCATCATCAGTAAAGCTAGACCTTGCCTGTTTGATCCTGCTGGAGAAGTTATTAAACCATGTTACTTTAGCTGAGCAATATCTTAATGGGGAAATACTGCAAAATGAAAAACTAAACTAAATGTTTTCTAAGCTAAAGGTTTTGATGTACTGGAAGAAAGCTTCTAAATCAAAAAAGAATGGCCCAAGATTCAAACCAGAAGGCACAGGCATTGCTTATCCATTCCTGCCTAACTTCAGCATGGAAGAAATAATAAACAGCATAAAAGGCTGAAGACCTACCTGAAACAGAAAGGGTAACATCAATAGTCAGATGTTAAGGAATGTGACTGCCAATTAATGTTCTTATCTTCCATAGTCTAATTGGAAGCTTGCATGAATAGTTAATGGAAAAGAATGGGTAGCAGGGAAAGGCAAGTCAAGATCTGTCACAATGGGACTGTTTGCTATCAGACAGTGCCAGGCAGGGCGGCGGCAGCTTGGCCACCATGTCTCCCCATGCGAGCTGGCTGCATCTGCAAGGATGGGGGAGCGTGCTGGTTCCCTAAGGCAAAATTCTACCCTGCTGATGAAAACATGGATGGGTGGCTCGTGCTTTCCTTAAGACATTTTCATGTTGTTAATGAGGCAGTGCCCAATACCCAGGCACATTTTCATGCAGCCCCGCCCTTCCATGCCTCCTCACTAAAATGGGTGCATCATTTCAGGCTCTCGACCCTGCAGACACTCCAGAGCTTCATATCCCCATCTCTAATCTTGAACAGATCCTGGACTTCAGCACAGTTCTCACACAAGCAGATGGCCTACCAAAGGGCTAGTGCAAAATGCTAATGGATCTGTTTCTGGAACAAGACAGAAAGAAAGAAAGAAAAAAGAGGAAAAACACAGAAAAAAGCAGACAACTGAATCTGTTTGAACGCTAACATTGGACAGAAGCAGCATCTAATCAAAGCGTGCCTAGAGCACAAAAGAAAGGTAAAACTGGCTGAAGTATGTTGAAAACAGTTTGGGAAGGCACAGTAAAGCAACCAAATAATTTGCAACTTGAACACTGTCACAAGAATGTAACTGTGAAGCAGCCAACAACGAAATAAATCTACTGTATGAAACCGAAATAGGGACAAACAATTATACTGTGTAGTCAATCCCTACATAACGTAGAGTAGGCATCACAGGAAACACAACCGATTTAATCTGCAAACTATGTGGTTGTCAATTAGGAGATATATTAATATAAGCAAATACGTTGTTAGACACAAATTCATTATCTATTAAAAGATACTGGATAAAAACATACTACAGTCTTGCCATTTGAGTTATTAAAGGCATGTTTAATCTCTAATTTATATGGGGTTTGGTGCTTCTGGGTCCATAGTAAATAAAGAAGAAAAAGAATTATGGGAGTGTTGTAAAAGTATTTCAATTAACTATTTATTGTTCTATCCTAAAACATGTATTGTAAGTCCTGTCCTTTATCCAGAATTAGACATGGACGATAATTGCCTTGTCGTTTATGGCATACTCTTGTTTTTAGGAAGTACATGAAGCTTACCTAAATGGACTTTAGGAGTGATTAACAGAAGTTCTTTCTGTTAAATGGAACTGTGATTTGTTATGTGTACTGCTAAGGGATGCAGTTGCTGACACTAGTTAAATAACTGGAAGTTGACTGCATACATAAATGGACAGAGACTACATTGTGTCATGAATTTGTTCAGTATTTAAAGATCCCAGTGAAATATTTTGAATGTTGATCAGCCAGAAGTTGCATGCATTTAAACAGAGAAATCTTAGTCTTTAAGACTGATAGAGATAAATTAAAATTAGCTGGGGACACTTTATGTGAACATGCCACTCTCTGCTTTATTTTTAATTTTAAGGGTTTAAAATATTTCTGGCTTTCATCTAGTGATTTTATGAGGAAGGCACAGATATACTCTGAAAGAGAGATCAGTATATAAGTTTTCTCCTTCCTTTTCTCTCTGCAGGTGAGTGCCTTAAGCAGTAAACCCTAGAGTCATGTTCCTCGTTGCTTATTCCCATCTTAGTTTCCTTCCTGCAAGTCGCTCTCAGTCCTTAGAGAAATAAAAAAAGCCATAAGCACCAACACTGAGGACAGGACTTCATAGCTTGAAAAGATGAAAGGTCCTTCTTCAGAGCTTTAACTGAGGCTATAATTGTAAACTTATCTTCCAGAGTGTCAAAGGGAAAATGCTTGCTCTTTTTTGCACAGGTTTTCCTACATATGAAGACATTTTTTCCTATCGTTAGGTGTTTCAAAACCAGAAAGACAAGGGAAAAAAGCCCAACTGCTATTTTCTGTACTAGCGTTTGCATTCCATTTACAATATTTGCACTGGGCATGTTTAGACATGTCCTTTTTTTTTTTTTTTAAAGCTTCCCCAGTTCATCTGGAGCAACAGCATACAGACATTGCATCAGTTCAACACTAGGTGAGAAAACTAACTAAAACCTGAACAGCCCTTGTTATCACTTGATTAGATACTTCTAATTAGGGTAGCTGATTAATTGATAATGAAAGTATTTAACTCTTTTCCACCTAGTTTCCTGTGTGTAGCTAAAGAATTTTCTAGGGGCAGTAGGTGGAGATGATTAACTTTTGAATGCATGATTGCAGCTTTAATAATACAATAAAGCTCAGCATTTAATCATTAATTTTTAAGAATAGCTGCTGTAAGTTTAAAGCTTAGTACTTTATAATTTTCATATGGTTTATAAAAATATTTTAAATTACTTCAAAGAATTTAATTCATTAATATTTGCACCCATAAGTGTTTCAGGAATTAAATATTACAACAGAATATTAAATTGGAATTTATATATTATTTGAGAGAAGTTTTTGTCCCTATCCTGTATGACCAGATAGCAAGGAAACTATGGCTGGATGCTGTTTCCTTTCATGAGGTTACAGCATAAATTAGGATCTGGTCACAGTGATTAAAGGGATTCTAAAAGTTACAACGCTGCAATCAAGCATGAGATTAGCTGGTAGATCAACTACACACTGACTCCGTAGGCGAGCAGGAATCAACCTCCGGCAGCAAAACAAAAGTAAGCTGCCTCTGGCAACTGAATCAGGATGACTCCAATACCAGTTGTTACTGGAGCTAAACCAAGTACTGCCAAGAGGTGCCAATAAACGCAGGGACCCAGGAGCTTGGCCTCCTGTTCATACCAACACGCTAAGACAAAAGATGGCACGCACAAAGCAGAGTGAGGAAAAAGAAATATTACTACTCCCATTTCACAGACAGAACATGGAACCTCTGGGAGAAGCTGTCCTCTTCTGCTCACAGTGAGTGCAGCAAAAGTAGCTGCTTTTAGTAGCCAGACTAAATGCAGAATGGCACTGTGCCACAGACATCTCTTAAATGAGACATGGACAGAAAAGGAATACAGTCAGATGGTCTCCAAAGCCACTGCCTTAACCACAGCTCCCTTTCCATTGCCCAATTCTCCCTCCTCCCACTGTGCCTCTCCCTCCATGGCTGTGCTGTCAGAGGTGATTCACACAAGAGCAAGGGAAAATGGACTTTGTTAAAAGACTATCCTGTGCAATTCCTTCTGCAATTGCTTCTCGCTTTTGGGTCACTGGAGTGGTATGCTCAAAATTTTGCTTTTATCAAATTCATCACCTTCAATCATCCTCTATAAAACCCATCAGCATCCCTCTAAACTACTGAATGGTATTTCCTACCAGTTCTTTGGTATTGTGCTATGTGAAATAATTCCGATATTATATGCAACCTGCAATTAAAGATAATTGGGCAACATCCTGAAAAGCCAATCAAAAGACTATTGCACTTGGTGATTTATTTTGGATATGAAGAGGGGCTGGTTCTGCTATCTTACTTTACTGAGGTTATATACATCTATACACACACAGGGGCTACTCATGGATTTAACAGTAGCAGATCAGAGTGATAAGTACTGTGATTCAACAATATAGCATCACTATAGCTTCTTGAACTCTGGATAAAAAACATTGAAGAGCATATTTACACCTCATTATGAAGTAATGAACATATACAATTCATTTCACTTCCCACAGCTAGAATGGTGCCTGACGGAGAACGCACTTCAATTTTTGTTAAGCGCAAAATCCACATTTTGCTGTTTTTGTGCATTTTAGGCATACCAGACCATAGCACGGATTCCATTGGGAGCTATGTTGTTCTAAGAGAATCATGCAAAAAGAAAATATTTGTGTCTTGGGGGAAGGGGGAAACCAGAAATAGGGGTGGATTTCCTCCTCATTATTCCAGGTCTGATCACTTTATGTAAAATAGACCAGAGCTATATACTTGTCTTTTCCTTGCCCTCTCTTGTTAGTGTTTTCTTGGGACAGGGATGGAAATGCAAGCATTCCTAATTTTTCTGCTGTTTAGATAGACCCAGAAGCAGCAAGCTGATCTTGACAGGGATACTGAAGCAGCGCTCCTTGCACCCTCACTCCCTCTCCTCCTAAGTACCGTAAGCACAGAAAGTCCCTTGTATTCAGCCTTGGCTTTATGCTAATTAAATCTCAAAATAGACAAATGCGATATTTTAATTCCACCACTAAAAAGAAAAACATGATTGCTGTGAACTGACAGTCAGCAACTAAATCCTTGGTTACTAGGGGAAAATTCACTTACATACATTGTACTTGACCAGCATTTCTTTTTCTCTACACTTCAATGTATTGGTCATAAAACCTCTACCAGAGAGGATACAAATGCTATAGATGATTGCCTGTATAGGTAGGAATAGGCAGGAGACTGAATACTACATTTATTGCATTGGCTGTTTATCCTTTAAGCTAAGGTTGTATGCATTAACCTAGACACTTCCTAGGTTTATTTTAAAAGGAAAAATAAAACACACGCTTAGCAATGCTAAAGTTTAAATGATTCCAGGTGTGGTGTTTAGTGACCATTCGGTTAGACTCTTGTTAAAACTTTTGTAAGAGATTTAATTTACTGTTTCTCTGAGGCATTTGTGACTTGCCTGAGTTTATCTGCATGGGGAGTGCAGCTCTGAAGGCATCCCCAGTGCCGTCTGACACAGACGAGACCTGCACAACCGGCAGCATGGAACTGATACGGTACCTGTTCAGCCTGCTGCATCTTTTTTGACATGCTAATGTCAGGAACAGATCTGGCTTTGCAAAGAAAGGCAGCCAGGGGACTAGAGAGGGGACTGGAGCCAAAAAGGCAGCAGCAAAGGGGATGGGCCCAGGTCATGCAGATGGAGGGCACTGCAGTGCCTAGGAGGACAGGGATATGGCGCTGAGCATGTGGAAGAGAGGGAAAAGGATGCGTTAGGGGAGGACTACTACAAACATCAGTCAAAGAAGGACAGGGCAGACCCATTTCCTCTCCTTGAACCTCCTCAGTAAGTTGCTCAGCTGTGTAAACAATGACAGGTCAGCAAGAGTCACGAGGTGGTAGAGGGCTGGAGGGCAACAGATAGGCTATATAGCATGAAACTGGAGGAGCCTGCCTTTACTAGGAGAATGGAGGCAGCAGAAAACTGGTCTTGATCTGGGCTGCTGAGCTATTTACAGTAGAAAGGCAGGCACTTTGAGAGGAACATGTGGGAAGGAAACAAGAATTAATGGAAAGAAATGGAATCAACGTATTGGTAGGGATTGGGAACTCCAGCACATATTGATAGATCTGTTAATGGATAATTCATTTATCCTTTTTATGCATGCTTGGATTAGACATTTAGAGGCTAATTAACACCCAACTATATTATACTTTGCACAACAAAATTTATACCATCTATGCTGGGAGCATGCTGGGAGGCAATTCTACTTCAGCCTTGCTTCCAGTGTTATTTGCTTGGAGACAGCTTCCACTTGGCTGGGTTGAGCATCAATTGTATAATTGTTGCCATGTGAGAGAGCTGTACCTGAAAGTTGGAGAAAGAGATAGGGGAACACGGAAAACATCCCAGGAAAGAACAAGTATTTTAGAGAAGGCAAAATTATGGAGTCCACAAAAGCATGAATAATAGTAACTTTTTTTTTTTATATATATATAAATGACTTTTAGACTAAAGCACTTCTCTCAAGCTCCCCAGAGTTGTATTAATTTTCCTGTTCTGCCACCAGCTTCCAATGTACTTTTGCAAGCCACTTAATCTTTGAGGATGTATAAAATATATGTTATTACTTTCTAGAAATAAAAATATGATTGCAAGAGTCCTCTCCTCCCAAATCCAAAGCCTATGACCTTCCTGAAAATAAATCTCTTTTTGAGATTTCAGTATTTTGAAGAGTGCTAAGCACAGCCTAAAATCCACCCTGGGCCCCCTTCAGATGCATAGGGTCATCTCTCTTCCAAACAAATCCTGGCAATGCAAGAACAGTGCTTATAAGACACTGGCATGCTGCTTTCACTGTAGTGGACAGAGCTTCCTTACAGTCATCCTCTGAAACAGAAGGGTGAAAGCAAGTTGCATATCCTTAGGTGCGGCTTAGAGTGTAACACAAACAAAGCTCATTTTCTTCTCTGCTTTCCATTTATCCCTAAGGAAAGTACTACCTGGCTATATGTAGCATTCAGAACCAGTCAAGAGAAGGGGCACTGGGCAGGGTCCATGGTTTCTTCAAGCAGTCTGCTGATCACACCATCTTGGTAAGTTATTCTCTGTGCACAGCCATTAATTCACTGTGTAGTGAATTCTTTGGGTTTGCTTCTCTTTTAGAGATCAGTAATACTCCTTTCTTCACCAACAGAAAAACTCACCCAGCAAGATACCCAGGCTGGGCCAGGACAGAGCATGTCTGGCAGGTCTTCTGTTCCCACCTCAGAGTCCTCCAGGGAGCTGCCCACCTCCCAGGCCAGAGCTCCTGTACAGCTTCAGTTAGAGGAACTCGAAAGTTTGGCACAAGCTTTGCACCTTTATAGCTTCTCTCTGCACAACTGGTCAACCATACAGAAAACAGATACATAGTCTTTCCCTGAACAGTGATGCATCAGGACTGTTTCCCACGGTCTGGGGAGCTTCAGGAGAAGGATGCTCAGAGCCACCAGGCAATCCTTCTAGGATGAGGTGGTTTACAGGCCACCCACAGTAGCAGTTACAAGCCAAATTTACTCATAAACATTTAATGCATGATTTAAATATAGAAGTAATGCAAAAAATAAAAGAGCCTGGGATTATGTCCCATACATTGAGGTTCCTCAGGCTTGCAAGTCTCTAGCAGGGGGATTCCTCACTGCTATTTTTCCCAGAGGATGGGCTATCATTCCTACAGTTTAAGAGATTCACCTGTAAAACCAAAACAAAGCCTGTTGAGAGATAAGAGAACTTCAGTAACAGAGAAAAGAGCAGTGGTTTTCCTTTGTAGGTAGAGATAAGGATCATAATTTTTACTTTCAGGAAATGAGTTTAATTTCTAAATACCAAAGAACAGTATGAATCTTTTTCTGACAAAGGCAAGCTAAATATCTTTCTGAAGTGGTAGACATGCTGATTACTACAGGTAGTCTCAATAATCAGTACAGGGCCTTCTTAATTTTCTCCCCTGAAGCAAAGAGAACTTTATTGTCTTTAGTTGTGATGGAATTTGTTGAAATGGAGCTCAGTAACTACTAAACAAACAGGCCAAAAAGTGAATGAATTTAGGGGAAAGAGTTGAAATACTGAGATACATCATGAGATGTGATTAATGACACCAAGGGAAATATAAAATAACATGTTTCCCTGGAAATGGGCTGTAAGTGCACAATGTCTGCACAATATTGTGCATCTGCAGTTTTCTGTCCTGCCACCTAATATCCAAATTGTCTGCCAGTATAAACACAGCTGCTAAATGTCTTCTACAACTGCAAAAATAATGAATCTCCACTTTCTTCCCAGCTATTGAAGTCTATTTTTACAGAGACAGATGCAGTGTTTACCCTTGTTCAAAAGAAGACAATGTCAATGCCCAACATATATGTTTTGTTAACACACTTTCAGATTCAAATATCATAGATCAAAGAAACAGGATGGTTGTTTTATAGTATACTTAGACGAGCAGAGATGTAAAGTTTTTGGCTTGAAAAATTTCTCATCTGGTTTTCACATAGACATTCAACTACTCATCAGTATAGAATCACTATTGTAGATGGTTTTGACCATCATTACGGCTTTACTGAGTCTAGCAGGATTGTGAAGGAAGGATAAGAGATCTCCTTTATGTAAACTCTGCTTTCCACATTGTGGATTGGCCTGCAGGCTCTGCTGCTGGGTAAGTGCTGTGATCAGTTTCTCCCCAGCCTGGAGACATAGGTCTGCAGCAGCTGGGGGCGTGGGAGACTCCAAGTAACAATTTTCATGTTATAATACTAGCCTGGGCCGTAAGAAGCAATTTAGGATAATTTACTACACATTGCATTTACTGAAACTGCTTTTCAGAAAATATAACTAGGGAAAACCCAAGTAAAATGGAAAATGACAGTCAGGATTTTCAAACACTGAACTCTGCTTGGTCTTTGCCTGGATGAAGAGAGAATAAACGGGGAGGGGCTGAGGGGAATCAAACAAAAAACCCTGAAAGAAAAAAAGAGAGAAATATGTCTCCATAACCTTAAGAAGGCTACCGATCTATTTATATGCTTCCTGGAATGCTTAGTACATTTAGTCTTACTGGCCACAAGAAACCACTTTTGTTGTGCAAAAAGTTTCACACATGAACTGAAGCCAAATGTTTTTTTCATGGCACTGTGGGAAGAAAAAACATCACTGAACAGTTTTGTGAACTACAGACAGAAATCAGAGTGTAGACCTGCCTGGCAAAAACTTCCTGAATTTGAGAAAACATTGCCACTTCCTCCAGCTTCCTTCAAGTCATAGCCTTGAAATTCACCTCTTTTGTTACACGGAGGGAAAATTGGCACCCAATCATGATTAGACAACTATGGAAAGTACAATTACTGCTCTTGATTAGCTAAAAACTATTCACACACTACCACTTTCTGTCTGCCTGTCTCTTCCAGCCTATACTCCATTTTTATCTTATCCATGTGTTAGACCTCACTGGCTGGCAGTTTGTGGGGCAGGGAATATGCTTTTCTCTAGACTACTATATAAACTAGTTTCAGCCCGCTTTTCCACTGGCTGCAATAGAAATACCAGAGACTTATAATAAACGTGAGGGGCATCTTTTCCTGCCAGAAAGCAAGACAGATTATAAATACTAATAAAATCATAGAAAAATTCAAGTTTTACATAAAAAATAATAATTAAAGATAGATACTAGGATTCAGTTGGTCAGACCACCATGATAAGGAGTAAGGTACAACTTTAGCCCTTTGTTGGAACTCTCAATTATCTTTCTCTATTTCTAATATTTCTCCAGGTATTCAACTGCAGATGTTCCTAATCCATTACTCTACCAGGCAGAACACAGCTTTTGGATATCACTTTGCCAGTGATCATTCATGGATCTGTAGTTGTGCTTAATACAGTTCAAAGTTGTGATGCGGATCGAACTGATATTCTGGGGAGAGGGAAGGGTCCAAGACCCCTATAAATAGCAAGTCCACCTTCACAGCAGGTTAATCTATCTGCACCCTTGCATCTGAATCTTGCACTCAGAGCATTTCAACTAGAAGAACACAAACTGAAGTGGAACCCAGACTTTCTTGCTGCTAAGCTGAAACGCACAGTGGGATCTAGAAGCCCAGCTCTCCAAGTTATTTAGGTATGAGTTTGAATTCCAAGTCTTTGTATTTTTTTCAATAGCTTCATATTTTGAAGTAAAGGCTAGAGCTGAAACAAACAGTTGCTCCTGCTGAGAAGCCGTGTTTGCATGCTGCTCTCATCCTCTGGGCTGGCTCTCAGGAGCACACAGTGGTGCTCTTCCAAAGCAGCATGGCTTTGGATGCCACTTCACTGGGGTGGAATAAGGTCATTGTGCTAGGTACAGCTATCAATTGTGCTAAAGTAAAGGCAAGCCAATGCCTTTAAAGCCTGTGGATTTGTTCTATCCCACAGTTATTCTAGCATAAATCACACAGAAATTTGACTACAGTAGCAAAATGGGAAGAGGTGGGCACAAAATGCAGTGAGAATAGATGTGCTGGCACACATATTATAAGCCCAAGAGCAGGCAGAAAAAAGAGCAGGGGATTAACACTGCAAAGGTAAGATTCTTGTCTTATGGATTCTGCCTGGAAAAACAGCAATTGGGAAGTGGTCAAGAACCAATAAAGAAGCAGAATTAAACTCTCCTGGTTTTTACATGAGAAACATAATATCACATCATGAAAGCCGTGAGGAGGATTATCAGCGTTAATTCTCTAAACATTTCTCTTATTCACTCTGCTTTTTAAAAACCTCAACTCTCCCACATTTATAAATCTGCAAAAACACAAAGCTTTGCACAAAAATAGACAAATATGACTTCAAGCTGTCAAGGTAACAAAGGAGGTTTGGATAGGGGCTCAGGTCACTGGGAAGCACCACTTACTAGGAAAAGCCATTGGAGAATGCTGAGAAAAAGCTTGCCAAAAATGCACAGGAAAAAAAAATTAAGTGACCTGATCATTACAAGAGATCAGTGTGTGCAATGCCCGGGCACTTCAGTGTGAGTTGCTCGTGGGTACTGTCCTGTGATGGTTGGACTTCAGGGATTTTAAAGAGCTATATACAGAAAACTAAACCTCACACAGATCTATTTCCCCTATAAGGCTACTGGAGGGGAAAAGAAAAAGGAGAAGCAGTTTTCAACTCAACTGTCTTCTTCCTGCTCTAACAACATCTTTCATGTTGCCAACAAAACAAATCCAAATGATCACCACAAACACACACCTCTCAGGATGTCTGCCCTCATTGCTGGCTTCAAACGTTTACTGGCTTTTTACAGTGCTGAAATTATTCCTGCATCAAATCCTGGAATTACAGTGAGACACCACCCTGTCTGTGGTTACAGGCTGCAGAGACGAAGCCTTGGAGGGGGTGTTGGGTGCTTCCCACAGGAAAGCAAGGGTGGAAGGGGGCTTAGACTGCCCTCTGCTTCCACCCTTCTTGCCGTGGATCAGCCCTCCTGGTGTGGAGAGCATCAAACCCCTCCAAACCCCAGGGCTGCCAGCCTGTGCAGCCAGTATGTGCTGGGGGTGTGCATGTATCTCCTTCCTCTGCAGTCACCCTCACTGCAACCTGTCACCTTTTTCACATAGCCTCACAACATTTTAAAGAGCAAACCTGCGGTTAGGATACCTTTCATAATAATAAATAGGAATAGCAGTGCTTTTGTGAATTTAGGTCAATGCATCACCCTCAGAGCACATTATAAATTCATCAGAATCACAGCCTGAAGACAATTTTATTCTCTGGCATCAGCTGCTTTTAGCCATGCCACAGATCTTTAGTAGAATTTAAACTCCAGATTAAGTATTGATTGAGTTTAAATAAATTGTACTACGTTATGGCAGAAAGGAAGGGTGTGACTGGTATAGATGGTTTCCCTTTTTACTTCCTAACTCATATATTAACAAATTTATTCACTGCATTATGACTGTAATGAACAACCAATTCAACAATGTGCAATACTAAAGTACTAATTTAAACAGCACCTTTACTGACTTGACACAAGAATGAATAGAAATTATAAACTAGGTACAGAATAAACATAGCAATTTAAAGGATTATATGAATAGCAACAAATTCCTAAATAATTAGCTGCAGTGAAAAAGTCAATGTAAAACTGTAGCTTATACTAACATTTGGTTATGTTTCAGATGCTTTGTTCCCTTTCTTAAGGTTCAAAAATATCTCTGTAATGATGGCTACCAACAAGCTGTAACACAAAGATACACTCTTCTGTCGTGTTCAGTAACATCAGCGGCTTGTGTATCCAGCACATTATTTCTGGATGACTAACAGATGAGCATATTATTTTAAACTATCTTTAATAGGGAACAAAAACTTGCATGAGCAGGTATTCAAAATGTAACTATGATACAGTTACCAAAGCCAACTGAGAAACAAAACAGATCTAAACTTTATGGAAAAGAAAACAACAACTATCTGCTGTACTCTTAAAAGAGGACAAGAGGACACATAAGGACATATAGTTTTGTGCTTGACCTATTTTGGTTGATTTAATTTTCAGATTTTGTAAGCCAAGCTCCAGTGAGTTCCTGAGGAAAAAATTCTAACTGGCATTTTACTGTGAGTCAAACCTCACACAAAAAGTGCTTTGTGCATCAAGATAACATTAGGAGCTGTCTAACTGCACGTACCAAAGGACCAGTTTGAACAAAGAAAAACAGACCTGTAATGGACTTCTAATAGTAAAAATACCTTGCACTTCTGTACTATGCTTCAATTTGAGATCTCTGAGTGTTTTGCAGTGCATGATAATTAAGCCTATCATTTGGAAACTTCAGTGGAAAACCTTTATCAGAAATTACTGATGAAGAAACTGAGGTACAGAGAAGCTGAATAACCTTCATAAAGTCTTACAGCAAACAGGATGCTGCTGCATTGCCAGGAATGCCAGGCAGCTTTTTAGAACTCCACTTTCGCAAGGTCATTAACTCCCATTTCCAAACAGCCTATCTGCCAGCTAAGTTATATGTTTGACTAATATTCCCCCAGCTTCATGAACAACAAACACATCTTTTCATTGAGAGGTAGCTTATTTCCTATTGCTGTTCTTACCAAACTGATGAGAGAGCACTCATTCTTTTAATGAAAGTGCAGACAGTTCGGGATACAACAGCAATTCAGATAAAGTCCACTTAGAGAAGGAAAGAGTGGTTGGAACTGCATATATCACCATGTTGCATATAGACATTCAGTGAGACAAACTTGAGTCAGGTTGACATGGCTAGCAATTGCCCATTTTAAGAGACAGACTTAGAACTTCATGAGAAATATTATCTTCAGATGGGAGACATAGCAGGAGCATGATAATCTTTTCTCTCCCAAGTCTTTCATTGTGAACAGAAGTTGGAAGCTTTGAATTTAACTGCTGTTTCAGTTACTACTGAACAGCTGTGATATTTACTGCTTTCTTTCCATTCTGTGCTAAGAAAGATGTGATTGCCTTCTTTCCAAAAAATATAATAAATGAATGATTTTTCCAAATGTCTCATTTTCTAGTTAGACCTCACACTGCAGTTAGAATAACCCAGCCCTTCTCTGAGGCATTAATAAAATCAAGAGGCAAAAGAGTTAGATGCTGCAGTGCTGTACATTTTAACCTGCCTATACCCTAGCTTAATTACCACTGAAATCTTGGTAATTAACTCCAGGGAAGCCAACCTTCTGTCCGGCCAAGCAGGGTTTCTAGTAGTACTAATACACATAATGCATTGCTGCAAGGATGTATACAAAGGCCTTCAGGGATTAGCACAGATATGGCACAAAGTTGAGCAATTTACCCAAGCCTCATCTGTGAACAGGGCTGTATAACCACTCTCCGTATGCGGCAGCCCTGTGTGAAATTGAGAGTGATGACAGAAGGGTGAGGGATGCAGTTCAAAGATCAGGCAGTAACAGGACGGAATTACAACTATACCTGCTACACCATAAGAAGAGGTAGGATGTAGCCATTTCAGTAGCATTTCTTTAACATTAATCCAGAATCACTGCCTTAGTATGGTTATCTGGGAATATGTGAGGATCTTCTCATGGTCTGGATGTAACCTGTTATTCTGGGGTAATGGAAAGACACTCAAATTTGGCAATCTGCACTAAAAAAAACAAACACCCAAACAAACCACATGCACCTCAAGCTACAGTGGACACTTTGGTCAAAGAATGAGGTTCAAGAATCCTCTGTATGCATTTTTCATACGTGTATCAGTATGTACGCAAAAGCACTCAGGGAGAGCAAAAGATGCTGCTAACAGCAGTTGCAGTGCTAACCTATTAGGGTCATGATTGAGTGGGGTAAAAATGATTAAAATTTTCATAGCTGTAGAGCATCTCTATTTTAGTGATTTCTAAAATTGGTTTCCTAGTACTAAGAAACCTGTAGCTCTTGAAACCAAAATTAAACAACATAGCATCTCACTTTCTCTCTTTTCCTATTCTTTAGGGGTGTAACAACTTCCCAAACCTCTGCACGGAGAACTGATACAATGTGTGAAGCCAATCTATGCAGTGGTCACTATATCATAACTATCAGATACATTAGCAGATACCTCTTCTATGCATTTGAGTCTGATCTGGTAGCTTGATATTTATGTTCTATTGTTCTCTTGAAGACCAATTAAATTTTAGCTCTATAAAATAACAGAGACTATGCAAAGACCTATGTGATGATGGCTAGCTGCATCTGAAAATTCTTTAGCCTGAAAGCCTAGCAGAATATGAAGGGAAGTGTTAAAGCAACCTGACAGAAATCCCCTGCAGTGCTTAAGGAAAAAAACCCAGCTCTCCCTCCTCCCAGTTAAATCCTGGAACAAGGTCAATGCACTAAAAGGCTCTGGAAGTAATTTTTTATACATAAATATCCTGGGGAATTAGTGCAGCAAGTGCCACAGCCACATCTCTAAAATAAAGGTAGTTATGAGTATGTAAGCATTTCCTTTACACGTTAGGGATAGCACACATCAGTCAATGTGAGATTAAATGCAGCTCTGATGATGTGCTATAGAAGAAAACAGTAATTTTGGAAGAAAACTTTGATCATAAGCTTGAATCAGCAAGTTGTTTGAGGGCATGCCTAATGTTAAGCCTGTAAACAGTACCACATCTTTCGATATGCTGGAGTCACAGACTCCTGAAAGGGCAATTGTGGTCTTGAGTGAAGTCAATAGCGCACCAATAAATGCAGGAGTCTCCCAAAATACAAGCTAATGCTGAAATATCAAGGCTTTGGTGACTGCTTTGCTGACCGGATTCATATTGCCTGACATTTGCCTCTTCTGACTCCTGCCTATCATGGAAAGTGCCCTTTTTACCCATCTGATCAGCTCAGATACTGCATTATTGCACAGCAGTAATTAGTTTTCCTTTAAAAGGGATCAAAAGTTCTAATCTCATATGACTGCAATCAATGGCAACCATTTCCCTCATCAACAGGGCATGAATTACACAAACATTCACCATAAATCTAATGAAAGCAACTGAAGAATGGCATTTCCAGGTGAAAAAAAAAAAATCCATTCTTCTGGAAAGAATGTAATAATTCAGGGAATTTACGTGTTTTGTGACATCAGTGAGAGGCTCTGACCTGACTTAGATCAGATTCTTGATTATTTCAATTCTTCCTCCTTCAACTTTAATTTTATCCAGATGAAGTTTTTCATTTACTGAAAGGAGAGGAGTATAGATGCAAGGGGATCATCAAGTCACAAATCCACTTCTCTTCACTGCATCTGTGATGTTTTTCCCTAAACAGTAGTAATCTCCTACATTCAGGAAACCTGCACAGGTTTCTCACAGGAAAAAAGCAACATCTAAGCCAGTGTGAACACAGCAGGAAAGAACTGGGAGAGATAAAAGAAAACAAACCCCAAACTAAACAAAAGCCCAAACCCAAACCTTTTTAACTTCTTCCCCATCAGAATATCAGGTAAGAGTCATTTAAATAAAGAAGATATTTATGTCTTCCTCTTTTGAAGGTAATTTCCCAAGGTTTAAAATGCAGCTAAAAGGCGTACAATGCTATATTAGCACAGCCCCATTTTCAGTTTTACTTATCACTGCCTGTCATGCAGTTGGCTTGCTTTCTTCTCTTGAAAAGTTTCAGGTTCTTTACAGAGAAATTATGTTTTCAAAATGCAGTTGAGAATCCTGATGTTATAATAATTTTCAAAGCCACTATGTACATTATTAATTGTGAACATGATTCTCTTGACTGACTCCATTGCACATGCTGAGATTACCAGTTACCAAAACATCATTATAAATTATGAGGTAAGGAGAACGAAGCCAGCTTTATATTTCTGACTTGGTGAAGGTGTTGATAGCTTGTACTGAATGGAAATTCTTGTAAAAAAAAAGGTTGGAAAATGTTCTTTTTCCTGACCTGTTAAAATGATAAATACTAAATAAACAGCTGCAAGTGAAATGGCTCCCTGCTGTCCAACAACTACTTTTCTAAACATCTAAGAAAGTAGCCATAAATACAGCCAAGTTTAGGTCTGATATCCAAAGTAAATAGGGAGCACACAGAGCACTGATCACTTCAGAGTTTTTCCAGTGTATTCTTTTAAATTGCAAGCAGTGAGAGATTTGCCTGGATGTTTTAACTGGACATTACCAAATCACTGAAAAGTACTATATATAGGACAAACTCAGCAAAATACTTAGCCAAAAAGGAAATTTATGTGCACTAGGAGATATAACAATGGAGCATATCTCACAAATAGGAGAATAACCCCCCAATCTTTTGTTGTCTTTACGTAGTAGTTTGAGTATGTTGGGAGCTGAGTTATGAGCTAACACTGATTTCAAATACTGAGAATAGTGGTAGCAGAAAAATGAAAAGTAGATGCATCTGGCTAGTTTAAAATGCACGAACTAGGGCTGCAAGTCATTTATTTATATACAACCCCTTCCTCTTATCTTGAATATGATCATGACTGTCTCCAATAAGTAGACAAAAAATTGCTCAGCACCATGTTTCTGTTAACTTCGTAGAAGAGCAAACACAGTTCACATTAAAGAAATTGTGGGATTCTTTTCTTTATAGAATAATGTAAACAAACATTTTCTTATTTAATCAGTTTTATGAAGTGCTATTTACTACCAGTTTCTGAAGCACTTCAGATAATAAAACCTAAATCCTTGATCCTAGTGGGAATTTTAAGTGCAAGTTTTTTGAAAAACTAATGTTGCCCATTAGATGCTTTAACTATGGCTTTAGGAATTTTATGAAAGTCTCATAATTATTAATGTCTTGATCTCTATGCCTTAGAAGTGATTTTTTGACCTCCATTACCAATTGAGACTCTTTCACTGGAATATGCAATCAATACATGAAAACCATCTCATGCATTAACACTGAATATACCAGAAGGTTAAAAAGTGAACAGTTTTTCCATGAAGCCTTGTTTTGGTTTTAGTTTTCAGAATTTTTCTCAGTCTGGGGGTGAGTAGATCCAGTTCTAGATCTACTACTCTAAATTCCACTCAGGCATTTTTTAACCCATAAAACATGACATGGTATACACTTTCTCAATTTCAATATGCTGCCATCAATACTCTTATCAGAAATCCACGTCACATGACAAAGGCCACAGTCTGCAGAACAGAATCTGCAGATGGCATATGAGAATCTGACAAAGTGCTTAGGGATGAAGTTCTGTTTTAGGACATTTTTGAAGCAATTTTTTTTCATTTAATAGACGAAGTGTTGAGCATGTTCCATAGATGTTGCCTTACCCTTCTCTAAGCAGTTTCACTTTGAAGTCCATTTTCTTTTCTAAGGGAAATGCCTTTACCAATTTCAAACTCAAAGCAGGAAGAAAAAAAAAAAAAGAAAGCTTTTTTTCTTGCGTACATTAAGATTATTTTACCAATCTTTAATTGTAGTCCTTGCTACATTTTGTTTGTTAGGCATAACTGGGTCAACACTTACTTTCTTCCAGGTTGAAAATCCTGTCTGAAGAAAAGCAAAGTTACTTGTCATGAAGCAAAGCAAATGGCTGTGAATAATTTATAAGAAAGTAAAAATATTCTGCTTTTGAGATTTTAACAGGAGAACAACTTCAAGTTATAAATTATTATAATTAGTATGAAGTATACTCTCCATCCTCTTTGCTCTGATCATTGCCACAGTATTTTTTGCTCGAATGGCTAGCAGAGTCCCAAGCACTGCAGACAAGGACCCTGCAGGCCCTTGACCAGTGCCCTTCGGACTACACTAGTCACTAGGCACTCATCAGTACTATCTGTGACTACAACTCTGCTCCACTATTGTCTCAAGATGTTAATTTGGATTCTTGCAGGTTTCTCAACTTATAAAAAATAACACACAGGTGTGTCTTAAATGTCTGGTGGGATGTGAGGTGAGGACTGTAATACAGCTGAAAGCTCCAGAAGTGAAAATGGTGCTCACAGAAGATTGTTAGCAAGACACATGACAGAGATCCACACATCCACCGACCAGGTACAAAGCAACACATAGTAGATAGGTAGGTAGTTATTTCCTTGATATTTGTTTAGCTCTGACTCCTAAGGCCATGGTGTTCAGAGATATTTTTGTCATAGCATGAATTGGGTCTTTCACTCTATAGAGATAGTAGAGTTGAGAAATATGATATATTTAAGCCAATAGTAAGATTACAGCAACTTGATTTGATGAGGCTTCAGTTTCACTAATGCTCTTATTAAAACATCTGCAAAGAATGTGTCAATTCTCTGTGGTTCCAAGAGAAGATGAATTACTTAATATAAAACTCTGTCACTTCTTTCTTTAAAATCTTTTATACACTTTCTAAAATCCAACATCTCCAGCACGCTAATGCTGACACAAACCACCACGATTCCCAGCATATTTTTCTCATTAATAGACTTCTGATTTTCAGGGTGTAAGTTTAGAAGCACAAGTGATATAACTAAAATGTAAGAACGAATACATACATAAACCAGCTTAAATAAATAAGTTCATATAATTTTTTGCAGTTGCCATTGGAGTCAATAAGTTGATAAGCCTTCCTGTGACAATCTTTTACAATCCTGACCCACTTCACACACTAAGATCGGAAACGCAAGAGAGGGAAAGGCCAGGGACTCCACACTTTCTTAAGAACATGACCAGTTCTAATCATTTGCACATACAAGATTCAATTCAGTATTTTCACATAAGGTGTGGTCACATACACTAAGACTATTGCTACCAGTGTGTTCCCACAAGAAATACTCAATTATCAAATTTTACATGAGGAGTTTGAACTGTGCAATACCTACTACTCATGCTTCTTGCCCTGCTGTTGATACATGACTTGGTGATAGCCTGAGTCTTGGGGGAACCTGAACATCTCCTGCTCTTCAACCTTAGCCCTAGCTCAGAACAGTTTTTGATATGAAACTTCTGCCCAACACATCCCTAACTCTCCTCATAAATAAGTTCCTGACTGACATGCTTATGTTTGTCCCTCTCATTTGTCACTCAGTGAGGATGCTAAAGTTCTTTGATCAAAAGTGGGTGGTGAAGCTGACATTCATTTTAAAGTGTAAGACCTATCTAAGTAATAGTGCAAGGGGCCCAAGCTTGCTGGAAACAGCCCTGCTTTAGATCTGCATTTCTGGGGGAATCAATTTCAAATTTAAGCCCTCAAACTTTAGACTTCAGGAAAGGCAAAATATCTGTGAACAGATTCTGGGCATCCCAACTGGTCAGCCTCAGAAATATAGAGTGCCATGTCTACATATTATCTTTTTTGTATTTTTATATCTTATTTATATTTTTCAGGTGAATCTTACAGGAATATAAAATTTAGATACTACAAACCTTCCTCCAAAGTGAAAAAAGTTAGTCTTTTTCTCATGGAATACAACAGAGTTATTATGGCAGCTGCAAGCAAATTTCAGATTAATGTCATGGTGATTTCCCTTGAAGGACTGCTGGATATTGTCTCACATTTATGTGCTGTTAAATTGTTTTCATTCATCCACAACTCACCATTTGTGTAATCATCATACAAAATATTACTGCATTGGTCTTGTCAGGCATACTGTACACCATGACGTACCAAAGAGGGAGTTCAAAATTACTCTTCATTCAATTCATTTACATTGCATGGTAAACAGAGGACTCACATTTGTTCTGGTTCCCTGTGCCTTCAGGAATTCCTACTGATTTGACCTCATCTGACCTTTTATTCCCGGTCACCAAAGAGATGTCTTACAGTTTGGCAGCTGTTAACAATCTCAGTGGAATTGCATTTCTCTATGGCAGAATTATGCTCCAAACTTCACCTTTTCTTTTTGCTACCTACAAGCTTGAAAGAAAACATCCACACTTTTCCTATTTCATTCTTATCGAGGTACTTACTGTATATTTTCTAAAAAATGTCAGTCCAATCAGGCAACTCAAATCTGTACATTCTTGCTGTGTCTAAGAGAAAGATTACTTTGACTTTTCACCTCAGAATAATATATTAAACTTCAGGAATTAAAGTTTATTAGTGACGTTTGTGGTAAGAATTTAAAGTAAACTGTCCCAGGCCACTACTAAGTGATACCCAGTATATAACTGGGCTGCAGAATTTTCCAGACTGCACTTGATGACTATCCTATAAGGAACTCTTTTTCTTTAAGCTAAAAGCAGCCTTTGGTGTGGGCCGATCACCCTTCTTATGATTTTCAAAACTCATTCTGTGATTTTAATACCCAATTCCATTAACTTCAGCACTAGGCCTGCTAAACCCATAGGGAGGCTAGAAAATCTTCAGCAGTATGCAGGTGCTTCAGAGATTAGGATGCTAATCACTCACATCTAACTACTACTATCAATATAAGAAGGCAGCAGAGACAGCAGAAGAGACAGACAGGCTTGGATTGACAGAGAGACATATTCATCCCATGAGCTTTTATCATTTTTTCTGACCAAGAATAATTCAGTCTTTTCTCCATCTTTCTCGTCCTAAAGTTTTGGAGCCCAAAGCACCAGGCAGCTTTTGTCAAAAGGTAGCATGGAAAACAATGAACATTGAAGGAAGGAGTTTTTTTCATCCCCTTCTTATTACATTATCAAAGAATGATCAATTTTATCCTGGAGATCTTCCTACAACCAGAACACAGCAAACATGTAAGAGTCAGTCTTATAATATAATCTTTGAATATTCAGTGCTCTTTTGTTGAAGAAGTTATTGTTTCACCTGGACATTGATAACTATTGATCCCTCCCCTGCCTTATAAAGTGATCACTTTTGGAAGACAGCTGACCTTTTTAACAGATTTTACTCCAATGTGATCAGTTATTGCACCAACTTACCTGTGTTTTCTTTCTTAGGCACAGATGGAGGAGAGAAAAAGAGGATAGTCTGCGATAGTAATATATTTTTACATTTTTGGTCTTGATTTACGGATTTTTCAATGTTTTTCTTTAAGAAATTATATCCAAGACTTTTTGTATTTGGAAGTATTTTCATATGGGAAGGTGGCTGTTATAGTGAATGGCTGAATTGTATTGCAGAGACCACTGAGAGCTGCCAAATTAAAACCAGGGCTGTCTGAGAAACTAAGGGAAAGCAGGACATCCTATAAGTTGAGAACTTTTTTATACAAACAGAGAGTCATTAAGTGCTTGAGTTTTGTAGGTTTTGGGGTGTAGAGAAATGTCAAAAGGAAAATTCTTGGTTTTATAAAGACCTTTGGATGCCAGAGATATTTAAAGAGTATAAGACTTATACACACATTAATGCTCTGGAAAGGAGATGTGCCTGTTAAGTGAAAATTAGTGCAGAATACTTATGCTTTGATGCAAGATTTATTGGCACTGTAGTCAAAGATTTCCCACAACCTCTTGTCTTTGTCAGAAAAGCGTGTCTCTTCCTTCAAATCTGGTCTTCTGGGGCTAAGTTGCTACTTGGTTTTAAACAGTTCAGTTTAGGACATTGCTATGCTGAAAAGATTTTTACCTTTTTTTCTTTTTTTCTAAACTAAAACAGTACATTGACTCATACTGTTGGTTTTTGGGTTTGTTTTGTTGTTTTTTTTTCATGGGCCTAAAATGAGACTCTGTGTCTGACTCTCTATAGTCTTGAAGCTAATATTCACTGGCGAGAAAAGCGGGAAAGTGGGTGGACAACTGAGAGTTTGTGGACAACTTCAGTCAAACTTCCTTTGTAAAAGTACAAAGGACTGAACATGATATAAGGCAGCTAAGAACTGAAATATTTACCATCATAAATTACTTGTTTTAGTAATAATCATCTGCTGGGGCAATTACTGAGAAAGCAATAATACAAAATAAATTTACACTTGTGGATCTTAGATTGATAGAATTGCTGAAAATTTGCTTTTACTTCAACCTGAATAACTTTTATTATGGCAACTACTATTATCTGTAGTGTAAGTAGTTTCCTCTTATGGGCAGAAGGAATAGGAAATCTCTCAGCATATCGCAGATTGAAATAAAGAAAAGTTGTGGGAAGTTCAGTTTTCTTTGAATGAGTTTTTTCAAACTGGATGTGGAAAACCACATGAGAAAGGGTATGTGCATACATTTGTAGAAAACTACCTTTGCCTTCTGTAATGCCAATTAGAGATTGAAGACATTTCTGTTTTCCATGGGACAACTTTGAGAAAACCATTTGTACCCTGTTTCTCAAGTGAAGACAAAGAAAAGAACTCAATAAGAAAATGCTCCAGAACTTTCTCCTGAGAAGCCATTAGAAGGGAGAACTAAGAATAAAACTAACAAGAACTACATGAATTAGAACCAACATTAATCAGCAGATAAAGGTACTTCTTAAAGGCTGCAAAATGTAGGAGCAGAGAATTGACAAAAGCGAAGTCTAATTACTATTGCAAGGGTAGTTAAGAAGGATTTTCAACTGTATACAAATAGAAGAAATTAAGTAAAGGAGGTGTTATTAAGCATTTGACAAAAAAGGACGAAACATAGACTAGACTCATGTAAATGCATAGAAGTACAAAAACACGCAAAAACATAGGAAATGGGATGAAAATCTGCATTGATTTTGTACAGAACTCTTATGCCAGATCAAGCCATCAAGCTACCTGGCAGAACTGATTTGCTTGACAAAGGAATTATAAAAGATTAGAGGCTTCTGATCAAGGCATTTGAGGGTGGTGCCACATGAGAAATCATTAGTTCAGCTAAGGAGTACAAATGGTCATGGGACTGGTAGAGAGAGACACCACTGTGTTATGCAGAAAACAGAACTGCTGGACTAAAGACTCCTCTGGAGCTGATTTTCCCCAAGGACCTGTGTGGGAACAGATGCTGTTTGCAGTAATGGTTGTCATAGAAAAGAGAGAAGTATGTAAATGAAATTTAATGATGGCACCTAAGAGGGATGAACTGTAAATCCTGGAGTTACTCCAAATATCATGGAAGAAATTATAGGTGATAATGAAAAAGAAATTTATAGGAACAGTCAGAAATCCAACAGTGGAAAATTCAAAGGGAGTAGTGGTGCTGTTAATCAAGAACATTTCTACCTGGAGTGATGGAGTAGAAAAGGACAGGGTATGGGAAGATCACAGGATATTTATACACCCCTTGTAAATCATTTGTGAAAAAGGCAAATGGAGTCTCACGGTGCCCTAGGTGTAGTATTTTCAGTAACAAGTAAATACAATACACTGTTGACAAACTGTATAGCATGTACAATTACAGTCACTCATGCTCAGAAAAGCTATGTTACAATACATGACAGATGAGGGTTACTGAAACTATATTTGTTTTGCTAAGTAAAAGAGGAACAGTGCTGTTTTTAAAGAGAACTTCCACAGTAAGCAGATCCGGAAAAGTACACATCCCAGTTTCCACTTTTCTACAGAGCTGACTTTATTGCGTGCTTTTATAAGACACCTGCTCAGGTCTTGGAGAGTAACTGGCTGCAGCTTCTCATTTTCTGGGCGCTGCTGCATTGTTGTTGCTGAACCACCACTCTGCCTTCCTCAGAAATGCAGAGAAACAGGAGATTACAGCCAGCAAGCATATCTCTGCCTGTTTACTTCATTGCTCTTCCTCAAGCCAAAGCCGAATACTGCAGTATGAACTATGAGGTTTTTACCTGGGTGAGACACAGCACGCCTCCTGATAGAAAGCAGACTCTGCAGTTAAGCAACTGCCTTCCAGCTGAATGAACTGTTGCGTACTGGATATAAGAGCCTTGATTGGCACGCATGCTTAGTTACCTCTGGCATTAGATTTAAATTACAAGACAGCAAATGATCGTACTTCCCTTCGACAAAGTAGTCAAGACTTCTGCAACACAGCAGTGACAAGGAAGTAGAAAGGGAGAATGTGCTCCCCACCTGTGGCACCAAGCAATGCGGCTAAATCATTCCATCCTGTAAGTCCCCCCTCATCAGTACGCAGCTACAGTTCCCACAACAACCAGACCCTTAACTTGGCAATCTGGCCAGCTCAGAAAACTGCACAGTCCTGCAATAATCAATGAAGTGTAAGATTTTTCTATGTGAAACAACTACCTGCTGACTATGTGCCTGCTCACGGGTACTTATTGTGCATCAGTCAGTGAGCAGCTCTGTGTCAGCAAGGGACAAGTCAGCCAGCAGCAGTTCTGCAGGGTGGAGTCAGGCTGGTTCCCTCCTTACCTGAAGTTCCTTAGGACCACTCTGATATAGATTATCCTTCGACTTATTTTGGAGCTGCTCAACAGGCAAGAATCTGTTTCAACTTCAAAAGAGAGAGCTCTTTCATAAAGATGGCACAAAAATAAGTAGTGTGATTTCTTTTTGTGTTAACCCAGTTATGCTCACATGCTTGTCCAGCTCACCCACAGCTCATGACTGTTTCTTGTCTTTCCTTCATCATTAATCTGTAACCAGTGAATCTATGTGCAGGCAATCCTATGTGAGACAGAGCCAGCAGGAGACAAAATGAGGCAAAGAGGATTGCATCTGACAGAGCTGTTTAAGTAAATTGTTAATTTTCTTAGAATACCAAGGGACCTGTCTGCAGCACCAAATCTCCATAGCTTGTAATCTTATGAGCCATCTGTCTCCCTGTATATGAGAGAAGGCTATGGAGTTGGGAGGATAATGAAATATTAGGATGTAAATATTGAGGGGGTGGAAGATTATTGCAATATCTAATCCTGTATCTTGCAAGATGATGGGTTCCGTAGCATTCCACTGTGGTAAGAGAATACAGTGTTCAAAATCTTCAAGTCTGGGCTCTGAAATGCATACAGGTTTAGCAAGTTGGATCAATTTTACTGTTGGATGTGTGAATGTGTATATCTGCATTTCTGTAGCTTTATTTTCTTTTAATTAGGTATTCCACCCATTAAAAATAAAAATGTTTTATTGGCTTTTTATGTTGTGTTCAATAACCCAAAGCATAGAAAAAACAATTTTCTCAGTCCAGGGACCTTTAAGACATACTGCAAAACTGGCTTTACTGGGTTTTGCAGAGGACAAGGACTGGACTGGGTTAAAAGTATTTATTTATTTTTTTTTTTATAGGAGGAATATGTCTTGGATGAAAAGAGCTCATAGCTTCTTAGTAGGTTGGGGCATATATTACATTTACTTTCTAAAATGAATAAACTTCATATGTGATGGGACATCCTCATTTTAGTCTAAATTCAATATTCAAAATGAGGCCTGGAAATGGAAATGGAAAAAAATTTCATTATGTATCTCACTCCTGAAAAATGATGACTTATCTGAAGACTAATAAATGTCTTTTCAACTCACAAACTCTTCAGTGTAATGTTTCATGTCCTCTGTGGCTTTATATTCTCAAGGGAGACAATATATTCTTGTGGTATAACATCAGAGAAGAGCTCAGGAGACTGTTTAATTTCTAGTTCCAGAACTGAGAGGTTTGAGAGGTTTCCTATAGTAGGAATCACATCATACCTTTAGAACTGGCCTTCAGACGCTTTACTGTGAGTTTCCTCATGGTAGCAGTATTTATATGCCCATGTAAAGCAATTTGAAATCTTTGCCTGAACTGTATGTAAAAATTTTTATGGGAATCTGTCAGGTATTAATTACAATTTACAAAGAAACTGTCACACATGCTTCAAGCCATTACAGTTATATTTGTTCTATGAAATGTAACTATCACGTTTTAACGAATATTAAAACCAATGCCTTTTCCCAAACTCTGAAGATTTATCAACTGAAAAAAGCACCACAAAACCCGTGTTAATTTTCCTTTAGCCATTAAGCTTAACAAAGCATTGAGCCTTTTCACAGAAAGTCCAAAGAAGAAAGTACACTTTTTACCTCAGCCCAAATCAGCATCTTAGAGTCACCCTATGCTGCTTTTTGCAATTAATTGCCAATGCATTTTTTTTCCAGATATACAACAGGTAGATACAACTTTTGAGAACTATCAACAAGTTTCTGGGTGAAAGAAATGCCACAAATGATCAACTTCACCAAATTACATGAAAAGCCTTACAAAGCAGCTAAGAAATGTCAATTTTCCCCTTCCAATAAACCCCAGTGAAAACACAGCTCACAGATGTTTAAGGTCAGTAGATGGACTGCTGTCATTATAATCTTTGTAGGGATATATACATTTATGTGCTGTCACTTACAGCATTTTCCACATTTTTGAAGAGTTCCTTCTCCTCTATGGAGGTTTTATGTTTCTGTAATTCCAAATTAAAAAAAAAAAAATAAAAATCCCACTAAAAGCAGATGTCTTTTACAGGATATATCTTATACAGGACAATTATATGTATCCTGTAACATTAGGCTTCTCAGCTGAATAGCACTGATGAATATCGACAAAGACTAAGGTTTTGGTGTGATCCCAGAATATATATGAACAAGTTTAACCCAGAATCAGATTTACTACACACTTTATAAAGACACAATGAAGTAATGAAGAAATTTCTAATGTAACTAATGGGCCAATGGCTAAAATAATTTTATAGCTTTGATAATTTAGAAATAAGTTCTCTAAGGGACATTAGAAATGTATTTCAGATATTTGTTACAGAATAAATCATGTTCTAATTACTGAAATGGTTCCAATGAGCTAGAAAGCACATGGCAGCACACAGTTACCAACCTTGTCAGAGCCTCCAAAACAGAGGTACCTGTACGTTATACACAAGCACTCTCATTTATTTGCTCTTTCTGGAAATAAAAAGAAAGAGTTTTTATCTGAGAGGTATTCATTCTTAAGAGCCATCAGACAGTTAAAATCCTACTAGCTTTTTGAAAATGATGAGTACACAATTCAGAAGTATACAGATTCTTTTCTTTCTACAAACTGCTGGGACATTTTATAACCTCTTTTTTCCAAATAAAACTAACAATGCATTTAATCCAAATATCCAGGATGCAAACCCAGGGTCTTATTTAAAAAATTTAATATATCTAAAGCTAAAAGTTCTGCATTGAGAAGACTCTTTTCAGTCATCCACAGTCCAATCTTACTACTTGACAGTTAAAGACACCTCTTGGACATTTTTGGTGTACTTTTCATTTGGTGTCCTGAACAACAATAGGTGTAACCCTCTGCCCAAAACCTACTTGCAACAGCAGTCCTGCTAATAGGTGGTTTTAAACGTAATGTTCTTGTTTCCAATAAGAGCACAAGAATTTCAGTTTAACTTATTATGTAGTCAATACCCAAGTGTACTTTGCCGTAGGTGGCTCATGCTCTTCTTTTGTAATTCTATCTATAAAAATGCTACATCCTCAAATTACCATCCTCAGTAGCTGACAATCTACCATCTTTCTCTTGGAAGTATTACATCTCTGAAATGTTATAGGATAATATGATAGCAAATGCCTGGTTCTAAGAATGCACAAGTACATTAAAATAAATCTTACCTTAGATCAATGTGGATACAAAGCTCTTGTAGTGTGCCTTGCTGTATTTTCTGTGCTGCTTTCAGATATTACAAACTAAATTGTATCAGACTGGATTAATACTTTCAGAGATTATCAGTGACTAAATTCTTCATACATTGGTAGAAAAGATAATTAGTTATTTGAGCCCTAAATGAATACCCCCAAATCACTGCAGGATAGGGTATGCTATAACATGCTACTCAAACTGCCACCTTTAGAAAGAACACAAACCAAATGTCCAGATAAGATCTGATTTCAAGTACCATGGCATTGGTAGCTTTCCAACAGAAAAATTGCTATATTTAAACAAAAATTAAACAAAATAAAATATGCAGGTACAGTCTCACTGTGCTTTCAAGCAAAGTTTCTCACGGCTTTTGCTCTCATGGTACAGCACTGCAGGAGTTAATAACATAGAATCATAGAATCACAGAATAGTTAGGGTTGGAAAGGACCTTAAGATCATCGAGTTCCAACCCCCCTGCCATGGGCAGGGACACCTCACGCTAAACCATGCCATCCAAGGCTATGTCCAACCCGGCCTTGAACACCGCCAGGCGATGGAGCATTCACAACTTCCCTGGGCAACCCATTCCAGTGCCTCACCACCCTCACAGTAAAGAATTTCTTCCTCATATCCAATCTAAACTTCCCCCGTTTAAGTTTGAACCCGTTACCCCTTGTCCTCTCACTACAGTCACCCATGAAGGGTCCCTCCCCAGCATCCCTATAGGCCCCCTTCAGATGCTGGAAGGCTGCTATGAGGTCTCCACACAGCCTTCTCTTCAGGTTCCTAAGATGGTCTCGAACCAGGTCCTCTCCTACAGTGGGCCCAGGGTCTTCATTCTCACTGTCCCTGTGTCTGCCTTCCAAGACTTGGGTGGTGTGGTCAGAGCATTTGCCGGTGAAGACTGAGGCAAAGAAGTCATTAAGAACATCAGCCTTCTCCAAATCCAGGGCAGCCAGTTCTCCCAATAACTTCTGGAGAGGGCCCACGTTGTCCCTAGCCTGCCTTTTATTTGCAATGTACCTACAGAATCCCTTCTTGTTATCTTTAACATCCCTAGCCAAGTTTAATTCTAAATGGTCCTTAGCTTTCCTAACCTGGTCCCTAGCTTCCCGGAGAACATCCCTGTATTCTTCCCAGCCCGCCTGTCCTTGCTTCCACCTTTTATAAGCTTCTTGTTTCCTTTGAATTTTCCTCAGCAGCTCCCTATCCATCCAAGGAGGTCTCCTGACCCTCCTGCAGCACTTCCATCTAGTTGGGATGCATCACTCCTGAGCTGGCGGCATGATGCCCACCTTCTTCCTGGCTTGATACAGAATGGCAGGACCTGTTCTCCCAGGTAAGACCCCCTGCAAAAAGGCTCGCCCATAGTTTGGTGCTATTTTTAACTTTCACATTTTTTATAGCCCATCAAAATTCTAAGAAAAACATTGCAGGTGAAAAAAAATCTGAGACACTCCATTATAGAAAGAAACTGTTACAAACTGCTAAAAAACTTCTACATTTAAACTAAAATCTCATTAAAATAGAGCTTCCAACCTATACCCACACTTCCCACATGAGCTTCAAGACAGGACTGAGCAACCATAGGTAATTATATGTATCTTGTAACAGCAGCGGCTTTAAAGTACCCCTCATGCTTTGGCTGAGGCTTCCTAGAGGCTTTCAGGTCAAAGTATGCAGAAGGACATGAAACTTTTGACCAGCTAGGCTAGGAATGGCAGAACAACTCATTGCCCCCCCTGCAAAGGGTGTATGTGCTGAGAGGGAGATCTAGGTCTCAGCAGGAAGCTCCCGCTCCCAATACCCCTTGCAATTTGCTTGCTGAGATGAGACAGTTGTATCCTCTCCTCCCTTCTCAGCACTGGGCTGTCACAATGTACTCATCACTATAAAATCTCTACCATATTCCTGTAAACAATTACAAAACTAAAAAGGCAGGGAAAGCCTTCAGCCTGCATGATGCCAAAGCCCTGGTTTTATTAATATAACAAAATCAACCACAGTGAAAAAGTTTGAGAAAATTTTACAGGCAACACTCTATAAAAACAAGAATATTGGCAAATAACATTAATGCTATGAAGTTACTCTAATCATCTAACAGACGGGTTTTTCTGTTTAGTTTTCATCACATTACAGACATAATGTTTATGCATTGCTTCTTGGCATATCTTTACAAGAGAAAGAAGGTGCCGCCTGTTACAGAGGAGGCATATTTTAATTAATCTATCTCTGCCCATGGGTAGTCACTGCTTATCCTGGGTCATTTTGCTCATGATATTTTATGACAGTCATAGGATTTCTTTCTAAGAAAAAAAAAAAAGGCTGTAAGAATCAGAAACCTTTAAACATCTTAAACTCAAACGCATCTGACTGAAACCCCACAATAGAAAATGAGAGTGCAGAGGGCAAGTCAGATCCGAGTGTGGCTGGGAGTAGTGTAAAACATGTTCTTTGTAAATCAGACAAAAGACATGTTTACAAGAAAGAAAAAGAAAAAGACAAAAAGGAAAGCTATACAGCTTCAATTCAAACTGAGCCATGATTTAAGAGCTTTTCTGCCTCATCAAGAAGTACTCTGGCTCCCAAGACAACACTGACTTTAGTTTGCCTTTTGGGATTCAAATAAACTACAACAAAATACATTCTGCATATCCCTGACTGAAGTTGTTTCTTTCAATTGATAGGATAACTCGATTCTTTGCATTTAAAGGGGTTTTTAACTTTCAGTACCAATTTATAAGTTTCAAAATTCATGCTAATAAAGAGTTTTTAAGAAGTAATCACTGTGACAATTCAAACATCATCTATGTTAATCCTAACAAACTGCACTCAGATAACATTAATGGGCTGATTAACAAGTAATAAGGCAAGGATGGGCCTATTCTTAATTTATCCTGCTGTGTTCAGATATTACCCACACATATGGCAGAGAAGATTACCAGCAGTTCTGAGACCCCCATGATTCTTCAGGCATAACAAAGCAGATTAATGACAAAGTAATAAGGTCAGATCAGGTATAACGCAACCTTTTCTCCTGGATTGCTCAGAGCTATATTTGGCCCAACTTAAAACAAAATTTCATTTTACTTGATGATTTTGGCCATTGTCTTAAAGCAGAATAGTAGTGAATTCTGTGTCTGAAGGAGATGAAGGTTCCACAACCCAGGAGATGAAATCTCTCATTTACTCTCTCACTAGCTCAGGTTTTAGATAACAAAAGCTAATACTTGCCTTTACACAGCTGTTGAAAAGAGAATAACATGCTCTCCAGATGTAAAAGTTAAAAAGAAAATAGCACTTCTGAAGCACAACTAAAAAGTAAGGGAGATCACATGGGCAATATTTCTGGTGAATTTCAGGCCATTCAGGAAGCATTACACCAGCCACATGTGCAGCAGAAAATGATTAATCTAGCTGCTTAAACAGACAAACTGCTCTTTGTCATTGTGGGAAAGAAATTAAGACAGAACAGTAGGTGAAAAAAGCTAACATTGTATCTGATAACACAACTGTCCCAAATGAATTCGCTCTTAGAGAAGATAGTTATTACCTATAAAATTAAAGACTATAAATGTAATATAAATAGTGCTTGAGAAAAGCTGGTTTACCTCCAAGATTTCATATACAATCTCTAGTTGTTTTCTGACAGATTAATTATCTCATAATAAAACCATAAAACCATCTAATTAAATGTAAAGTGAAAAGTCATGTACTCCCATGTAATGGAAACATCAGCGGTGATAAATGCTGTGCAGCACTAGTGAATACATTGCTATACCTGGGTTTATTGGATGGCAAAGAGAAACAGGTGTGGTCTAGCGGGTAAGCAAAGGATTTAAGACAAAGGAATCAGGTTTCTAGGTCAGGAATGACTCCTGACATTTAATTTCTTTGTTTCTGGTTATACTGATTTATAAGCCTACATAACAAAAATAAGACTTCATTCATGATACTGTAAGAGACTGAACTCACCACACTTCTGAGATGGAAAAAGCTCTGAAATCATCCTACTTAGTTTACATAAAATTCTTTGTTACCTGGCTTGCAAACTGACGTCTGTGCTCTTTTTTTCTAAAGTATCAGATAAAAGATAACAGAAAATGAACTCTGAAGTTAAAGGTAGAGCAGCAGATCGTTCACTTTCGTTATGTTTGCATCAACATAGCTGCCAGCCTTTACTCCCTCTTTTCCTCTTGAGATAGACACACACATATTTTTCTGACTGTAGGAAAAAGACAGCTAGCTTGGGTCACTGCACTTGGGTTTCCATTGAGTGATCTATGTTAAAACCCACAAATAGACAAGGATGTCCAAGATAGCGCTATGGCCTCTAGTAGTTATTAATAACAGGTGAAGTGCTATTGCTTTCTGCATGCTCTAGCCATGAAGTGTGTGATCAGGCATGACATGACAGGCAAACAGATGCTGTGACAGCTGTGTATATAATTGTTCCCATATTAGAGCATAGGTGTCCATTTTATTAGTGAGCGCTTATTCTCACTAGGAAAGCAACTACCAGTGTAGGAACTAAAGCACCCAAATGCTAAAGTGCAGCAGAAGCACTATATGGAGTTGCATATTTTATTACCAAAGGCAAGAAAGTGGGGCAGGTCACTGGTCCTCAGATGATATCCATGTGAACTCCTCCCTAGCATACTTCAGTCCAGCGCAACCTTGGTTGAAGGTGTCACTCCTATGTCCACGGTCAATATAACTTCAGCTCACATGAGCAGGACAGGACACTTCCGTGATGCATCTCACCTGTATTGCTGCCCTTTAGCATCTGGGTGGTTTAGTTCCTACACTGATAGTTGCTTTCCTAGTGAGAGTAAACACTAATAAAATGGACACCTATGCTCTAAACAAGCCATTACAGGCATAGATATTGGAAACCACTAATTTCACTGTGTTGTACCAAAGAGTCAGAAGGCTGCCTAGAGATTCAAAAAGGGTATTGCAGTAGAGTTACTTCAGCCCCTGTTCCTCCACCTGGACCATCTAAAATAGCTTACTGTCACTGCATAAGTTGTTACAGCCTCTAGAAAATGTTCAAAAAAGCATTAATGTTTCTAACCAAAGCCTTGAAAATAAGACATGCTATTTTTAACACCAAGAACTTTTTAGGAAAAAATGTCGGTTAGGTTATTTAGCACATTAATAATAATGTACATCACAATTTCATGTTTTCCTATTCATGCAGGTCTCAACAAAACTTAGATACATGAGTTACTGGTTTCAGAAAGGTGGAATACTGAAACATTGCAATGTAAATAACAAATCATCTGTAGATTCCCGAATTTTCTGTCTTAAATCTTCCAGGTTACTTGAACTTTTACCATGAATGACTGCTTACCCAAAGAAGCTACCTTTAAAGAAAAGTACCTTTCCTACTAAGAGAGGACCGAGGGTGAGTGCCTGTATTGTTGCAGGAGAGATCACAGGACTTCCTAAAGTAGTGTTTGTGGAATAAACAGAAAGGCTTACAGCACGTGAAAATACATGCATGTTGGAAAGCTTCTGGTGAGCTTTGTTTTGCTGAAGATAGGTGGGAGATGCATAGAGCTCTGAGCAACATTCAGTTAATCAAACAGACATCTAGACTCAGCAATCGAAATTAAATTTTTATGGAACCTATTCCTTTAAACCCATGAAAATGACACTTCTGAGATTTTAAAGGCTTATCACCAACATTAATATGCCATTATTTCTGTTTCTTTGGCATAACAGAATAAATAACATTGATTTTAAATTGGGTAGGGGAGGAGTGAAAGGAGGCAAAAGGAAGGTGGGCAGGGAGGAAAGACATCACTAGATCATTTCCAGAAACTTTGGACCTATAATTAAAAATATTGTATTAGTCTTATCACAAAGTAAAATAAAAATGAAAAATTAAGTATCTAGGAATTCAGGTGAGGCTTCACCAGTTTATAGTACTTCCCAGGCTGCTTGATGAACCCTTGACTTCTTTTCATCCCCTTGCTTAAAACACACTGATTCTCAAAGTCAGCAGTCTAGACAAAGCATCCTAATGTTCTCTGCCAAAGCTGACTACTACATCATACAAAAAAGGACTACTTATATTGACAGTTTTCTGAGGAAAGGAGTACAGAGCAAAAAAATTAGCGCCACATTACAATGTCTAGTAATCTGTCCCAGTTCTGCAGCACATCCCTTCACCTGCATTACAAGAAATTTTACTGTTAATATTATTTCTGTGGACATGGAGGAGTGCAGCACATTTTATTGTTTCTGTTATTGGATTAAAGATTTTCCAATGTACTCCAAAGCACTTGAGGGCTTTCTTGTGAAAGCAAGCTATAAAAATGTATTTGAAACATTTCTCCTCTATTTGTATTATAATAGAAACATTTGTATTATAAGAGAAAAACTACAGGGTAAGAGCTAGAATTTTTTAAGCTTTATTATGTTGAATAATGTTTATATTAATAACACGTAGAATAAAAGCATGATATGAATGTGACTACAAAGAATATATATGTGGTATTTATTAAGAAGACAACATAATTCTTGACAGCTATCTAAATATCTTGAGAACCTTTTCAAAGTCACAGTCCATCTAGATACAAAATCTGTATTTTCTTATATATTGTATATCAAAACAAAGATAAATATGCAAAATCACCAATATGTATATTCTAATGAAAACAAGTTACTCAATGTGAAACTGGAAAGATGTCGATGGTACTTTTGAGAGATTTTCAATGATTCTTGGGTTCCTAAAAATGCAGATGGCTTTGTACAGGAATTTTTAAAACGCTCTAAAAGACCTACAGGTTTTATGTACTTACGAAAAGTCATTTATGAGAAAAGTCCTTGCTTGATTTAATATGTGATTACCTAATATTACATACCTTCTACTTTAACTGAAGCCTTAAGCTCTAGTCCAGTACTGCATTGATTTTGATAGAGTCCAATATTACCTTACAAGTTGTTTATGGGCTTAGGACTATGACATCTAGCACTAATGTAGACAGTGAATAATAAAACTCAGCTAAAATATACATGGCTGCTCGAAGTATAGACAATGCATATTTTTCATAGTGCTTACTGTCAGAAGTTGAGCAGCGGAGCAGGTTGCTCGGATTGAGAGACAGCAACCTCCATCATGAGAAATTTCCAAAATCTCTCTGAACAAGGCCCAGCCCACCATTGAAACTCTTCCTGCGTGAGCATGAGGCAGGACAAGGTGACTTGAACAGGTTTGTTCCAATCTTGGTTTTCTATGATTCTTTACTTGAGAAGCCTCCAGAGGATAGAGAAGATCCTTTTGCCCACCCCCCATCTGCGTGCTGACTAAGGCTTGCCCAAAGGTTATTTATTAGAAAGTTAAGTAAGAGTCATCAGAGGACTCAGTATGGACACAAACTACTCGGCTCCAACACAAGATGTCATTTTTAAGGGAACAAATTTATCCACTAATTTGAAAAAACATAACTGCAACATTAAATGTGGCATTTGTATTTTTACAGTATGTCAGAAATTGCCTTCTTTGTGTGTGTCCCAGCACGACCACATGAAACATTACTGGTTTTAACTCTGTGCCAAAAATTTGTTTGGTTATTGATTACAGAACAGGAACTTGCACTTGTGCCATAGCACCTCCATGGCAAAAATCAACATTTTAGTTACATAGAAGACAAACCATAGAAAAAGCACGAAAGAAATTAAATCTTTGGAGATATTAGTTTTGAATATGTAATAAAACTGATTGCTACCTCTACCTGATTTCTAGTAACTTGCTGCAGAGTTACATTAATTTAGAAAACTCCTCTTAGAAAAAAATTACAGTAAGCTTCAGTGTAAGAATATGTTTAAACACACACTTATCTTTAAGCATAAGCTTAAATTCCATGAAGTTCCAAGTTGATGTGTATATATACACATAATAGTAGGCATTTTTTAAAATGCCTTTTCTGAAAAAGCATATTTGTTTCACTGTTCTGCACAAACACAGTCCCTTCCCCTCCCCTAAAGCTACTGATCTTACTGAAAAAATGCTGCAAACCATTAGCATGTCATGCTACTACTATTATTTTGATCTGATGTACTGGTGGCTGCTATCATTCCTCAAAATAGTGCGGTAAAAGGCTACTTCACAAAGTAAAAGAGTGGAGAATTGACATGAGAAAGCAATTATGTGGGAAACACTGAATCAAGCATTCCCAGGTGGTATATTTATATTGAGAATAAACTGTAAGGGAGCCAAGTTGCAAGTCTGTGAAACTTCCACCATTGTTAAAGGCACACTGTCCCTCAGCCTGGGGCCCCCAAACTGCAAGGGGATTATACAAAATTTAAGCTGAAATACAAAATATGTGTTAAATCTCAAAACACTAATTTTATTTCTTTTAGTATAAATATCCATCTCAAATACTATGGTAGGGCAAGCTCAAACTCATATTAACAGTACTATTATTCAGGGATATGTGAATCAGAAAATAAAACTAGATGGAGAGAAAAGTCAGGCTGAGTGCTTTCCAGTGTCACAGTCTGGGTTTTGTGAAATACAGAAAACACAGGAGAGAGATCCCAGAAGTGCTTGAAAATTGTTTCCATTGTCATAAACTGCATTGTCAGGTCAGTATTTTCTAGTTTTTATAAAAAGTGTGAGCTTGGTTGACAGCAGCCCTTTGAAGAAAACAGTCCATTACACTAAATGTCAATGAAAAAGAATGAGTAACTCTTCAGATATAGCAACCCCAGCAGCAAGAGCATCCAAAGCAGAAAACAGGTTGGGTAAGATCTGCAGATACTCCGAGAACTATTTACATCACAAGTATTAAGTTTTCTATAAACAAAGCCCTATTTTAATAAGGAAACATTTTACTTCAGTCCGATATGGCTTTTTTGTACAGTGAGGTGTAAAAATTAAAAAGAATAAATCTAGCGATTTTGTGCTCACTACCAGAAGTCATGTTAATAGCATACGCTTTTTCTTTCAGCAAAGTTTCTGAAGACCAGATGGATTAAATGTGGCATTTTGGTCTCTGTTTCAATTATCCAAGCTTCAAATTGCCTCCGACTCAGCAGTTTGCTCCACTTTCACCCCTCGCAGAAATCAGAAGCCTCCAAACTTTTCATTTGAATAAGTTTGTATTTATCTTTAACTGATGTTTTTAAATTTAGGATAAAAATTTAAATTTTCTTGTGCATATTGTCTCTAATATGAGCAAGAATAACAAAGAAGAAACAACGTGAACATAAAAAGTGGAGAGGAAAGGCTTTCTCTAGACAACTTTAAATCTCCTAATTATCTGGGGAAAGTTTCAAATCACTTATTTCAGCTGAATTTATTCACCACCCATATTGAGGCAAACCTACTGCAAATCTGAATGGAGTGAATTAGAAATCAAGAATAAATATGGTGTGATGAACATGTAATCCAAACCGCAACAATGTTAAGATACTAGGGAGCTGTGGTGTATTTGTAAATGTTGTGAATATTTTAGCATTTTCATCCTCTAAATAGAAGTTGTTTAACAACAGAGAATGAAATCTGAATAGAAGCAAAACCAAAGCGACATTATCGTAATCTTGGGATTTAATGAGACTTTTGAAAATAGTACATAAAGTTACCGTGTACATACAAAATTGTCCCTTTTTTGTGAAAAGCATGTCTGGGCATGACTTGATATTGTACTTCCATCAGCTTTGTAGTCATTACATCCACCTTAAACATGCACTAGCAAGCCTACCTGCTGCCTTATATTATCTAGTTTATTCATATACCTGATGGCCAAATGAAGTGTTTTGCAAAACCAGTCATCTATTTCACTTGACAAAAATGTATGTTGTTAGAAAGATCTGAAATGGTCATTAGAGAAAAAGAAGTGGTTCTGGTGAATAGCCAGAACTTGGGACAAGTTGAGTTTTGGACACCAAGGATATTACTCATGTAAAAGCCTGGGCCCGGCTTCCCTCAGGAATGGGCAAAGTTCCCAGTTCCTTCAGGCATCTGTTTGATATTAGAAAGCTCACTAGGGAAAGATTCAAGGAGTGCAGAGCTGGCTCAGAATGTCTCAACTATAGAGGCAAAGTCCAATTTTATGGTAAAGGGAGTTTAGGAGGCCAGAGGGGAAGAGGACTTGGAAGGGTCAGCTAGATTCAAGAAGAAATGAGAGACAGAGCAGTTCCAGGGCAGGAAGAATCATCAAGGTTAGCCAAACATGAGGATGGAGAGAGGAGAGTGGAATTTCAGGAAGACCTAGAGGCAAGCAGAAAGGCATCAGGCCACCTAGGGGTATGGATGGGAAGGGGCTACAAGTGACCAATGGAGCACAGTGAAGGTACACATCGGCTTTCCTCTTTCCTTTTTTCCTACCTGTTCTTCTTAATCTTCCCCTTTTTGCTTGGAATAAGGGACTGCTTCTCCTGCCAGGGTCTGAGATACCTGATTTCCTCAGCCCTATCCTCTGCTTCGTGTAAGAAGAAGTGGCCTCTTCCTCCCTGACATGTGTTCATTCCCTATCCTCCCCCAAGTTCCTGAAGAAATGAGAGAAGGGACCAGTGCCAGAGGCCAGACTTGGCCTGCTGCCTACAGTGGAGAGAGAAAACTGTGGATAGGCTGAAGAGGCAAAAAGGCAAGTGTTGGAACAGCTTTGCCGCCAGCTGCAGAAGCATAAGAGTCCCCAGAGTGAGACCCCAGCCCTTCCCCACAGGGCAGACAGTAGGGACACTGCTCAGGATGAAGAGGCCAGTGTACATTGTCTCAGCCACAGAGGATGTAGGCAAACATGATCCCTTCCAGAAGTCATCTAAAAGCAGCACTGGAAAAGGGGCAGTGCTGCGCTGGAAGAAAATCTGATCAAGAAAATGAATTCAGTAACAAAAGCAACTTTACGGTTGCAAGAACTAAAGAAGAAAAATGCATCAAGATGACTATAGAAATTCCTGGAATAGATCAGTGGGTGCAATGGACTAAAAAATGGCAGCTTTGCCCATGAATAGGAAGATACCTTTCTAAGCTATACAGTGTGAATAGATAATTTCGGGAACCATAAGATAATATGAATAGCATTTTCTTCAAATGATTCCAGAACTTAAGCAATGCCTAGAGAATGCACTTGTGCTAGGGAATACCTAGTCAAATGAACAGTGGGAGGGTGGCAGCATACCCAAAATTACTTTATAGGAAAAGTTTCCTGGATATCTGTTAGTTCAGCATCCACACTTTTGATTCATAAATATTGCAGTAGTTAGCTGACTTTGACACTCTCATAGACCACAGTACATCAGAATTCATACCTGGCTGATTTATCTAAGCTGGCAATAACAACAACAAAATTTGTAGTCCAGGGACTGCATCCAAATTATTAACACAAAATTATTGCCCACAGCCAGGCCTGTTTGGGTTTCGTCAGCATTCAGAATCACCGCCACAGCCTAGAAGACAAATAAACCACTAACACCTGAACGAGTGAAGAACTGAAATGGGCACAACATTGCTTTCTTTCTCCTCCTGCTGGGCAAGCTCACAAGTTACCCTAAATCACACAACCAGCATATGGTGTGTCTGGCAGATTAGTGGTGGCACACACAAAGCTGCACATATCTGGCCCTTTGGTGCATCAGCTGGTATGTGCTGGCCAGACAGGCGCTACCCACAGCCCCGGAGAGCCCAGTTCGAGCTATGCCATGGGCAGCAGGACACAGCTGCTCACAGCAGCTGACACCAGATATAATCACAGTGGCTCAACATATCCCACAGCTCCCACTGAATGAAAAACTCCATCAAACTCAGTAGATGTTTGTAAAAGTTGAGTGCGGCCATTGCAATGCATCTCAATAATAATATTGTGGGATCTGGTGAGCAGGAGAGTAGTAGTAGCACACAGCAAATAAATAAATGCAAAGTATCTGCATCTGGTTGCAAGAAAATGCAGCAGCAGAGTCTGTTATCTGCATAATGTTCCCAAACAAGCTATAGGGCTGCACTCAGATTTCAGACAGCAGATCTGGGTCTTCTCTAACTGAAACAAATGTGTGCTTGCCAACCACTTCAAAGGAACTGTTTTAAAACGAGACCGTTGAACAGCTAAGGGAGCTGATGTAATCATATTTTAACCCAATTATCCTTTCCAATGTGTATTTGTCAGCATTTAATCCCATCTGCCATTGTGCTGCCCAAGCGCCTAAATTGTACAGGTCCCTCAAGAGTTCTCTGGTCTTGGCTAACCTAACAAATTCTGTGCCATATGCAAATTTTAATTTGCAAATGTTCTCCTCATTTCCAGACTCTATTAAACAACTGGTCTTATTATGGGCACTCCTCAGTTAATTCCTTGCCACTTTGGAATTTTACCAACTCTTCTGTTTTTTTTTTTTTCTACTAGTTTATCAACCTCTAATCTATGACACCAATCTACCTTTGTGCACTTAGGCACTTTACTAACCACTTTTGAGAGTCTTTGAAAAAACACTAAAAAATTTAGATAACATAAACCAAGCAGTTCTTTATTCACTTTAATGCTGACACAACAAAGGGATGGTAGCAAATCTCAAAGTATTTTTTTCTTTTTAATATAATATTCCGCTTTATTGCTTTAACAACTTTTTATTTCTGCAGATGTTTAATTATTTTCTGTAGTTATTATTTTAGTCCATTTACTGTGGACTTCATTGAAGTCCTCTGGTTCCCAAATTCTAGGACTACTTTTTAAACTTTTTCAATAAATAGGTGCAATATCTACTATCCAAGCTGATACAAAATTCAGCTAATGGCATATTTTATTCCAATAGAAAATAATCTGTGCCTTAACCAATCTTATTTAATTCAAATGTAACTATAGCCATAGTCGGACAAACACTTAGCTAAAAGAGTTTTATCAGTATAAGAAGTTATGAACTTTAATACTAAATGATAAATCATAAAAGCAGAACTAAGATTAAAGGTCCATGGTGTATTTTATTTTCCTGTAATTCTGATTCAGTAAGGCATTTTAAAGTGAAAGATCTTAATTCTCATTTTCACTATAGACTCTTTTAATACCACTCTTGCAGGAGAATCTTGGGGTATGCAAATGTCAGTTCCAGTTGGATTACACATACGCTTGAGTCCTATGTTGAGTTGAAGCTTGAGAGGAAAAATATTTCACTTGCACAAAAAAATCTATTGCTATAATCCCAAGTAGAAAACAGCTGTCAACTGCATCAAGCAAATTTCTTGCAGAACATTAAAAAGTTGAATCATTATTTCAGTTGATGGATGTAGGTAGCTAAATTTCTTTGAGCATTACGTCCCTGTATTTCAGAGATGGACCCATGCTAAGAGCAGAATTAAACATTTGGAGCCACCAGTATGGTTCATTACTATAAATGTCTGCAATACTAATCAAGAGAGACAGTGTTCCAGTCAAGATAATAATTAACATTTAACTGATTGCAAATGTAAAAACCAGGACCCTCAAAACACAGGCATCAATGGAACTGAAAGAAACAGGCACCAAAATTTTTTTAACTACTTGAACTCTTCCCTCTAGAAGACCACTGTGATGCTTGAGGGAAGTGATAACACTTTGCAGTACAGCAAACACTGTAATGCATCTAGTGAATGGAGGTTGTATTGTACGTGGTATACCTTTTGTACTTCAAGACACGGTCAAGTTTACTGTATCTGAATAGGAAAAGAAAAAATAGAAGATTCTGTCAAGAAGCTTAAATGCGACTTAAAAGCAACAAAGTAACTGTGGTGTAATCCTTACTGCTTATATATGCCAGAATAATATCAACAATCCTTTTCCAGTACAACTGCCAGCAAGCAAGGAATAGTACTAGACTAAACACAGAATGTAAAAGAGCGTAGAGAATTGGGGTTTGTGCTAAAAGAAACATGAAACCCCAATGAATGGAGCAGAATGAATTGCAGACCATTCAGAGCAGCATTATAGGTTTCCCACATGGGTACTAACAGTGGAGTTCCATGAGGTTTTGGCAACAGTACAATTTGCAACAGCAACAAAAAGTTTGCTGAATTATTTAAGCATGAAATCAACAAATCTCAGACAAAAATAGCCAATGTGTGTTAAGCAAAATAACCTTTTAATAAAGCACTGATTCTGAGAGGGAATGCAGTGGCTTTCATTCACCCCACCTGGTACACTCTTGTTTCTCTGGAAATGCAATCTGGATCTAAGTTACGATATCCAAGGCAGAGTATCAGAGGGAAAACCTCTTCAGCCATGGTGCATCCCCTAGGGTCGGCTGTGAGAGGGAAGAGTTTTACAGAGAAATACACCTCCTTCTCCTCCCTTCTCTTTGCTCCATTTAGCTTTGATTAATTCTTAGTAATGCGATCTCTGCATTCCCTTGTTTTGTTTGCTTGTTTAGTATTGTTGTTCACAAGACACAGGTGCCTGTGGTTTTTCAGGGACAAGAAGATAGCTTTGGAGGAAACACATCTTTTCCTTTAGCCCTTAACTAATTTTCTAGTAAGTGAAGAAAACAACAACTGTCTTTCACGGGCAACTCAAATTCGGGTTTAGTGTTTTTGGTTCCCCCCTTTCCTGCATGTTATTCTCACAGAATAAGCATCTAGATTTTTTTTTTCCTTAGAACTTCTGTTGCATGTGGCATGGCCCTGCACTCAGCATACAGCTCACACAGGGAGTGCATGGGAGAAATCGGGGGTGAGAACAGAGGCTGTAACGTATTCATAGCCCTTTCAGGTTCAAAAGTCTATTGCATGCAATCCATTGCAAGCATCACACATCTTAAATGAGACAGAAGCACTGCCTACACCTGCAAATAACAGAATGGCAGAACTAACATGAGCTGTAAAACACACAGCATTTGCAGTGGTAAAGAAGCAGCAGGTTTAGATCCTTATTTTAAAATTTAACAAATACTAAATTTTCAAGGAATACGCTTGCAAGAACTTTCCTGGGAGGAGCAGAATTAGTCAGGAATCTTTCAGACCTCCTGCCTTCTCCCATTATTGTCAATCAGGGAACCTTTACTTTGCCACACCTTAAAGACAGCCCAAGTAGGTACAGGACCCAGTGTCAAGGTCTGTCTCGCACAAGTAAAAGAGAATGGTAGCCTTGGGGTGTTGAGAAAAGGGGTACAATGGCTCCCAAAAATATAGCTTAGCTTGGTGGCTTTTCTCATTAAGGGCTTTGCCATCTTTCAGGGATTAGAAGATTTTTCTTCACAACCATCAGTTTCAGGCCCCCTTGTCCCCATGACAACCAACTTCCTTCTCCAATGTCCCTAGCTATGTCTCACACACAGGTATGTGCTACCGACACTATGACACTTTCACAACTCATCAGGACTTAGCACAACCCTGAGTATGAGATTTTCATAAGACCAAGGAAAAAGTCATACTCAGTGCAGCTCCATCAGCACAGCAGGGCTGTGGCTACTTATCTTTTGCCTTTACAAAAGCTAGGGCAGCATTGCTTCTCTGACACCACAGCTGGGTGTCAGGGAGCCCTAAGGCTTCCTGGGACTCCCCTTTCCACTCCTCTTTCTCCAGGAAAGAAGAGGAACTGAACAGCAATTGTATATGTTGTTGGAGACATTTGAGAGGAGTGGGTAGTGAAGAGGCTGGGCTAGGGAGAAGACTCAAATCCCAAAGAGAAGAGAATGAGCAGTACATTCTAGTGTCCCAAATACCATCCTGCATTGCACGTGCTACTGAAGGCAAAGTTTTCCAGAGAGCGATGGCGTCTCATTCCAAGCCTTGTTGAGAAGACATCTTACTGCAGTGGACAGTGTGATCAGTTGTCTGGCATTGTGAAAAGCTCACAGCTCAAGCTTCACTGGAAGTCAAGAGTAATTGCTTTCTGTAGAGCACACAGAAATGAAGCTCGCTTATCAACACATTAACTAAAAAATCACAACAGCGAAGCCTGAATCAGAGAACACTATGCAGTATAGCCAGCCACTAAAAGCCTCTAAAGGCAGAAAATTATTACAATAAACAATCAAACCATCATTAAATTACTTTAGTAATGAAATGAATGATTTTATACAGGAATACAGCGATTTCTTACCCAGAAAGAATGCTGCTATAACAACATATATTGTATTCAAATGTTAAAAAAATCACTTTATTGCTTGTTTCAAAAGTATTTTGGAATTACTGATTGTTAGGATGAGGAATCCGAAAAAAAAAAACCATTAAACAAATAGCTACTTATAAGAAGAAGTTTTCAGTTATTTAAGAGTCTGACATCAGAAGATTGTATTCCAGTGACTTGACAGAAGAAAAAGACAGAAAAATGTCTTTCAGGGGGCACTGAGAAGGTCAGCTCTTTCTACTGCAGCAGATCAAACATCTCAGCTCTGAAGCACGACAGAGAAAATGAAACTACAAGAAAGCAGCCAAAAAAGCAATCTGATTATATGAAAATAAGTGGTATTGCAAAGCTGCAGTGGTACCTCCATTTTGGGACTAGCAAGATCGCCCCTCTTAGTTTGCTAATTTTCCAGAAATCCTTGCCAAAATTTTTCTTTATTACCACTACGTATATACACACACACAACACACATGGACAGTTAGACTTACACAATAAATGCTTGTATCCTAAATCCTCCACTCCCACAGACTTCACCCTCGAATTCTCCAGGGGGCTATATATGGAAGGAATATTTATTTTTCTACAGTGGTGTAAAATTAAGTTAGTGAAAACGAGAGTTGGCCCCGATGCCTCTCTGAAATTTGCTGTCCTACTTTCCAGCTATGCAAAAGCAGTAGGAGTGGGAAACTGCAGAGCAAGAGGCCGCCAGTGCCACTAGCGCTCCTCAGAGTATTCGGAAGGGTTTGAACTCAGACCACTGCAGTATGAGATACTGTTTCCACTGTTGTTCCCCTTGTAATCTATGAAGGCTACTTAATGTGGTGTGGGAGGAGGAGTGTACTGGAATAAGAAGAGGGAAACTAAGGGCATGAGAAAGATTATGCAAGTGCTTCATGAGGGTTTTCATTGTATGCCTTTTTTTTTTGTAGTTGCCAAAAAGCCCCGACACCTGAATTTTGAATGTTACATAAGCCCCCTGAGATTTTCTATTTGCTGCTCCTGTACTATTTTTAAAACTAATTTATACCTTCTCTTTAAATTTTATTTTAGATATACTGCATCTGCATTCACAGAAGCTATAGTAGGACCAATGCTATACTGGATAATATGACAACAATGTGTTGATGCAATCTCACTGGAAGCTAAGGAGCTGCATTTCAAGAATCCCTACATTCTCTCCTAAGATGATTACAGAGGTGCATGCTCTAGATTGATTAATAAAGTTGCAGGCCAGCGTGCAGACCAAAGCGCTAGAAAAGTTATAACCTGAACCATGTTTTATACATTCTCAGCCACTGTATGATTTATATACGCTTTTAAATTTGATTGCAGTTTAGAAAAGGTGAATAAAATGAACTTTTACTAGTGTCAAGAAAGAATTTTGCTTTATTTTTAATTTATAAGCTGTTCTTCAAAAAACAGGCTCTCCCGTTTTGTTAAGGGTCTGGTTTCCTTCTGGTATGCAAGAATAACTTTCTATCTGACTTCAAGAGACCATAATGTAAGTTACTTCCTTTTAGTAATTTTCACCATCAGTTTCCCTTGCTAATTTTACATTAAGAACTGATCTGTTCCGGTCTTTTTTTCCTGACACCCACTCCACAACTTACCACCAGCAATTTATTTCCCTATGCAAGAGAACTCCCAGTTTGCACCAGTGATGCAGGTCAGAGGCCCTTTTGGAAGTGCAACCTAGTGCCTGGAATTCTACAATGCCTTTTAGAGTATTTTAATCTTTTTTGGAATTATTTTCCCTTTCTAGGCTCAGTGCCACTTTCCAGGGGACTTTAAACTAACATTTAAAATTACAAACTTGTTTAGCAGAAAAGACTTTGAAAGTTGTAAAATGACAGCTAACATAGTCTACCTTAAACCAGTCATTTAAGCATACTCCCCTAGGAAAACGACCAGGCATCCTGGATGCTACTTGTCAGTATAAGTATTGGTATCACACAACATCAGTATAACAAAGAAAAGATGACAAAAAATAATTGTCAGCGTTTTTGAATCAACTGTTAGAAATCCAGCTGCATGCTGAATTATACACCTTCTACTCATATTTATTGAAGAACGGGATACTCAGTAGGTACATATCCACATATGCAAAACTTCTTCTTTTATAGGTAGAAGGCGCAAGCAACTGCATGCCACAGGAGTCTGACTGCAAAACCAAAGTCCCATCTTACACGTAAAACCACCTGACAGGATCAAGACCTTTAACAGTCAGCTCTGCACTCTAACCTAAAGAGGTATAATTTCCCCCTTGGACACACAAAGGTGAAACTCTGTAAGAAGCCAAAGCGTGGAATGTATGGGCTAGACTGTTTCTAGCATACAGCCTAGCTTGAAAATCCATCTCCTAAATTATCTTATGAGTGTTGCTTAAATAAGCAGAGCCAGGAGTACACTTCAATGTTGTCAGACTTGTGAACATAAAAGACAAAATGTCCTACACACATAAAACCTGACATGATGTAAGAAAAAAAATGCTTAGAACTTGATTGCCCTTACTTTGGCATATCAAACAATAAAATGAAGAATCTATGGACTTATATCTAAAAACCCATTTGAAAATGGGTTACTCCTGTTCTCTGAATTTTTATTTCCATTATTTGATACAGGCTTGGCAGCTTTAGTGTTACATTTCAGGAAGATAAAAGAATAAAGTGCTCTCCTGTGTCACTTACTCACTCTTTGGGATACACAGTGCAGAGAGAAACAGAGGTGTGCTGACCACAGAAAGCAATAAAAAGAAACATGTCTGTAATAAGTGTTCAGTTCAGATTATTCACGCTCTCAGGCATACCTCATATATTAATCTGTTTGTATTGCCTTATCTGTTTGCATTTGGATTTTCATCTCTTTAAATAGTTCACTCCCAAATAACGGGTGCCCAAATTTTAGGCCCCCAATTTTTACTATTTTATTTTCAATTTGAAATATTAGTTTTGCAGTTTAGCATGAGATCTCTTGGTTTTGTAGGGCCTATTTAGAGTTTGAACTTGCAGGGCCTCTGCAAAACAAGTGCTCATTGGCTTGATTAGGAATGGAGTAAAAACGTTTTAGGAACTTGGCAGCACAGCTTTTATTTTCACCTTGCAAACCGAGAATGGATGCATGTACCCTCATTCTTCTTGATGGAACAAAATGCAAGAAGACTAATGGGAAGGCCGATCTGGAGGTGAGATTTCTTTTTGTCTAGTCTAAACGAGTACAGTTTTACTGAAGCATGAGCATGTTTAAAGGCCTGGCCTAATTTTTTTTTTAATGGTTGTTTGTTTTTTTTTTTTTTTTTTTTGGTAATTATTATTATTTAGGAGAGAGCTTTGCTGAAATATACATTGTGATTAGAAGGTCTTCTTTTTCTAGAAAAAGAGCCAGTCTGAATATTGCTGTGCAATAAATACTGTAAGTAGATTAGAGGAATACTTTTAGCACTTTGAAGAAGAAATAAGAGCATGGACTTCCTTCTGTACTTGCATGGAAATGGATGGCATGCAGAGTAGTATCTGTTTGACTGACATGAAAGAGCTGAAATCATGTGGCTAAGAGTTGCTGGTTTTGCTCTGCCCTTTGGGTTAGAGCACAGAGAGCACTCGCTGTTTAAGTCTTGATCTCGCCATCCATAAAATGTGAAAGACAACATTATCTGGTTTACCGGGATGCTGGGAGATTATGTAATGTTTGCACAGCTATTTTAAAATATGAAGTACTGTGAATTATGCAGTATAATTGCTGAGAATGAAGACTTACACTCTCTAAAGAAAATGAGAATGTAAAATCCTAAAGAAAATTGTTTTGGAGAGCATCCTTAACCACCTTAATCTACACTATTTATCTATTTGCTAATTAGAATTATTTTAGTCTGTTAGAACTTGATCAGAATAATTTACATGAAAAAGGCACATGACTGTGGCTGTCACTGAAGTGTGCTCAATCCAATGAGAAAATCATTAAAAAGTTATCACTGTCCTTTCCAAAGGTCCCCCCTTCTTCCACCCCATGTCTTTATAAGCTACTTAATAATTTAATTCTTTCTGTGTCTATGTTTCAAGTTGGTTAAATCTGGGCTGCTAAGTGGTGCTTCCCTTCCAAGGGTTTCATTTACCAAGGAATCTTCTCCACTATGATTTAGTCTTTCATCTTGTATGGATGTTGCTTTACTCATCACTAATTCACACCACACATCACAGGCTACATCAGCATCTGCATCTTCTGAATGGAAAGTTTTCATTTCTTCCCCTTTAAGATTATCTGTCATTCTGCAGTCCCAGTCATCAGCTCCTAACAACCTTTCCAGCTGTACAAAAATGCATTCTGAATAAACATTGGAAGGAAGGAAGCATAAATATTTGACAGCATTCACAGCAGAGGCAGGTTATTAAGCACTCTGCATTTCAGAAGTATACTCAAGGCTGTCTCCAATGAAGTATTACAAGTGAGGCTCCAAGTGTTTTAAATCTAAGTAAGCTTTTACTCTGGAACAGGCTATTACTGCCTGGATATGAGGAGAGAAGATTGTGGACAGGCATAATATTTTGCAATTTCATTACCATTTTGGCTGCTTTTGTGATTATCATATTCTGTATACCTGAACCTTTGATACTTGCAATGTTGGGCATGCCTGAAACGGACACTGCAACAGAAGTTAAGATGAGAAATTAATGACTTCCTCCCTGTGTAGTTAGTTAATGCTTATCCCATAGGCCCAAATTTTAAGCGGTTTGGCCATCTGAAAGACAGCTTCGTTGTCTCGTTCTCCATATGGGAAACATTAAATGCTATTGCGTAGTAATACGAAAACTACAGAGGGAAGCATTAAGAAGAGTAAATTGCTTTTGCTCTCTCTCAACACCTCCACTAGAACTTCAACAATTTCGCCAATGTCTATGTGACTGCCCATTTAGGTATCAATGGAGTAGAACTGCAGTGTAATATGGAAACGTTATTGGAAGGCCAACCTAAGGCACTTTCAAAATCATATTTTTAGCCATGAGGCCCAACAGCTTCTTGGCAGAATTCATAATTTATTTTGAATTCTAAAGTTTCGAACTTCTCCTAGCAGGCAGACTCCAAACTAACCTCAATAACCTGATCTCAATTAGGTCAAATATATTCCTTCATAAAAAATAGCACAAATATATGCAATTCTTCACATATCTATGTCAACACCAGCTATATCTGTCACAAACTTGCTTTGTATAAACATATGTATATGCATGACTGATAATTGCAATCACTGTTCTATTCTGTAGTCTATTTAATTTTTGGAAATCTTATGGCCTGGACTGCTGAAAGTCAGAAAATCCTTGTTCCAGCCCTCCTACACCTGTGCAGAGCTCTTCTGCAACTGCACAGTTAGCTCAGCTGGGGCCTCTGGCATATGTGCCTGCACTGGCAGAGCCAGTTCTTCGTTATAAAAGATGTAGATTAGCAAGATTTTTCCAGTGATGTCAGTAGAAAGCTTTTGGTGTTGGAGTTTGGCAGGGTGACATTCCATATTAAAGCATGGATTTTTGACTAGACATTGGCCTAAACTTAATCTCTTTTCCAAACAGTCCAAATCACTGCAAAAATACTGAAAAAAATTACTCGCACAATGGATTTGCTTTACAGTGATCAAAGATGGCCAAATAAATGTTCCCATCTGAATTCCTATTGGACGTACCTTTTCTGTTTAGCTTAATGTGAAATTTGCCATACCGTAGGGGGCGAAACTTCCAAAAATGCAGAGACTGCAGACAGTACCTACAGAGCATCCCGTACAGCAATTTCACAGGAACATGCTGGACACATAACCATCAAATCCATTCTGCACCTTCTTTTCTTCCCCAAGTAAGACTTGGCATAAGCTTTTCACCACATGTTATACTGAAGAGTAAGAAACTGAAGTACATACTCATACTAAATTGACAGTAAAATATAGCACAAGAGATAGTACAGTCAACCTGACTGTACATTTATGAACCTTAGTAGAGTAGGAATTATCTTGTATATATAAAAAATGTCAGACGCTAGCCAAAAACCAGACACATTCACCACTGAGCACTCAGTATTTAAGCACTTAATTCCTGTCATCTAATATAGCAGTTCTAACTATAGGGCAATAAAAAAATCAGGCATCAGAATAACCAAGCATGTCAGTTCAGACCATAATGATAAGCTCCTGACAGAAAAGGACAAAAATCAGATAACTCATAATTCTGAACTACCTTGAGGTATAAGTACAAGCTTAAATGCAGAAATATGTAGTAAAGTTTCAGATTTAAGTTTTATTATAATGGATACTCATATAATTGCTTTAAGTCAATTATTTGAAAGAGCAATTTGGAATATAAAATGTTTTTCAGCATTAGCATCTATATGCAAATGCTTGAGGTTTTTTCATACATCACACCGCAGTACATAATTGACCTCAGAGAGAAAAAAAGCAGCAGGAAAAAAATGTACTTTACTGCTTTTAAGAAAAAACACTTAGAATAATATGAGCATAACTAATGTATGATTTTTTTTAGTATGCCAATATTAAATTGATGACTGTGATTTATAGTAAGCCAGATTTGGGACTGAACCATCCTATGAAGTCCTACTACTTATAATGGCTTTACAAGCAGTGCTAGCCAGCACAAAACTTGCCCAGGAACATTAACACTTACAAGAATATATTAAAATATAGAAGCTGTTTTAAACTTTCTAGAAAAAATTTTCACGTCTGTGGATGAAATGTAGTTAAATAATTTTTGTTAGCCAGTCTCACACACCCTGAATGCATGTACATTGGAAAAATCTTGTTTAACCTGATTTTTTATAAGCATCTTGTTCCATTTCAACATAATCTTTTAAATGTGTTACAGCAACAAGAACTCATAAGTCACATAAATTCAGCGTCTTCAATTTGATGAGCTAACTAGTGCAGTGGCATAAATTGCATTTTCCTGCTTTGAGACTAAGTACATTATTTTTGTCTAATCCTCTGTTTTGCACCAAATCCTTCCTGAGGAGTCTTAAAAAAGCAGAGCAAAGAACAACAGAATTTTTTAATTTCAAATGGGGACATTTAAGTGGGCTATTCCAGTACCTGCAACTACCAGACATGCCTAATGTATAGAACAGAGCAGACTTCATGTTTCTTCAGACCTAGTAGCACGCATTATGGGAAAGACAAGACGGTTAAAGAGTATTTACATATGTCATATCCAAAATTTAAAAATATGCAAGATGAAAATCCATTCCAGTTATATGCAAGGGGATGTTTTGAAGCTCACTTCACTAAGGTAAGAAAGCACATGTATCTTACACTGTTAGGACATGTCAGAAGGCAGTGCGCCTTTCTTACTGTGCCCTCGCAAGCATATGGCTAGCAGCTATAGAAATGTAGCACATGCTATGCTGCAGTTTCAGTGACGCTCCCAGAGCTTGCACGCAAAGTCTAACACCACACTCAGAGTGTTACTGAGACATCAGATTGTAGCACATACAGGTTCAGCATCCAGTGTGTCAGAAACAAGGAAGTTTGGTCTTCAGTTTAGGCTGTGTTTACCTATTCTGTTTACTAAGCCAGTGACATTAAGATCCATTCAAGTGTCTTCACTGTAGCTGCCACTCAGGCAGTTCAGATAAGCTAGAGGAGGTAATCTCCTGAATGCCATGTGCCATGCTGCTGAAGCCTAACAGATGCAGTCGCATTGCCTGGGAACACGTGATAAAAATAATAATAATTAAAGTCTTTTAAAGCTAACAACTGACAAAGCTCATAATCACTGCTAAAATCAGGCGAAGCAATGGGGACAAAAATCTTCTCTAGAGAATAAGCATCAAAATTACATTACACAAGGCACATGTACTCCTTACCTCAGTGCTGAGGCTTCTTGCTTAGAACTGGCCACCATGCCTGTGCCCTGTGTGGTTGCTGGTACCAATAACAAGCAGAGCTGGATCAGTCTGTGGGGTGCAGTTATGTGTGGGGAGCTCTGGCTGCTCTTGGGGAGATTTTGTTGTTCTAAAGATCACCTAACATTTTCTTTTTTTTCATAAGAGTATCTTGAAGGATTCTTTTTAAGAGCTTTTCAGCAGAACTGCTTTTTGGAAACATCATTTAACTTACGGTGAAATCAACATTGATAAAGTCATAAAACCATTCACTAATTTCATATTTGCATCTTCCGAGGAAAAAAAAAGAGATAATTCTCAGTCAAAAAAAAAAAAATCCAAATACAAAAATAAACACCAACCAAAAACCCCAACCCTTGCACCACAACACAATTCTAAAGATGAACTGCAGAATAAACCCAAGAAAGACTGAACAGATAACCTTCTAGATACTGGTTTTATAAGCAATTGTTCCACAGAGAATCCATGGTATCCACAAACATGGGTTTTGTTTATGTGTCAAAAATACTATCATAATGCATGGATGGAAGAAAGTATAAATTAAATATTTCAAAAAATGATCAGAGTTCTCCTCCACAGCTACACCAGAAACTGAAGTCAGCTGGAAAATTAGGTCTGTTGTCCTTGGAATTTCTAAACTGTTAGGTGAGGCAGGCATTCTTAAGGTAAATAGAGGCTAAGAAAGCAGCCTTTTTGTATTTGAGAAACTCCATCTTGCCAAGATAAAAATGATGTTATCCAAATGTGGGTTTTTTTAGTTTAGAACCACGGTTCTTTCTCCAAATTAAAGCCAAATGTTGGTAATGCCTCAAGACTGGTTTGGTTGTGTTATACTCCTCAAACACAAAAAGGAAAACTCTAATTTCAGTCTGAATTTATTTAAGACTAAAGATCAAAGCATGCACTGACCAATTTTTTGATGTACTATCACTGGTTGATGTTATTTGAAACAGCCCCTAACATTCATGGAAGCCTCCCTGCTGAGGGCACATAAAGAGGTTCGTACTTGATGGAGTTATTTTATTTCCATCTGATGCTACACAAACATATTGTTTCTAGTCTCTCAAATTAAGCAACATCTTTCTCTTCTTTAGGATTCAGAATGCACTGATATTTTCTATGCCATGATATCTCACGTAGGTTTGGATGAAATATGAATTGGGATTCTAAGGTACAGATATTCAGTGGCTTACACTGGAAACAAATATTATGACAACTCCCTGGTTACATTTTTATTCTGACACATGCTTTAATTCATTTACTATGTGGCACATCAACTTATTTTTCAAACTTACACCACTATAAGTTGAAAGCCGTGTAAAATAGGTTAGCATTGTTATTAATACAATCTTGAAAATAAACTCATCCAATAAAAATTTATTTCTCTGTTCTTCTGTTAAGCATTATTATTTACAATACTGTTGTTTCATAGAAGAGAAGGCTCAGAGGAGACCTTGTAATGGTCTTCCAGTACCTAAAGAGGGCCTACAAGAAAGCTGGAGAGGGACTTCTTACAAGTGCATGTAAGGACAGGACAAGGAGTAATCATTTTAAACTGAAAAAGGGAAGATTCAGATTAGATATTAGGAAGAAATTCTTCACTATGAAGGTAGTGAGACACTGGCACAGGTTGCCCAGAGTAGTTGTGAATGCCCCATCCCTGGAATTGTTTAAGGCCAGGTTGGATGCGACTTGGAGCAACCTGGTCTAGTATGAATCCTTGCCCATGGCAGAGGGGTTGGAACTAGATGGCCTTTAAGGTCCCTTCCAAATCTAACCATTCTATCATTCTATGAAATTCACCATTTCTCCCATGTCTGAAGTCAGGCTGACAAGACCTATAATTTCTCAACTTATCCTATTTAATATTCTAAACAATGGGACAACATAATTTGTTCGGTTTTGTTTTTCCCAATGCCTCTGGAAATCCTTTCTGTTTCCCAAGACTCATTAAAAATACATTTCAACAGTTCAAAATGTTCATGAGACACATCTCCTAAAACACTCGCAGGAAATTTCTGTAACTGTTGATTTAGGTGATGCTGTTTAAAAATGCTCCTAAATAACCACAAGAATGGAAAATATTTCATCAGTCTATCCCATGAACACATCATCTACCTCTTCCCTAGTTACAGAATAGAAATATTTATTGAACACATCTGCTCCCCCTGGAGTAAGAGTGTTACCTTTTCATCTAGTAATTGTATATAATTGCTTTGTTCCTTTAATCTTAATATATTATCATTCTCTAATAGTAATAGACTTTTCTCAGTTCCTTTGCTTCCCTTATAAACTTTCTATTAGTTCTACTTTTTTCTCATTTTCATTTGCTGAATTGCCCCTCTTCGGGATTTAAATACTTCTCTCCTACCCCATATGTTTCTTTTTAAATCAGTGTGAGATTTTCTTTCCTAACTTTGAGGTTTTAGGTTTAAAAAGTAAAATCTTGCCAACTACTTCCCAAGCATGATCAATATTTATATTCTCTCCTTATAACTTAACTCATAATCAATTACAGATTTATGAGCATTAGGTAGGATTTTATTATACTCATCTATACCTCAAGTAATCATTTCATAATCAGAACAACCACCAATACTTAGTTCCAAGATCAGTTCCTACGTAAGGATTACTATAGATTTCCTATGGAAGATGCAATGTTTATCAAGTCAGCAAATGGATAGTTATAATTCATAATTTATGAAAGAGATTCCAACATTCTCTGGCACAGATATTCAGGTGTCTGAAGGTCTATGATAGTACAATCATAAACATTTCATACTATGCTCACAAGCAGGTTTTCCTGGGCATGCTTTTTGTTTATGTTGGTGCTTGCCACAGATCCCCAAATCATACACAGGCTGCCAGTGAGAGCACTTTGAGAGCTAACCCAAGCACACTCAGGAATGTATTTTCCAACTAGTGAGGAATTTGGACTCTGTTGTCAAATAGCGAGTTCTAATCCTACGGATTACATTACTAACAAAGATGAATGTATTTGCTAATAAATGACAGTTTCCAAATTGTGCTATCACTCTTAAGAAAAGAATAATTTCTCATGTATCATGATGCCTTAAGCAGATTTGTTCCTAATACAATTTTTTTTTTACCAATACTTACTTTCTCTGCCTCTCTACACTTTCTTGCAATTAGCTTAATTGGCATCCACTTACCTTAGAATGAAAGTCCCTTAGAACACACATTTTCAAAACACACATCAAATACCACGAATGATATATGAATCACTTCAAAATAATCTTCCTGTACTGGAGTGAGGAACAACCAGGACTGCTGTTGCTACCACCCTGCACAGGTGTAACTCATTACTGCAGGGGTGAGCCTGGAAGAGGACAACATCCAACTCTGAGGATAAAAGGGATGTTTGTAGTCTCATATAAAAACGAGAAAGAAAAAATGGCATGTAACTTAACTTACAGATCCCAATCACTGCCCCACTGTTGGCCATCAACATTGAACTGTGAGTAGAAATAAACCCTCACACACCCTAGGGATACTCCTTCCAAAGTGTCTTCTGTTGTATGGAACTCAAACTCCTTTTGTCAATCCCACAGAACAGATAAAAAGTTACTTAAAAATTAAGAAAACTATTAGAATGGGGGTTATTTCACTTTCAGTTACAGCTGCCCAAAACTTCAAAAAATTAGGCCACTGACTTTCCTGGGTTTCAGTTAACCCATTCATGTAAACATATTTTCCTGTCTCTGTGAAATTTGTTAGTGCATGTGAATCAAAAGTGATGTGCTAGCACAAATGATCATTACTTTAATTTCCTGTTTCAGCAACTTCAGACTAAGTGAATCATTCTTTTCCATCCCTACCATAGCCTAAGAATACCAGAAATCTGGTTCTTTTTTGTTTGGTTGGTTTTTTGTTTTGTTTTAAGACAACTGTCCTCACAAGGAAAAATTTATAAGGAGACTCCTTTTCACAGGCTTATCCAAATGGAAACTCAACATTTGGAACATTTTTCGTTTGTAACTAAAAATGGAAAAAAAGTGGATGATTTCTAATGACAGTCTACATTGTGTCACTCTTTCAGTGATACTTGTCCCTAAGCTACATCCACTTTATTACAACAATCTGCATACTTTCCTGCGACCCATAGGACATCTAGGTCTGCTGCAAGACTTAAAGCAATTCTAGATCTTATCAAATATGTAAATCTTCATTTTCACTATGGAAACTCAGGTTCACATTTGAATATTTCACAGAAATATGCGCTTTCAACCATGGCTGCAGGCTATTGTCCCATTGTGTAAGTCATCCATTTTTAGAACTAAATGTACAATTACGCAGCTCAAGTCATGCAGAAGACCCATGGAATTTGTGCATACTGCTCATGCATGTGTTGTATTTTTATCCTTTTTTTTGTTAAAGCAAGTATTTGTACATAAATAGGTCTGAAATACAGATAAATAGCTGTGTTCAAATTATCAAGGGCTGTAAAGGAGGCCATGTCAAAGGACAGTTTCCTTGGGTGACTGCGAGTCAGTATGGTACATAAAGCTAAATTACAAAAAGCTTTTATTAATCACTAAATTGCAGTATTTCTTCAGTTACCACGGAACTTGGCAAACATTTCTCATGTTAGGCAATTAAAAAGGCAACAGCACTATTGTTTGGCAACTTTGGAAGCACTTAACTTCAAAATTACAAATGAAAACAAAGACCAGGAAGAAAACAATTATCTTTTGTTGCTCTTGACTTCTGGACTTGCAATCAGAAATCAGGGATACATTACACATCAAGGCTGCCTGGGGGTCACTGAGAAAAGTGATTTCAATTAACAATTGCATGCGGGAAGCTTCTACACCCAAATGGAAAGACTGTTTATGAAATGGGCAGATTTAAACTATTTAGTAAGTATTACAGTCTCCACAAGTCCTCTTTAATGATATTTGAAGGAATAAAGCTGTGATGTAGCTGTGTCTAGCAGAGAGTGCCCTGACAATATTCAAACCAAACCAAATTTTCAAATGCAATGTGAGCTCTTCTGAACATCAGTAAGAGGAGGAATCCTGTATTAATAACACCTTTGTTAATTACTGATACCAAGAATGTGCTAAACATAAATAGACAAATCAGTGATGGAATATAATTCTCTTTTGTAGAGCCTCTAACCTGAGCAAGATTTAAAGTTCTGGCAAGTCTTGCTTCCCTAAAAGTACCTTTGAAGGTCTGTGACTCTGACAGCTTTACTTACAAAGCCTGTCATCAATTGGCATGTTTATTCCTTTTTGATAATAACCAGGAGTTTCTGAAATGTGTTAGAATTCCTATAAATAAGAACAACATAGTTTTAGGTGACTTGGAAAGCTGTTTTGGGCACTTACCCTCAAGAAGCTAGATATTTAAGTGAGTCTTTTTAGAAGGCTTTCTTTGTTGACTTTATATGGAAACCCTAATAATGGACTCAAACTCCATTATTTCAATGTTTAATTTCAAAAACCACTGATCACAGTGGGAGTACCTGGTGCTAACTCACTTTAAAAGTAGGGACAGTGATTAGAATGCACAAATTTACTGTTTGGTTTTGAAAATCTTACACTTGAGCCTAAAATTGTCACATCTCTCCTGAAAATCAGCTTTCTCACAGCATTTCTACTGGGGCCTTCTGTTTTCTTCCAGCCTGAAAAAATGAGAACAGCCACCACTCTTAGTGACCGGTGGTTTTATCTTTGTATTAATTGGAAACTGGAGAAGAGGAAAAAAAAAAGAAAGGAAAAAGGACAAAAAAGCCTTAAAATGTTGTTTCCATCCTTGCTCCCGTCTTGATCCTGCTAGTAAAATCATTCTAAATCAAGGTCTGGGCCAAAAGTCTTGTTTTATTCCAACTGGGCTATCTTCCTTAAAAACCAAACAAGTTGGCATGCTCAGTGGCCCCAGCAATGAGAACTTCCCAGAAGACATTATAATTTATCAAACAGCTGGAGGGAGCCTGATGGAGGAGTCTGCCATGATTATGATTAATCTCTGCTGAATAGTTGATTGACTGAAGCTGTCACACTAAAAATCGTTCTCCTCCTGAAGCTGCTGCCTGTATATCTTTTTCCATCAGGAGACTCCTGTGCATGTGCTGCCTTTTATTTTATTGGTTAACTGAAAGTCCTCACCTCAAGGTATTTTTTTCTCCTTGCACTTGGCTTTTAGGCCTGCATAATCACAACACAAGCCTAATAGGGAAATGCAAAACCAGATCTGAGCTGTTCTTAAGACAGTGTTGAGAGGTGGAGTTGGCTAGAGTTCAACTTTGTGCTGAACAGCTCACTGTAGCGCAGTAAGGCTTGTTTCTGTATTTCTGTTAATATGGCTGGAGTAGAGCACACTTTTTCATTGAAACTCACACACGCACGAAAAACAAACACTTCTAAGCTTGTAGAAAGGCAGGTCATAAAATGAAGTCGCAAGGGATGTGGAAACCTATGTTATCAGTCCTTTTTCCACTGGAGGGAATACACTCCGATATGAGCGTCGCTCCTGGAAGTTATACTTTCATGTGTTAGCAAATACATGCTTCCTCTAGATAACCTGGGGCATATTCTTCATCATATTCACTCAATACACTTATTTTACACAGGAATCAGCTACATAACAAGGAGGAAAAAAAATAGATTAAAAAAAAATAAAAAGGTATAAATCAATGGAGTCCACCTTCCTGCAAAGCAGTGTTTTCTGCACATATGCTTGGGCAGAAGGGATGATTGGGAATTCTAAATCCAGGACAGCATCTATTTGAAAAACAGATTCTCATGGGTAACGTATAAGATCCTGCATACTACTGTATTCAGCAAACACAAAAGAACTTTCAAATCATATTGTATGCCAGGTTTCAACACAGGAGCAAGAGTAACAGATAACTATGTTGTTGCCTCTTTTGCTATGGTCCAGTGCTACCTCATGCTGCCCTGCCCTATGAAATCACCTACCCCAGTCACATTCTGACTTCTCTCGGTCAGGGTCATGTCAGGGCCACATCAGCTCCCGACAGCCAGACTGACACTCAGTAGATTTTATACCTGGAATCACAGTGACCATAACAGCAGTGACACATACACACATTTATATGTGTATGCATATATACATAGTAACATACATACAGGCTTGTACACACATACATATCTATACATATGACTTATTAATACATATTTTAAGAAAAATAACAGGGATTGCAACCTTTTTTGTATAAATGAGCATTTGCTTCAAATCCTGCTTAAACTTGGAGAAGAAACACTGAAAAATGGCTTTTGTTAATCATGCTTTAGGACAGCCTCCCAAAGAGATGCTGGCCTGGCAGGAAAAACTGCACCACACCTACAGAGGATTACCCAGGTCATCCCAGGGAACAAGTCCACTCAACACTTCTCAGTGTCTTTGGAGCAGGTCAAGAGGTGCAGCCCCCTCTGCTCTCTTTCATGTTAAACAAGGACTCCACTAAGAATTCCTGACACATGCATATCTGTCCTGAGACTACCCACAATAGGGATTAAAGAGATGCACAATTTAACCTCAATTCATAATCCTGCTTAAATCAGGAGGAAAATAAATCACTAAGAGCAATGACAGTAGTGTTCTCTGTGCTCTGCCTGTGACCCCAACAGATCCCTTTGGAAGTACAGGAAAGACCGCTGCAACCACGAAAGGAGAATGCTGCATATCCACTATGTGCTGTATGCTTTCCATATTTCCAGATACAAACCATGATACAGTAAGCAATCACAGATTGCTGAGTTTCTCCAAGAAATAAATTACTTACTAGACCAAGTTAACTGAATCCCATATATATTCCCATTTGTTAGACAAGGCATGCCTCTCCGCTTCAGCAACTGTTGCTTACCCTCAGAGCCTACCCCTCTTTCTGCCTTTTCATTACTAGTATTAGCCGATTTTTGATTCCACAATCCTGGGTGCCAGCTGCGTCAGGAGGCTTTCTAATCAGGATGCCCCATTTACTGGACAAATTTACAGGAAGAATGTGGCAGTCATTTAACAGCTAAGATCACTGAAAAGATGAACTTCAGGATTTCCATCCTTTTTGTGGGCATCTTAACACTTGCAGTTCACCGGGCAATTGTGATCTGACCTTATTCAGTTCAGAGCTGGCAAAGCATAGCCTTTGTGGTTTTTTAGACAGTGGAGTCATTCTCCCCTTTTGTGAGGAGACAGGATTTCTGTGAGATTCATCCAATCCAATATCAAGCCATAAAGTTATTCCTGTAACAGCATTTGTATCTAAACAGAATAAAGACAGATTTGTGGCTAAACAAAATGAAGACCAGCATTTAGGGCTATGCAGACATTTTGTACCACTCCACATCACACTGAAACTGATTCAGTCTATGTAGGTGCCCCCTCTTTGCCTTTAATAAAGCGCATTTTTCCTGGTGTGTGTGTGTGTGTAACTGGAATAATATTCCCTGCCAGAAACCTATGGCTCTGGAAAAAAAAAAATAAAGTAAAAAATTGCCTTTTAAGGAAGAGCCTAATCCCATTAAAGGTCTGATACAGCTGCAGGAGAGATAAACTGGACAGCCATTTAAAAATTTAGGTTGGTTATAATAGCTTAAGCTAATCTATTTCTTACTCACTGTATTCCCTAATTCCTTTCCTAACACGTTGCCTACAAAATTTCATGGCAAATTACTATTTTTTAAGCATTATATGTTAGCAATAACTGGGGTGTTCAGATCTGCACCTTCAGAACATTTGAAGACATGTTCAGAGATGAGTTCTTTTTCTCCAAGTGTGTTGGATGGGGGATGGGTGCAAATTTGATATTGATTAGATTTATTTATAGAAATAACTTCTCAGAAATTTGACATGTAAGCTGATTTTTATAGTCCCTAGGAATTATTCAACTCCCCCCATCCAAACTCACAAAATCTCTCTCATTCCCTCTCACATCCATAGTCAGATGGTCTAGCCAGTAGTCTGATCCAGCCGTGCTCTACTTTCACACTGAGTGACAGTAAATGGAAAGGAGCATTTGCACCACTTCATGCTAGCTGCAATCACACAGTCGTAATGGCTTTGGCTTGGATGGGATGAGACAGAGGCTTCACATGTGCCACCGTGACTGCAAAAATGCTTGCCTAATGCAATGCAACGCTGCTGCATTATATAGGCACCTGTGCAAAGATGGTGTAAGATATTGCCATTCAGATTCGTATTTAGAGAGAACTTATACCCATTGTGCTGTGTGCAGAGTGGCTTGCTACTCAGGGGGAAGTGCAGCAATGGATCCATATCGCTGTTGCTGTGCATTAAGAGTGAAAAGACCACAGAACAAGAAGATACTCTTTGAATGTATTCTGGAAAAGCAGAGAAAGAACTATTTTTTCTTCTTTATTTCCACAAAACCTCTTTTTCAGATCTATAAAACATTTATATGAAAAGTTTGGCAGAAAACACAACTTCTCCTGCTCAAAAATCAGAGTATATATTTTTTTTAATTTTTTTTTCCCAAGGAAATTTTTGTGTGTGTTTCGATCCAGCTGTTTCTTATTTTGTTTCCAAGCAGAAACAGGGTAAAAGTTACAATTAAAAGAAAATTCCCATCTAAAAAAATTCATTATTACTTTTACCAGACAAAACTTCTGGTTTTGATTTAAACTCCAGCTTTTGTTGGCAAAACATTTTCAGGCAAAACATCCCAGACAGCTTGAAATTTGAAAATTTGAGAATTAGAAACATGACCACCTACCACATCTGTAAAAGCTACTTGTTGCAGACTTTTAAAATGTGAATATCCATCCTTGCAAGTAAATAGACTTGCCCACAGGCAGACCTCTTCATCCTACCTAATATTGCCAAAAGCTTCTTAACTGATATATTTTGGGCTCTTGATAGCCCTATTCGTAATGCTAATGGAGAGCTTCGGTGCAGGAAAGCTGAAGTCAGCCTTGCCATGCAAAGGTTTCAGGAGCTCTATTGCCTGTGAGCATGGACAGCCCATGAACAGCCTAGAATAGCAGAGACCCACTGCCCCTTGGCTCTAGGGTTTTCCTCCTGTTCACACTCAGCTTTTACTTTTAATGCAGCCTGCATACTAAAAAGGAGCAGGTGAACCTACTGTAAAAACCACTTCTACCATGCAACTTCCTATGTTGTATTTTAAACCAAAATATGTATTTTCATACAGATGTAAAACATAAAGAACACCAACAGCGCTCCATTTTAGTAGATGCACTTTAGTTTCCAAAATCATAGAAAATAATTGCTAATAACCACCTCAGTGCAGATGCATTGGGGTGGATTATGGTAAAATATATTTCATTTCTTTGTTTTAGTTTAGTGCCATTTAACTGTCTCCCTCTTTACACGTATCCACACTGCTTTTATATATCCTTCATCTTATAATGTGTGCTTCACCAAGAGGCTAAGTAAACATTTACAGTGATATATAACGCTTACTGACAGCGTCAAGCCAAATAGACTATGATCCAAGAACAGGCTTGATTTCCCTCAGTCTCCTCTCCTCAGGCAAAAGTTTGAGTGAATAGATGAACCCTGTTCTGCACCTTGAAGGTCGAGAGAATAGCTTTGACAAGCCAACAGGGAAACAAATTCTGGGTCTGACAGACTTCCTCCAACAACCATCCGCCTCCAGCATTCCAATAACTGAACTTAAAGATTGCTAAGAAAATAACCCATTTAATATCTATTATCACAGCACAGAATTAGAGAAAATCACTGACACCCAGATAATCAGCATGCAAGCTACAGACCCAGAGCTCCTAACCAGCTTTCCAAATTAGGCTACCTGAGGGTTTGGTATTTGAGAGCAGTTTCTTGTTTCTGTTACAGGGTTTTCATAGAGTTGTACAGGCTTGAATGCTCTGGCCTTTATGGTTTTTAACCCCTTCAATACTTCTAAGATATTTAAATATCAACTTGAATTAGCAAGTTGCAACAAACCATAACCCTGTGTACTATCAAGCTGCTTCCCCTTTAGCTTGGTTTAACACCCATTTGCAACTCGTCCATAGATCCCTCTTTCCTTTTTTAAAAAAAGCATTAAATTCAGTTCTCGCCCTGCCTCTGCTTTCTAATTGATTTTACAGAAGTACCAAGAGTTTGTCCAATGGACTACACAAGCTGTACTGTGAGGTCCTCTGGCAGAAGCTGCAGCTCCTCATTCTGGCACAGCATGCTCACCAGCTCCACGCAGGCAGAGGGAATGATCCTAATGAGCATGCACAGCGTGACTGCCTGGTTCCTGGGGTGCACAGTTACATGCTTTAGGCTGTCACACTATCAGCTAAGCAGCTGACGGGCTGTGTAGCTGTGCAGCACATGGGGCACTGATGCCACTTCTGTGGCATCTTTCTCCTGTACCCTGTACGTCCAGGCTGACTCCTGAGGCCCTCCTGACAGCAGAGATATTAAAGCGAGAGCATGGCAGAGAAAAGCTGACATAATGCCTTCCAGGAAAATGATGCAACAAAGAAGAAATTAGTGTTTGGACTTCTGTCCTCTTCAAGTCCTACATTTATAATATTAATATTTCTATTTGAAGCTGTTTAGAAGACAGGGCATCTGCACTATCTTCTTTCATGGTTTTCAGAAGTCAGGGATATTTTGGGAGAAAAAAACCCAAATCAACCAGGAAACATTTAAAAATCTTTCAAGAGGGATATTCCCCTATTTCCCACCCCCATCTCTTCATTTGCACCACTCAAGCCTTATGTCCTAGTGTGTGGTCTAAGCGTACCAGGACCCTGCTGTTGATGCCGATCACAACCACCCTGGGCATGTATATTCTAGAGCCCTTGGTTCAATAAAAGCCCTGGAATACCAAAGCACAAAGTACCAGCCTTGCTCCTGGTTGAGGCAGTACTTGCACAGCTATCCACACACAACACCAGCAGGAGGGTGAGAACCACCTGCAGATACTGGGGGCACCACCAGTCAGGAGGCACCGAGCTGCTGCCACTGGGAGTAGGAGAAGGCTGTTTGCTCCTGGCTGGGAGACCCTCAACAGCAATCCTCTCCACTGCTCATTCCTCTAACCAGAGGGAAATGAGCTTTTCCACTTGGTCTATTTAGTCACACCTCAGCACATTTTAGGTGGTCATAACCTAAACTTTGAGATACCCTATGCTAACCCCACACCCTTTGTTCTTTGTTGAAAAGCCTTAATCAAATGCTTCTCTTTTGTTGCTGGTCTTTTTTATTTGTTAATGAGGGAAAATAATATAGCCCTGAAAATAAAGTCACTGAGAATTCATTATTTTAAGTGTTGTCACTTTTTCACTCACTGCTTAAAGCAATGAGGACTAACCTGAGACTTTTATACAATATAACTGCATGTACTGCATGGAATTCATGCCTTACCTTTGATTTACTTAAATTTTAGCTTATTTCTGTGTTCTCCATTTTAGTCATTTTCCCTAAGGTCCTAACAGACAGGTAAATTTTAGTATAAAATATGCTACCCATACTTCTTTAAATTATTTCCATGCTGCCAGCTCGCCAGCAAAAATGAGAGTGGAGATGTCTGCTGTAAATTTAATGTGGCTGATAATTTTTGTGCAGATGGACACAGCAACAAATAGTGTCACAAACATACACCTAACCTGCCTGTTTTAGGTGTCACATTTCTGCAACTCAATTTTATTTAAATGTTAGCTAGTTTTGCTGGTTTCAGTACATGCTAGAATGCAGTGCTCCAACCATTCCAGGACAGCCATTAATCTTTGGTCAAGCAAAGAACAATGACTTTCAGCTAGGAATCACTCTGGCACTAGAGAGAACATGCTTGTAAAATGAAAAGGAAGTCCTTGTATCTTTGCCAATGAATCCTGCAGCTTTAATTTTCCTATAGTCTTATAAAACTATAAACAAGATTCTTTTTTTTGTGAACTGTCCTCCTAATTTCTTTTCTTTCTCATCAAAACCCCCATTTATCTTCTCCAGTGGCTGGTACATTTCCTTTTCCAGAAACTCTGAGAGAAAATACCTCTTCGATGCGCTTGGGACACTACGTAAGTGATGCTACCTAAATAACTGACCCACTTCTTAACAGCTTTCAAATGCTGTTGATATTTTTTTATTAATTTCTAAATCTTAGTTAGGAAAACTTTCACAGAACTTCCAAGATAAATGTCTTACGCCTTCTGGGTTACTTTGAAAGTCTAAATCCAAGTCCCTTTTTCAATATTAGACTACTTGATTCTCATGGCAGACAAGCAATTTTTGCATGGTTCCAACATATTGCAGGGTTAAGAGAAATTCACTTTGCACTGTGCAAGCAATTCTGGGTTGAATACATTGAGGCATGACTGCCATTTCCTTTAATGTCACCCCCATGAAGCTCAGTAAGGTGGATTTACTCCCTCCTTACCATGCCAGCAAAAGGAATACAAACTGCAGAATGGGATGGTAGGGGCTATCTCCTCCTCGAAAGGCACATGCAAGAAAATTGACACTTCAGTCAAGTCTGCATTCTAACATTATTAGTGAAACTACATAGCATCTACTTTTTGTCCACAGTATTTACTGCATTCTTTACAATGATATTAAAACACCTTTGTTTTAGGCCCCTTCTGCAGATGTTGGTTTTAGTTATCTTTGCTAAGTTAAACTAAATTTTTTTTTTTAGAAACTAACTTATTGCACGTCCCTTTTGTGTCTGTGCTGGAAATTGCAGGTGTTCCTGCAGTGTTAATGCACATATGCCGCACTGTCCCTTCACTATTGCAGCCTCTCCAGTACTGCAGGGTGCAGACAGCTATCATTTTGGAAAATGCTGGATCCTCTATTTGTCTAGTATATTGTCATGTCAGCTGGTTTGACATGAAGCTGTGCGAAACTCAGCAGCAGCACGGCTGTCCCTTGAAGAGTCTAGTTCTTATGGATCTCTTTGACTATAGGTACTTAAAAACATAACTGAAGGGATGAACAGAACCTTTAGTTTCTATTTTCTTCTTAAGGGCTGTTTTCAGTGTATGTTTGCACATACACTGTCATGGGGAAGGGCAGTCCTTCCCTGCTCCAAGAGGCCAATGGGTTCCCTCAGCTCCAAGCCATCGCATCAGGAAGGATTAGCCTCACTCCCCCGCACTGCAGCATCTCTGGGCGCAGTTATCCCACTCACCTCCCTTCACATGGCCTCAGCTTCTCTACCCTTTCGAGTCCATTTTCGAATGACAGGTTTCTTCCTGCTGTCGTGCTGACCCTTGATCCACAGAGGTAATGGTGCAAACAGACCAGCCAACATCTGACAAATATTGTGATGGGCCTGAGGGATGGTTTGCTTTTTGGAAAGAGATTTCCGATACTGCTGCTTGAACACTGCTGTGAAACCCATTTGACTCTCTACTTCAGCAGATTTGTGGTGGAAAAGAGACAGAGTGTTTTCTATTTTGGCTAAAACTATCCTATAAATACTTAGAAAGTTAATCATGTTGCCAAGTGCTAGGACTTGGAAGAAAACAAAACCATAGGTGTTGTGATATAAGGCAGCCAGTAGTATATTGTAGCACTCATTGTTTTTCTGATTCCAAAGTTGTCTCCTACTTTATGGAAATATTTTCTAGTTCATTTATTTTCTTAGCACTATCAATGTACCACTTAACTTTCATTTCTCACCCATCCAAATTATCGATAAAATGGAATATACTGCCTGATTTTTTTTAATCTGCTTTTTGATTTGAATGATTTAAATATTTCAAAATAGAGTACATGAAAAAGAAAAGACTTTTGCGTTACGTTGCCACAACCCTGTTACATGGAGGCCTTGCAGCTCAGTTTCCCATTGTAAGAAAAAGGCATTTAGCTTGTATTCGTACTTCCCCCCCTCTCTCTATTTTAGGCTGTACGCAGAAGGGGACACAGTCTATCAAGCATAAACTGAGCTCTGGTACATGTTCACAACAGTCATCATCACTCCAAATTTCATTTTAAGGGAAATTCTACTGTGCGAGCATGTCTGAAAAACACATAAAGATAACATTGTTTTACAAGTCAAAATGAGAAGGCAAAACCTGAACTACGCAGTATAAACACAAACCATACATGTTGATGATTTGAAAGAGGTAAAATGGTGTTTTTATGAACTCTTTGCAGTACAATAATGTAATTTACATAGAGCATGGAAACTTCCTACGTTAGTTCCTATATTTAGACCAGCTATAACCTACTAGTATTTACCACAAGTACATTCTAAAATAATGTTATACTTTACCCTGTTATCAGCTTTTTAATTACAGAACTTCTGTCACTTTAAAACTGCTATGAGAAACTGAACACATTTTAAAATTATCCTCAATTTGTTACAAAGAGAATAAAGACAGATCAAGGTCAGTTTCCTAATGTTATATATATATATCTTTCAATTTTTCAGTAAAGCAAGAAGCTGCAAGAACTTCTACCCATCTCTTTGAGTCATTTGTGCTTCCATATTTATTCTCCTATAAAACATGCATAAAGCTTCTTTCTACGAATAGCAGCAGTAATATAATTTTAAGCAGTCTCAGGGATCTCTGAGGCTAAGGAAGATGGAGGTCCTTCTCCCACATCCCAAAGGCTCTGCAGTACACCCTGCACTGGTGTTCACATGAAGGCGACAGCTGTACTTGGCAATATTATGCTTAATTCTGCATTTCAGGCTCAGGTTGCATTGCGGCCCATGTGGTGCTCTAGGGCCAAGAAGAGGAATATAGCATCTGTTCCTGTTGCCCACACACACATGTTCCCTGCCCTGGTGTGGCAGGGTAACGTCTAGCACCCTTCAACCTAGCCCTGCTGTCTTCCCCTGAAGAGCACGGACAAGGCTGTCCTCCACTTCAGCAATTTTTCCTTCTAAAGCTCATGCAAGATCTGAAGCAATTCTACTCCAGAGTTGAATAATATGGCAAATATCAGTACAAACAACAGTATGGTTCAGAAAAAAAAAAAGACCAGATACTTAGAATAACCACAGAATTAAAAAGAAGGAACCAAAGACAAATGTGTCAAAATAATAGTAATTGACTCATTTTTTTTTAGTAATATACTCATTTTGTTGAAACTTATCCATACTATACCATACAAACTTCTATGATTTAAACCTACATTATACCACAAAAGGCCATGGGAAAGAATATGACAGTGAAAGAAACGGAGACTGTAGCTTTAATCAAGGTAAGAATTAATTTCAGCAGGCGTCCAGTTTGAGTAAGTTCTGCAGATTTATATCTGCAAACTTGTATGGTGGTGAACCATAAAGTTACATGCTTGAGCTAATACAAGATGTTGAAATATTATTTTGTCTACTAAATAAACCCTCCCCAAACCAGCAAACCAACCAAATAAAATAAATATTTAAAAGTCACCACCAAAACCTTCCCCAAACCAACCGAAGCAGAAAAACTCCTAAGAGGAGTTTTACCACTTCTGACTAGAAAGTGCAGAACTACTGCAAATGAAATAAGCTTTTGGAAAGCAGAAAAACTACTTTAGCTTCTTCAAGGCAGAGAAAGGCAGAGGCAACATACTCAGGGTTACACATGACAAGTGACTCTGAAGGACTGTGAATAGGAATCTTTGGCATCTGAGATGATAGAAATAGCTAAGGAGAAAAGGAAGCAGAGGTCAGGGGAAACACAAAGGTGGTGCCTATCCTTCGAGACTAAAGTAAATGTTCTTTTTAAAATGAGAAACAAATATGTTAATTTATCCTCTCAACAGCATAAAGTGTCTTGTTTTCTACAACTCATTAATGGATTTTTATCCGACTTCCATGAGAATGGGGCTTGAATGCTTCACAAAAATGATCTAGGTACCTTCAGAATATATTAATGAAACAGGGTGTTGCTGCTCTTTTTACAGATTGAGAAGATAAACTAAATCACTGACCCAATGTGTCAGAAATCATCCCTGGTAAAGCACAAAATGGAGGCCACAGCCTAGATGATGTTGCTAATCACTGCAGAGCCATCATTGCAAACTGAATTATGCCACCAATTAAATAATACCATAATGAGAAATGGATAACACATGCAGATTCAGAGGTTACTTGGCTCTTCCTTTTTGTTTTTAATATACCATACATCTCATTAGCATGCAGGACAGTTTGGTGGGGGTTTGCCACTGGCAGAAGAAAGTACTGGCTTGCTGATGGACAGCTGAAGGTTACAGTATGCATCTTCATGCCATAAGAATTATGTAACTTTGGTAATACAATCTCAACATTAAAACACCAGATGGAAAATAAATTCCTCCCAACATGCCTAAGCAGGCTGTATTCTTGTCCATGAATGCAAGAGTTAGGACAGTTCCCTAAAATATTTTATAACATGCTGTGGTGAACAGGTGCCCAGAATGTATAATCTAAAACTGTCAACAAATTGAGCATTATCTCTTCTCTTTCAGTAAGGTGTAAACTGAAGAACACTTCTGTCCTACTGTTCCTTAAAAATTGAAGGCGACATATTTTAGATCTGATACCCACCTTCTTAAACTCTCAACATAAAAATGTCTAGGCAGAAGTGAGGCACTAGATCTATCTGAAAATACCAGAAAAAACCCATCACTGTCATGAAGGAAGTCTATAATCTAGTCAACATATCAATATACAGAGCAAGTCAAAAAGCATGAACAGACAACTGTGCATACTGCCAACAAAAAAATCTCAACATACCATACATACATCTTCCGCAGCTTAGGACTCATATGACAAAGACACTAGCCAAATGAAAAAGAACAAATGTATAATTCATGAGGAATGGCTTTTTAACACACTAGAGCGTTTGGCTATCTAAAAATGGAACTGTGAAACATAAGAAGCAATAGCATTGTCTCTAACATTGCAATCATGGTTTATTTTTCTAACATCGTCCTCAGTAAAACCTACGATTTGGAGATGATTTCTGTGTTTTGTAGAGACTTTTTCTCCTGTTGACTTATGTATCTTTACTACAAGACATAACCTTATTCTTACCTTTACTTTGCTCTATGTAAATGATTTAGAATGGACTATATTTACTACATTTAAAATATTCCTTTGGGCTATGATTTTTTATAAATATATATGGCATATATAAGACATGAGATCACAAAATGCAGCAAAACATATTTCACACAGTCAAAGCTTTCTCCCATTGTATATGATATACATAAGAGAATGCAACAGTTGAGGATGAATGCAACAAAGACTACCCTCTCTGACCCTTCAGCTGTCCTTTGGATCCCCTTTTCCACCTTCCTGTGCCTTTTTGTTTTTTTTGTTCCCTAGCCAAGGTAAAAATCTGTCATATGAGTGAATTGCAACGTTACTAAAAGAAGAAACCCATCTTCTTTGAAATCTGTGCAAAAATTAGAGGAATTTGTTGGTAAATAACTAGACAAAGCAGGACAACAGAAGCAACGAAGAACAGAAAGGAAATATACAAACACACTTATGCAAAATAAAAATATAACGCAAGAAAAACTATAAATTTATTCTTTTTTTTTTAATATAGTTGACAGGTAGCTTTGAAAATTAAAATAGATCTCACCTAGCTGAAGCTGACAAGAAAGCACCTCTTGCAGCAGATTATGCACAAGTACACAATCAATGTTAAATACTAGAGACTTCCATCTTTATGTTAATACATGGATCTCAAACCTGCTACAGCCCAATGGACATACAGAAGCTCAACCCCTGAACTGCCAGGCTAAATTATTTTCAGTACAGCAATTATTTCAGTGACCTACTTCTTAGTCGACCACTTTCCTACTCTAGGCAAGAATCAAAGCATAAAGCAGGGAAGCTTTTATTAATATTATGAAAGATTTCCTCTCTGTTTTAGACTCTACATTTGAGTCAACAGGGAAGAAATTTAACATGCACATTTTTGGTTAAATTCTGTAATTGCAAATCAAAGCAGGTAAGACAGTGGTTTCCCCATGTGAGAAACTTGGTTTTACGTTGATTCCTCCTCTAGGTTTTCCAGTGATTAAATGGCGAATGGAGAGGCCAGGGTGTGGAGTGGTGCACTTAGTTTTGCTAGTTGAGGACTCATAGCAGGAAACGTGTGACTTAGTGCAGCTTATTACTTTCATTTTAGTATGTACCTTCAGTCTGAGAAGTAAGAATTAATAATGGTCTCAACATTTAAATGTCACGTCCTTACTAATGTAAGTTTACTTATTCACTGTTACTTGTTCACTGTTATTCTCTGATTTCCTCCTTGCTTCAGGAGGAAAAAAAAAAACAAACATTACTGGTTCTATATGAGTAGCAGCTTGTCTCCTGGTTATTCAAAACCACTTACAAGAGGGATATATGTGAGCAAAGCAAGGGTTGTATTTAGGAAAGGCTCTATCCGTATGTATCAAAGCTGTGAGATTCAGCGCTATGGACCTGCTTCCTACCACCTGCTGGTTAGCATAACCCATTCATAGCAACAGCTGTAATTTCAAATTACATCACTTCTCAGGCTATGATAACTAAGGACCAATCTTGCCCTTTATTAAATCTTTTGCATGTGTCATCAATAGAAGTTCTCATTTATTATTTATATTTCTATGTAGGAAGAAGCTTCCCTTCACAGCTGCCTGTAACCATTTCTCCATCAAAACTGTCACTACTTTTAAACTCGCCAAGGGCTACTTCTCTGAGCTCTATTGTCACTGACTCATCAAATCCGAAATGATGTCTCTGACCTTTGAATCAGTTGTCTTATTTCGCTTTTGACACCAATGACAGCTAGAGGAAAAATATAGATGAAAGAGACAGAAAACAACACTGAAAGCAAGCTGACAATGCCAAATCCATCCAGGAAAGCATCAGTTCTTAAAATGTTGAATGCTCTCCTTGAAATAAGGATTCTCTCAGCAAATGCTGCTTCACTGGAATTCAGTAGTTAGGCTGTAAATACTATGACTAAAATATTTAAAAAGCGGAGGAATACCTGCAGCCTTCTCCAGTAATTTTCAGTGAACACAGCGGACCCAAAGTCCTTGCATAAAGCCTAGTTTTACATAAGGCTCAAATCTCCCTCAGACAATGAGGCCGAAGGAAGCCATACGGAGCATCGGCAACAGCCAGTCCTTTTCAGCTGTCTCCTATTGTCACTGCATTCACTGTACCTAGCTAATTGCAACTCCCCAGAAAGTAGGCTGTGAGGATGCCTCCTCCAGAAAAATTTTTCAATCTGTCCATGTCCAGTATATTTGCCCTTTCGGACCAATTACTATGTATCCAAATATTATGGAAGTTGTGTAACATAGTACAATATATAATTAGCTTCACACAGAGCCCGAAGTTTGGAACTGGAACGCTAATAAATAATAATACCTCATTTGGGGTCATCCAGACTGAAATGCTGTGCTGCGCTTTAAACACAGTCAAAATTCACCCAAGCTATTGATCTACAGATGAATCTCACTTAGGAATTATAGTTCCCTTTAAGAATCAATTTGAGCTCTCCCAGGCAAATGGGAAGACTTGACTTTCACGTGTTTAATTGCTAATATTATCCAGGAAGGAAGGCAGCTCTTGCATATGGTAAGAAAACAGTTCTGAATAATTTTCACTCCAATGCCTCTCCTTCTGATCTTTGGCCTCCTTACGGCGCATTTTAAACATGGACATCACCCCTCAGATGTTTTCTTTTTTGTTCTATTCTCGCTGGCAGAGACTATCAGAACAAGGCAGTAATGTTTCAAGAGAAAATAATATGCAAAACTCCAGGGAGAGCACTACTCTGAACAGTCAAGTACAATAAATTTTAAGTATGTAACAAATATCAGCAAGATAAATGAATTCTAACATACTGGTAAAATGAGGGTGCTGGGAAAAAAAAAAAAGGTGTGCTGGTAATAAGAAATGTATGAAGGGAAAAAGAGAGAAATGCCAGAGGAAGAAAGAATTTATCCTGCTTCTGTGACTTCTTTAATAAATGACCTATTTCTAGTTTGAACCTGAATTCTCCCAAAGAACTACCATCCCATAACTGGTTCCAAAGTTCAGGCTGCAAATTAATCTGATATTATTGACAATATTAGAGAGAGTTTGCTTATTTGAAATAAACATGGATATTAATCAGTTGATGATTACTAAATTTGGGTAATAAGTGTGAAGTTGTAAAACAATATATTAAACCCACTCTCACTATATGATGTCTCAGAATATGTAATTCATGTACAGAAACAGAAAGAGTTAGCAATGAATGAAGGACTTGCGTTCCAAGATAAACTGTGTATTAATGCCTTCATGCAATGTGGGGAAAATAAGATAATTACTTGCTCCAAAGCAGAAACTTTTCTTGATCCCTTTTGTAGCTCATCTAAAGTTTGGTTTTTGAAGTTTCATGTCTGTGCTTGCTTTGGGAATGACTTTAATTTCTGTTCCAGCCGCAGGGTCCTTCCTTCTAAATATCCATTTTCAATAAATATTTTTGCATAAAGGTGTTTTATGATTCTCATCCACCTGCTTACAGACATTAAATATTTTGCCTTTTTTTATTTTATTAAAAGGGCAGTACAAGAAATAAAACAAGTGGTTTCTAACAAGAGCTTTAGGAGAAGCTTTGATGGAAACATAAATCTAATTATAACTCTCATTTTCAGTACAATAAACTATATAATAGTAGCATTTTCACCTCGTACATTATAAGGAAAAAGGAGTGGGCATCGCATTGCGCACAGCCTAAACCAGCCTGTAGTTTGAAAGAGAATCATAAACCAGACTTGTATATTCCACTTGATTTAATTTCCTCCATTTAAAACTTCTCAATACTCAAATCGATCATCCTGCATTTGTATCATCTCTAAATTTAATACTAGCCATTTCAGGAAATGTCTGTCAGGCTAACAATCAGCATGATGCCATAAGCGCTATGTAATATCTCATGTTACTGAACAAAAAACCAACCCAACATGCATTCTATACTCAATGGATAGTACAGATATTTATGACGCATTACTGAATAGAATTTACTCTTGCATGTCTTCCAAAATATATATTTCAAAAGATTACAGCATACAAGTCTGTGGTTTCTGTAAGTGCCATGAACTCTTTCCTCACCCCTTTTTTGACTTATCTGTCAAGCATTAAATTTAAGTACTGAGAGACCTCGCAGTTTGTCCATCTAGTCACAAGAAACACATACCAGAAAAAACAATCACATAAAACCATCTTAATAAAAAGAAAAGCTAAAGGTTTGAAGATTACATTATACTTACTTATTGAAGAGTTTCTTCCATGGTGAAACTGCATTATTACATAGGCTGAGATTTTCAAATCTATATCAAGGATGTGTACATGGGTTTCTTGAGAACAAGGCATTCAAACCTCTGGAGTGTTTAAACTGTTATTCAGTTTATGAAGAATTAGTGCAAACATTGGTTGCCAGAGATAGTTTGCACTGCCAAAATTGTTACAGTTCTAAATGTCACCAACATCCTGTTCCATAGATGTGAATGGAAAAGTTCCCATAGGAACACTATTTTGTTTGAAACATCCACATATTTCCAATAAAAATTCTTCAATTTAATATTACTGAATTATACAAACAAAATAATGTCTACTTCCCAACTCAGTTTGTTTGGATATGAATCGTACATTTCAAGTTCATTTTTGGTAAAACAGGTTTCCAAACATATAAGGGCATTCAGAGATTTTGTAATGACAATACAGAGGGAACATCAATGGTTTTGCAGGGTCTGTTTTTTAGGAGTGTTACATTATTTCACAGTGTGTCATAAATATTAGTTCTACAACAATTTTGAAAACCTCTTTTTAAAAAGAAAAGGGATTTTCAATACATGTTTTCTATTTCACATGAAGTCTGTCTGTCACTTTTAAGTAGCACCGTGTCCTAGAAAATCGGCATTTTACTTTATTTTACACAAGAGAACAAGAATTTTGTATTCGGATACAATAATCAGTTTCCAGCTAGCAAGGTCATTAAAGAATGAGCAATTCACTAGGGTAACCTATGCAGGAACTTGCTTGTATATATTGTCTTCTGCCTGAAAAGAGTTAAATAGAGCATATAAATGATGAATATGGAGCATCTTGGGATACAAAACAACTGAAATGGGTTAATTAGTGAAAAACATGCATCAGAGTGTAAAGACTGAACTGTAAATGTTATGTTTTTTAAAACCTATTATATCTGCTGATTATATTTGGGATTATGGGTAATATCAAAATAAGAGATGTTAATTTTCTATCAGAGTTGAGTGGAACATATTAAAGAGTAAGAAGTGTTCATTGTTTGAATAACAGTTCAGATGCAGTCCCATTAAACATACATTAGTGAATATATTTCTTTGACATGCTCATACAGAAGCGTAATATGTAAGTGACCTAGATAATACAGACCTTGTATAATCAATGACAAAAATACTGAGACAGATAAGCCCTGAGATCTTTGATCAAATATATTCTTTGGCAAATAAACAAAACATGTTATCCTGGCTAAAAATATACTTTGGAGTATTGGAACTATGAATTCCCCAAGCACAGCCCTCAAAGGGGCTCTGCAGGAGGCTTGCTGTCAGCATTAGATGGGTGAGAAGACACCGGTCTGGCTAACAGCATCCCCCTTAACTCCAGTCCCCTTGTGCAGGGGAGTGCTCTCATTCCTGTCTGATGCTGCCTATTGCCAGCTTTCTGAGTGAAGACTGTATATCCCTTTGCGCTTTGCCATGTTACATAGAGCTGACCCAGCTGCCATCATTTTGACAAACAAGAAATACACTCTCAGGCTGGTAGAAAGATAAGTCTTATACAGAGAAGTAATAATCTGATTCCTCCCTGCTTAAGTGCTGGCAAGGTGTTTTAGGATTTTAAGGACTTTTTCCCTTTACCTAAAAGGGTCCTCCCCATTGCTGTTGCTTCTAAATTGCTATGCTGTTCTCTCCAAATTAGTGAGATTTGCAGGTTCTCTAAAATGCACACTAATATGCCATTTAATTCAAAATGTTCCAGGTTTTCTCCTCTGCCTCTCTGCTTGATTTGCTGTGTCCATGTTTGTGGGCTTTGGAAGGAAAGATCAAAATATTTCTTTGGAAGAGATAAATCTCCTCAAAGATCTGTAGACTCATGAAAGCCCAAAATACACTAACTCAAGACAACAGTAGTCATTTGGTTAAAACAATCTTCTGGAATTGAGAAAATTTGCAGTCATAATACTGTTCCGTAAAGTCTTTGGAATGTAATGCATCCTGACATAGTTGTGTGGATATCCATGACCTGTGATCACCCTGTTAAATTTATCTTCTGTATAATGAGCTCACAGAGAACCCTAAACAGGAGACAAGAACAATGCTAATAAAACATGAACTCATCAACGAAGCAGTAAATTTTGCTGTGGTTTAAAGAACAGAATTAGTGACATTTTCAGTATTTAAGGAATACATGTGATTTCTAATACCAACACTAAAGCGAAACTGCTAAGCCCTCTTTTTCACTTATGTATTTTTAAAGTAAAAACCACGTAATGATTCCAAACACGTAGACAAAGTCTTTTTTTATATGGATGTTCTCAATTTGGGCTAGGCAATTGACATTTTAAATAGGGGTTGGAAAAGGATATACATCAGAGTATGCAGCTAGAAATGTTAAAATACATACTTTATTCTGACAAGTAAAAGCTCTGTCAGGAGGTCTTTGATTCACAGAGCAGGAACACATTCACAGTTTCGAAACATGATCCTCTATCATATTCATTTCTTAGACAGGTTAATGTCTTAAATACAAACAAATGTACATCAGACAGAATCCTGCTGCCTGATTGCTTGAGGGGCTGTAAGAATAATAAAAAAGCCCTATTAGTAAGTAGATTTAGCATGAAATGGAGTGATAGGTGTTTTTTCAATTTTTACCTATTTCTCTGAAAAATGAACTCTGCCATCATTGTCTAATACATGAGGTATCTAATAAATGCATTCAAATTAACACTTTTTTTCCATTCAAAGGTGCTGCATAAATATTTCCTGTTGCCCAGATGTAACTGAACAGTAATATTACGCCTAAATATTTCCTATTGCCCAGATGTAACTGAACAGTAATATTACAATCAAATGTATTTCAGAACAACCCAAATACATTCATCATACAAAGAAAATAATCATGGTTTATACTAAAATATTTCCATTGGAGAAACAGATTGCAGCTAACATTCAGTAAGAGGCTTTTTTAAAGAGAAGTATTTAATCACTGATTCTTCTGAAGTGCCACCTTCCAATGCTAACAGTGTTTCTAACCTTTTTTCAAACACTTTAATTGCAGATTTTTTAATTTTTGTTTTACTTCTGACTTTTAGTCATCTTGTAAATCATCCAGATAGTTTCTATGTATTTTATACATACTTAGTTACATATTGGATCTAAGAATCTATCAGAAGTCTGAGGCTTTTTTACCCTCCTCAACACTTTTCCTTCCAAACAACTGAGTATCTACCACCCCCAAACAGCGTGTAGTTCCTTATTATGCCCTAGGACAACTCCTTTACTTTGAGTACCAATGGTGGGAGCTTTGTATCAACAGCACCAGCTGGCAGGTCTTCAGGTCCTTTGGACTGATTTGGTTGTACTTACTAATGGGCAAGAAAATAATGTGATAGATTTTCCTGTAAAATTCTGCTATATTTAAGACAGTGTCCCAAAGTTACTAATTCAATTAAAAACACACTGAAAACGGAAGTGAAGCTGCAAACTTCCTGTGACTTGGTGTCTGAACAAGTTGCAGATCTTTTTCATCACAAGTATTTTGTGATGACAACACGCAATAAGAAAAATAGATGCAACAGAGCAGAAGTCCATCTAAGGAATTTGTATTCCAAAAGCACAAAGTCACTAGATACCATTTTACCTGTGTTTCTGTCAACATTATCCCCATAAATGCTAATATTCTCACTTGCCCATGGATAATCTTTGTACTAAATATAGATAAATAATCAGCAGGGAAAGTACCCAACAGAGTTTTCTGTAGTTTCAGAAATGTGATTATCTGTCAAAAATCTGAATAATTTCCAACCCTTAACTTGAACTGTCTGGAGGCATGGCATGTTTTATTGCAGTATAAGCAAACATACACCCAAACTACTAGCAGATAAACTAGTGAAAGCTAACCCTTTTGTTTTGCATCCTCATGTAGTCAGCCAAAGAATCAGGACTCTCTCAAAACAGTCACACCAGTGAAGGCACTTTCCCACCTCACATTTAGAAGTCAAAAGTGAGCTCTGCCATACCTATTCCTCTTGAAGTAAAAATAAAAGCCAATATCTTTTTAAGTATTAAACTGAATAAAAAGGTTATGCATAGCCCCAATAGCAGTATCTCTTTTATCCCTGTACAGACTCAACAACCTGGTTTTTACTACAAAACTGCATAAGTACTTCAGCTAAGTTCATATAAAGAATCCGCTGAGCTGATAAAACTATCGGCAGGTGTAGAGAATGAAGTCAGGCAAAACATGAGCTGGTATAAAGAGAGGTTTGTCTGGTTTTATCTCCACTGTAGGGGACGGGGAAGGCATATGGGCTCAGGCTTGCAGGAGCCCCTGTAGCCATACCAGAGCTGCTGCGGCTGTTTGTCAGAGGTGGTGTTTCAGGGAAGGCTGTTATCCCCAGAGTTGTTGCTTGACTGTAAACACCAGATATCACATTGATACCATGGCTATGCAGAAGTCAGATATAGGCAGGCAAAAAAGCAGGATATGAACTGTAGTGTGAACAACCAGAGGCTTCACTTCTGGAAGACAGGATGATGACAGGAGGTTGTTTCTGCAGCAATTAGAGGAAGGAAAATTCCTGCATACTTTCAGATGGATTATTGGATGTAGAGCACTATTAAGGCCATGGAGCTAGATCCAGTGCCTGTACATAGGTGTACCTCAGTATTATTTCTTGGGAAATTCCCACACCAAATACAAAGTAAACTGAATTTTTTCCAAAGGTATATATGACAAATATGTAATTGTTTTTGCTGTGCAGTTGCACAGAAGTAAAGATGTCCCATACCTGTACAGTAAAACTCCTCCCAGCACTGCAGCATATGTGGCAATTGGCCAATTGCACAGCTGCGATGCACTGGCACTACATTTCTCAGTAGATGATCAGTTAAGCTCTCAGGACATAAGGACCATCTGCCTTTTTCAGTTAGTATTTTTTCTATCTTGCTGTCTATCACTCAATACAGCCATCATCTGTCCCTCTTAGGGTGCATTTCCCCACTTTTATGGTCCCGTAAATCTAGTTTACGTACTTAACCAGCTTCTATCCTGCTGGGACTGAGAGAGCTCCCTGCCTTACCCCTTTACTTATCCCTTAGTGACTGAGCCTATGAAGCTGTTTCTGACACTGCAGAAGAGGACAACCTCTACAACTGCTTGTGGACTGTATATAGGCATAACAAGCTTTTTATATTTCTTTGTATCACAGAGAGGCCCTGAGTATCAACAGAAACAGACCCATTCAGATAGGTCACAGGAGTTAGGTCTTTTAGGAGTTAACCAAGTATTTCTGGAATAGATAAAAACTATCACATAGTAAAGAGCTAAATGACAATAGCCTTATCTTTTTCTTGGTTAGAGACTTCAAGTATCTTCTCTTACATTACTATTCTAAATGAAGGAACAAAACAAAGCAGCCTACATAAATTGGCTACTAGAAAAGCTACAATTAAAAATATGACCAGGCAGGAACAACCTTGCCTTTGAAACATAACTGCAAAGTTTGCCTTATTAAAATCAAATGTCCTAGCAACAGCCACAGAGCAAGAGTCTGGACTTTCGAAGTAAAATTTCTATTCCATTAAAATAATATTTTCCATATTAAAAACAATTGATTTGCTGCAACCAAATTTAAGTCTTTTATTAAAAGAAAATGTAAGAATCAATTAAATACTAAGAAAAATTAGAGAAAAAAAGAAAACAAGATGGAATATTAGGAGATGCACACTCCAGAGTTTAGCCCTTTCTTGTAGATAACTAATATGCTCCAATTATTTAATTGAAACATCATGCATCCTACCACATGTTGTTCCTTAACCAGTGAACACATATATACTATGTCTGCAGGATAGAAAAATTCTTGGGAATCATGGCTTTTATAGGGAAATGAAAATGACAGATGCAATTTAAAGTGAGGAAGGATACATAGAACTGGGGAATTAGCAATGGTTACTTTAATTAAAAGCATGGCCATACGACCTGTTTACATCACACAAGAGTATTATGAAAACATTTAGATTAATGTTTGTGCTCTCACTTTCTATACTTTGTCAGATTGCATATAAACTCTAGTCCTAATAAAATACATTGTAAAACCTTGCAGCCACCATGACAAACAGCCTTGTAAGAGGGTAATTCCATTATTCCTCCTCAAATTTAACTTTCCCACTAGCAGTGGTGCAATCTGTTAAACTAGAGAAGCAAGATGAGTCAAACATTTTGGTTCAGCTTATTCTAAGTAAAGTACCATTCAAAAAAAAAACACAACACCGCAAACAATCAAGTCCCAGGATTACATTCCAGCAATTACAGAGGAAAAGGACTGCAGGTTTTATTTCATAACACTTTATACTAATTACAGTATGTTTTCATCCTTCATATGTCAGAAATATGGACCCTTGTCTTGGTGTACAGCTGCACCAAGACAAACATGCTGGCAACATATATCCGGGAGTCTGACTTGAACCTGCATGCTCATGAAGAAAACTACAAGGAAACTTCTCCTTCCTGCATGTCTGGGCATGTAACGGCCATTCACAATGGTGGGATATGTGCATATCCCACACAATGCAGCCTGATTACTAAATATTGGTTAATGATAAACCATCTTTCAGAAAGCTTTATTCATTCAACATTTGAAGACAAGTTAAATTAAATAGTGCAAGTCAATAATCCCATTTTAAGCTGTGGAAGGAAGGACTTGGGTTTTGATACTAAATTTACCATAGAAAATCAGTGGTCTGTTTTCATCCTCTCTTTAGGAAATTTTTTGGTTGCAAAGGATTTCTTTGTCTGGGTTCACCAAATACCACCTTCTGTAACTGTGAATGAACCTTTACCCCAAGAAAACCCCTCTGAACTATAAAGCAACCTTTCCATTGATAACTGGCCAGCTGGCAAACTCTATATTGACCTCTGTATTGAACAGTTCACTAAAGTAGACATGGAAGTTGGAGAGAAGGCACAAGGAACGAACATGAAATGCAGCAAAAGGAAGCATGCTTTGTGTCTACATAAAAGCAACAAACAAGACAAATCCTGTTGTCCTGCAGTCATATGATGCTCAGAGAGCACCACTTCTATCATGTAAGAGAAGTAGGGAGGCCCTAGATTTGCTTGCAGGTTACACTATTGTAAAGGGAGACAGGAACAATTAAACACACTTGGCAAATTCTGAAGGATCTGAGTATATCCTGAGGGCTTCTAATTTTGCCTCGTAATTTATAATAAACTGTAGAGAACCTTTAATCTGTGCTTTGTGTTCAGTGAAGTCACATCAAAGGAAAGAACAGATCATTTACAACCATATGGAAGCTACTACTCACCATATACCTGGACAAAAGATACTACAGCACTGCTAAACACCCTCTCCCCAGCAGCCCCCCTGACCACTCCTCCATCATTAAAAGGAAAACTTTCATACATATAAAATCAAGCTTCAGGAAATGCACAGGCAGACCATGCTCCCTTTGTTCGCCTCTGATTACTCCAAGCCTGCAGCCTCTAGAACCCCTCACACCAATCACCACAGTTTGTGCTCCCAAGCTTCTGACCAGCCATTTCAACTCAGGCCTATGGCAAGTTCTTCACATTCAAGCAATGAGATGCAACTTGTGATACTGACACCTTTGAATGGCTGACTTTGTACTTTTCTTTTTGCTGACTTGTACCTTTGCACTGTGTCTGGACTCACAATGAGGTCCCTGAGCTCACATCTTTCTTGAGCATGCATGCAACTCCATAGGAGAAAAGGATCAAAGTTTTGGGAGAATTTTCTATTAAAAAGTTTAACAAGGAAGGAGAATAGTTGATGTGATGCCATTGTCCATGCTCTTATGAAACTCTTTGTTCAGTTCTATGAAAAAGATGACTGCTTTTCACAAGGAAATATTTCTCTGTATCAATTAGTACTGATTTTAGAGCCTCCACTGAACACGTGGAAAAAGGGGGCTGTTATAACCTTTGTGTATCTTAAAATCCTAAGTAATCTTTCTGGCCTATAAGAATCAGCTCATCAACTCAAATATCTCATCAAATTAAAACCGAGCTAGCTCATAAAAAAGCTTTTGGTGAGCTACAATGAAAACTTCAGTTAAAGACAAGAAGTTCATAATTCTTTAAAGTCAGGAAGGTTACATTCAAAGTTTCAAAGGTAGTGTTCTAAAGAAGCAGATAGCAGTTTTGAAAGGGGTTAGTTGTGTCCATTCACCGGAGGGAAGAACTGACTTCAAATCCATTTGATCAACTAAAATATTGATGCTAAAAGAAAATAAAATTAGAAACATTGCTCCTCACAAGATCTGCATGCGTTTTTGTTGTTATAATTTTCTCATGGACTGAAAAGAATTTGGAAGTTTTGACATAATTAAGTTCCATCAAAATGGATTTATTATTCTTTTCTATACAATTGTATTCCCCTTCTGCTTTCTTGCATAATAATTTTTACATCCCACGTCTTCCAGTCATCAAAGGAATTATTGATTTAAAGAATACAGTGGATGACTGTTATCACTATTTTTCTTTTTTTAAACACACATTATTCCATTAACAGTTTCCCAAGTGGTATACTATATATGTACGTATGTATACATTACGCATATATATACACACACACACACATATATATATATATATAAAAATAGTCTTCCACAAGCTATAGCAAGATCTTTCAGAAGGACTTTCAGGGACAGAGAAAATTCATACATCTGTAAGGAAAATCACTCAATGTTTACATACTAAAACTAAGGTAGGATCAATTTCTCATGTAGGAAGTTGTATATATAATAACAATCTAAATAATTAAAAATCAGAATTTCAATTTAGATATAAAATATGTAAAATACAAATAAATATGCTAAAGCTGATTAAAATAAACCAAAATAAAACTAACTTACTTTAATCAACTCTCACTTATCCATAATTCTCTTTTAATAATAAAATATTAATTAGAGAGTTTGAGAATTAAGAATAAACAATGACCAAAGTGTCAAATATTTTAAAATGTTTCATAAAACAGTACGACATTTCCCCTAAATACCAAATAAAACCATATATGACTATGTATACCAAGAAAATAAGGCATGTAGTCTTTAAAAGCCAGCAACTACTACAATAATAAAACGAGCTCTTCTATACTAGCAACAACATAAACTGTGAGCTTTTTTGGCACTGAGCACACGAGAAAAAATGAAGCTCAAGCATCTCTAGCAGTGTTAAGTTTTCACAACTTGGAAATGTAGTCATCAGTTCTGCTGAAAAACAGCCACCGAATTAGGCTGTGCAGAACAGCGCCTTTGTTGCACTTGGTACGCACTGACAAAAGACTAATTCTTTGCATTGTTAGAAGGACTAGCTGCTTTGGAACAAACCACTACTATTCCAACTTGTCAGAACAAGCTTGGAGAAAACTAGATAAGAGACATTAGAACATGAACTTTACAGTGTACAGCAATTGAATTCGGAAACAGTCCTGTTACAAAGAACTATTGCGTGAACAGCTTTAATCTGAACAGTTCTTACTAAAGCTCTTATATGATGGATGTTCAGAGTTCAAGTATGCTATGCACCCCCAGGTACTTCACATACAGTACGGAAATATTAGTTTCTGAAATATGCAAGCTTGTTTGAATTTAACAGTAAATGAGGCAATTTATGGTTTTAAATACCTGTGCCACACAATAATCGCTACACAACACATGACATTCAGGAATGGCTACAGATAGAGCTTTCCTGTACAAAACCCCAGATCATTATGTACTGCACCTTTTGCTATCAGCCAGACAATCTTGCACTGTAATTCTTATGTTGCACTAATAACTGTCAGATTAGTATTTAGCTGTTCCTCCCCAACAGTTGGTATAAACTGAGGCACATACATCCTTTGAGATTTGAGCCAGCAGCATCCTAAGCACAAGTGTTACTACATGCTTGTAGCCTCACTTGGATGTCAAACAAACTTTGAGGATAGAAGAGAAAGGTACATTCATGTAATGAGGAGTCACCTTTGTATCTCTGAAACTCTGGCTGGAAGAAGGTTCCAGGGTAACCGAGTTTTCTCCAAATGTAACCTAAGGGTGCAGACTTTTTTTTAAGTGACACAGAGAGAAGTAGGTGAACTCTATGTCAATGCTGTGAATCTAGATTAGAAACTAAGATTTAGAAATAAAGCACAATGACATGCACAAAATCAGCCAAACATACTGCCCCAGATAGTGTAAGTGAAAACGAACATACAGGATCAGATTAACAGAAGTCGCCTTTTGGTGGAGAGCTTTCCAGTAAGAGGACTCGAAAATGCATAATCAGAAATACCAGTACTAAATAAATATGCTCCTTCTGGTATCGTCTATGTAGTTTATTCACTTCAGTAAAAATAATGGCTGTCTAATTCCATCCGATAGTTTCTGATATCAAATCATTACTAGTTCTTCCTTTTCAGCAAGTACTAGCTTAATTACGTTTATATTATGTGTATACATCTAACTCTGGTTCACATTTACCTGATTAATACTTATAATATTTTCTACTGTCTGGGTATTAACACAGAGTTGGACCAAATAATAGATTTCAGTGCATCAGCACTTCAATACCAATAAGCACTTCATGCTTATTTTCATGCTCGGAAAAAGACTAGAAATGTCACTTGAACATCTGAAATGTTATACTAATAAACATCTTTAAATAAATACATAATACCATATTAGGCCAAATGGGCAAAGAACCCTGCACACAGATGGGTGAAAGATAGGCCAAATGGGCAAAGAACCCTGCACACAGATGGGTGAAAGAATTAAGTCTGCTAGGAAGTACATTCTATGTTTGATGTTTTTACTTCAGCCTTAGGAGATAACATCAGACACTTGTTGCATTTCTCAAGTTCTTCGGGAATTCTCATTTTAGCTATGAAAGGCTAATTTCCTTGCATTGTGTTTCTTAGTGCTTTTCTAACATGCTAGATTGATGATATAAATGCTGGGAGGAGAACAGCATGATTAAACAAATATATGCTTTTATCATTATAGCTATTTTCACAGCATTGTAGATGAATTATCATATTTTTAAGGGTAAATAATACTACTCCTGTAGAATTCCACATTCATAACCAAGGTTTGCTTTACAGAAATCCAGCTACTGTAATACTAGTTGTAGCAGGAGTTTGTATCCTAATAGTTAACATGAATCTTCATCCAAATTAAATACTAATATGATTTAAAAAAATAATTAAACTGTCATCTTAAGGTTTATGCCAATTTCCTTTTATTGTGGGAACATAGTAGCTGACAGCTTATTCCTGAATTAGGTCCTGCATACTGTTTTCGACAGCTGTAGACTTGAATCATCCCCTGCATGAGTAAAACACAAATTTCCTAGACGTGCATCAAACTGCGCTCAACCAAAATGTGAGATGACTGTTAAAACTATAGCCCCCAAGCCTTCAGCAAACATAAAGCCTGTCATGTGAAATTCAATGTGGATCTTAATGTGTGGCGTTCTATTGAGCTACTGTACTTGATTTGAAACTAAATTTAGGTATTGGAGAATAAAATTATAATCCCAAAGCCTTAAGGGGAAAAGAGAGAACACAAGAGTAAAGCAATATTTTTTTAATGTAGTGGCAGTGAAGAACCATTCCATATAAAGATAATGCCTTTCTTTCTCGCCTCCATAAAAATCTATGGCCAAATTTATTCCAGATATTATCCAATGACCTCATCTTTGCTGCTCCTATCGTCTTAGCTGACATTGCTAGCTTTTACTGCCTTTGAAAAAAAAAAAAAAATGGTATCTTGGTTCATGCATGAAATGAATAGACTTAGAAAGGGAGGGGAAAAAAAAAAAACAGCAACCCTACCTGATCTTAGTCACAGTGGACAAAAACCTCAGGGATCAAAACGCCTACTGAAAGGCAGGTTGGAAAAGTGTTAATGCACAAAGAGAAACCCGAGTCAACTTTCTGAAGAAACCTTGAGGGTTTCCAGAACATCACTCAAACTTGAGATACAATATACAAACTTATGATATGGTATAAACCTTCATTGGTTTATGGCTATATTGAAATGCACAAAAACTTTGTAAAAGCTTACTGAGGCTGGAAAAGCATCAGCATTTTTATATCAAAGCCTCCTCATTCCTTTCAATAAAGGGAAAGAAGTTATCTTGAACCCTCAGCAAGCAGATAAACATTTTCTTCAAACCAGCCATTGCTGTTAGGTGCTGGATAAAACTATGTGCTACTCAGTTTTCCAATATTCTCAGCTTTCACAACTCTGATTCATTTACTCAGAACATTAATTTCAGCTTAAAAACCCTACATAAATTTTTAGTATATTTCAGGTTTGCTTGGTATTTATGTGCTTTTAAAATTTTTAAGATGCAAGTCTTCCTATCATTTACACAAGACCCGTAGTTACCAAATGCATTAATAATTCTGCAGAATTATTTTCAGCCCAGCAAGTTTAAGAGACATGGGGATATGTAACATACCCGGCAGCATAGCAAAGGGACCAGGGATAACAATATAGGAAGCAGAGAAAGTGAAGGGATACAGAAGATAAGGGCAGGAGTTTAGTGATGTGGGATGTAAATCCGTTGGATTTACAGGATCCACAAAACTGGACTCTGCTGTTCATAGAATGACTTGCTTGGGTTAGCCATATAATGGATGGCATAGCTTCAAATAAGTCAGCATGTATAAATACTGTAAAATACACCAAACCACGCTAGACCTATGCTAGGTATAACTTCTGCTCCAAAGCTATTTCCATCAAATCTCAAGAATCACTATCTCTAGAAATGGAAAGCAGCCACAGCCTATTGTAAAATTCAAGTCGGGTAATGTTGGAGTCCAATCCCTTTCAAATCTTAGCATTTGGCCTTTATACCTAGAGCAGGTGAGCTGAAATCCAAGATGGAGCTAGCTCCTCACACTGGGAAAGTCTGGATTCAGAGCTAACCTTTTGGGGGTCTTGGTCTTAAATAGTTTGTGAGCTGGTGTGGAGACAACATAACGTTTAAGACAAGGATCATAATGGTACTACAGTTCCTTTCCAGTGCAACTGAAACATTGTTTAAGATAGTAATTAAAAAATTCCCATCTGAATGTAAAACCATTGGCTTACATAGCAGTTCATACAGGAGCTGAGAGGATTAAAGCTTGTGAAACGCTACAGTGAAATACAGACCCGAACGAATCCAAGCGAAAGAACAACTCCTTTACCTAGCAACTCCATCACCTTCTGTCAGACAGGGCATTAGGAACATTTTCCCCTCACACTTCTACAGGATGTTGTCTCCCCTTCAGCCCTGAGGAACATTACTGGTAAGTTAGTCTGATTCAAGGTTTTCAAGCTGCCAAATCATGTTCAGTCTACAAGTATACGCACGGAAACTTCTGTCTGCTTAAAAATACACTAATGCTAGAGTTTATATAAGGCTGGGATTAAGAGAGTTGGATTAAACAGCAATATATCCATCAGAAACTGAAATTAGGCCTCTTTCAACATCTTAAGCAGAAAGGAAGTGGGTCACTCAATTCTCTATGCTTAAAATTAGGTATTTAACTTATATCAGCTTATTGCAAATTCTTTAAATCATTCTTTATTGGAAATTCACCAATCATTCAAATGAAATGTCTGAAGTAATGTGAACTAGGCATCTAGAGACAGCCATTAATTACGCATCAATTAATATCTTTGGTTTGATTTAACAATCAAACATGCATCAGACTTCTTAAAGGTAAGTTCAAATTGCCTGTGTTTTGAGAAGAAAGGAGTAAAACAATGTGCTTTTGTTTTGCTCAGACCTATACAGCTGAGAGGAGAAAACAGTCTCTGTGTGGAGAGATAGCCTGCTCAGCCCCATCACATTCTCAGCACAACATGTTAAGATGTGACAGAGAAATGGGAATTAAAAGTGTCAGGTATTAAAAGCTGCTCAACTTCATTGTTAATGCTACAAAGGTGTTGTTAATAAAAGTCTAATATATGACCTTACCTTATATTTCCTTAAAGTTCAGATTAGCTTAGAAAGACCAAAGTCAGGCTAATAGATACTAGTTTCACTGAAGAAGTATCACTTAAAATAATCGCACGTGCTAATAGTATAGGCTTAGTCACCACCTTGGGTAATTGTTTTGGTCAAACATTATTTAGTCAGAAATAGGCCACCCTCAAAAACACTCACAAAGGAAAAAATACTTAAATATCTCAAATTGGCCATTAACATTTATTTTTAGTTTTGTATTGCAAGAGTATCTGGGGACATGTTTAACAAGGAGACTGTCCTAATGGTACAAGAGTTCTTGAATTCTGTTTTTGCTTTATGCAACCGTAACAGGAGCCAGCTGCTGATGTTAGATGTGGATTAGCTTTGATCTTTACCAAACACAGGAGAAGTATGCTATCAACGTTTCTTTTTTGTTCTATACTTTATGGTCATCAGAATCCAGAGAGCCTCATGTGTCTGACCTAACTGTTCAGTGGAAAGGGGTACCGTGCACGAGCGGCAGCTCTCTGCAGATACAGAACACAGGTACACCCAGTGGGGGTGGGGGTGACAAGATGATTCAAAAGGACATTTGCAGCAGGATCTAGCAGCTTTTCTTTCCTTCACTTACCCTCCTCAAGGTGACATATTAGCTAACTTCTGGGGTGTTTTTCTGAGGAAACATAGCTATAGGTATAAATAGGACCAGAACACTTTGGGTGATATAAAAAAACCCCTGAAGCTTGTGTGATGCTTGGCTCTAGCATTTACAGATTGCCAGATTGCAGCCAGGAAGATATTTCCCCCCAGGGCTGCCTGGCAGAAGTGCCTGTGCTGTTGGTCTCCCCCACTAGAGTAGACCCTGTCTTGCATGTGAGGCTCACCTGGAAATTTCACTTAGCAAGTTCCCTGCTACTGCTGTGTCCTGTGATACCTATAAAGCTTCTGAGGTCTCCTGCCTTCTTCCCATGGCACATTGTAATTGTGACCGCAGATCTTTTATCATGGGTTTAAGCTTGTTACAGGGTATTAGAAGTGCTGTGCAGCCTCTGGGAGGAGGAGCAGATGATGTCGCCTGGATCTGCCTGGATTAACTGCTTGTTACACAATAGTCAGTCTGACAGCCCAGTTGGTCCTTCTCATGCCCAGGTTTCTAACACGTAAATCATGAACCCGCCCCTAGTTACAAGAAAAAATTTGTTGATTTTTGTGTTGATTTTGTTTTGCTTTCTATTGGCAGGACCTTCTCTAGATCCACTTTCTTTTTCCTTCCTTCCTGCACAGCAGTTCTCTTCAGAGACAAGTCACAAGCAAAATCAAGCTTAAGCCTCCCCCCCGGCCCCAAACTGTTCTATTTAAACAGATGGCTTAAAAACTAAGGCTTAAAATGTCTTATTAACTAGTATAAACCAACCTTTTTAAAAGGAAGAGATACATTTCATAACATTACACATATCTTGCAGAAGCACAAAAACTGAAGATGGAATCCCATCAGATAAATTATTCATTCCCTGCCAAGGCAGCTCCTTGTAAGTTTTGAATAGTTGGAAAGTTAAAAAGGTTTTAAAGTTAGAAAAGTTTAGAAGTTAGAAAGGTTTTAAATACTTGTAAATGGATGACAGAAACCAAGCATTCCGTCACTTCTCAGCAAGATAAACCATATGGATATTAAAGCACTATTCTAGTCTCCCTGTTTATGTTTTTGTCTTGGACTGTTTTCTCTTGCTAAAATATAGTCTTTACTCAGGATATCAGATTATTTTTTGTTACTTTTCTCATAACAATGTAAATGAAATATTTGTACGTGACAGATTTGTGCTGCCTTCTCAAAGGAGGGATAGTTTGGACATCAAATTCAGGAGATGGAAAAAATACAAACCAAATTGCAGACTTCCCTATTTGTGATAAAATGACACACATCAGTAGACCAGACATGCAGTTTCCTGTTCATTTCAGAGGACAAGAAGGTTGACAAACATATTTGTAAATATAATACAGTGTTAGCCATCTTCTATCATTGAATCTTCTCAAGTCATGTAACATTATAATGGCAAAAAAATTAAGACTGTACATTTTAATAGTCAGAAGCAATGATCTGACATTTACTACCTGGACCCTTTGTATACATGTCCATAACTTCCGCTCTATCTTCATAACATAGATTTCTGCATTGCAAAGACAATTTGCTTAATAAAATTTAAATTTCTGTCCAATGAATAATAAAACTGCATGCTCACACATTATGCAAAACAGTGGCCAAACAAATTCAATTTGGGTAACACCATTAAAAATATTAAATCACATCTTAGCTATTGGTCTGAGAAATCTTGTATGTTAAGAATGTTTCTGAAAAGTTTCCAAGTATAGATTTTGAAACTCTGCTGTAAAGAACCCTTTCCCCTGGTTAAGAACTAACGGTCTTAGGACAAAGCACAAATCACTTTTATTTGCCAAATATCACTTAGGGGTGCCAATAAACAACGCATACTTTATGTACTATTCTTTCACCAGAGGCCATGCCTGCTGCACAGTGGTGCAGGCTGCATAAGGATCTCCATTTTAGATGCCAAAATGTTTCAGAAAATAATGAGGCCAATATTAATTTTAATTAGGGGAAAAAAATCCAAGTTTTTCAGGGCAACTGTAAAGAAAGATTATTCCATTCTTTAAAAACTTTGAAGCCACACAGCTTTTTAACGTCTCACTACCTAGTGGGTGAGAAATCCTGATCAATCTGTAACAGTCATCTTCTCCCTGAGCTGCACCTCAGTGCCTAACTAAACAGATTTATTTAGGAAAAGCCTATACAAGGTGTCGTGGTTTAAGCCCAGCCATAAATCAGCCACGTAGTCATTAGCTCACCCCTCCCATTCTCCCCCTGCTCCCAGAGGGATGGGGAGGAGAATGGAAAGAATGTACTCCCACAGGCTGAGATAAGAACAGCCCAGTAACTAAGGTATAACACAAACCACTACTGCTGCCACCAATAATAACAATGATAAGGGAAACAACAAGGGAAGATAATGCAACCGCTCACCACCCGCCGACTGATACCCAGCCCAATCGAGCAGTGATCTAACCCTTCCGGGTAACTGCCCCCAGTTTATATAGTGGGCATGACGCACTGTGGTATGGTATACCTCTTTGGTCAGTTTGGGCCAGGTGTCCTGTCTCTGCTTCCTCCCGGCTTCCCCTCCTCCCTGGCAGAGCGTGAGACCCAGAAAGTCCTTGGTCAGACTAAACATTACTGAGCAGCAGCTAAAAACATCGGTGTTATCAGTGCTGATCCCAGGCTGAAAGTCAAAACCACAGCACTGCACCAGCTACTAAGCAGCAGAAAAATGACTGCTACTGCTGAACCCAGGACACAAGGACAGAGTAAAAACTACTGTGCTTGATTTTCTTCATGACAACTGTAGACAAACATACTCCTCCCTCATTCTCCATGCAGGGAAAACAAATTTGAGCTACATGTCTATCCTCATCTATACAAATTGGAATCAAAACCTGTCCTTGATACCTTGCAAAACCTGGGAAATAAAGGGTGAGAAAAGAGCTGGTAGTATTGTACATTTCCCCCACTAAATATTTCACATTCTGGTGAAGGTATGGCTGCATGGCTGCCCCTCTGCCTCACTCTCTTGAGCAGCGTGGCTAGTGACCACCTAGTGTCTTCCCACTTCCTTCAGTCTTCTGCTCTAAGCAGGAATTGAAACTTTTCTTTCCTTCAGTTTATGCAGGGTGATACCAGGGTTTGTTCGCATTTGTTTTTTTTCTTTTTCCCCCCAACTCTTTACTGCTCTATTTAGAATTGCAGCACAGAGACTGTACGTCTGATATTAATTATACAGTAGAATTTAATGCCCTTCCCAGACTTGTTACGTGACTGTTATCACGAAAGGGAATTTTATGTTTGCAGTCTTGTGCTGACTGAATGAAACTGCAGATTAGGTCAAAGAGAAGGTTTGTTTTAGATAACTTCTGTCATTGCTTCCCAGCAGCAGTGAGCATGCTCAAATGCATCCAGTAAATTCCCTTTAATTTTCAGTAGGGTAAAGAGAAGTCTCCATGTAATTGCAATGGTTAACACACATGAAATGTTTGATGCCTGTTAGAAAAGACATTAAGTCTCTTCCCTGGATTTTCCTTTTCAGGCTATTTATGATTCAAATATACTTTCTGTATTCACTCATTTAAAAACAGGGGCTCTATAGAAAGGAAACAACACACTAGGAAGAAGCACTGTGCTACATAATCGGTTTTCAGCTGAGACTTCATTTACCATACTGAACTAGTTTCACACAATGAGACAACCTTATGACCAAATGAGACAAAAGAAAATCCCTTGTGGGGATGTAGCACTGATCAAGGGAACTTCTTTTGCCAGAAAAGACAGTTTCATCATGGCAGTTAGGGGCTTTCTGACTAGAAAGAAAATTACATTGGACAAACAATTCTGCTAGAATTGCATATACCACATTGTTAGGACAGGGGCTTTATTTTGTGCTCTACTGTAGTGTAGCCCCACATAACAAAAGAAAATATTACGGGATATACTTATATTCTAGTACCGAAAGGAAATTACATCCTTACATGAAATGTTTTTCAAGTTAAATATATGTATTTTGATTCCACTGTGATAAATTAATGCTATAAATTGTCCTTTTATTTGCAATAGTCTTTCAGTTCTCCAACTTAAAAAGCTAAATTTAAATAGATCCAGGCACAAAGACCCACAATAATTTAAGCGATCCCAAGTTTTGCGGCAGAATCCTCCTTCACAGCATTCCTATGGTAGAAGACAGACACATATTGAGAGTTTATAATTTCAGACTGCTTCAACCTTTGCTGCAAATTTTGGTAAACATTCAGCTAAGTTACTAAGGCCTTGGTGGTGTGGACAGACATTTACCATACCCAATGGGTAACCTTTCACTTACTAATCTTAACAGAAACGCTAGCCTGCACCACAAAATAAAACCCATAAAAAAAAAGAACATACATATTTTATTGTAGGTTCCCATATTGTTTCTGTAGCTACATCACAACAATCAACTCTGTATTCTCTCATCACAGCATATTGTCACACTGATCCTAGCTCTTGGAAAAAGGGAAATACTGAACACACATGTGATATAAAAGAAAACACATATGCTTTAGATTAAACCGATCTCAAGATGTTGAATCCCAGACCTGCTTCATAGAGAAGCAAAAAGGGGTATTAGCACTGTATGATAAGCATTCAGTTTAGGACTAGACCTTAAATTGTAACATGGTGTTTTTCCTAGATAATGCATCCTAATGTGGTTCCGTCTTACTTCTGAGACACACCGTCTCGTCAACATTTATTCAGTTACATTCATGACACCAGTAAGAAGTGCAGCTATTTTTCTGGCAGCCTGCTGCTCCCTCCCTTTTATCCAAGGCTGAGCGAGATCATTGTTCGCATTTGTTGAGAGTCAAGCAGTGAGCTACTTATGCCTCTTGACATTAAATATTTACTGGGCTACAGAAGAAGTTGATTCTATAGACACCTTTGCTTTGGTGTTCAATTATAATGTGGAAGGTTTAAATAATATTTGACATTTCCCTAGAAAAAATTTTTTTGTTTATGTTTACTTTGCCCTACCTTTTCTTCTACTTTGCTACAGTTGAAGAATGAAATATATTAGATTTTCATACCTCTTCTTACCATATGGTTATCCACTCAGAAAAAAAATATATATTTACTCTCATTATTAAATTCTTCTGATAGGTTTTTATATTTTTAACTGAGACTGTAAACTGGCTAAATCACTACTATATTTCTTAAATGCCTTTTGGAGCACCTCCCCTTCAGTCCAGCTTTGGGTGACTCATAAGAACGAATTTTCTTAAAATATGATGTTCCATAATTTGTTTTATTACACAACAAAATAAAACAGACCCTTTCCAATCAATTAAAAATACAGTAAGATTAAGAGAGTGGTTCACTTGTTTTCTGGATCAAAGCTTGGACCTTAACTTGTCTCACCACATGTCAGGTAATTAACCCAAATACCTGGGCTTTCTGGGCAACTCTGTTCCTTCTCTCCTTATTTCCAGCATAACCTCCACCAAAGTCAAGAGCTTCCCAAAAGAAGTTCTGTTTTCAAGTTACCAAGGCTTATGGACAGGGGAATGTTTAGTTAAAATACTTCTCACATAGAATGGTTTAGTTTGCAAAGCAGCCCTGAAGATCCTCTGGCCCAACTCCCTGCTCAAAGCAAGGCCGACTTATAGTGGCTTATATAGTGCTATATTCTTGGTTTAAATGTAAATGCTGATAACCTTTATATAGACTCTTTACTTTCCTCAGCTATGGTTGATAATTGTGTACACCCCCCCCCCCGCAACTGTAATTATCAGAAATAGTCTGATGACTAGCAGTAGACCATTTCTAGACAACACCTATGTAGAAAACTCTGTAGAGGAGATCCTATTTCAGGTAACACTACATCATAAATTTTCCCACTGAGTTTATCAGAATTATTGGCGAAGCCAGCACATTTCAGTCACTCAGCAACTCTCCAACTGAACATTTGCACTGTGTTCAAAGCGGTGTGTATAAGAGGACACATTGGTGAAATTGGCCACAACCCAACGTTATACACTTATCTTCTATCAGACAGCTGGCCAACTTTAGGACAGTGCTCTACAATATTATTACTCCACAACATATATATATCATCAAAATACATTCAGTCCTTCAAAATGTGACTATTTGTACTGGAAATGTTCAGAATTTTAGCAACATGTATGTGTTTTCCAATAGATCCAAGTGTGAAAGGGGAACAACCACAAAAATTGCATGGCACAAAGCTTATGAATTGTTTGCAAACAATGCAGCAAGAAAATTATTTATCCTATCCATTCAGTGAAATTGAGGAATAATAAATACATGCACAGAAAGAAAACTCCTTTCCAAAGCAGGCCCTTTAATGTTATTTTTTCTTGTTTAAAGACCAGCCAATTCTTCAGATAGCATAGTGACTTTAATAAATGGATATCAGCAGTTCAAACTGCCTGAGAGCCTAGTTACTCAGACTTGGAGATTTAAACATGACCTGCCTAGAATTTAAAAAAATAATTGAAAAAGCTCCAAGTACTAAAGTGTTGTCATTGTTGTTTTAAATGACAAATTAGTGGGACAGAATTCAAGACACTTAATTATCACATTAGTTAGCCAGATGGTTTATTTGAAACACCAGCAGATGAATATCTGATTTTTGCTTTAAGTTGTGCTCAAGTTAGCAAAGGCAAAGGACAGCAAGAGTATCCGACTTCCTTTTGCTTGCTTTTACAAATAAAATTTTGTCTGCTCATCACCTTGAGCAATGTTTCAAAAAGAATTTATAGAAATAGTGGTAGCCAAAGGAATATGAATGTTCCATAACTTTTCAGATATCTTTGATCACTCAATAGTCTTGTTACCTCTCTGACACTAACTTTCCACTAACTTTTCCAAAGAAAGGAATTTGGAAAAAAACTTCCATAACAATGAGAAGTGGTTTAAACAGTCTGCACCACCTTTTTAATCTCCCCAAAATGTTTTGGAAACAGCTAAGATTCCTTGTTGGATGACTTCAGGGGTGGTGTGTAGGAGAGAAGTCATGCGTCAATAATCACAGAATAAGAACTGGTGGTATGACTTGGCTTGACTATGCTGTTTCAGCAGTTAGCTCTCTAGTGGCTTGTTCAAATAGTCTCGGCACATTCACAAGAGTTTCCATTAGTGTCTACTCCAGACGTGAAAAGAATCCATCAGTTTCATTTTCAAAATGTCATAGCATGTAATAACTGCCTTTGCTCAAATAGCTTCTCTTAATAGAGAATGTTAAATTCTGTCTGGTAACTGCATCCCAAATAAGTTTGTCTTGGGGAACAAATCATTATTCTTGGAAGAGTTTCAGAAGTTTTTGGCTTTCACAGGCTGCCTGAACTATGGACAGATACCATCTGCTCTTATGAGAATATACATCTCCAGTGTATCATCATACTCATGTATGAAGTATATAGACACTGAAGGGCAACATCTTGAATCCCATTCCCACTATGAAAGTAAGTGGAAAAAATCTTGGCACTTGTTTTCTTTTAGTGGTTGAATTAAAGGAGTTAAGACATTAACAGCAATTAAACGACTTCAAAATATTTCTCAGATGACCCTTTAAGAACAGAAGTGGCATCTGATGTACCTAGTTAGGTGCAGTCCTTTACATAATCTCTTCTCTAAAGTTATAATACTGTTACAACACATGGAACAGAATGTCTGGCAAACACGGCAGCCAAAGATAGTTTACATACAATCGTAAATACAGTAGCCTCTGTAAGGTGATATTCCAAAGTAGAGAGGTATGACAACATGCCTTTCCTTAGTGGACATGTGAAGAACAGAAATATTAAATTATTCTTTCAAAATGACACAGGTATCTGTGGCACAGAAGAGTCATGCCTTGTTTCCCATGTTTTAGACCACATACCTTCTGGATATCTGCCCAAAGAAATTAAAACTCTTGTTTTATGTATTGCTCTGATGTAGTGATTGGTGGAACTTGGGGGGGGGGGAAGCCAAACCAAAATAATCAACCTCAAAAATTCCAATCCCAGGGATTTTCAACGAGACTAAAATTTTTTAGTGATGAAATACAAGTACTTTGAGGTGTTGCCCAAGAGGAACAACACATGGAAATATTAACACAAGCAAAACATTAACTAGGATTTCCAGTAAAGCAACACAGTCAATTCAGTTCTTGGTATCAAATAGCAGCATCTGTTCTAAGCTAGGTGTATACTACCCCCATCACTTTGATTTCACATAGAATGCAGATTGTCAGTATGAGAGCGAGGGCAGGACATTAAAGTCAAGCTAATGCATACCAAATGTATCACCTGTGTCTTTTTATAGTCTTGTGGTTGCCTACATAGTATAAAAGTTGTTTTTCCTAAGATTATTCTTGCAGAGGGTAGATATCATGAGGAACTGTAGACTGTACCATGTCCCTTTGTCAATGGGGGGGGGGGGTGGTGCTTCTTTTCAGCTAACATACAGGTGCTCAGTTTTGCCTAGTCACAACAAAGTTTTTTGGATTGCTATTACCCTTCAGGAGCTTTATTCTGAATGATGGCAGCGTAGAACCCAAAGAACCATATCCCTGTAAAAGCAATATTACCTAAAACCCACAAGTGCCTCATTTACTATGACCATAGTTTGGGAATAACTAAAGTAATCTACAGTAAAACCACACAGTATTTGCAAGTAAAATTTCCCAAAAGGCCCCTGTCTATTATTGCCCTGAGATCCTGAATTCTGGCAATGGTCAAATTAATCCTGTGTGGCATTGTTGAGTTTCACATTTTCAGTTAGGCTCCAGTTCCTGACTGCAGCACAGTCAGCTTTGCACCTCTCAATAGGTGTGAACTATCATGTCTCTGCCTTTTTTCACCCTTTAGCATATGACATTATGCAGCCTACTCCTAGCATGCACATTACTCCTAGATAAGAGCTTTACCTGTTAAATTAGAAACATACATCAATATAGGATGTCACAAATATCTCAAAACCAGATATTATAAATTAATTAATGGAAATACACAACACAGAGAAACCTGAAGCTCACACTATAGTAGGAAGACAACAAAAAATTGCAATAATTTTTGTTTAATATTTGAGACCACTATAAATCTTAAAGATCGCTAATTAGTTTTTGGAGAATATATCTGCACTGTGTTTTTGCTTCACAAATTCTCCACAAACACACCACCCAGATGCAGCTCTTTTGCTACAACTGGAGAGAAGCAGTGCTCCAGTGTGTTTAAAAGACACCTTTATTTGAGTGTCACAAAGAACAATAGGATGTAGCTTCTACTTAGAGGTAGGGGGAAGACAGTCTGTTCTTTACAAAGGAATGCCACTTTAAACTGTTATTGGAAAAAACATTTTTAAACCTGAAAAGTAAAAGATCGAAGGTGGGACTGCAAGTCTTGCTATCACACATACACAAAGATGTTCGCAGCACAAGACAATTTACTAAATGTTGCTTCAAAATATACAGACCAAAAAAAGTAGTGAGCACCCTTGCCTTGGAAAAAAAAAACAAAAGCAGAGATTAAATGTCTTGTCTATGATGATGTAACAGGTCAGTAACAGAGGTAGGACTATAAAATGCACCATCAGTTAAGTGAATCATGCACTACTCCTATAAACTATCATATTGCTTCCCTTAAATCTTACTTGAAAGAAAAATATTGGCTTAAAGAGCATGCTTGTCTGCTTTGTCTCCAAATACATACTTCAAAGAAAACTTGCAAATATTTATTCCAAGGGTGCTAGCGGGCAATATTTTAGAACCAGAATAGCTACCAACAATATGTCATGTGAAATAAGTGTTGAAGTTACTTAATGGCAGAACACTGGACATTTATATGGGAAAAACAGTCTGTCTACTTTTTGAGACAGACTAGCAGGAAGAGAGCATAAAAAAAGGAACTCCGAGCTCTCAGCTCACAACCCTTGTAGATAACTGAATGACTGGAAGGCAGAGGAGAATCTTGCCCAGTCCTTAAAGCAAAATGTAATAGCTGAAAGGCTAAAGAAATCAGGTGACTGGGTGAAGAGGAGATATTGTCATAAATGGTTTTAAATGTCATTTTTTGTATAAGTTTCACTGGCATTACTTACTGGCAAAAATGCTTGTAACGAACTAGGGAGCTATGTTCTTTTTCAAAAAATCAGAGATCCACCATTTATCTTTCCCATTTTGTCATTTTCTTTGCAAAGCTTGAGGGCCATCCTGCAGAAATTTGATTACTTATTTGCAATTTATTGTTTCCTTACTGTTAAATCTATCTTTTCAGTGAAAACGCTGAGCCTTTGTGAGAGCTGTAAAAAGACTGCAGCTAATCAGTCCTTTTTCTGGAAGGACTCTCTCAGCTAGAAATGAGGTATGAGATCTGTGGCTTTCAAGTTCTACTGTCTAAATTGTTCTTCCGCAACAGCTGGGGAAAATGCTTTCAAGAGTTTTATGTTTCTTCCTGTGTGGTGATGCAGCTTTCCTCTAACGACTATTTCCCATCAATACCCACAGACACCTACCTTCTTAACCACTGGTTTAACGGTTTGTTACCACTTCCACCTTTCCGGAAAAAAGATAAAAAGACAAGACTTGTTTGGGAGAAGGTTTACAAATATCTGCACACCAGGCTGTTGAAGGAGATAGCATCTCAGTGAACTTCAAATTAGGTATACAACTCTTGTCTGAAGAAAATAAACCAAAACTGTCCTGAATGCGTGCACACAGAAGATGCGATCAAAATGATCAGTATATAGTCTTCCCCATGCTAAGACTACAGTGGCCTTTAGTGAAAACTTCACAGCAAGAAAAAATAAATGACCTTTTTCCATAAAGGTAATTATAAGATAAATAGTTAATACAGTGAAGTTCATTGCTCTGAATTATCCCATATTCTTTTGAATTACAAGAAACTTTAAGTGTTTCTTAAAAGCAGCAAAACACATCAAAGCTCTGGGTTGGTTTCTTTTTTTCCAAAAGGCTCTTGGAAAGCTGCTACTGACTTCTCCGGGAAAACAAATGTTTGCTTCATTTTCCTGAAGACTCTGGAGATCCACAGAATTGACTTCTTAAACTTATCCTTGAATTAACAGAAGTATATTTAACCTTTTTAGGGTAAAACTTTCACCTACACATTTATTCAAAACTGCAGTGAAATATATAACTAGCTGGCATTTCTTTATATAGTAACTGAGTGTACCATAACAGCCCAGTAAATCAGTGTGTTATAATACTGACGTATACAATATTTGTAATAATTAAGAGTATGCTCTCTCTCACACATCTGGTTAACTTACTTGTTATAAAGGAAAGAAAAAAAAAAGACACCTGCAGCAGAAGAGCCAGTACATGACAGAGTCTGGTAACCATTCATACAGCCTGCTATTCTGCGGAGCATGCCTGAACTTCATTTAGGGTCAAAGATGATTACATGATTCAAAAATTATAAGCTATCATCAGTTTTCAGATCTACTTATAATGAAAATACAAACCAGTTTCCATAAAGAATGCTAACAATCGCCCCCCTCCAAAAAAGAGAGGCATATTTAAATCAAAACATGCAGAAGAAGACTGATGACAAAATATCACAGAAAAGCTTCTATGCCTTTATAAAAACAAAGGCTAATTAAAAGAAAGAACATAATATAAAGTCACTGCTGATATCCTCTGATCTCATAAAACACAGATTGTTGATGTCACTAAAAGAATGGTGAAGAGACAGTAAAGACTAAAGCTGAAAAATGCTAGTATTTGCTGAGTAGTAGGGATATTTTCTGCAATCAAAGGGAAAATAAACATTAAAATACCTATTTTAAAACTTTTTTGCAGCTGAAAGTAGAAGGTTGTTGAAACCAGAGGATTTCAGTCAGTCAAACTAATACAGAGAACTAGATTAAAAATAACTTATTATCCAGAAAGGTCAGTTTTGAGACAAAGAACAAGACAGCAAAACGAATGATCAGGGTTGACAGAGAATCTGTGAAGATCTGCTATGTGCATCTACATCCAAATAGCCCAATACTCCGGCATTAAAAATCATGCCCAATCAAGAACCTCAACTACAGCTCAGTATCTACTCAGCTACTGCCAGTGTGGCAGCTGGGAGCACTAACAAGGTTGGTCTCTGTGGTTCCTACAGACTTAAGGGAGAAAAGGGCATTCTAATCAGTTTGTGTTTATTAGCATCACTTGATTGTGGAATGTTTTTGCTACTGCTTAAACACAACAGTCAGCATCTCCTTCCCTCCAACAAAAAGCATTACAGTGAAAGCTTTAAAGCAGTGTATCTTAACATAAGAAAAAGATGCTGTAAATTCAGTTTGTCAGGCTAGAGCATGGATTCAAATTTATTAATTCCATTACTCTAAGAGGTTCTGTATTATAAGAATACAGGAAAAATAAAGAATGAAATTTATAAAAACAACAAGACCAAAGTCAAGTGAACTGTTCAAATCTAAGTGGAAATTCACAATTAATTGAATTCTTAAAAATATTTTTACAGTCTGAGAATGAGACCCATTTGTGCTTGCTTGCCTACTCCAGCAGTTCAGAAATGTGTGTTGGATACTGATTTGGGGGAGTTAGTAATAAAGGAAGGACTAAAAAACTTATAGTAGGAGGAAAAGAACACTACCCACAATCGCTCACAAAAAAGATTCAGCAAAGGCAATGCTATAAGTGGGTGACTATTTTTATTCCCTCCACTTATTTAGGAGGGTATCTTGAAGAAAAATACTGAAACCCCAGGTTTGTAGTTTTCACAATAATTTTTATCGTGCAAAAATCTGAAGATGATTAGCAGCAATGTTTTCATAGCACATGGTGACAATAGATTTACTTCTACTTCCAATGCATATTTATATAGTATGATGTCAAGATTGTTCAGCTACACTAATGCTTGTGTTAAAACATCAGACAAGTTCATCCTGTGGTTTATGTTTTCTTTTCGCTTTTGTAATTCTTAAAACATCTCGTTTATTGTTTTCATGTTAGGAATTCAGGCGAGATATTTAGTAGAATTAACACAGAATTTTTCTATTGCAAAAATCTGTATTTTCTGCATTTACTACTCTCAAAGAAAGCAGTTAATTATTTATATTTGGTAGGTTTATATTTTTTTTACATTAAGTTATGGCTATGACCTTAACTCAACAGAAAGTTTTAACTTAGACACTAAGACCTTATTTTTAAATTAGAAATTCTATTTTATAATCTTTTTCAGTGAATGAGAATATTTGCCAGTTTTCAAAGACAGCAAAGATCATAAAGACATTTTTTCTTGCAGAAATCTTAAAATTTGCACATTTTACTCATATTGTGCAGGCAACTAGACTTGTAAAGAAACAGTCATTTTATACATTTTAGTTTCATTTTTTAAATAACGAAACTATACACCACTACAATTAGAAATAGCTCATTGTTTTCTGTAGGAACCATGTGGCTGTAACAAATTGAGAATCAGTCTGCAACATGCACATTCAACAAGTAAATATATGCCCTTATCAGATCATAAGCATTTGACTGTTTAGCTTTATACTTCACTAAAAGCTTATTTGAATATTTCTCATACACAGATATGCATACATTTGTCAGTGCAAGCACTAACCACCAGCTTGTTAGCTATCACTTTTTCTCTTCCTCCATGACAAAAACATGTGCAGAAACAAATGGACCCATTCGTCTTTCCAGCTTGCCAATGATCTGCCACAATGCACTTTGTCAGAGCACAGAATCTAGGTTTCATTCTGCATTTCCAGACTTTGTGTAAACTCATTTTGCAATCTGAAGATAGAGTTCAGATTTTGTAAACAATATTAAAACAAAAATATTAAGATTACACGAACGTAAAACAACCTTTTCTCATTTCTGTGCCAGCAACTGCAATAAGATGAGGAGCTTTCACTGACACTCCTTTCAGGCCTCATTCACTGCTCCCATACACTGTGTTATTCACAATTTATCCCTGCTTTCATGGGTAACAATAGCATCAGCTGATAATATGCCAAACCAATGGAGTCTTATTTCATTCACTTAGGGATAGCTTAAAGTCTTAAGTGGCGGATTTTTGGTTTTGGACTGAGAAAGCAGGGCGGAGGGAAGGCTGGATTTTAGAATTCACATGCTTGCTTTTGTATAGGTGGTGAAGCATTAGCAGAAACTGAGATGCAAGCATTTTCTGAAAGTAAAAAATTAACATACATAATCCAAGGAGACAACACAATAACTTGAATAGCACCCATTCACACAGAAAACTGTGTAAAGATAATCTGCCTATACTGTAGATATTCTATGCCTCCATCTGTATCTGGCCTTTCTGTAGATGACTGATACACCAACTCCTATTACACTTCCCTAAAATCTCATAGCAGAGAGAAAACTTCTCGGTTTAACTTTCATCTCTCTCACCAAAACAGCCTGCAGACAGCTCCATGCCTTCAAAACTGTTAGAAGATGACTGAAAACACCACTGCAGTTTAAGGTGATATGTCCAAATGACACCAGAAAGAACATCCATAAACAAGGTATACAGCATCCCAAGGTACATGTGCAAATACATCTCACAAGCTTAGTCTCCACTAGGATACAAGCATGACAAATTACAAAATAACTTGCAATTAAACTTCCTTTGAACGTATAATTTCAAGTTGAAGAACTCAACCTTCAGTCATTCACACTGGCAGCTGCTACTTTCAGTTCTTACTGTATGAATCAAGTCAGGACTGAGACATCTCATGTTACTGCCTGCCACCACAAGAAGGACTCAAACCCAGAGGCACGAAATTCCTGATAGGGAGGGTCACAAGAGTTTCTGCCATTTTACTGTATTTTTTATGTCAAATTTTCTACCTCAATTTATTCATCTTTGGTGAGACAAGCGGTCGGTAGTAACTTTCCACGAATTCTCACAGGTCACCAGGTTTGCATATACAGCTGACAAAATACATAGCTGTCTTCCCCCCCCCCTTCTCCCATTTGAACATAAACCAAAAATATTACCTTTGTATTACACAAGCAATCCCTTTCCTGCACAGTCTAGAGCTGTAAGCCTTCCATCAGTCCTTTTCACCACACTTTTAAAGCCACTTCAACATCAAGGAGCTCCATAACTGCATGGCAACTGGCTGGCTGCCAACCAGCTGCAAAACAAACGCCCCTTGTATTGACATTAGAGGTTCCTTGATCATATTCAATAAAGCACCTTTGATGTTAGCACTATTGGCTAATATCATCTTACAGTCTTGAGGGAGAGCTTATCGAGTCTGTAAGACAGATCATAAAGCCAGAAAGGACCCTATAGTGTTAGAATAAAACAAACTTTGTGTCTCTTGAGGTAAGAATAGTATTTATAGGTGAGAAAATGTCAAAATACAACATCACCTATTTTTTGTGTAACATTTGGCGAACCACAGATCCTACCTTGCCTAACAAATACCAAGTCATTCTCTTATGCTATCCAACCTTAACAGAGATTTCCCCACGGGACACTAAACAACCAGCCATGCTTGGGTTCTTTTCTGTCACTTCATATCCCCTGACTGTCATCCCATATCCTCCTGACCTTCCTTTGCTGTAGCAAGGCAGCTGCCTCTTTCTTCCCCTTTCTGGCATGCTCTCAGAGCAAAATCTGTCACCCTGCCCACAATGTGGGACTTCAACACTCGGCAGACACAGAACAAGGCTTCTAGTGCTCTGGCACTGTGAGACGTCCGATTTAGTGACGCCTCTTTAAGTACATGAAATTGTAAAAGCAGTGAGACTGACAAACCTCCTAAAAGTTTCCAAAACAAAAGGAACACTGGCCCAAGAAATAAAAATACAGTGCCTTCCTTCATCATCCTCCGTGCTGCGGAATGACCTCTGGAAACAGAAATCTTTCCTCATCGTTTACTGAAACTTGGAACTTAGAAGGTTTTGGTGGTGGCAAAGTTGTCTTTATTTCCCTGTTGCTTCATTACCTTGTATGCCCAGCTCTGTAGTGGAAATCATCTCCACTGACAACTCAGTGAAATCATCATCTTTTGCTCTCATTTTCAGTTTTCTGTTCTGCTGTGGGAAACACCCCGGGTACAGGTTTCTTGTCCTCTTTTTCAGCTACTGCCAAATTTCACCTTTCCCAGTCCTCTAAACCTGGAACAACATCTAGTAAAATGTTATTGCCTGGAAGACTCCTTCTAGTACTAAGCTGAAGAAAACAATTTCTCTAAGATACTAGCCATATCAATTTCGTTCTGGCCCAGGTCTGTTTTTACGCAGGTAAAATGACCCTAATGGAAGAAGCCAAAGTGTTGTGGCTTCAGGCCTGGCCTCCCTCCAGCATTGCTATCAACAGATATTAGCAAGCAAGTACCAAAACAACAGGTTTTCTGTTATACACTTCCAGTATGCAGTAACCACAGGTTTGTTAGCTCACAGACAAAAAAATCCTAAACCTCTTTTCCTTTCTGATAACACAGGGAAAATTCAGAAAAAGGCTATCATAGATAATCTACATGAGAAAATAAGACATTCATTTTCGTGAAACTGCATAGACACAGATGGAGATCATCTCCATCATCTATTAAATGCTGGATTACGCTCTCATATTGGCCTGATTTAGTCAGCAAGGCACAATCATTCTGTGTCATTACACCTAGCCCCATATGAAACAATTGACATTATTCTGTTCCTTGGGCCAGTTCCTCCCTCTTTCTCCTCTGTCTCCCTAGCTTAAGGACAGCTGCTTTGCTTTTTCAGTCCCACCACCTGTACACATTCAGTGATTTTTTCACCATAGGCTCAGTACCTTGTGCACATGTGGGTCTGCAATACCTCCCACCCCATAAACACTGATAGCACAATGCTGTCCCACTTCTCGACACTGGCAAGTAAAACCCTGGGAACTGCAAACTCTGAAATATGACTCGCATATCACAAAAATTCTAGAAATGGATTTCCAATATTAAAAATATTTCCTTTTAAATCTGCACACTGGGAGGGGTACTTATTTCCCAGCTTCCTAGATGAGATGTTTGGCCTAATGATTTGATGCTATCAGGCAGATATTGTACAGCAAGTACCAGGTGCATACATTTTAGACATGAACTGTTCAGGTTATCACATTGAATCAAGCCAACACCCAAGCACTGTCCCATGAAATAATCTTAGCAATGAGGAATTTCCCAGTGCTGCAGCCTCTGAAAGAAGCAATATGCCTCATTCCTGCATTTTTGTATGATTGTGCTCCTTCTTCAGCTACACTTTTCAGATGAACATTGTATTGTGAGTAATTTTACATTCACTTTGGTAAGAATTTCTTAATATAACTTGCTTTCTTCAAAATAGAAAACTAGAATAAAATAATCAGAATAAACTATGACCGTACCACAGTTAAAAATTCTTTTAGCAGAAAAAAAACCCTCATAAATGAGTAAAATTTCTAATTTATGAAAGAACTGAGTAGTTACCCATCTCTACAAAGAGTTAAAAGTATAAGATTTCCCCAATTTTTTATACCATGACTATGGCTCAGTTGCCTTTTAAAAGTTTGTATCCATTAAATCGTTAAAAGTTGTCAGTTCTTCTTAAAATTCATTAAAAAAAAAAAACAAAACAACAACAAAAAAACAACCCCAAAAATCAACAAACCCAAAGGAATGAGAAACTTCCCAAGATTCAAAAGCAAGTTTCTTCAGAAGAAGAAAAAAGGAGACTTTAGGTGTCGCCTGCAAATCATATAGGTGAAAAGAAAAACAAATAGTACACCCAACAGCATTATCTCAACTTCATAAATTAATTTTAACCACCCTTTCCAAATATTCACCTTCGAAGTGACTCCTCAAGAGGAATGAATTCACCGAATGTTCTCAATAACTCAATACTTGGGTGTTGTGTTTTAAAAACTAATCTTCTTAGACAGTGTCCATGTCCCCTTGGCAATCAGCTCCATGTAACAGTCTACAAGTCTTTAAGCTCAAATGCTTGTGGAAGATATGTTCAAAGGCACACATGTAAGTATTCAAGGAAGGTATTCAGGTTCATCAGAAGTATTTGCAACAAGAGTACTTATCCACTTGAAGAACAGAAGCTTTGTCACAAAGACTAGCTGACCATCCTAATTCCAACAGTACACACCAATTGCTTGCACAGAACACCTGATGGTTAATTTGAACAGGATATTGCTCCCAAACAACTTCAATTCTCCCCCCATAAATCAATACATTTTGGTAAGCAATTTTCTGAGCATCAGAAAACACTGCTGGTGGGGAGGAAAACCCTTAGAAGAAGGAAGAGGGTAGCAGTTGAGCTGAAGTGGAAAAAAAGGGTTAAAGAGCAGGAACCTCTGGAACTGTCATTTTCACTATATGTAAGAAGGGGTACAGAGGCATAAAGAGGGGAAAATCCCATGGCAGTATCAAATTGCCCTGACCTGCAATAATCATTAATGATTTAAACTGTAAAAGAACCAAACCCACATGTACAAAATAATAATGTCTCTAATGGTTGGTCCCCTTTCTAAAGGAAATCAAAGGTAAATAGCTTAGAAAACATTGACGACTACTTCTAATTGCAAAAGCTCATTAGAAATCCAAACGAATAGCTGAAAAGTCTAAAGAACCCAAAGAAAGGTGCTCCCAAAAGCAGCCAGTTTCCAGGGGAGTCAGTGAAGAAAGAAGAAAGTTTGGAAGAGTCCTGATGCTTCTAAATAATTCAACAAATTTGAGTTGAGCCAAAATAGAGCATCCAGTGGGCTTTCAACATTGGGTGAATAAAATTAGATCTTTTAAAAATATTGTAAAAGCTTCCTGCATTTTTAGCATTTCTAAATCTGATTTGTAGTGTATACTAAACTAATATTTTTGTAATTTTGGCTTTACACACCTGATCTCCACTGCTGCTAAGACAGAAAGAAAGCAAAAGGATCCAAAAAGATACCTGGTAGATAGCATTTGGGTAAAGGGTTTAGGAGCAGAAAATTCATAAAAAATTTAGTAAAATGAGAACCATTTTAAGCATTAGTGTTCCAAGAAATTCAAAGGTATTCAATGGTATTTGAGAACATTTTTACGGCTAGAAGGATCTGCAATGTGGACATTTAGTTCTTCATGCTTCTATGAACTAGTAAAGTTCCTTTTTAGAATTGCAATTTAGCCCATGGCAGGGGGGTTGGAACTAGATGACCTTAAGGTCCTTTCCAACCCTAACTATTCTATGATTCTATAACAGTCATTTATGTTTACAAACCGCATTTAAATATTAAATACTAATGTTAATAGTGGGATTTTAAAAGACAGCACACTTGTGTTCACTTATGTAACCGCATTAAAGGTGAAGACTTTTGCTTCTTTAGTGCAAGATGAGTTTTTGGTTCACGAAATAAAACCGCTGAAGCCAACAACCTGGGTTTTCCTTTTTTTTTCAAACCTACCATGTATTTTTCTAAAATAACAAATTTAACCTTCAAAGATGAGTATGGCATAAAAGAGGCAGTCAACTGGTAGTTTACTTTGCTTTTTATAAGCACATTACTCTTTATTTTCACTGAACAAGGCCACACAGCTATTTTAAAGCCTGATGACTCTGTCTTTTTTAGTGAAAACCCTCAGCCCCTCCCTGTCTCCTCCCCAAATCCTCAGACTGTCTGGTGACTTGAACAAAGTATTGCTTTTTCTGCGCAAGCGTCTCTCTCCTAAGTCAACAGCTATATACCAATCCAAACACCACAGCCCAGCCTATACCCTGGTGAAGGTAGCTTGTCATTTCCTGTCATAGGATACCCTTCTAAAATTACTCTTCTCTTTTTAAGAGTTCACAAAAATCATGCTTCAAGAAATGACCATTTTTATTTCCTTTTTAACACGTTAAAAATAAACACCAGCCATCCTTGTTAAATCCAGAGCCAGATAAGATTGTTTTATATCAAAAATAAACACCAAATTATTTCTTCTTCCAGCTATAACAACTTACATTTGAAGTTGAAAAAGAACGCAATCTCTAGGCTGGATATTTTCAAAGGTATGCAAAAAGTAGAAATGGCATTTGAATAAATTGCAGCAAACATTTTCCCCTAAAGATTTTATGTTGGAGCATGCGTTCTTGATTGATAAAAAACAAATGCCTACAAAAATGCTTAATATTCCTAAATTTCAAACTTTAGTAATCCAAAAGGTGTTGAAAGTAAGACCAGTTAAAAGTTACAGGCTTTCACCCCAAGATGTTTTGCCTTAGAGTTCACATGGTTTTAGACTCAGATGAGGAATTGCCACATATGCTGTACAGTTTTCACAATTTTCATCTCAGAGGAAAAGTTACAGCCTCAAATTCCAAGCAATGAAATTGAGAATGGAACTTTGTGAAAAATGGATCTCTCAGTAGAGTGGCCAAACCAAAAACTTTTAAGCAATAATAGATTTAGGCCAAATGGTAATAAAATGTCTTCCTTTATTTGCAAATTAACCAACCTTTATTTAAACTTCACTTAGACTATAGACAGTTTCAATTTATGAATGTCCTTTTTAAATTTGCAAATATTTACTTTAAAAAAATCTAATCAAATCATTACAGCAAATCAGCTATTCTTTCACATTTTCCTTGACAGAGAAGTCAGGATACCTCTTGATCCATTTTATTACCAATTTACAGGTCACTAACAATGCCAGCTTGCTAGAAGGCAGCTGGGTAGTGTGCTACCTGGCTAGGCAGACTCAACTGCAGCAAAGCCAGCTGAACTTGCCAGGATGCAGACTGGCCTACGCCTCATGGTTTGGTGTGCAAACATTCGTTTAGGACACATGCTTGCCCAGAAAAGATCCTAAAAACATCCTAAAAACACTGGCAAATTGAGGACTTTGATGCAAGTTTCCTATCTCTACAGTTCTGGTCATGCAAATATGTCAACACATGTTTAGCCTCTTACATTTGAGCAATCCTATCTATTTCCAAAGTTAAGCATATGTAGATTCTGATTGTCAGTTTCCATACGCAGTTAATTCTATGTCTGTCAAGATAATTTTAAAAATATCTATGGTTTAAAGAAAGTCATTAGTAATCATCCATCCAAAATTACAGCTTTAAAATATTTGCTGAGGATTAAAATGGAAACAGAATGTGTTCAAAGTTCTCCCATTTCTCAACTCTAACCAATGATGCAAAACTAATAATATTACAAAAGTCTTTTTTTTTTGTTTACTAGCATCCCTAATTTCTGAATATCTTGGTTTTTTTGTTTTCAAATCTGTTTCATGTTGACCTTTCACTACACTTGAGATTCAAATGTGGTGGTGGGACTAAGCAAATGGTCATTCTTCTCTAAGTCATAAGGCAAAGTACTTACTCTGCGTAAATTGTGTACTCTTTCATGAAAAAAAAAAAAGAAAGGACAACAGAAGTTAAAAACCCCTCTACAATCTACTTCAGCACAACAGCATCCACATGAATAGTAAAATGTCTCATGCCAAAATAAATATATGCACATATTTTAAAACGGGTGCTCTGCACAGTCCCTAATGTACCTCATTAGTTCATCTAACTTTTACTGTTAAGCCTGCTTTAGTGTTTTGGTCAGTTTCTGAGGTCTCTAACAAGGTCTCCCATCACAAAAATGGAATTTTTCTTAAATTTGTTGAAGGTTATTGAACATGAATCGGACTGTGGGAAGTTCCCTGTTATAGAAAAGCACACGGACAATTTTCCAAAAGTGAGAAAAAGCATGGCTTTGATATGTTGTTGATTTAGGTTAAGGAAATTTGCAAATGTCCTAAAATCAGATCATGACTACAGATGTGTTTTTCATGTTTACTGTATCTATCTAGGTCTCATACATGACAGATATTCATTACATTGGCTGCTCCTTTATTATTAATGAACACTCCCATTTTATCCCTTGTTGTATAGAAAGGCTCATGAGCTTGAAGAGACTGCTTTTCTTCTGAGATAACCAAGGTCATTACTAGCACACTTGGACCAATGCAGTGCCATGTATACTTATTGCCTTTGCTTATGTTTGGTAGTGTTGAGATTTCAGTAAAAGCATTATTGCTGCAACAGTAAACTCAGCATAGGAAAACATTATCATTGGTGTTTGTTTTCATTATGAAGTGAAAGAAAGGCTTTAGGGTAAAATATAGCTTTTCCATTAAGCTGCTTTTCCAACTATTCAAAACCGAAGTTGTAAAAACTACAGTGGCTTTTGCTAATTCAGTGACTGTTAATTTACAATCAGATCAAAAGGTAAGATTAGGTGTTTGAACTTTCTCTTGCCTCACTGCCATATTTTAACTAATTCCATCAAACAAAACGTCAGCCTTACTTACTTCAATAAAACCTCATAACTTGCTGAAAGAAAAGTTGAGTAGTTTTCTGTTTGGATCCAAAGTACAATGAGGTCAGTAAAAATACTCTCATTAAGTTTAAAACAGGCTCCGGCTCAGGCATTTGCATGTTAGTAACTTGACAACCAAGAAAGATGGATGTCTCTTATAAAGCTAGGAGCATTTTGCGTAAGCTTTTCACCATTTAGCACGTTAACATATAGGTGTCAATGACTTGGAATACAAACAAGAGGCATTGCAGTATTTCACTGAAAGGACTAATAGCCATTGAAGTTCTTAATTGATTTGGTGAGGCGTCTGCAATTTTTAAACTCAGGAAACCTAAACAGATAAAAATTCTGTTGCAATATATGAATGAATATGGTTTTCAACTCAGAATAATTGCAAACAGAAACATTCACAGGTGCCTTTTATTTGACCTTTAACTGTAGAAAACCTAAATGTTCCGCTGATTGTTTCTCTCCTTCCATGTTCCCAGCTTTTCCTCTACACCAGAAGTCAAGAATTAATTCCAATAAGGGTTAATAAGTAAAAAATCATAACTGATTGTTTTTTAAATGAATGCCAAAAAAATTCTATCTTCATTGCAGTAGATTTTATAATAGTAGAAGATCCAGCTTTGTTTCTGAGCATACTTTAGCTTTGCTTTTTAATTTCTTCAAGAGATAATTTTGTATTAATATTTAGACGAGTAAAAACTTGATGTGGTCCTTAAGTTTATATCCTGAAAAATGCCTTTGACTTCAATAAAATCCCACATGCAATTAAGACAATAACATGCATTACACATCCTAGACTGTCACAAAGTTTCATCCTAGTACTGCATGTTCACGGTAAGCCACTTACCCATGTTGACATATCAGGTTACTGTTGGCTATTTTTTTTGCTCACGCATGCAAGTACGTAATTAATGTTTGAAAATTTGTGCAATCTACAGTCATAAACACAATGTTTTCTACACCTACATTACACCAAAAGAAGCTGTCAATGCAATGTTACTGAATGCCTTCTAGCATGACCAAAATAATTTCTGAAATCATGGAATGTGCATTAATAGGCATCACTGTGATTTGCATAAAAAGGCTACAGATGCCAGCTACAGTGAGCAGAGGCTTGGACTATGATTCAGAGCATCCCTGAGGAAAAGGGCTTGAAGGTGTTGGTTGATGATAAAATGAACATGAGCCGGCTTCAGTATACACTAGCAGCCCAGAAAGCCAATCGTATCCTGAGCTGCATCAAAAGGAGCATGACCCGCAGGTCGAAGGAGGTGATCCTGCCCCTCTATTCTGCTCTCGTGAGACCCCTCTTGGACTACTGCATAGAGTTCTGATGTCCTCTACATAAGAAGGACATGGAGCTGTTAGAACAAGTCCAGAGGAGGGCCACGAGGGTGATCAGGGGACTGGAGCACCTCCTGTATGAAGACAGGCTGAGAAACTTGGGGCTGTTCAGCCTGGAGAAGAGAAGGCTGCATGGAGACCTCATAGCGGCCTTCCAGTATCTGAAGGGGGCCTATAAAGATGATGGAGAGGGACTCTTCATCAGGGGCCGTAGTCATAGGACAAGGGATAACAGGTTCAAACTTAAAGAGTAGAAGTTCAGGTTAGATATAAGGAAGAAGCTTTTATTGTAAGGGTGGTGAGGCACTGGAACAGGTTACCCAAGGAAGCTGTGAATGTGAGTGCTCAAGGCCAGGTTGGACAGAGCCTAAGGTGACATGGTTTAGTGTGAGGTGTCCTTGCCCATGGCAGGGGGATTGAAACTTGATGATCTTAAGGTCCTTTCCAACCCTAACCATTCTATGATTCTATGATCTACCAGCATTTGCCATAGACTAATTCACCCTCTGCTAGCCACATACTAATAAAAGCACTAACATGGTATCTAGACTTTCAGATCTGCAGTGCTTCTGCATAATCACTTCTTGTACTGCCAGCAGTGTGCAAAATTAATTTCTAAAAAGCTTACCATGATTAATGGTAGTCAGAGGAAAAACGATGTAAAAGAGTGGCAGGACAGAATCAAAAAGCTTTAGACTTGAAGTTACCTACAATTTGCAAAGTGAACTTTTTATTTCAACTGTGAGTTAAAATTACTGGTAATCAAAAAAACAACCTGCCAGTGTGCTTTTCTTCAAAGAGGACCCGGAAAGCATATAAACTCTTGCTCAAAAACCTTCACTCACTGTCATCCAGAAGTCCTTTTCCTGTCACATCCATTTTATACCAGTCCTCCATTTTTCAGGCCTCTGACTTTTCCTCTTTTATGGCTGTAAGCCCTCAGTGGCCTGACATTTTCTTCCTAGTCATTGCTGCTTTCTACCGAGAGGTTTCTCATTACCTCTAAGGCTCACTTTTTGCACAGACAGCTCCTATACTCCCCTCCCTCCCCCCCCCCCAAGCCCAGTGCCAGTCATCTGTGCTAAATCCAGACATTCCAGATGCCACAGATACTTGTCCATTACATTATCTCCCTTCAGCCCATCTGCTAAAATCAAATTTGCTGGATTGGGGACTAAACAAATGCTTCCCCTTCCCTGGCCTCTGGTAGCACTAAACCATCTTAGGGTCAGTAACAGCAGCAGAAGTTTGAACTCTGGACTTCTGGTTTTGCCTAAAGATGACTAACTCAACTCAACAGATTAAAATTAAATGAACAAATGAGCTCTCTAATCATATTAAGTACTGTTATTTGTTGAAAAGTATTTCCAAAACTTCATCTTTGCACTATAGTAGGATATAAGAGGCCTAATGTTCAAGCCCTAGAATGGAATCAGAGCTTGTTAAGAAATAAATAGTGGCAGTATTTGTCAATGCAGTCAACTTCATAGTCCTCAATAACCACACTACTATTTTGTATACACATGCACTGCATACCATCTGCTGATGCTTATTTTAATTCACCAGGAAAGGCCTGTGTTTAAGTTGGAATTTAAGTGACAGAATCAGAACAAAAGGAAAAGGGCAGCAGAATAAACTGAATAAATTCCAAATATGACTTGTAAAGGCAGACAACATAAAAGCTATAATCTTAGTTTAATCCCCGCACTTTTTAAACATAGTAATTACTAGACATCTGCTGGTAACACAGCCTTGCTATTGGATAACCTTAATTACCCTGCAATATTTCCTGACACTCCCCAAAATATGCCCTATGGATAATAATTCATTCACGGTTCAGCCCCATTATTAGCTACTAATTCAAACAATCAAGACAAAGACAACGAACAGATGACCTTGTACAATTACCCACTCCCTGAACAGAATTTATTTCATGCTTTTCAAAGACTTTACTGCTCTTCTGGTTTCATAAGTAGCAGTCAAAAATTAACAAAATACAAGCAAGAAAAGAGCTGCAGAATAAGAAGAGATTTGCTAGGGTACCCCAGTTCCCTTAAACATCATTTTCTCGCATTAACAACATAATGGCTACTGCAATAGATTTCATTTTCTACGATTAAATAGGAACCCAGGCAGACTCGGTGCAGAACCCAATACAATTGTTTTATTATACTGGATTTGTAAGCTTTTTAGTTATCTGCAAGAAAAGTATTGGGAAATTTGGAATAAAAATAATAATTAAATGCATATAGGTAAAATGAATGGAATTCAAGCAACTGTTGCAGAAGCAGATACAGCATCAGTGCTGAAGCAAATGTCTGAGGCTTCTCTGTGGGCTGCCCAGGAAATATTTCAAGCCACAGATCACACTTTTTCCTCATTTGAGCTGCCATAACTTCATGCCCTTCTTTCTGATTGTATAGACAAAATCAAGTGCATATAATGAACCATTATTGCCAAATAAACCTAATCCTTAATATTTTGGATGATTACTTGCCTTATTTTGAGAAATTATTGTTTTAATGAACATTAAAGGGGAATGGCTTTAAAAATTCTTATTATTATTGTAATCTGGTTTTGGACATTATTTCTTCAGCTTAAGATAAGGATAAGGTGTGTGAAAAGTTATACTTTTCCCTGTACCTCAATTAATTCTCTCTTTGAGACTCTAGGAGGTGCCTTGCAATCCATCTGAAAGCCAAAACATTTAGGGTTCAGCTGGAAATAGGACTTGAATTGCTGAACTGTTAGGAAAATAAGGTGAAAGCAAAAGCTAGGAAGAAAAGAACATGTAATTGAAAAGTCTAAGTCAAAATGACATCATCATTTGCTGAAGTGGTTCTGAGAATGACATTGTCATTGTAGAAATCTAGTTGAGTTTCTTAAACACTTATAGTGAATGGCAGAAAAATATATTGGAAATAAAAACATAGATGCTAAAAAATTTCCCCTTGTCAAAATCAAAAATATGGCAACTTCTAAAACCAATTTGTTTTTTTGTATGCACAATTCATAACTACTTTAAAGATAAGTTTTTAAAAATGTAAAATACCTAAGAATGAACAACCTTGTGAAGCTTAGAGCAGCATAGCTAGTCCTAGTTTCAGCCAATCTGAAAGCCACAGGTAAAAGGACAGCTATAGTTCTTGATCTTAAAAGGTATGCAGTCTGTAAACATAAAACACTCCAAGAAAGATGTAGTGGAGAAGGATTTTCTTCTCCAATGAAAATCACGAGACTGCAATATCTTCAAAGAAAAATATTTGTGTCCACATGGCTTTATAGACTACTTGAGGCTTCTTGAAGCTATGGCCCTGAACATGCTTTACTTATCAAGAGTGCCTTATAAAACTTCTAAGACTTAAAAGTCTACCTCCCAGAAATGAAGCATAGGTGATGAAATTTCTCTTCTAGCTCCAAGCAGATTTGTTTTTCAACTTTTCCACTGAACATCCTTTTTAAGGACAGCGTTGAAGTGTTAGCACACCTCCCAGTAGTGTTGTATTTTTCTACTGTAATAAATTAAATCCTCGCTTCAGGATTGGACACCCTTGTAAATAATTGTTTCAGAAGCATTTTTAGTAGCAATACACTGGATTATATTTGATTTAGTTTCTCCAGGCCTCAAAACTCATCAGTTATATCAACATTCCTCCTAAACTTTTCTTTTGATCATTACATGAGTCACATACCAGCATTTAGAATTTTCATGAGGAAGTATATATCTAATATCTAGAACTTCTCTAGTAATGGAAATTTGACATCTCCTTTCTCATACTAAAAGTAGCCTTTCAGGTCATAATCAAGCATCTAAGAAACAAAATTGTTATCAAACCTTTGTGAGAACAGTATGCCCTGTTTCAAAAATCACTCATGTAATGGATTGTCAACATGAAATATTTTCACGTGGATAAGTCAACAAAATAATCTCTTGGCCATGGGTCAGGAATGGCCTTTTCTAATGCGTAAGTACTCAAATTATTGTTTTTTATGATAAAGTTTGAAGTACACTCCTTATTAATTTCTATACAGACCAAATTAATGCAATTTGCCTGAAGCTCATGTCCTTGCTCATTCAGGAGCTGAAATGTCATGTACAGAAGATAATATTTTCTTCTAATTAATGTGGTCATGAGATGAATGAAACACAATAGGCAACTAAGAGCTATGATAATTAAATAAAACGTTGTCCCTCGAGGAAAAAAAACACTCAAATTAAACTAGTTTCATATAGTTGTTTTTGAAAGGCCCATCTGTTAAAACTGAAAGTATTTTGCTTAAATTACATCTGATGACTAATAGGTATTGTGTTCCAATTATTTCAGGGAAACTTAAAAGACAAAAGTCTCTGCTAGAGTTCAGGTCCAGAAAGAACTGCACAACTGGGTTCTTGTGAGTTTAATCTTAGATATTGGGCCAAGCTCAAAATCAAATTCACATTTCTGTTCACATCTAAAAAGCCTCCCAGCAAGTCAATATCAATCTAGATATCCTCTAAACAAATGTTATGCAACCAAAAGACACATTAAAGAACACAGAACCTCATTTTTAAACCCTTAATCTTATGATTGATGCAGAAAGGCACAATACCAACACAAAACAACCAAACTTATTTAGAGTGAAAGGTCCTTAAAAATAGGATTCTAAGAAAAATTACCATTTTGCACCAGCGATTACATTGTTATTTAGTATGTTTGACCCAATATCCTAGAGCACATAATAGTGAGTGTCTTCACAATTATTTCAGAAAATACCTGTTTATTAAATGAATGTTAAAAACAGGGCAGAAAAGTAACCAGATTCACAATCAGGAATTCCAATTGAAGCATTTAGCCAACTACTTCAACAAAAGATGGTGTTCCCTCAGACTGGAAAAGGTCAAGCTGGTTACTAACATCTTCAGATCAGGAATTAGACCTTTCTCCATGTTATCCAATGTGAGTTTTGACAATGGATCTACAACCAGTTTTACCTACTGAACCCTTCTGGGGTGGAACATCACATACTTGTTCAGTAATTATCTGTTCTTCACAAAAGCCTCAAAGAAAATAGTTCCTTCCTTCTGTGACCCTGGAAATTTTTGTTTTTAAAAATATTCCATTTCAGTGATCTCTTTCAAGATAAAAAGAAGACAATTTCATTTCCTCCTGAAAATCCAGAAAGTGACTCCCGTTGCCTGGCATGCAAGAAACTAACATTTCCTGGAATGAACCAGCTACAATAAGACCTGGCATGCAAATTTCTCCATCATAATCATTTATTCTTATCACCAAAGTGTGCTCTTTGTTTCATTAATCTAAACAATTGAGACCTTTTTGAATACAATCCCCATTAAAACTGTAATACTCCCAGGAAAAGTTTTTAATGTCAAGTTATTGGTATTTTTCAGTAACACTTCTGCTTGCTTTTTCAAATCAGAATACAAAGCCACTTAGAAAAACACAGATACAGAAAACAGACTTATTGCAATGATAAATTAATCATCATCTGTATAGGCAAAGACGATAGTCTAACAAAATACACCTTTTAGATGCAAGAGAGATGTCCAGACCCAGAAAGTGCTTTGAGAGCAGCAAAGTTTCTTTTCTTCTCAGCTAGACTGTTAAGCAATCAAGGCTTCAGACCTACTAAGGCCTAATCCACACAACTCAATGAAAGAGCTGAACTTCAATAGTTACCACCTGCTTTTAATTTCTTGTTTGTTTGGGTTTTCTTTTCCCCAGCTCTCCTTCACATGAAAGCTTATTTTTCTTTCTTAGACTCCATGTTTTTTCCTGCTTATGTTTTGGTTCTCCTTCCTGGAGTCATTACTGTCTGCTTTTATCTATAATGTAGCCAATTCCTAGTTTATACATAAGGCTTCGACTACAATGTATCTTTTTTAATGGAAATAAACAGACCTGTCTGCTTTTTCGCTTCTCACTGCTTCTGATACCCCCTTTATGGTGCCCAATTCCTCCCTCTTAATTTCTACTTTTATATCTTGAAAAATTTATTTGCTATATCATGTGCATCTTTAATCCTTATTATCTTTATTATATCTTTCTCCCCACCTTTATTTCCATTCACTGTTTCTAATGTCCGAATTTGGTTTAGGTTTTAAAGCTATTGAGGTTTTTGTGTTTGTTTGGATTTGTGTTTGGTTTTGTTTGTTTTCAAAAATAATACTTTCAATTCCTTAGCTTCATATTGAAATTGGCAAATATCATCCAACCTTCTGAATGGTGGATATCAGCTTGAATCTTTCAACCTTTCCTCTCTGAAGCTGAGCGCTAAGATTTCTGACACATATTTAGCAGCTGTATCTTTTAGTTTTGCCACAGATATATTACATCAGGCTGCTTTCTAAGTTTTTTATTTGCTGTGAAATCTCCTGTATACTAAATATTCATAATTTTAACCTATTGAAGTCTGACTTGAACATTTCTTCCTGAAGATTTTTACATCTGCTGACTGCAATAGAACCTGTATCACTGCAAGGGGCAGAAATTGTCACTATGAGGTTTTTATTTTATATATTTTCCATGTGAAGTAGCAATTATGACCATGCATAAGAAGCCATTGCTGGTATAAGGAGGCAGTTTTAGCAAAACCATTGTTTTTTCTCCTGCTTATGTTACCTACTGAAGCTCAAACATTGTCTGGCAACTATCCTCAAGGGCAATTGTTTGGCCAACTTAACAGCGGGCCCCCTGCCATCCTAACAGATGGGCACCAAGTGTAAGTAGCCATAAGACCATATAAGTGCATTTAGTGTGAAACTTGGGGCATAATTCCCAGCCTTGGTCACCATATGGCTTTTCCATACTGGGTTTGTGATAAATGGGATGTGCACTGCTAACCTAACTTTGAGCATGAACAGCATTAAGTAAAATAATAAGAATAGCTCTCACCAAGTGATATGCAAGGACTAAGTTTGGAATTAGCAGGAGCAGTAGAAGAGTAGGATTACTATATACCACCATCTTTCCCCACCCTTTTATTTCTGTTGACGTGCTATGCTTTCTATGAGAATCTCAACTTTTGAAAAACAAGGGAATCTGCTCCTTAACTTCCTCCATACTCCTTTTCAGGGAAAGAGAATGTAAAATTATGAAAAACAGTGCCTTCAAGAAAAAACTTTGAATTGATTCACTTAGTCTTGTAATTGGACTGAATCTACATTGCACAGTAACATCAATCTTGACTTCTACAGGTCAGTTTTACAAGAGAATCGCAGGATATCACAGACTCATTTATCACCCACATATTAATGCTTTTACCATGTATACTTATTGGATATGGAATCCCAAACATGTCCTTTCAGAAAATGTTTTTTCAGATAACTGCCATGTCTAATGATCATGGAAAAAAGAAAGCCAGTATAGCCTATGAGTATGTTTGTGCTCACCATCTTTATTCCAAGTAATTCCAAGTTGTGTATGCCTGAGTGAGTGTGGATTTCAGCTACTGCAGTAAAATTCATTTGGGTTTGTTAGCAGGAAGGATTAAAAACAAACAGCAAGTAGTGAAACAGGGATTTAGGTCCAGGAATGTGAATCTTAAAATTTATACATTGGCTTTGAGTATTTTCAAGCGCACTTCTGAGTTTTAGTTACTGTCAAAAACAATGCTGTTTGTGACCTTTGAAGAAAGAAAATAATATAATTTCATCAAATCTCGAGAAAAGAGTGGGAACTTGGATGAATGATTCATTCAGATTTAAGAGTTTAAATTATAGGAGATCATATAAAAAAATAAATCTGGTTTTGTTCTTGCCTTTTCTCTCTATCATACTTTAAGGCAGAATTCATGCTTGATTTACACCAATTTAAAACCATTATAAAGGAGAAGTCTCACTTTTCCCATCCTGTTACATATTTCTGCTGGAAAGGGCAATGCTGCCCTTCGGTGAGGCATGACTTGAGCAGTTTCAAGTATTTTCAGAACTGTTGTCTTAGATAAAAACAAAAAAAAAAAAAAAGGCTTAATCTGGTATACATTAATATAGATGGTGCTAGAAAGTTACAGATGTGCAGCTTAAGGTCTAACACAATATATCTCTCTCGGTTCAGTTCCTAGATCAGAAAGAATGACACCTTTCATGAATATTCATCTGAATTTACTTGCTTTCCAACGATATTCAAATAATCAACTCTGTTGGCATGTACGCAGAAAGCAAATGTCAAAGTTGCTTATATGAGCTTTTCTGGAAGAAAAAAAAATAAATCTGGCCCTCCAAGAATGTTGGTTGAAACATTTATCTAATTAGGAAGAGAGATAACTGACAGGCAGTATTTCATCAGAATCCTGAAGCAATCATAATAGAGAATCAGAGTCATGCTTTTGGTTGACATATATGAACCCTTTCTGAATTAGCTTCCTACTTACCTGAAAAAAAGAATTAAATTAGTGCCTATTAATGTACTAGTTACTTAGGCTACCAATATTTTTTCTCTTATATGGTTACATATGACTAGAGCTCATTATGTTAATTTCCTCTTAAAAAGATTGGATCTTTTAATTTTCTTTTTGACTATTAACATATAAAGCCTGAAGCTGAATCAGGTTATGTTTTGAAAATCTGGGAACTAACTGAGCATAATTAAATAGTATATTTTTGCAGACCTATGCATCAACAAGAGGCTTCAAATGCTTATTTAATAGTTGAACAGGTGGGAGAGACAAACCAAACATACCAATAGAATACATCCTAGTCAGCATCAGAGTACAATTAATACTGTAATGTCCTTGGAAATACAGAATATGCCATGAGCACTGGGAGACCAAGTTCACTACAAAGAGAATATCTTTGTACTTCAATTCTGGCTGTGTTGAGAAACAAGTCTAAAAGTGTCACCGCTTCCTGTTTATTATCTTTCAGAAACTTCCAGGTCCCATTCACTCAGTTTATCTGAATATTTTCCTCCATTGTCAGCCCTTGAAGATTGACCTTAAATATGAGTCAAAGCATGAACTCCTTCTGATGAGTGCAGCAATGAATGCAGCACTGAAACCCGTAGTTGGAATTACCATTACTCCCCTTTCATGATATGGATTACTCTATAATCTGCCCGTTGTGGAGACTTAAGTGTGCCAATTTTGTTACACAGAAAGAAGAAAAAGGACTTGACTAAGATAAAGCTAGGCATGAGTGAAGTAAAAATAAACAGCAAGAAATGCTGTAATAGGCATTCATCGGCCTATAAGAGCGCAAGTACTATGCTTCTGATAAAACTGAAGTCACAGAAGTTCTCTTTTGGTTGCAAAGACAGGTACTTTTCTTACAACATAACTAACCTGCAGAACTCACTACCTACAAGTGGATTAAGCAAACCAAGAGTTTAATTTTTTTAATGGCTCATATACTTGTCTATACAGTGAAATTAAAGAGGGTCTTTGCGACAACAGAAAAGTGCTTATCAACCCACTGCTTCATGCCATAAATCACAAGCTTGGGTGAGGCCAGGGCCAAGCATAAATTTCCCCCATGGACAGCTGATGTGCAGAAGTTTCTGATGTTGGCAATTATAAGAGCAGTGAAAGCCACACACTTCTTGGCGACATTTACAGGGTTTCAGTTTCTTCGCATTCTCCACTTAGTTGAGGCGTGCAGCTTCACTGCCAGCACAGGTCATGACACAAAGCAAGCCAGGAGGAACACAGTCCTTCATCTGCGCCCTGTTGGTCATCTGCAAACCAGCACAGTGTACATGCAGCTTTCCAATGCCCATGTGTCCTCAGGGGTCCAAAATCAGAATTAAAGTTATGAACCTACTACAAAAGTAAATTATAAAGTATTATGTGCAACTTAAAAGGGAATAGATTCTATTTTGCAGCAGGTACATTTAGAATGTACTACATCTTCAGAAATAAGCAGCAACCTACTCTCTTGGAGAAAACAATACATCTTTGAATAAAATTGCACTGCATACAAAACTATTCGAAAAACCACTTACAAACTTGTGGCAATTGCAGAAGTCTCCAAAATGCCTTATTTCTGCTTGTGTTTGCTAGTATGGTTTCAATCCCTGTCGACCAAAACGGCAAGGCCTTGCAATTTAAGCCGTTAACTGCTGGGATGCCGTCAATGGCCCGCTAACACTGACTCCGGCTGCTCAGTTTGCTTTCCCTCACGTCGCAGCTGTACCGAGAGGCTCCTGAGTGCTGCTCGTCTGACCCTTCACGCAGCCGGGAGCTGCAGAGCCGGGGAGCCCGAGGAGGCTGCCCTTGCCTTGCCGACGGCCGCGCTGGGCCTGGGGCTCTCCTTCTCTCTGCTGCCCCCCTCCCTGCACCAGCGGTTCACAGCAGCAGAATGTCTCCCATGCATGCCAACATCCAAAATGCTGTAGGTTGCTGCTACTCCTCACAGGTCTTCTAATACAAAACGCAGTGGAACTTTCACCAGACAAAACTATACTCGGAAAGAATGAGGGGTTCTACTTTTTGTTTCACTGTTTTGCAGGATTCATCTCAGGTCATGGTTTTATGTACACTACTGAATAACCTGGTGTCCTTAACCATAGAAAGCAGGAATTAAACTTCTTAAAGCCCTTTTTTGAAAATTAATATCAGAAATAACACTTCCTTATTGCTCACTTTATAATAAATTGGCAACATTTTAAAATGTGCCCAGATTTCTCCCTAACAAGTTTTGGTATAAAGTGTTAAAGACACTGAAATGAGAAATGCAATAGAAAAAGGGTGTGGTTGGGTTTTTTAAATGACATTTTTCTTTTTTCCAAAATATTTTATTTTCAAAGGTATTGATCATTTGTTAAAAATTGCAAACTGGACAGTGCAGTGCCCCTTGCAGATTCCACTTTTATAATCCATAGAATCTTTGTGTTTAATCTTTTGTTAGACCCTGAAGTTCTTTGATGCATGCACATTATTTTCTAGCGATTGCCACCACATGAAAAGGGTGTTAATCCTCTGCTAATTAACAACTTTTTGAGGTCGATGGGGGTCAGCACTTTACATTTTTGGACTTGGTGAATTTTTTGTTCATTGGAACTTCTTGTTCTCAGCAGTTCAGCTATTCCATCATTTTTTGTCTTGGTGTATTTTGTTCCATGTCAGCGATAGCATCTGCCTGTGCCCTTAGCCCACTAAGAACGTACTAAAAGCTTTTGGTTTGACATGGGATTTAGTTTCATGTAACATTTGAGTAGCCATAGTACCTATTCTACAATTACTTTGATTACAAAGCCCGTCGCTTCATGCAGTTTAGGTGTTTTTTCTAGTTTGGAAATGGAGTTTCCACTGCTTTTGATAGTCATACTACAGACACATTTCACTGTACACAACATGCATCAATAAAAATATAATAGAATACTTACTCAAAATCATTAACATATTATAAAAAGCATAAAAAATGTTGCTATAGGGAGAAACAAAAAATAAAGGGGACATTTTTATTTAATGAGTGGTATTTATTTATATATTTATTAACCTGAATTTAGTTTCATTAACTTCAGACCACTTTCTTTCACTATTGCCTTCACCAAGTGCAATGGCTTACATAGTTGAAATTCTATTAATCAGATTTCCAAAACAGACACATTTCCCTTTCCACCTGGTATGAAGAATGAAAAAAAAAGTGGCAGCTTTCTTTATAGAAAAAGACACGTGGCAAAGTGTTCTTTCGTAAGCAACATCAACAAGATCTGTCTTATTTTTTCCATAACATGTCCATGAATTGTGTTTGTTTTCCAAACGACCACATAACCTTTCAGAGTACTGGTGAAATATAACTATGCTGTCCTATCTGTGTGTATTCTTGAAAAGATTCTGCAGTTTGAAGCCATGTAGGTAGCAAGACAGTAGATGTTTTGCTTTGCATTCAGTTCCCTCAAACTGGGAAAGGTAAGTGACAAACGACATCATAGAAGCAGATTAACAAAACTTGATGGGGGGGGGGGGGGGTGGGAGAGACTATGAATGACTGAAGAACAAAATAGAAGAGCATCAAAAGCGTCCATATCCATACAGTAATTGAGAAATATGTCTAACCTATGAATCTTTCACTATTTAATCACACATTGTATGAAAAAGCACTTCTTCTCCTAACATAAGAATTTGATATTTCTATATTCAGATTAGGTGGAAGACCTCTCTCATCCCTTTGGAAATAGACAAGGAACACAGGCATTCCCCAACTCTCTCCTCTACAAGCTTCAGTACTTGGCAATTTTGTTTTCCTCATGACTCATTTTAATTCTTCTGCCTTCTTAAATAATCAATCATAATCTTTGCAGTCTCCTTCACCTAACTCCACCCCACACACACACATTTACTTGATGGCTTTCATCATTGTTTGAACACCCATATTTCTAAAATAACCTAACAAGGACGAGGAAATTCTCTTTGGAAGCTTGTTTCTTGGTCTGGCTTAAAATAAACAGAAACTGCTTAGAAAGAAAAACAAACAAACAAGAAAACAAAAATGCTAAAACAAAACTCAAGGGAGCCCTGTGGCTTTCACTCATAATGCCTTCAAAAATGCTTTAAAAAATACTGAAGCATCATCTAAAACTGAAGTACAGATGCAGCCACATGCCTGCCTAGACACTGTGACTAATTACATGTTATGTAAACGGTATCTCACAGACAGCACTGTAGAGATGATAGACCATTAAGACAGTTTACAAAGGGAAGTGAGTGATCTTACCCTTCTGAATCTTGATTAAAGGGAAAAGAAAATTGTATAAATTGCTTGGCTTAAAATGATTTTGTTATCTGAAGCTCTGTAAGATCTTAGCACAACAGAGGTGATTCATGATCCAGAATTTGCCCTTTCTTTTGTTTTTGACAAGCAAAATACCTCCAGGGTGCCGAAGCTCTGTGACTCTTGCTCAGGCATTATGAATGATGGGAGACTGAAGGTTTCCCTGAAGTACCTCTTATGAGCGCACACCTTTGGCTCCTATTACACAAAGCACTGATTATCTCTGTAATCATTTTTGAACGGTTATATTGGCTGTTGAGAAGAAGCAACTTCTGAGATTCCATTTATGCAGATATATGTAAATATTAAAATAGCTGAAGAAAAAAAAAACACTTGTCTTCCTTTTCAGTATTCTCTTTGCAGAACTTCAAGAATTTCCCCTTTTTATCAGCATCACTTCTCATTCCTTCGCCTATTCAACTGTAGTAATAGATTTTCATGCAGATAAACTAATAATTCACTTGAAAGTCAATGCTTTCCTTAGCCTGTTAACGAAGTAAGGAATTGTGAATATTGGCATTAAAACAGTGCTATCATTTCAGCATTTTGAAAAGTTTCATTACTTGAGGAATTGAAGTATTAGATAAAGTTAAATTAGGCCACAAAAAAATATATTTTTTTTCAAAAAGACGATGACCTAAATGGTGAATTGTGACAGCAGCCAAGTAAATAACTTAACAAGAAAAAGCTTTGCAGAATATTGATTTAATGCATCACTTAAGCAACAGAATATCTCAAACCTGCATTATCCATGCTCTATTTCCCTGTACCTTAGACAGTTTATCTATTCACCTCTCTCAAAGGAGCAAGCACATATTTCTACATGAATTGTTTGCCTATGATGTACAGCTCTTAACAGTATGATAATCTTTAGTAGAATTCTACTTTTGTGAAGGATAGTCCTTATACCAATTTTAGCATACTGGAATTAAAAAGCTGCAGAAATTTACCCAAGATACCTTATACATTAATTATCATCTTTACTCCGTGAAAATGTATCACTGCAAAATAAGGATTTTCACTATGTCAAAGGACTGTAAACAGAGTTTCTAAAAAGACATTAAAAGAATGCCAAAAATCTGATACAAAATTACGCTGATTTTAAATCATGGCTTGAAATATGGCATTCAGGACAAAGATTGTAAAGGCAGTGCTGTCTCACAGAAGGAGGGACAAAAGGCAGGAAAAGGTACTTACCATTTTATTATATTTTTTTTTAAATAGATTATTAAAGATTTTTTTTTCTAGCAGCCTGTTTTATTACCTAAAGTAAAATCTCTTTCTGTAAAGATTTTTTCCAGCTGAAATTCGCCTTTATAAGTATTATGCTATTTAAAATGTATGAATGACAGCTTGATTGCTAGAGAGGCATCCGATCTGAATTCTCTAGTTTCCTTTCTGTAGCTACTGCCTGACTCCATGGCACTCAGCTGCCACATCAGGTTCTGCACGTAGACAGGAGTGTTCTATCATCATACGCTTACATAGTTCTACCAAAGCCCTACATGGATGATGAATATAACGAATGAGGCTCTTTCCTACATGCCTGTCATGAAAAAGTGTTTAAACCACCTTTTATCCAATGGTTTTGGTTTTTCCTGATTAAGCACTCGATTTTATGGAAAATGAGCTAAGAAGATGAGGTTACTCAGCAGGTTGTACAGGAATGGCACAGGGCAACGGAAACCCAAAGGAACTTATAATTTTCATAGCATTTTGCAAAACAATGAATGGTCAGAACATTTTCCCCAGAACAGGTTTTGAATCTCTATTCATAACATCTTCAGTAATTTACATCAGTGTTACCTAGTCTAAAGATTTCTTACCAGAAACCAGCAGAGAACATGGACGTAAAGTTCGTGCTGATGAAATGAACTGCAGCTGAACTCCTTTTTAGCAACTCCCATTTCACCAATAGAAAAACTGGTTTAAACTTTCAGGTCTCTTCTATCTCTTAAAGGAGGTACACACAAGATCTTACTGATTTCCCTCCATGCTGTGGTAAAAAGCTCCCAAGCTATTTGTGTTGTACCCTTCATCATATCTGCAAAGCAGATTTAAGGAATTACAGAAGTTACCTCCTGGCCAGTTTTATTTATCTTTTACAGCTAAAGGATGCTCCAAAAGTATTGTTGGAGCCTATTTGACCACCCTTAGTGATCTCCCCAGCTGAGCAAGGCAGGGAATAAGACTCATCTGTTCACCTCATGTTGATTTGTCATTAGACATCTGTGTCAGAGCAACACCCTCTAAGAGCAGACACTTTGATGCCACTGCAGCTTTATCTCTGTCAGAACTAGAGCTGGGTGGACTATTTACTGTGAATAATTTATTCAGCAGATTTCACTCTTTCTTTGGTTTAAGAGTTCTCTATACACATCCTAATTAAAAGAGATAACTGGCTTAATACTCAAGCACTTCATTCTTGTTCTCTTTGTCCAGAGGTGTCCTGAATAAAGGCAGGGGTGAAAACCTGGAACCACTTAAGACACTGAAACCCACTTTCCTCCTTGATTTCACTAAGGTCAGGATCTCGGTCAAGGTCCCTCAAGCAAGACACTTCCAGTTTGTATTGTGATATAACACAAATGAGGTCCATAATTAAACAGTGGGAAGATACAAAAGAAATGGAGCAACAGATGCAGTAATAAGATGTTTAGATTCCAGCATGTTGGCTATACTTAAAAAAAATAAACCCCTCCCAAAAACCCAAAGAAAAACAAAAAATAAAGCCCCAAAACAAACAAAACCCAAAACCAACACTATAGAAATTACTTAAAGTAGGAGGACATTTAAGAGGGCTCAGGGTAGGATTTCATTCCCATACAAGAATCAGACAAGCTTGTGAGAATACTTTGGTGACTGTAATTATTTGAACAAGTGCAGTTTGAATTGACTTCCCCCTCTGCCTTCCCACCTTCCTTTCCTCTGCCAACAACTTATTTTTTAACTAAGATCAAAACACTCTTGTTAAAGGAATTATGTGGTCTTTAGTGTATAATAAATTCATTAATCAATATAGAATATATAATGGAATATATAATTAAAGATTAAAAGTCATTACTAAAGTAGCAGTTCTGTTCAACTACTCTGTTCAACTAATAATCTATTTCTGAAAGCATCTCTACCCTGTATGCACCTAGCAAGGATCAGTGCCTGAAGGCAGTATTGAACTATATTTTCTGAAATGTCTAGTGTTTTGCTGGCAATTTGAAACTCCTCTGTTCTTCAACATTCAGTCACCAAACTATTCTGCTTAAATTATTAAATCCTTTTAATTTAAATTTTTATAAGCTACTAGAGGAGAAGTGCACATCCTTAAAGTAACAGGTCTGGCTTCTTGCAGGAAAACTATGGTATTAGTATTGCATTTATGCAGTATTAACTCCCTTTAAGAAAAGAACAAAATGAATTATTTCATTAAGGACTAAAATGTGGAGGGCAGATGCTTACTAAACCAAAACAACCTTTTGAAATTACCTTGGTTTAGGACCACCCAAAATTGGAATAGAAATGGGACTAGAAATCTAACCCCTAAAGACTGAGATATCCAACAGGAATAATGAATCAAGAAGTGGCAGATCGCTTTAGATCAAAATTATTGAAAAAGAAGAAAAATCATTTCCAAGATGTGTTATATTGGTCCCAAGCAAAAGTTGACTTTAAAAAAAAGTTGTAATATATTTTTAGTAAATACCAAAGAAAATGTTGCAAGTGCTAATGATGTGTTTCCTTGCAATGCTTTATTCTCACCAATAACACTGTAATCCTGTTGCTGACACAACTACAGAGGTAGGACAACGGAAGGATTACGCTATTAAATTTTGTTACATATAATGTAAAATGCATTCATCTGTTTCTTCAGTGAAGAGAGAGATGATTTATCCCAAGGAATCATAAATTAAATAAAAAAAAGTATTCAAAACTAGACCACCCATGGCTTTTGGATCAAAAGACTTCAACATACAAACCATGAACTGCTAAATACTATCATTCTTCACCAAATGCTGAATAACACAAAATATTGATGCGTTTCAGATTTTGAATCCAAGAGAGTATCTTACAAGAGAAGGAAATTAGCATATAAAATTCCAGTTGCAGACTTCTATGAGGAAGTCACGGTTTGATAGAAAATTTATAAAATACATATGTTTATGTATTATTATGGTTAAATTGGGAAAGAACTTACTTGAAAACAGGGAAAGCTATGTAACCTGTGAAAGCAGTCTAAAGATAAAAAGACCTCTTGCAGACACCAAGTCAGACTGCCCCTACGAAAGTCGATTGTTTTTGCTGCTGTGAAAATTGGACCAGCTGAGTTTCAGATCTATGTATTTGAGGGAAAACAGTTTATCATGAAAGGAGTTCAGGAAAAAAGGTGACCAAAGAAAAAGGATAAAAATGGGAGGTAGGAAAAAAATAAATAAAAAAATAAGAAGTCACAAAGGAAAAATATGTAAATAAATAAAAAGAGCATCATTTAAAAGAAATCATTACACATCCTGGAATATGCAGAAGTGATATAAAAATTGTTCAAGTATCTTTCATTTCAATAACATCTTAATGGTAACAAGGGATTTTATCTATTTTAAACTTGAGGTATATGTCAGCTTAAAAGCATGGCCGATAACTAGCTTTACTGATCAGATCTTTATGGACGTCATAATTCTATGGTACCCTAAATTTAGCCAAGCTTTCAAATGTTGTATCACAATTTCATCTGAGCAATACTGCAGTCACCAATCCACTATTTACATAGCATTCTGTTTTATCAAGAAGTTTTCTTCTCAAATACAATTGTTAACAGATTATTTTAATATTCACTTGTATAAACTTGTAAAAATTTTAGACTCAATTAGCTGAAAATCCTGGATTTTTTCCCGATGTTATCAATTCATCTGAATGAGATGTTGATGAGATCTGAGTTCCCCACCAACAGTCCTGTAACCAACATCAGGTTTATAAATGCAAAACAACTAATAGCTCAAAGTATACATGGATTTTAACACATAAAGATCAAGAACCCACTGAATCTGATATAGTTTTTGTAGTAGTTATATTACATCTAGGTTACCTAAACTATCCACCAGAATTTGGCCCTAAACAGATCATGCAATGAAAACAGGAATATGTTCTAACTTTCAATAGTAATTGGATACTAGCTTCCCCTCTGCTGCAAATCTTCCCTGTATCTCATACAGTTTCATTCGCTTTATCTACTGAAACAGAAGAGACAGAGGTATAAAAAAAGACTAGGTTGGAAAAAACCTCTACAAACAAGACAAACTGCCAAAAGCCTCATAAAATCAGTTATGATACTGACAGCTTCGTTGGCAATTTATCTTTCTGTAAATGGTAGATACCACAACCTGGTCAGCTGATTCTTGTGCAGCACAGATGACTTAGCATTTCAGCTAGTTTCACCCCTTTAAGGAAGGTTTGCTACTGCACCTAAGAGCCCTCCCATGCAAGATGCATTTGAAAACCTCCTTATGTTAGCTTAGGCTTGTTATTCACTAGGGCATAAAACCATTCCCAGGACAAATGCACACATGCACACACTGCAAATGATGTGCATGCTCCCAGGCTCTGGTAATTCCTCTCCTTGAAATGGCTTTTGGGTGCCCTTTGTCCACTCGCCTGCCCTCAGAGATTTTCAATGACTTTGCTCCTTCTCTGCCTTTTTCCAGCTTCTCCTCTGCCTTTTTCCAGCTTCTCCAGTATCTTCTGGTCTGGATTCTGACTGATTTCTTCCTTTCTTATGCATTACCAACATTGAGGGATTTTACTAGCAGTGACTAATATAAGATTTAAACTTTAGCAGATACCACCTACTGCTGAATTATAAAAAGCAAAGGTGTATAGAGCAGCAAGAATTCTCTGGCAAAGTTGCAAGCAAATCTATACAGTAAAGTTCAATTATTTTCCACAGAAAGAAAAATGGAAAGGCTTAAAAGTGCTGAGCAACATGAAATCTACATCACACACAATAGAATTGCATTTGATTTTCTGAGGAAACGGTTAAAATGTTTTCAGAAGAATCCATTTATATAACACAACACATCAACATGCAAGCTGCTTAAGTGCCTTTATTCTAAGCAGCTTCTGAAATAAATTGATCTGATTTTTTTGATTTTTGCCTTTCTAAATGTAGCACACATTCCTAAAAAGAAGCCAAGAGGCAAATCTCCTCCTTCCCCCCAAACAGACATTGAGCTTAGATTTACACAAGAAAAAAAATCACTAGCTTTTTTGTAAAGTTGTTTGGGAATGCACTCCATATGAGTGAATAAAGGCCATCCTACTTTTGTCCCCTCGCACCATATGCTTTCTAATAAATCCAAAGAATTAAGAACTATTGTAGTGACTACCATTTATAACTTGCTTCACTTGTCTCTCTACTTTCCTAGAGTTCCTGGACAGGGGACAGTGAAAATTCTTAGGAATAAGACTCCTATTAGGCAGAAGTTAAATGTCTTTACCACTTTGCTACATCAGAGAAAAAAGCCCAAACCCATAAATAGAAGTCTATTCTGTCAATGGGTGGAATCACAGAGGACCACATAGCAGTAACAGTACAGTCTCCATTCTAAGCCATCCCTGTTCTCAGCACATCTTGGCTCATATCTTAAACGTCATCACAATGATGCTTTAATTTGCAAATTAATGATATTTTCCACACCATGGTAATTTTATGATGCGCTCATTCTTTGTCTCGTACAGTCATGAAGGCTTCTCTAGTAACCAATAACAGACAAAGCAGCAGTTTATTTTTCAATGAGAGTGAACATTACTTTTTAATTTCTTTTCAATAGAGATAATACAGAAAGTAAGATGTCCATTGAAATACATGAATACATGTAAATACTCACTTCTCTCTCTACAAACAGCCATGCTGAGTATTAATTTGGACTCTTAAATGCCATGAGCCACAAAAGCATCTGCTTGTATCACCTAAGTCTTTGATTCACGGCTCAAGAAGTGCAGGTAAATAATCATTGTTCCGGATTTCCTAAATTTTCCTGAAATTCACCCATGATTTGTTAAAGAGCTAAACAATACTAAATGAATTCAGATGTTTATTCCCTCTCTTTAAATAGCTTTTCAGCATTTTAAAACCAGAAACTGACATTCATGACAAAGATATATTTAAGATGAGACCATGTACTGGTCTTAAAACCAAAGAGTTTACAGCTCTCTGGAGTAAGGTTTCTTTTATTAGTGTTTCTTCCCACTTTAATTGAATTAAAGAAAACCAAAAAAAAAGTAACCAAAATTATGAAGACCACCAACGCTGCAAAAAAAAAGAAAATGTCTCCCAGGGTTTCCAGTTCTCTTCCCTCAGTGTTCTGGAGTCCAGATGTGGAAAGCCCAGTGGAGCTGAAAACATTTTTGAAGGGTGGAGAGAAAGTTTCGATGCTACTGCTGTAGCCTTATTTTATCCAAACCAGACAATTACCTTTCTTCATTAAGATTAAAAAGCCAAACAGCACCACCACTACCGAACCCCAACTTTTGCATATTAGTACTGGAATTATTTTTAATTGAGCTTGGTAAAGAAAAATAAATGCTCTGCAACTTAGCACTTACAGGCAAAGAGGCCTTGCAAGGCTGCTGCCTTAACTCAGAACATATATCGTCTTTGAAATGCTCTTTGTCCAGTGTGCAAGTATATTTTTAAGATAGATATTTTTCCTGCTCCCATATTGATCAAACACACATTGATTTGCTGCAGTGACACCAGGTCACAAGCTATGGAGGAGCATTCCCATATCTTATGTAGCTACACCTGGAATATGGTGTTCAGCTAAGCGATGACAAGGGTGGTCAGTGAGGTGATGATAAAAGTCTATAAATAGCTTAAGAGGGTGAATTCTAACAAGGAATAAGTATTGTTTTAAGGTGGTCTGAACAAGCTTGATTGGTAGAAACAAAAAGATGTCCTGACACCCAGAGCCAGGCATAAGTTGCTGAATAGGAGCTTGCACATAGTACAAATGCCAGCAGTGCATTTGGGCTTGGCCTTGCATACAGCACAGGCATATAATGAATTTACTATTTCAGAAAAATTATTATGGCAGACTTCTAAGTATGGTTAAGCCCTTCAACTGCTAAATTACACCCTAAATTCAACAGTCCACCAAACAGGAGCCACATGATCAGGGTATTTAACTACACTAGAGAGAGCCCTAGAAACAGAGAAGAAGAACTAAACCTGCCCAGAAAGGAGAAGAGACAAAAACCCTGACAAATCTGTCATACCTCCGCTTTCCATAGTTCTGGAAAAACATGCACATGGGACTTGGGAAAGGTCTTTTTAATGAGGGTTAATTGGAGAAGTATGTCACACATGACTGAGTATCGTTTCAAATTACTGTTCGTGCTGGCATAACTAAATCAGGCAAATGACAGAACACCAAAAGAGGGAATGGTCAATCTTCTTCCCTTCTATTTAATCTTTATAGTTTCATTATTCTCAAAATGTCCAAATATCTGACATTATAGATTTTTATTGAACTTATTGCTTCCTTTAAAATACTATGATCACATCAGTATATTCCCCAGAGAGCCAATAGTTCTGTTAAATCTATTTTCTATTGTCATTCAAATTATTAGTCTATGCTAATTGGAAGTGCTGGATTTGTTTGTCTGGCTTCTGTGATGCCAAAGCTCCAGTTATGTGGTCCTGATATAGCCCTTTCTGGGCTTAAAAAGAAAAATAATAATCTAGAAAGGAGAAAATAACCACACTTTAGCCAGCCAGAATAGAGTTACTCCTTTAAAAATCATTGTACAACCTGTAGCACTGCATTACTTTAAAAGTCATGTCCCTAGCCCTGAACCGAGTCACTTCAGTTTCTCTGTGCTGCCCAAGTTAACTGCAAGCATTTCCTGACACCCAGAGCGCAGGCAGAAAAAGGAAAAACGTCGACTTGAGAAAAGCACAGCTTCCAATCCCCACCCACCAGCTTCAGTCAAAGGGATGACTTCAGTCCCTTTCTTAACTAATCCTGTCACTGTAAAATCCTACAGTCATTCTTCCACACATAAAGGGAAAACGGACTCACTAGGAGGACCTAGACGCTTTCAGCTTGAACTGTTAGCCAATGGTGGAAATGCAAGAATGCTGAAGTTGTGCCTTCGGAGCCAATAGAGTGGATTTGTGTGTCCCACATGACTGTGTTTCCCCTGTCTTTCACATGGGCAGTATTTAGTTCAATTCAGAACTGCAGATAGTATAGCATGCAGAGCAGCAATGGGATGTCTGAGCACAAGTGGCTGACTTCCAGGCGACTTCAGGAAGCGCATTTGTAATATTTCTCCTGAATTAAACTGGGATTCTGCACTCTTGACATGCTCCGACCCTCCTTGTCTCTGCAGAAGGAGACAGCGACCTGCACAGCACAGCAAAACTGTGAGTACGGAGTCTATTTATTTTTATTTTCACACAGAAAAGCAAATCTCTTAAAACTGTTAAAATGCTGTGTGCAGCTGAGCCGATGGTTTACTTTTTCTTATGAGCTGAACAAGTAGCTGAAGTGTTATTCACATTCAGACAGGATTCTTGCATTCTTCAATTAAAAAAAATAAAAAAGGAAAAAAAAAAAAGAAAGAAAAAAAAAGAAAAAAAGAAAGAGTTATCCTCCAGGGCAGTGCCTGCATGCACACTGCATGCCACACTGCTTCCTGACATAGCCAGCATGCTGCTTTGTTCATAAAGAAAAACAAAGACAAAAAGCCCGACACACGTATGTTGTTCACTTTTATTTGTACTCTGTGTCTAATCAGGCCTGATCTGTCCCCAAGGGGAAAAAAATAAAGGCAAACTTTAACTCCGGCAGCAAGGGCAGCCCAGACTTTCCAGACATCTGACAGTTATTATAATTAGCTATGAAAGACAGCGAAGACACTTTGGGGCAAATAGCTTTTACATTTGGAACAATGAAGTCGAGCAAGGTTCCCATCCCACCCCTTCCACGGGGGGAGGGGGAGAGGCAAGCCAACGGAGAGGAGTGTTAGGAAAGGGTTATGGCTGGACTTAAAAAACACAACTAGTATAATATCTGGAATCACTCAGCACAAGGAGAGGCTTTTTGAAAAGCAACTTTACCTCTCGACAACAGCTTGCATTCACTCGGATTCCTGGCAGGGTGGGAAAGGGTGTGGGGCTCTTGGCAGCATAACATCAGAAGGTCGGGGTGGAAGGGGCAGCGGGGGCAGAAAGAAGAGAATATCTATAGCAAGAGACACTGCAACTGCTTCCCAGAGCTTTGCTGGCCAGATCTCCTTAAGCCCAAGTTGCTTTCTGGGCAAGATTTATGAGAGTTCTCAAACAGAAGCAACAGACAAAGCAGAGCTTTTTTTTTTTTTTTTCTTCCTTCTTCTCAGGAAAAGAAATTGAACCCGAACGGATAACTGTGTAATAAGAGGCACTGATTTGCATTTTTGTTCTTTTTCTCTGCCCCCACATGTTCATAAGACCTCTAATAGGATCTTTCCCCCCCTGACTGCATGCTTCTTCCCACCCCCCTCCCCTACCAAAAGTTAGATTCTGAAAACTACGATCAGAAAGGAAAAAGCAAAGACAATAGAAATGTGACTCGGTCCTGGCTGGGCTGGATCTCTAATAAAGCATGAAGTAAAAACAGTTTCTAAGTGAAAGATGAGCAGAGTGCTTTAAAAAATAGAAAAAAAAAAAAGAAAAGAAAATAAGTGCAATAAGGAGAAATTGCTGAAAGACTCCAGACGCTACTAATTATGGCTTAAATAAATCTTCCTGGACAGATGTTTGCTTGCTCCCACTGCGGGAAAAGGAACATTAAAAGAACCTTTTTTTTTTAATCTTTTTTTTAAAGAATTTGACATGAATGTTTTAATATTTTTTTTTAAATACACCATTTTATTCTTTGTCTGCCCTCCTGTTATCTCCCCCTCCCCCAACCGCCGCCCACTGTGAGCTGAGACACCTGAAGGCTAGACACAATGATCAACAGAGCACTGCGCTCGCCTGTCTGGATTCCAGCCAGATTTCTTTTTTTTTCCCCTCCACAATCAAGGAGCCTGCACGCAATGCATGGCAAGCCCCTCACTCTGCTATGTGCAGATCAGACAGAAGTCTGAACCGCGCTGCAGAAAGATTAAAGGCAAACACAAGCCTTTCTTCCTTATGTCGGCCAAGCTCGGTTTCAACTTGATTGCGATTTGCAAACAAATATGAAATAAGAAACTTTGCAAACATAGATATGCACCTTATTGTACAAAACATGTGCATGTGTGCACACACGTTCTAACAGTGTAAATAAGGGCCATCCACTGTTCCCCATTTTACAGTGGTTTGTACTCTAGCTGTACAGTCAATGCAGTATTTTATGTTAAGTTCATGCATCACTTACATAATTTGCCATGTAGCTCAAATACTATGAACAGATTTTGTATATGAACAGATTTTGTATACGTACAGATTACACTAAAGGCAAATAGCTGGTGTACACAGACCTACATCTAAAAGGCAGTCAAACTGAAATATTTAAATATATTTGGGTTTAGAGAGATCAGCAAGATCTCCAAGACAGTTTTGTGGCAGTTTTAAACAAGACAGTAGTGAAATGCTTCACAAGTAGGTTGTCTTTAAGCCACAGAAGGGGAGCGTGGCAGGAGACTAGCTAGCTGGCCTCACAAGCCTCCTCCGTCTTCCTGTTGCCACAGCCCAGAGAAATGCCGACTGGCCCAGTGCCATCGTGCCAGAAAGTTGGTCTTGGGAATGCAGTACTCCCCAAAATAGTTGCTCTCCGCTTGGTGTGGCTATGGGTGGGGTTAGCAGAGGCATACAGGGAAAAAGGAGATTTAAAGCATTTATTCTATTTAATTTTTAAATGTATGGTGTGCAGATCTATTTTCTAAAAGTTCTTTGGAACTGCGTTGTTTTTTGGTACAAAGTATGGCATGATGCAATGGCAATTATTTTCTGCTTTTCACTATGGATTTTGGGCAAAAAAAAGCTCAAAAGAAAAAACATGCTTTAAACACATGCACACGTACACTGCTTTTAATTTAGTCCCAAAAATGCTTAAAATATATTTTAGTCACATTATCAGGTACCGTAATAAAAAGATAGGCTTTTGGTTTACCTTTTTTAATACTGGTTATAAGCAATATTAAAAAAGGAACCCAGCATAAGTGCCCCATAAATTTAGTCTTACAAAAAACTTCCCTTCCAAATAGCAGCAGAAACGTACAAACAAAAGGTTACATGTGGTGGCAACAATATCCACAGGCAAGGTAAATATACTAAAAAAGAGATTTCAGAGAAAAGGATAGAATGAATTTTGCTGCTGTCAAATTTGTATTCATGGATTTTTTGGGGTTTTTAAACAACAGATTTATCACTTTTCTGAAGGAACATTTACATACCTTGTATGAAATATACAAGCAAACTCAGCACAGTGGTCATATGAGAAGTATATACTTGTAAGTTACATGTATATGCATATACACATGTTCACTAGTATTAACATGCTAAATTCCTTTCTACTTTTCCTGGCATATTATGCTTGAAAAACAAAATTTGTCACTTATGTTTCACAAATGTGTTTCAAAATAATGCCTGCAGCTACATTTTGAAGTGCTGACTTGTACTTCCTTAAAGGTAATGACAATAACCAATCATTTATTTTTATCCATTTCCTAAGGACTGAAAACCTATGCAAATCAATTCCCCTAAACTTTAGAAGTGATGTACATACTTCGTTTTATTATAGGGGATTTTCAACTGACAACTTATTTATTGTTTACCAGTGCAAAAGTAATGACTAATCACATAAAAGTTAAGCATTAAACCTGAGCATATGAACAGAGGGCCCTTGCTTCCATGTTCAGTTCAACACTCTCCCCTTCTTCCAGTAAAGTCTGTTGGGTTTTGTGAATGCTGGGTGTTCAATAGTTTTGGCTTAAGTAGATAGGAGATATAAATGCCCAGTGTTTTTTGCAAATATGATATTATCCTCCAGCTGGTGTTTTCCAGGCACCAGAGATTTGGAGCTATGTGTTTCAGCTTTTTATACAAAAAGTTTATTCATCTAAATGTGAAAAATTCTGACCTGTGTTTTTTTGCTGACCTATTTAAACTTTCAAATAGTTGATGTTGAAACAAAGCAATCATGGAAGCTTATGCATATTTTTGCACCATTCCTTAAGAAATTTGTCGGTTACAGCTCACCTCTTAGTCTATGGCCTTCGATTGGTTGCGCAAACTCCATGGTGCTACTTGCAGAAACCTCAAGTTCCAATTTCTGTTTTTAAACTCTCCTCTGCCCTCTTCCCCCATACTTCCTCTGTTACATTTGCTTATTTGAGCTTTTCCTAGTCTAAGCAGAAGTGTAACTTTTAGTCATGAAGAATAAAGAGCTCAGGATTACTTCCAAACTTTCAGAAAACTGGTTGTTTCGCTTATACCTTTACACAGCAGAAGTAATTTGAGAGCCTACCAGGAACAGCCTTAGTCTCAATAAGGTAATAGGGTCAAACAAGCTCATACAATTACAGATAGGAAGAGAACTGTGCATTGCATTTTTATAGATAAAAAGCACAGAGTGTTTTAATGTAAACAGATTTCTCTGCGATATTTTGCCAAACTGCTGCAAAGCTCAAACTACAGTTGAGCCGAAATGACTTTCGGCATGGTACAGTTAGACCAGATGGCCACGTGTTCTTTTCTTATTTAGATGAGACTTTTCCTTTCAATAACATCTTTCTTCCTGACCTGCTTAAAAATTCCAGCGAATGAAATCAGCACAGGATTTTCAATTCTAATTGACCATGTGCAGAGGAAGGGCCAGTAGAGAAATCAGTAGGGCCATTGTAAGGCACACTGCATCAATCTCCCCTTTGTCTTGAATCTTTTCTAGCATGAGCTAAAATAATTAAGATTATTTCATTTTTATTATTTGTACAGAAGCAAATCCAGTCGCGTTTAGGCAAAAAAATCATTGCAAGTTCCTTTTTTCACAAAGGCATGTAACAAGGAATATGTATGTCTATTACACTCCAGATAAACAGGTACCCAGCATCATGAACAACCAAATATTTAAAAAAAAAAAAAAAAACAAAAACAAAAAAAAAAAAAAAAAAAAACAAAAAAAAAAAAAAAAAACAAAAATAAATAAAAAAAAAAAAACAACAAAAAAAAAACAACACACAAAAAAAAAAAAACAACACAAAAAAAAAAAAGCCCAAAACTCAAGAAAACAGTGAACAAAAGAAGGAAAAGGGTGGGTGCATTAAAGCATGAACTGCTTTGCCTTTTCTAATGAAGTCAGAAAGTCTGAAATAAAAAAAAACCAAAAAATCAGAATTATTTTTCTTCACTGTCCAAAATGCTCACCCTTAAAGTGTCTCTAATCTTCAATCTATTACTTTGCCTGCATAGATTTTACACAGACACACCTACCACACTATGTGGGATGGTGATCATGGCCCCACTTGTTTCTGTGTGATCTACATGTAAAGTGCAGATTGTAAATACTGTATATATCACACACAAGCATTATCTACAGAAATATGCACACAGATGACACCATTACAGTCTTACCTTACTATTTTATTTGGATTTAGTGAGATATCTGTGGAGCAGTATAACAATAGTGGGAGGTGTCCCTGCCCATGGCAGGGGGGTTGGAACTCGATGATCTTGAGGTCCTTTCCAGCCCTTACTATTCTGTGATTCTGTGATTCTGTAATATTAAGATTTAACAAGTAGTATATGCTAAAGATGTACAAGGTCCTATCACGTGTTTACATAGCTCATGGATAAGGTAAGTGGGTAAAATGAATCCTTTAAAGGAAAAGGGGTGCAGGGGGGGAAAAGTAATTGAAAGCAATACAGAGCAAGTTGTGTTGTTTTTGGCTTGGTTTGAGTTGTTTGTTTGTGTTTTGGGTTTTTTGTTTGGGGGGAGGGAGCTTGTTAGCTCTTTTTTCACAAGGAAGAAACTTAATAACAAATTTATTCTTCCAGTACTATTTTGAACAATTCCAGCTACTATTCAGTTTAATTTTCAGTGGCTGATTGTTTCAAATTGTCACTAGAAGCCTGAATCAAGAAAGAACCAGAGAGCTCTACAAAATAATTCCTGAAATATAATTATGGAAATGCTTTCAATAAGGTAGCCTTCTTCAGTTGAATCATGTTTTAATGGAACCCTGATCAGTTTTTAAATGTAAGGTGAAAAACAATCCAGGAGAAAATGCAGCGGGGGTAGCATGGCGTTTGCTATATGTCAAGCATCCAGTCCAAGTAACATGTGCGTGAAGAAACATGCCTGAGAATATAAAACAAAGCACACACTTTGGAACTGGCCAGGCAGACATGGTGAAAGGTCTGGTTTCAGCTCTCTAGTAAGATGTTTTGTTGCCTTGGGCAAATCATTTAACTGTCTGACTTCTCATCTACGTCATATTAGTAGAATTCAAGTTTTGAATTTGTGATTATTATTGCAAGTTCAGCATTGAAATACCACAGCAAAGGGTACTAGGGATACCACAGGTGCTTGAAAAGACTATAAAATCCCAAACAGAACAATAGTATTTTTGTTCCTATTGTTGTTATTAGTTGGGTTATTTTTGGTGTGGTGTTTCTGTAACTAGACAAGATATAAAGACTTAATCAAGAGGTTCACATAACTCAATTCTAGCTCAATTTTCTCAAGTTTTTCCATGTACTTGAACACTGACTTTTGATTTCCTGATAACAAGCAACAAAGCATCAGAATCAGAATAAGTGGAAGATACTACTCTATCTGTAATGATGCTCTATATTCAAAATTAAGGGCTAAGACTAAGTCATGCAAGGGCTAACACTAGTCATACAAGGCTTAACACTAAGAGGCTAACTTCTGTAGAGCAATAGCTTGTTTAACAGACTGTTCCACGGTACCAGTGAGACTAACTGCAGACTGAAGTGCTGCATGGGCATGACCAGGAATACCAAACCTGAGCCCTACCTAGACATTTACTACCTCCAGTATTTGTGCACTAAGGATCTGATCTTATTAACAGCATTGATCATATTCTCACTTTGAAAGCCTAAGGGCCACCGACTGAATCACTTCCATGCTCAAAGTTCAGCACATCCGTAAAGCATCATGTTGAAATAGGTTTTTAATTTCTAGATAATTCTTTGCTACAAGAAGTAAATACATTTGCTGGGTTCTGCCCATTTTGCTGGTGATCATTATATTGCGCTCCCAATTTCACCTTCCTGTTCCTCTTGACAAGTCTTCAACTCCCCCCATTGAACAGACAGAGTTAGAAAGCCTTGGGCAGCAACTCTAAAAATCACGGGAACAGAGACCAGTAGGCCTGAAATGATGAGATTTCACAGAACATTTTGAGGCCGCCATTTTGTGACTAACTGAAGTGATAGCATCACACAAATGGACCTGTAAACTTTCTTTTCCCTCAGTGAGCAAATACAGGGGATCGCTGTGCAAAAGAAGGAAAACAATTTCTCTGCTGAATGTTTCTACTAAACAATGCTGTTGCACAGTACAAAATACATACTCAGACCCTCAGCTACCCTGCGTCAGTGCTGTTCAGGAGTTCTGAAAATTAATTAAGGAAAAGGCAGTGTGGCAGATCCGCTGGTCATTTCGGCAGGTTTGCAGAAGGGTTGGGGAGTGACACGCAGGAAAAAGGGAAATATCCTCTGTGAAAGTATGGCCTCATAGTGCTTCTCAGAACAAGGAGAGGAAGTCAGCAAAAAGTGCATGGTTACGTGCAATTGATGGACTGTGTTTCATCAGCCTATTTTTACTGTCAGGGCTCCAGAATATATTAGAACTCTATCCAGTCTCTTAAGCCACTGGATGTGGATGATGGGATCAGATAAAATTATTAAAATCAGCTTGATTTCATGATTTCAGATACTAAGTGTAATAGGTACAAACCAAACAGTCATATGATGAAGGTACAAATACATCTCTGTGTTTTACCTCTGCATTTTTCCAGTTTATAGAGCTTGACAGTTTTGTTTGTTTGGGTTTCTTATTTAACAAACCTCCAGAAGGGCGAGCAAGATCATTTTCTTGCAGCATCCTTGTTGAAACTGATTTCCGTCATCAAAAAACAAAACAAACAAACAAACTCAGAAGATACTGTAACAACAAATTTTATGTTGCATCCCATGTGATATTTTACATAAAGTCTCTGGTTAAACGGCTTAAAAAAAAAAAAAATCCCAAAGCATTTGAGTTGTTTACAGAGTTTGATGACTGCTTTTTGTTTAGAAATAAAAATCTGATCATTTCCCGTAATGTCTTATCCATATAACGAATTTGTGTTACTGCTTTCAAGCTTTATTTTTTAGTTGATGTGAAACCACTTTTCTAAGAGAATAATTTGCATAAAAGAATTTTAAAAGCTGGAGCAGTGTAATGAATGACAACAGTGAAGAAAATCAGTCCCCAAGGTTGATTAAAAGGCAGAGAAGGGGTTAAAATTTCAGATCTTTATGTAAGAATTAAAAATGAAAGGAGAGTTAAAAATGGGATGGGGGTAGGGTGGGGGGGTGGAGAGCTAAGCTGCTGGTGACTCGAGTGTATTTATGGATTACTATGTCTTGAAAAGAAGAAAACCAGAGTTGTAAGATGACACTGCAGGGGTTGTCTGGACTTTTCACCGAGTGTAAAGTCTGTTTAGTCAGCGTCTTAATGCCTAATGCTGACCTTTGCCCTCTTCACTCCTCCCTGCTCCAGGTGCAACATTTTTAGCAAGTGCTTTAGCATTATTGGAAGGTTTGTGCAGGTTTCACATGCTGCACAGTGCACACAGCATTTTATACAACAGCATCCGTTACACCCACCCAATATCAAGACTTAGCACATTATTGTTATCCGAAGCACACAATGACTTGTTTTCCCCATTTTCCCTTATTATTACTCCGTTAAAGTAATAAAACCAAAAGATTCCTTGAAAGTGTATTTGATTGGCATAATTCTATACGACAAGATACAAGATTAAGCGCATGTCACATACTCCCCAGCAGCATGAATTATAGCAGGAGTATGCAACGTGTGCCAGCAACGATATTGATCTCTCAAATTAATTCTCTTTGCTATGGAAATAGGAGACAAAACCAGAACCCATTGCTACAAAACAGCCAAGGAATTTCAGCTCATTTTCCTCCAAAATAATTTATGTTTTTGTAGTTATTCATTATATTGGGACTGATATAAATTTTAAAGCAAAACACAACAGTTTCACAGACTAATATTAAAAGAGCAAAACTACACAATTTCTCTATAATTTCAACTTTTATTTATAAAAATAAGGAGTGTAGTAAAATGTATATTAAATATGAGATGCTGTAAATTCTCCAGTTGTCAGTGATGTAGATAATATAAAAGACAGCACATACATATTTAATGCTTATTCATCCACATCTTATATTTAGGAGATGGTTGCTAAGATTTCTGAGGGCTTGCAATTTGACTTTGCTGGGGAGAAAGTACACATAGGTACCATCACCTTTGAGACCATTTTAGGTTTCATGTCATTTCCTGAAAGCCTACATGAACATTCCTTGTTACTGTGGGCAAGGAACCCATTTTTCCTATTCATATTATGCTGCAGGACTGATGGCTTCTTCAGATGTGGACCCAGCATTAAAGATCCATAAATGTTCCACTGCATGATACAATGTAATAAATGCACTCTGTACAACCACAGTATAAAGCTTACTGGAAATCGAAGACTGTCCAGTACTGCACTTTGTGATCTATTTCAGCTAAGTATGCCTTAGACATATTTAGAAATTATGATTTGACACATAAAAGCTTTGAGTAGCTGATGTCTCCCACATCCCTTCCTCACTGAACTATGCTGCAAAATGTTCGTTAAGCTGAAGGAAAAGAACAGAGGAAAAGGAATGGTTTAAGAGGTGAATAGCAGCAGGAGTAGGCACAGGTCAAAGGATCAAAATATTCTGGGAAGTTCCCCGAAACAGTTCTCTTATATTACTCAATTTCATTTATAACATTTGCACTACAAGCAAATAAAGAAAAAACATATAAACTGTTGTTTATTGCATGAGAAACAATTTCTAGAGCTGGGTAGCTTTATCTCAGCACAAAGAGTGCTCCTGTTCACAGTGCAGCTGCTAGGACCTCATCAACACCCCTTGTTTAAGGGTAGGGTACATTAGAAGTCAAAACTTTAAAGCAACCTGAAATGTTATTATTGTAATAAGCTATGCAACTGGATTTGATTTCTAGCCAGACTGTATCCCTTTGCTCCTGACACTGTTTACAAGACATATTTAGTGCAGGTGGTACTCTCCTTAATTTCACTGAAGGTCAAGTGTACTTGTCATAACTGTATTTTTTGCACAGCTGAGAATTCAACTACTGTAGACTGAAAACAGACATTGTTTTTTGTGAAGGAAATACATAGCACTGAAGAGCTGGACTTGAGATAAACAGAATGAAGTAATTTTTCACGCTGTTTTTTTGTACTATCTCATCAAGATCATAACTTCTGAGCTTACTGTGTATCTGAAGAAGCAGTCATTTGGGTACTTACACTTACAAAACTTCAGAATCCTTTGCCTGGAAAAAGTGTTTTCATTTGTCTTGCTTTAGGTGGCTACTATGAATATTTTTCAGGAATGCAACCTGAGATTACATTCTTGTAGTGTTTGTAAATGACCGATTTTACAATGATTTGCAAGTATAAAATTGAATGAAATTTTAATTAGTCAAGTTTCTAACTTAAGTAGAGAAAAAAAATAGATAACCAAAAATCTGAATTCATTTAGCCTTCTGCTATTTTGCAACATCAAAGTCACGTCTTTCAGAGAAGACTCATGTAAAGCTTTGTCTCTGTAAGTTCTAAACTGATATTGCAATTGTTACACACCATACCAAATCTGCAGAAAAAAATAGCATGGTAGAATTAAAACACTATACTTGTCTTGATTCGTTTACCCTTAATAATTAACAGTTCTCTTCTACATGCAGTAAGTGCACTTAAAATACAGGAAATTGTCCATGGAACCTGCTTTTTCTGCTAATGCATATTTCCCTTTTCTGGCTTACAGCTACTCTTAATGCTTTCCCTATGCATTTTACCTGAAGAAAGGAAATTAAAGAAAACTATCTTTGAATTGTGCTTGGTTTTAAAGATTTTTTTTTTTCCCATGTTTGTTGAAAAAAGCCATTAAAAAGAAACAAACAAAAAAACAAGTCCAGGTGTCTCCTGTAATTCTATACTACTTCAGTCTTGCATAACACAAATTTCGTTCCAGTAAACGACTCCTAATATATTACAGATATGGAAGAGATTAAATCCTTCCTTCCAGATCTGTGTACTGTCAGAATCAGCACCCAGGTGTGCTCCAAAGCATCAGTTCACAAAACTCTAAAACTAGAGACAGATTCTCCTGTGAAATCCATTTGCTGGCGAGCTGCTGCTTACCTGTCTCCTCTACCCCCATCCAACCCTCTTTAACCACTCTGCCCAGAATCACTGCATTCCTCTGCAAAGAGTAAGGTGTAAAAAAATTGGAACTGCCTGCCGTAAATACGAACACTTACTCTAGATAGGAAGAGGTATTTTTTTGGTTTGTTTTTTTCTTGGTTTTTTTTTTTTTTTTTTTTTTGGTTTTGTACTTTAAAGCATAAACGCAAGTAAAAAGCAAATAAAATAGTGCCTTTTGCAGGACAGTTAATTTTCAGGGATAGGTAAATATTGTTATTCAACTGACACAACAAAACGTAGATTCAAAGTCCTAATTTTCTTGTTAGTAGAAACCCCAAATAACCAACTTGCAAACTGATTAGCATCATAGTTCTCCTGATTGCAAAATTAGGGCCAAGTTTCCTCAAAACACAGAATAGTATGGTAAAGCAAACATTGTCTCATGAAGTTTCACTGAGAGAAAACATGGGGCATCATTATTTCAATTTGTGGGTTTCACTGGACACTTGTTTCCAAACCCAAGCTTCTTCTTTCCTCACTTCATTAGCGACTCATGGGCTTTATTTTTTTTTTTTTACTTGAAATTGTCTCAGTTTTACGGTTATTTTATGGTTAAATCCATGTTTCAGTTCTGCAAATCATCATTAAGAAAAAAAAAAAGAATAAAGGAAAAAATCCCCACTAACCATTATTCTCTGCCAGTTTTGTACTTATTTTGGGGGAATAAAGTTTACATAACCTCATTTAGAAAATCATTCATCATGATTGTTCTATCAGTACCAGTATTCCAGTGGACTTTTTCAGGCTCAGTGGTGAAATGTTGGTAAATTAAGACCTTCCCCATGAAAAAAAAAATAAAAAATAAAAAAAAGAATTGAAATCTACTGGTCATGTTAATGAAGGAAGTAACCTCAGTTACTCAAAAAGCTGATAAAGTTCATGTCCTTTTCAAAGAGGAATTCAGACGTATTTTTCTGAAAGACTGGTTTAAATTTGTAAAAAACAAATTCCTGAACTTGAAGAAAAAAATAGTTCAAAGGAAACAAGGACGAACACTGAAGTATCAACTTCGCTAATACATCTTGGTTGCATAGCAGTTTAAGTTGGTTCTACAAGGGAGATGGCAACACACCTGTACCCATGCAGGTCATGTTGGAACAACTAGCACAGGGGATTACATTTAGAATCATCCTATCAGGCTTCAATGGCTTAGGACTCCACCGTGTGTTTCCAGCACACTTCTGGTGGAAGGAGACTGATGCCTTGCATATGCAGGTTATGAGAATACCAAGGCCATTGAAATTACTTCAGTGAATTCACAAACTATTTGTGGTACTAAGGCCTAGCTCTGTACCCTGCTCTCCAGTGCCTCTTTCATTACACAGTGCTTATGTCCACTCCTTTTCCTCTCTTCTTTGGGATTTGTGCACAACAGGCAGCAGTAATTTCCTGCTGGATGCCCTCAGGATTCGCTGCATGTTTTGGACATTGCAAAGGGACAGCAGACAGTCAAGAAAATTTGAGACTTTTATAGAAGAGGGAGTTGTGGCCTCTGGCTACAAGATGTTAATGAGCTTCCCACTCCTTTTTTCCTTAGCTCTCTACGACAGGAGGTGGCAAGCATAACGAAGACTAGAATTGTTCATATCTCTCTGCCAAAGATTTGTCATCCATTATTTTTAAATTTAGAAACTTAACTTGGCTGGCATTTCTTCTACCACACATGTAAAATAAGTGAGGTTAACGTAGCATGAAGGAGAAATGTGGGGGAGACCTACTTCTCAATTGTTCTGTTTGAAAACTCATACTTCAGTTTGTGACGAGCAACAAGATTCACTAAAAAAGGCATTCCACACTGAAAGATACTGGGCATTCTTCATTATATGAGAATATTTCTGAATGAAGACCTCCTGTATTGTTTTCCATTTCCTTAACAAGGCCTCAGACTGTACCAGCTGTATAAACATATTTACAGTCTCCCCAAACTGCTGCAAGCCCACTGTAGTGGAATTTGTGCAAGGGTCAAAGGTAGCATGACTGAAGAGGTTTTCTTTTGGTTTGTTTTTAAGACACAAGATAGCCATGCATTTTCTGCAAGCATAACTGCACATACAGCTGGCTCACTATAGAAACATTTATTGATGTAATTTACAAATAAAACCTCTTTGAATTACTACTAACCATTTGGCATACCTTTCTCTTTTTTAATTCAATGCTACTTTCTGCAGCTTGCATTTAACTGCTTTAGTCAAATTTTTTATCTCCCAGCATACTTGCCCAGTTACATTTACTTTTACTTACTCATTTAAGTTTTTTGGGGAGGAAAAAAACCATTTTGATCCCATAATAAATCCTCATCTGAAGCCAGGAAAAGCAGATAAGTACTAAATAAACACTGAAGTATATTTATCACTCGAATCAGTTTCTCAAAGTTCGACAGTTAATATGTTTTCTGAAATTGCTATTTGGACAATCCCTCCCCCATCTTCCAGAAAAGACATCTGGCTAGCGCTGAATGGAGTTTAGTGTTTGAACATCCCATCTGGTTGCATCATGTTAACACATGATTCCAACTCATTCAAGAAGTATGAACAATGGATATTGTATTCCATATAGTGCCGTGTAGATTTAATCTTTAAAAGATGGTGGCACTGTAGAACCTAACTGTTTAGTTAAAAGTCAAAGAATTTCATATACTGAAAACTTCTTTCTCATAGCCTCAGAAACACCTAACATATTATCCTACCCCATGAACAACAAGCAGACAATGTCTTCCTCGCACAGTGCGATTTCCATTCTTACTTATCATAGCACCTATCTTGATAAATCAAGAACACATTTCCTAAACATGGCAGTGAAAAGCACCATTAAGATAGACTTCTTAATGAGAATACTGTTTTCACCCTCAAATTACTTCCAGATTGCTTAAAAACATTCTCAGAAGTTTGCTAGGAGTCAAATGGAAGCTGGGCACCTTTGTCTTCCGCAGCTGGCAACTCTACCTTTCACTGAGATTAACAAAACCTATAGTCGCCCTTCGAAATAAATGCTAAGTAAGCATTTTCTGCAACAGACCATCACTAATCTGTCTTAATGATTCTGAAAGACCATTTCATTTCTCTATCCTCTTGAAAAAAAATAATCAAATTTCAGTTAATAACATTTCCTATTCAAACATTCCTTTTAAATTTATCTCTTAATAAGGATTATTGACACATTGTGCTGTAACACTGATCTTAACAGATATTTTCTGTATTTAATGAATGAACCCTAGAAGGAGCAGATATTCAATAAATAGCTTGTTAAGAAAAGTTAATAATACTGATTTCAGACTGAAAGAGAATCATAGAAACTTCGAATGTAGAACAGGTGTTTCCTAGATGTCCTTTAAGCCACCTAATGCAATTTGTTTCATTTGAGCACTTGGGAAAGCAAATGGATTTTACCAGTTAGGGCAAGAAGATAGGAAAAAAAATACAGAGGTTTTGTATGTACTCAAACGAAGCAGGGCAAACATACATACAAATTTATACACGTGTGATCATATTGTTTTCCTGAATCTCAGCTCACATTTTATTTTTGGAGTTAGGATTCTAAAAGATTTGATTTCTCAGAAACCGCTGAAACTGGACCACAAAGAGGGACTAGTTTATCCTCAAAATTGTGAAGCCAGAGTAAGATCTGTGCAACGAGACATTATAGGTTTGCCTGATGAAAAAGAGACAAAGAATTCTGCAGAGACTGATAAAGAAGACTGAATTACACCATCCAACTTTTTCTGAACTCTGTTGAAATCTATCCGTTCTTCAGTGTCACCATAATTACCAGCCAGCTCACAGGGTGAAGTTAGATAAAAATGGGCAAGAAAAAGAAAGTGGATCCCATGACATTAATATTTTCACACCAGCACCTAAATGAAACATATTTAAGAGGCTACTGATGATGCTTAAAAGCTCACTTAGCATTGTCTGGAAAACTTGTTTACCCACTATGTTGCTTCAGTTGACAGAAGCTATCTAGACAATCAGGACTACTGTACTGGGAAACAGCAGGTACACAGGAGAAATAAAGCACTTCAGTTTATGTGAGCAAATGAATTCCTTGGGGAGGAACTGGATATGTTCACAGCAAAGCTGGGTTGAAGGTTTGCCGTACCAGTTGAAGATTTTATTTAAACTTATGGAGATCATATACACTGTTATATACAGCATTATAAGGATTTGACAGTGCCAACTCTAGCTGACAGCAGCAGGGAAGATACCGAACTCCCTAATTTGTAGAGAACTATAAACTGCAAGACAGGACTAGAGATGACCAAACTTTGCTTTTTTAGCATCCCGCTGTTCCTATCATCTCTAGTGATTAAATCATAAATAAATTACTGACTATGCTTATTCAGTACCACCTTGGATATAGGGAACTGAGAATTGTTCGTTTCATTTGGCAATACTTCTATCAACACTTTTCAAGTAATACTGGTTGAGTACTCCTTCAGCAGATTTATGCAAGCTATAGCAGACAGCCTGTGTTAGAAAGTCTTGAGAGACTGTTTGCTTAATTCAAGTACTCTGTCTGGAAAGACATTGCTTTAGAGTACTCAAAGGCTATTCATTCAGTTCCTTCCAGGCGCAAAGCCTCCAAAACACACAGTACTTTTCTGCCTGTAATTAACATCAAAAGTATTAGCTGCCTCCAGCATTTAGAACACCTGAATTACTAAAAGCACTTGTCTTGCACTGAACAAAAAGGGGACTGAAAAAGGGGACCTCAGGAAACTGAAGTCCTGAAGTGAGTCTGTTTGAACTGAGTCTGCCTGAATGTACTTTTTAAAAGATCTTATATTTCTGTAGCCTTAAGACATGAAAAGCATGATTTTGCTTGGGGGGAAAAAATATTAAAAAAATTCCTGTCTTCTGGAATTCAGGCAGTTGGTTAAATCTTGTTGGCTTCATGCAAACATTTTGTACAGCTTTACTTTTTATAGTGGAAATGCTTGACTTCTCAGACAAGATCTAGAGTTACAGTTGGTTCTACTCATGATCAGTTTCACTTAAGATGTAGCGAGAGAAATTTGAACAGGTAACAGGAGTTTCCAAAGGAGATAGTCTGACTTTCAGTAAAGCATTTCAATGAATTCTGTGCTGGCCTAGATAGTCAACACAAACTTATTAACAGCAATTTTTAGTTCGTAAATGGAATAAAGCATTTATTTTCTAGAACATTGTATTCAATAATCTTGCTCCTAGTTATGATCTTGTAACTCCATAAGAAATAGAAAGCCTTCACAATTCTATTATGCATTAGAGGAGAGGAGTATCTCAGCAGTTTAAGCTTCAGCATTAAGAGAAAAATAAACAGCTTTATCTGTATCTGCTCCTGCTGGATATTAACATAGAGCTACTACCATTAACTGAAACTAGCGGGTGGTCCTAACATCAAGTACTGCAAGGGCAGTTTGAGTTCTAACCTGGACCTTAACAATTTCTAACTCACGGCCAGCCTTATGGAGGCTTTCAGTGTGTTATGACCCAAATCGCTAAATTCAAACTTAAACCTCTTTTCCCTTCATTAATATAACTAAGATATTTGTGCACTGCAGGAAATTGATACCTCAGTCTCTCCTTCTTGCTAATACAGTCTTATTTTCCACATATAAATGGCAAGCTGCCAGTTAGGGAAGTACACATGCTCTAATGCAAAGAAAAATAAGTAGATATGTCTGTATATATTAAGTACAACTCAGAATATTGTCTAGTGCAGCTGGAGTGAGAAACACTCCAAAATAAGCAAATCACAACTCCAATTTTTGTGTTATAAACAAAAGTTTTTGTGAGCTAGAGTTACATTCCTCACTGCATCTTATTTCTTGGTTTTAAGTCTTACTTTGTTTTTCTTCCTCTGATTCAAACACTTGAAAATAAAATTGTGTCAAAGCTATTAAAATAGCACCAAAAATATTACAAGGCAATTTACTGAGCTACAGAACAAAGAACAAAATTCTCTTCATCCATTCCACTCCCTCTGTGGTTGAACCTTTTAGGTGCTTTTAGCCATATGTAGAACAATTCCAATATAGGCACTGGAATGTCATTAAAATAGCTAATAAACAAAGCCTATTAGTATTGATTGAAGCATTTTTATAAAATGCTTTTTTGTCCCCTTCTTAGGGAAGAGCAAGCTACTTGTGCAGCCAGTAGGAGACCCAATTCATCTGGGCTCCTGTTCCATATTCGGAATGATATAACACAAGAAACTCCTCTTATTTCCCGTCAGGCTGCGGGAAGGTATATTAAGATTATTACTCTTTATTAATTTTACTATAAAACAAAGTAAATTGAGACCAGTTTGGACACTGCTATACAGTAACAAAATACAGGCAATTCTATACAATATATCGTACACCTAACCCTCAAAACCTAGCAGTAGTAATCTAGATCAGGATACTGATCAAGATATATGAAGCCAACAAAAACTAAGAAAAAAAACAAAACAAAACAAAAAAACACCCACAAAACAACAAAAAAACCCAACAAACAAAAAAAACCACAAAAAAACAAAACCAAAACAAAAAAAAAAACAAACCCGATATATTATCTATTTGTATTCACTGTCAAGGTACTGTAAGCATCATTACCATCTACAAACTCACCATCTTCGCTGAGCCTGCTAAAGTATAAAAATAACAATTTTATTCATCCTCCCATCTAGTTAAAGAGACTTAGCATGACTGTACTGTGGGCTCTATAATCTCTACTTCACTGTGCTACATTCTCTCTTCATGAAATGGTTGGCATCTTCTTGTGCCACACTGCTCAGCATAAGCTGCTTTTCTGTAATTCATACACCACTTCTGTACAGGACTGTTGCCGTTTTTCATGTGCAAAAGCAACTATAGGAAGTTATAGAAATTTCAGAAAAGGAAAAAAAAAAAAAACTATGTCTTTTAACTTAACGGAAAGTGGCATTTCATCTTCTAGCCTTGCCAGTGTGCTTGTTAGTAATGTGATGTGTCATGTAGGTTGAAGCAAATTTGTTTGCCTCAAGGATCAAGTGCCACTTCTAACTAAAAATGTAAGAAGATTTCACTTCATGTTTGCCTCCTAATTCACAAGCAGTGGAGTCTTTGAATATCAGACTTTGTCAAGCTGAAAACCATTGATTCACGAAGTTAAACTTCATGTGGGTTTGTACCATTTTTACAGAAAGCTCCTTCAGAAAACATTTAAGTATTAAAAGGGATTTTATAGTCAAAACCAGAAACATTGACTCCAAAATAGCTGTTTTCAATTCAGCAGCAAATTGACTGTTTTAGACAGATCTCCTCATTCTTCCTAAATTTTACTGAATCTAATACAGAACTAGTTTTGAACTCTAAAGTTTTGTGGGGTGGGAAAATGGAGTTTTCAGGTTACCTGTGGTCATGAAATATTTATCAGTTTGCCAGTTAAAAAAAAAAATATAGTAATGAATGGTATACAGTGATTCATTTCTATATCTGAAACACTTCACATAAATTAGCAATCTAGCATTCAACAGTCACGTGTATGTTACTTTATCTCACCCTCATACAAGCATAACAACATGGCCTCGCCCTAAGTTTAGTCTTTAATGAGCCAGAAGTACTTCAAAGTTGCTTGGCATAAGTAACAATCCAAGGCAGAACTAAACCAATTTGTGGGGAACCTCTACAAGACATCCTACCTGCAACAGTACCTACTGCATAATTTCCAACTAAAAACTTCTAAATAAAACGCTTTTAGTCCATTTTGGACAAGTGCAAGTACTTATGCAAACTTTTCAAATTAAATATCCAGTAAAACCATGTAATAAAGCCAAAAAACATCCTAACCAGTCCCTCTAAGTAGTTAATTTTAATAATGGAACTTTCACAATCCCAGATCCAAATCCACTTTAGTTATTTTAAAAGAGAATTACCATTGTTACGGGGTACGAACATTTATTTGGGGAGAACAACAACTTTTGGACTGATTAGTGCAATTTATGGGGGAGAAGAGTCAGCTCTGTATTTAAAATGATTCTTTAGCTGCCAGAATATTCTGCCATCACAAAATAGGTGATACCTGGAACAAACCAGGCATGATAAATATAACCAGGCCTCTGCTTGTGACCAGAGCTAAACAAAAGCAAATGCCTAGCTGATAAAGGGCAATTGATAACCTTTTCCAAGGTCTTTGAAACCTTCACCACAGTATTATACATAACAAGGTTTAAGAGACACTACTCTTGTGGAAGTGCATCTTCAACAATTATCAAAATTATGGCAGGCTGCAGTTGCAGTACTGCACTGTTTGGATGTCAGGCATTGCAGGGGGCTTCATGCAAACACCCATGTTCCACAGGATTCTAGCAGGAAAGCCTAGCTACTACCAGATCCATTGCCTTTTATTTTAAATCTTTTAGAAGGGCTAGGTATACACCTGACATGGATTTTTATAGAAGGCTCTCTTTGATCTCCAAGGCAGAATTATCAGTATAATAATTTTAAAAAATAATCACTAAAAGGATATATAATTACACATTTAAGAGGAAAAAAAGCTATTAACAGTCAATCAAAGTAACAAAAGGAACACAGAGCAGGTCTCAGTTCACTAAGTACTACTTGTGTTTGCAGAGAGAAATTTTGTCTGGTAACATGCAAAATGCAAAGAATCATCGCATTTTGCAATGTCAAAACTCAGTGTCATGAGGTACAATGTTTTTCCTGGATATAGATTTGAAACTTTTTTTTCTAATTAAAAGAATTAAAATGAACTGTTACCACCTTTTCAATGAGCTAATGTCACTACAGCAGGCTATAGTATCTGCAGCAGTGGCAATATTTGCTATGGCACATGCTGTTTTCCCACCATAGGAGCAACTTGTGATGGAGGAACAGAACCAAAGGCCAAATTCTTTCCATCAACCAAGACTCAGTGTACAACTATATATGCCCCTCATAGGTTTTTGTATCACTCCGAACAGTGACTCTATTGCAGGCAAAGAGCAAATTTAAATTCTGGAGGTAAAACAACATGAAGAAACATCTGAAAATTGTTTCGTATGCTAACTTTCAGGCATGGAATATTTACATGGTAATATCCATATATGCTATTTTAGTTAGTAAAATTAAGGTATTACGTACCATACTACTCAAAAGCAAGACTCACTGCATACACTAAAATATATGAGATACTGTGAAGGAAATTCTTTGCTAAAATATCCTTGTTGAATATTACAGTTTATGTAGTTATGAAACTAATTTGCCATATCGGTCCCACTTCCTATTCTAACTTCAGTCAAGAAAGAACTGCTCTAAAGAACCTGCTTTCTGTAAGAATGGAAAACTATAACCATTCAGGAAAAAAAAAAAAAAAACAACACCAAAAAAAAAAAAACAAAAAAAAACCCCACAAAAAAAGAAAACCAACCTCAAAACCTAAAACCAAACCACAAAACAGTGGAAGGGGAAAGTATCCCTGATCTTTTCCTGTTTTTTTTCTTTTCTTTCGTTTTCTGGCTCCCCATATTCTGTACTACAGAAAGAAAAAAATTCACTTATTTATCTAGTCACATATTTAGGTTACCTGGGAGAAATAATGCTTCCAAATAGAAGCGGCCTAAACAAGTTATAAAAACCTCTGAGAACATTTAAGCAAAAAAACCCCAAAAACCAGTTTCATCATCACATAATCACAAAAAGCCTGGGTGTTTAAAGGTATGAGAACATCATACACATTGATTTGATGAGTGAGATTAGACTAGGACATCAAGAAATAATAACAGCAGCAGGTATTCCCTTACTCTTTACCAAATAAAGATGCGACTCTTAACTGCACCTTATTACTTCCTCCAGCTGACAGTGCTACCTGTAAGTTTGAGTTTCTGATGATTGAAATAGGTAATAAAAAATTCTTTTGTTTTTAAACTATCATATATGTAAAGCAAAAGAAGTTCCTTCCGGAATCAGCACTTGGAGTACTGGCATTTTTCTCTTTGTTGGACACTACTACTGACTATCATGGTAGAGGAGCACAGCAAAGACTCCCAGGACATTGATCCTCCTTCTTAACCCCTTCTAGGATGTATGACAGGAAGATTTCAGAGAACCAAGGGCCTTCTCCACTCTATAGCAACATCCAGGTCTTTCTACTGAAGTAAATAGAGTGATAAGTGTCAGGCACTTAAAACAATTTAAAAAACAAATTAAAAAAACAAACAAGAAATCAAACCAAACCCCAAAACATTTCATGTTACCAGGTATCTTCTGTTCCATGTTTTATAAACGAAAAAACAAAAGTTTATTTTTTTTTCTTTTTTAAATTTAATCTCTAAAAAGAGAACCTTTGAGTATTAAAGGCCTGAACTCACAGATCTTAATGGCAATCCATGGTTTTTATTACCTACTGGTAGCCCGGAGCACTTTTTGCTTTTCACTGCTTACTGGCAGCCTGAGGAGCTCCTACACACAGTAGGGTAAACTTTCCAAGGGCATGTTAAAAGTAGCATTTTAAATTCTCTAAGTCCTAATCCATCTTCATGTAATTCCACACATTCACAGTAATTCACATTATTTTCACCTCTACAATCATAATTTCATTTAAAAGGAGGATGAATGAAAATACCTTCTTTAAACTGTGTATCAAATTTAGATTCTTGCTTGAAAGAAATAAGCAGTTTTCCAGCTTCTATGAATTAAAGGGATTTGAAAAAGAATTCCTACACTGATGAGAAGCTCTATAGAAATAAACTCTTAGAATACTTAAATAACAATCTAGAATGTCATTAGAAACTTTAATATTTGAAGTTGATGCAAATGCATTTTCCTTCACTTTATTCTAGTTCAGATAAGGAGTCTACTGCTGAATTAGAAATAAACTTCTCTTTACCCTTGAGCAAATTAGAAAATAACAAATATTGAAAACTGGCATCAAAGGAATCCATCAGGTCTGACCACAAACACATTCAAGGCAAAAAATGCTCAAAGTAATCAAAAGTCACGGAAAACAAGAGAAATTGTGTGTTAAAAGGGTGTGGTATAATCACAGTACCTACAGTTACTTTGAACCTACTACTTCAACAGAGTGTAGAAAAATAAAACCACATAAACAGCCTTCATCCTTCCAAAAGAATTCACAAGACACTTCCAATTCCATATAAAATAAACAGAAATCTAGATAACATCCTGGAAACTGATGGTTATCCAAAGAGTTCAACTCTGAAACTGTGTACCTATAAATTTAAAGATTCTGTCACCAATACCCTGTGCTGTTTGGACTGCAGTTTTTCATATTAGAATCTTTTAGATTAAACTGGGTCTATATTAGGAACCTTGTGTTACATCATACTATTTACTATGCTTGCTAGTCTCTAAAATATGTATTTAATCAACTTACACGCATTGGTGCACACAGCACCAGTCACATATAATCTGACAATTCAAAGAATTCAAATAGTCCACTGATGGATCACCTTTCTTTCTAAAAGAAGCACTCCTTAGTAATGCAAAATGGACATTGAAAGCTGTATACAAAGATTAGGCTTGATATGAAAATTCCCGCTGGGATGTGTAATTGAAGATACTCAAAATGTTTCTTAAAATGTCTTGTATATGGTTTTATTAGAGAAATTTCTTACTCTAGATCTATTATGTGCAGCATATAAGCACCTGATTTTCAAAGGTCCCAAAGAAGTGAGAAGATCCATACAATTTTCTTCTAGGCTTTGTTGTGTAACGTAACTTTTCTGTGGTACAGAAAATGCAGCTTCTCCACAATAAATTTCCCTCAGAAATTGACTAGCTGTTACAATTCTGAGCTAGGGAAATAACTTGACATACCTTATAGTTACCTCAGAAGTGCACCTTCAACAGCTGTATTTTTGTCTTTTCCCAATTACAATAGTTGTTTGAAGTGACATATGAGATATCTATTTGCAGTAAGAGAACCCAAGCATTTGTATCAAGTACCACCATATTCCATAAGCTGACTCATTAAGAGCTGCAAGTCTAGCTGAATACTGGTGCATGTGATTCAAGGTGACAGAACTCAGTGCTTAGCAGGGAAGGGAAATACACCTGAAAAATCACAGAAGTCCAAACCTGAACTATGAAAACACAATCTCAGGGAGTTGAACAGAAAAAGCCTATGCTTAAAGTTAGGTACCTGTGCTCAAATCTCTCATTTAATCAGTCAACAACAAAATAACACCTGCATGTAAACACTTTAACCTGACAAAATATTGTTAATACTGTGTCTTTTCTTTACATATAGTCTGTTGCTTTCATAGTATTAGTTACAGTCAGTGGAAAAAAAATAGATAAAGTCATACAATACAATGTTGGAGTATCATCTTTGAATTTACCAAATTCCCTCCAAAATGCCTTATGGACAGACTATTTAGTATTCACTGCCATGCTCCTGTACAGCAACGGCTGTTAATCTTCTAAAATGTACAGAAAAGGAAAAGCATTAGCTCTACAAACAGGCTTCTTTTGGCCTATCTTGTTAGTTTTAGAAGACAAGCTGTTGGGCTTTCTACAGGGGGTGGGGGGGATAATTCTGGTAGTTAACTGTAAATTAAACAGCTAAAGTAGGAGTTTAGTGTCTAATGTAGCTAAGAATCAGTGAAACAAATACACTTTTCTCTTTTCAAGGTCAGCACTAAGGTGACATGCAGTCTGTACTACACAGTTGTGTCATAGTCAACATGCCAGACAATGAACTGTAATTCAACAAGCTGAGGCTTAAGGTGCAGCTCAGACACGGAATTAAACGTGCCTGTGCTTCTGATTAGTGCATTCAGCCATTGCTGCTCCCTAGGGAAACAAATGCCCCCCAGCCACACACAGAAACCTCCTCCTTTTCCTCATCCTCCAACTTTCCCCCTGCAGTATTACCTAAAAACCAAAGCAAGTCATGAGTATGGCAGGCAAGGGCAAGACTTTTTGCCATTGCAATGTGGAGTTGCTGAAATGCCCTTAACAGCTCAGTGAGACAAGTAGCAGTGCTCTGGTTTTATGCTGGTAGAGATGGGGATCTAACTTCCCTTTTGTTCTTTAACTGATTTTAACAAGAGGAGCTGGGAAGGGGGAGGGAAGGGTTTCCATCTACTTTCTGAGAAGCTATCTTTGGAGGGAAAATACAATCTTCAACAAGAAGGCAGAAAATTAAAGGCTGTTCCTCAAGTTTCCTTTCTTATCTTCCTAAAATACATATATACAGTTTGTTCCAGGAAATGTCTGAAATGCTTTCTGGTAGCTTTTAAATAAACATGAAAATCTCCTTTTGAGTTACAAGAGTTTCCAATAATGATGGGGGAAAAGTTCTTGGAGTATAACACAGATGTAAACAAATGTCAGAATTCACTCTCAACAATTAAAATGCATTATCGTTACTTTTGGACTTCTAGTCTGCCATCACATAACTGAATTAGACTTGAGCAAAGCTCTAATGTGCTTCCACAGCAATCTTTTCCTGTACACTAAAACCAACAGACCTCAGCTGCATTTCTCAGCTACAAGCTAATGTTTCTGGGCACATGTTACTGTTGCAGTTTCGTTTGTCAGTAAAGCCTTATTTACTTGCTTCCTGTTATTAATAATGGGAAACAGGATCTCTTCAAACTGTTGGAGAGGCTCTTTTAACTCCTGTCTAGACTTCTCAAGACAAAATATTGATGAGCCCTTTAATGTTTGTGCAGAGACACAAACTGAGCAAAAAACCCACATTACCTCAAGTAGCTTTAGACTCCTTATCACACATTCACAAAAAATTCCTTTAAATCTCTTGGGCTCACATCTTGTTAGCCACTAAAGTTAGATTTTTCTTTCATAGTCGGATACTTTCTTCATCTGTCACACTGATTAATTAACAGCTCACAGTATGAGCCCTGAGCTTAAATAGCCTACTAAAACCAGGAGGAGAGATCAATGTTAATATTCCATAAAAAGCTGAAGAGAAAAAATGCTTTCTTTAGTATGAAGGGATATGTCTTCTAATAGAAAAAAAAAAAAAAACAACAAAACAAAACAACACAACTAACTTCTGTTTGGTTACATTTCACAAGGAGATGAAAGTGCACAGCCTGCAAAGGAAGACTGCAGCAGAGGATTAGGACATGAGTTAGAGAAGACTTTAAATGTTTTAAGTTAAGCTGTTGGTTGGAAAGCAAAAGCTCTTGGACACCAGTGAAATATTCTCATTGCCATTAAAAAAAGCTAGTTTATCAACACACAATAAACCAGTCTATAAACACAGTACCATTCCTGTACAGATATATGGGGAAAAGGCATACGACTACATGAAACAGAGAGCTGCTAAAACCTTAAACCTAAACCTGGTTTTAGCCAAAACATTTGTAGCCCATTCTGTCCCGTCCCCCCCCCCCCACCTTTCCCAGACTGTTACAGTCCAGCAAATATTTCAAGAGTTTGACTTTCAACAGCTATGAGCTCTCCCCCTTTTTTAAGCCCCTCCAGTACTGCTGAGTGGACGAAAATCACAGATGCAAGAAAAGCTGACAAATGAGTGCAAGGCCCCTCCTCTCCAGTGCCTCGACAGTCAGAGCTCCTGCCAAAACATGCCTGAAAGCTAGCAGGGAGACAAAGACACAAAGATTCCATTTTCTCAGGGAAAATACATTCCATGTAGAAACTACCAGGGAAAAGAACAGCACACTGGTGCATGTGTTGTTTCAAAAATGGAGCAGGAATGAACGTTTTCAATGAAAAAAAATTTATCATATTTGATTATTCAGCAAGCTCAAACACTGTTTAACACAGCTCTTTTTAAACTGCTAAGCGCCACAGGGGGTGGGAGGGGAAAGCTCCCATAAAGCTAGAAAAACATTTTCAGCCATGGAGAACCTTCAATTCAACACTGTCCAAAGCAAGGAGTTCACAGCTGTTACTCTAAACCATCTCCTGATAATGTTGTAGTGTACACGCAACCAAAACAAAGCAAATTCAGCTTTTTTAGCTCAAATCTGTTTCAGTGTGTTTACTATTAAAAGATTCTTCCCCCGGGGTGTCATTAATAAAGTTGCAATGAGTTTAAAACACTGGCACCTAAGCACTTCCAAGTTTGCAAGCTTTTCATAGCAAGTTTACTACTTTTGGCTTGTTATGCTATGGTGACTGGCATTCATCACTGAGCTGGAGCAGGACTGCCTGTGAAAAGGGGGATCAGCAGCAAGGTGAACACAGGCAAGCAGAGCAGAAGCAGCAGCAATACCATGATTTCTCTGGAACTAGTCAGAAAGCTAGGGAAAAGTGCAACTGATGGTGGGAACATTTGGGATGATTCAGGTTTTCTCACTAATTTAAAAATGAAAAGGATATTGACAACAGCAGCATATAAGATTAAAAACTATCAATTACTTCAAGTGTGATTACAGTCCATTAAAGCTCAGTGGCAAAAGTAGCTACTGCTAAAAATAACATGAGCTCCCACTTGACTGGGAATTCGGGAAGGAGAGGTGTAACATGGAGGCTTAGTCATAAAATGCTCCCAGCTCTGATAATTACTGCTCATCAACATGTAATATTCTTGCAAGCTCTTTACTTATAATAGCCCTTTTTTCTTTTATGTGAGGCTGCTTTTACATATCTGGTGGCAGACCCACCCAAATTCAGCCAAAGTTTTCCAGTCTTTCAGCAGAAACACTAAAGAAACATAAATAGAACGTAGAAAACATTGCATAGTGAAAACACTAAAAATGTGATTGACAGGGTTGAGACTGAGCATAAAATACAACCGCTGAGAGCTCTCTACAACAGAAGTCCCAGGGGGTCCCTGCCCTGCAGAGAACAGTGAAGGCAGTGAGCCCAGCTCTCTACCATCTCCTCATCCTCCCATTACCTCCCCTTCAGCCCAGCCACACACTGTGGCACCTTCTCTTGCCCTGCCAGATCCAGGTTGTGAGCATGTGGCTGATGATCATCCTGAACCCACATGCTGCCTCACACTCCTGAAGACTGCTCTGATAGATAGGCTTAAGAAAGGGCTGGTGATCCTTTGACTAACTAATAAAACCATTTCAGGAAATCAAGGCTGGCCATAATACAGGGATTGAGATAATCAAGAACAATATATGAAAAAGAAAGACTGCTGAAAAACACTCTCTTCATGAGATCTGAGGTGAATCTTTTTTGTACATTTTTTCCCCCATTAGATGTTTTTACATCCTTTGGTTGATCCCACTATCCTCCCACTTCTTAAGTCTATGCGTATTTTCCATGTCTCCATAGCCCGACTGTATCCAACTGCTTTTTGGTTTGCTTTTTCTTGTTTGGTTGTTTTGTTTTGTTTTCTTTTTAAATGCATTTTATCATCAGCTATCACTCAAGCCCCTCCTTATATCTTGTTCTTTTTGCCACAAAATATTCTCATCTATTCTGAGAAAATGCCATCCTCTTCATGTGCAGCTATTCGCATTTGGTCTTCATTCTCAACCAGAAAAAGCCACCATCGCATTTTTGTTTCATTGCAAAAAGATCCTAAATTTTGGCTCACAACAAAGACGTGGATAAAGTCTGCATCTACCAGTTTGATCCTCTGATACTCCCCCCCCCTTCAAATTCTTATGAAATGGTTCCCAACATCCTGCTCTATTCCACCCATTGAAAGTAGAACCGCTGCACTGCAATGCAGGGAACAAGTGATTTTATTGACCGATTTCCAGAAATATTGGAAGAGAAGGAGACTTAATTTCAGGGTCAAACTCTAGAAGAATTACTCATAGAAGAGCTACTTCTTAAAAAAGGAGGAGGTAAAAATAATAGAAGGGCTGCAGTTATTGACTAGGTGAGAGATACATAACAGAAAAATCATGATTTAAGAATAGTTACTAATATGCTTTCTTTTATACAGTTGGTAAACTCACTTTCCAGGCTGCCGTTACAAAGGAATCTTCTGAGAAAACTCAAGTCATACCAGACTATAGAAACACTGCAGCAACTGAAAAACATCATTGCTTCATTTCGTATACCTAGTGGCCTGCTCCCTCACTCAGCCAACACTTCCTATTTGACTGTTTATAAAGATTATTGAAGATGAGATCCTAAAATTATTTCAACCTATAAAAGGTATTGAAAATGAAATCTTGCATCTTTGTCTAATTTCTGTTGTTACAACCTAGCTCATTTTAATGACCGCATGTCCAGGCAACATGTGGCACAGGGTTTGAAAAGGAAGGAGGCTTATGTTTTAGTTGGCACTGGCACAGCATAGGTCTTTAACATAAAATTTATTAGCATTAATAGGCATTATGTAATTAAAACACTGTAATTCCCTGAGGGGTGGCAGGGTTGGTTTTTTTTTTTTTTTTCCACATCCTATAAAATAGCAAATAAATATGAGATTTTTCAAAGCTATTAGAAAAATTCCAACTTGCACTTTCCTCTCTTAATCATAATGGAGAAGGTGTAGCTAAAACAAGATGGATCCAAAATTCTCAAAATGTCTTCCGCGAAGCTACTGAAGTTTAATACAACAGAGCAGTCTTTTTAAGCAGATGCTGTGCAATTACAGTATTTTTCAGACCACAAACTCTTCAAAAAGTCATCATTAGACCAGTGAAAAGCATAAAATTGAAATTCATTTTAGATTTAATATATACCATTTTTACCTGATACTAGACTTATTTAGATGAGCCCAGTATAATAGAGTCACTTCAACGAGCAAGTAAAATATTTGTTACTTGAGCCCTGGCATGTTTAACCCTGAATGCCAAGAACTTAGAAGACCTTGGGAATCCCATCTAACCCAGTGCACCTCAGGGAGAGGGGTTAGTTGTTCATGTAGTTCCTCGGGTACTTTTGAGCATTGCAGGTTAAGACTGGAACAATTTTCAGAGATGCAATTTGCAGATTTTAATCAGGATTGGTGCATGGTACCAATAAGTATCAAAATATTACCGAGACCTGTATTTGAGTATTTAAGTGGGATTATTTTTCTCTAAGACAGAAAATGAATTTAAAACTGTATTGTGGAAGAAGACCAATGCACACAAGTTTAATATTTGAGCTTTCAGAGAAGGATCTTATCAGCACTAATCTGCAACACTGAAAAATAAGCATAGATCTTATTATCCAGTAATTTTTTTTTGTTTGTTTCATATGTCTGAATAACCTCACAAGAACACCAAACCAGAACAGCATGAGAAAAATATTACAGGTCTATGTATTTATAATGTTTAAATTATGGAAAAATATAAGGCTCATTCACAGTCTTGTGTCCCAATTTAATATGCTAAATAATCTAATTTCACTCAGAGCTAACGTGAAATATATTTTACCAAAAGAAAAAAAAAAACAAATCCCACAAAGAAAAGAATTAGTACAAATAGTACAAAATCACTCAGGCGTTTATAGTGACACTAACAATTTTTCCTTGGGTAATGTCACAACCAATTATCAGCTGATCTATTGAGCTTACCCTAAACTATCACACAAAATCATTTATTTCTTTGTCTTCTAGACAAATCACCACAGAGCTGCAGACCAGCAAAGGAAGTGAAGTGAGGGCAATTTGACCAACATCGTCTGTGTCAGCTCCCCAGAGGTTGATGAAACATGTTATCAGGTCTCCAAGGTACATCCCAGAGATTAGTTAGTTGTGCCATACAATTAGTAAATGATTAAAACAAGCTGTTTTGTTAATTACATTAAGATACTTGCAGCAGGGAGAACTATTATCTTCTACAGAAGAATGAACCTTCCTATATTATGTCATTTATTAGCACCGCATTAACAATGCGCCACCTCAGCCAAATGGTCAGGCAGTGCTGTGGTCTCAGGTACAAGGAAAAAAACATTATAAAACTCCACCTGCCTCATTTGTTCAAATCAAGAACTTGATACAAATCACTGACTGAACAAGAACACTTGAATGCTAGTTTTCATCTCAGGCTTTGGGTATTTTGTGCCAAACCCATAAGCCTTCTTCAGATGAATCAACAGAACAGAGTAGAGACTGAATTAAACAGATGAGGTTTTAAATGGCTAAACTTTTTTCTTTTCACAAGAATAGGACCCCAGGTAAATGATGGCTTCTAATATAGCACAAGAAAATCTCAATTATAGTAACCATTATTCTAGGCACTATATGCCATTTTATATTCCCAGCAGGACGTTTTTCATCTCATCAAGAGTTTCCAAGGCTGTTTAGTGTCTCTGCATATGCAAAACACATTTAAGCACCCCTTCCCCCCAAAACAAAACAAAACAACTTGCTAATTAAAAAGCCTAGTTAAGTGGTCAGACAGACTGGAACTGGAGGATTATAGGTAAAAGGGATGAAATGAAGGCTTGGAATCTATAATTTCTCTTTCTGTGGTAGCAATAGAAGCAGCTGTTATAGACCAGGCAAATTAAAGACGTGGCTGACTAACCCAGCAGTCAGGAAACAAGACATTGCAAAAGCATAGCACCAAGTAATCTGCACCCCACTTTTAAAAAGCCAAAAGTGCTGACCATGTCTTTCTCTGTCTCTCCCTGTTACTCTTATCTGTCACAAATATCCTCCAGCTGGTATACTTCCAAGCCTTTGCTCACCAGTTCTAATTTCTCACCCCATCTTGGGGACTTAATTGTAATTCCTAGAACTGCAGACAAGTACTCCGTAGAGGGAGTTGCCGGCAAACAGGAAAGGACACTTCTAAAAGAAGAGCAGGTGAAATAACAGAGCTGCAGTTCTACTCTTTTTTTTTTGCCCGTGAGTGTTGTTCATCAAACATGTAAAAACAATCTTCCCATACCAAACAATACTGACCAATCCTTGAAAGTAGTTTCTTCTGTCCTATAAAATCAGCATCTAGATACAGAATGTTTAAAAAATCAGAGAGCCACCACATTTTTCAGACACATTGATCAAGTGCCTTGTAATTTACAATCTTCAGAAAAAAGCTTCTCATCAGTTTGCAGTCTGCTTACCCTGAATCTTCTGAAAAGAAGTTAAAAAAATCATTGTGCCACGAACTAATAAGGCTGTATATTGTTTTCCATATCCAAAAGTGATAAAGGATCTATGAATTATTGATGAAAAGTTACTAAAAAAAACCAAAACACTCCAAACCAACCCTTTGTTTCCTCAACTGTAGGTATAGACTTCCCATTAGAAGTAGAACCAGCATTAGTAGCTTTATTTAAACAGCTTTTAGGTCAGTGTTGCAGTACGAGAATTCGTCTCAATTTATATCAGTGAGAGCCTATAGACCATTTTTGATCTCAGTTTATACATCACTAATGAATATCACCCAATATATTTCCCCTATGTTTATTTGCACTCAGAACAACTCAGATTTGTGGTAGATACATTTTTTTTAACTGTTACCATTTCAGTATTACTCTAATAACTTTGTTAACAATGTTGTCATATTGAAACACTGCATCTGATTTCAGGTCTTTGCAAACAATTATTCATTAAATACATCTCAAATCTTTGAGATCCATATTATAAACTATTAACAGACAAAATTGATACAGGCAAAATAAGCAGCCCATTTTTAACCAGAAATTTATTTCAGATCATATGGGGCCTTTATCCAATACCTTTACCCGAAACAAATCAATTGCCAGTTTGCATTTTCATCCAAGTCTAAGAATGAGAGAACAGCAAAAGAATTCTAAAGGTTAAAACCCATAATCAGTACTGTCTCCCCCGCTGCCCCTCTGTCAGAATGAGTATTTGAGGAGATTCTTTACATTTCCTCCCACACAGTTTCTCTGCTTCATAAGCAGAAGCCAGCTGCTAGTTCTTTCAAGTCTAGCGGTTAGTTGACATTTACCATTAGTTTATGGTTTGCATTCCATCTTAGCAAAGAAGCTATCTAGCAAGAGCTAGAAATCTTCACTCTTTAAAAGTAATTAACTTTTCGTATTTCTAATTCTTCCCAAGCCGGAGGGTCCTGCAGCCAAGGTTTTTTTGGTGGGACATAAGGAAGGGACAAAAAGACAATGCTGTGCACCAGCATGGTGAGTAAGACCAAGAAGTCATGGCTCTAAGGTTACTATTCTTTCCCCTGGAAAATACCTCATTGCAACTCTTGACCAGCAGTGCTAATTTCATTATTTCCTTTTCAATCTCAGTCTCTAAAAGTGCTGTGCAGAGTGAACACATTTCTGACTCTGCAAACTGGGCAGCATTATTCAGCAACTGCCACAAAAAGAAAAAGGACCCCCACATACACACCTATGACACAGTGATTTGAAGGAAGAGATGGGAGAAATGAGATAAAGGTCTAGAAAACACTTTACTAGAGTAAGAAAAAAATCAAATCCAGCTCAAACCTGTACAAAGTAATATATCAAGTCCTGCAGACAAGCTCTGCATTACAGACCCATGGAAAAGATTGCTGCTACAGTTCAACTCCTCCCTCCAGATACACACATACACACAGACCTATGATACAGCTCTAATGTCCAGCTTAGTCTGCAGATAAACATACTGACACAGGTCTATAAGGTTTTTCTTTCTGAAACTTAACTTGAAAATAAATTCAGTTATGAATTTTATATATATGATATTCTGATACCAAAGTAAAAATAGACATGGCCATTATTTCAACAATGGAATACAATTTCTAAAATTATTTTCAGATTAATAGGTACTTTTAACTCAATGAAGAAAATATTTAGAGATTGTTCTCCTTTAGGGCAAGCTCATACATGAAGGAATCAGGAAAACAAGTGCTCTGGTAAAGAAAACTCCTCCCCAAATTAGGAAGTCAAAAAAACAACCATATCTGTAGTTGTTAATAGCCCACTATAACCCTCAGTAAACCTAAGATCAGAAGTCAGCTGGTAATCCTGTGTTTGTTTAATGGACTTTCACAGAGCAGAAATCCATAGTACATAGCCTTTTATCTGATGATATGAACTAACAAAGAGCTTTAAGAGAGGTAACGTGAATCAAATTGCTGTAAATATGGAAAGGGACTTGGAACGTACAATTACTGGATGGCTCCAAAGTTTATCTAATGTGTTTAGTAGTCACAGAAGAAAGCCATACAATAGCTCAGTACACAGAGTGACAGAAAATACTGTACTGTGTTTCTGTAGGTCTGGGTCAGGACATTTGAAGACTTCCATGACTTAATATGATTTTTCTCTCCCAAGTCAAGGCTTCCATGAGTGATCATCATAACGGTAGTGATAATAGTCATACTGGCTCTCAACATCTGCAGGAGCTCAGTAGTGCAGCTGTTCATTGCACACATGCTAGACAGCTTTAAACACGGTAAAATCAGGTCAAAATAAAACAAACAAGGCCCCAAAATTAAGAATTTCAGACAGGTAACTGGAACAAAAAGTAGAAACAACCTTTTCTCCAGGTCAGCAAGCTGAAAGCATTAAGAGAAAAAGCAGTTTGCAGCAATCCACACACAATAGGCCTTGAGCATTACTTCCTTTTATTGTGTATTGCACTTATGGGGCACTAGATTTTTCTAAACACTATCTAAAGCATACTTTCAAGTCCAGCCAACAAATATCTCAATGTCACAGCAGCCTTTCAAGAGAAAGTTACAGCTCTGAGGTTTTGAAATATTTCATCCTGTCTTTAAAAGAGATCAAATATACCCAATGCTATCTCCTCTTATTCCCTTGAATTAAGGGAGAAACAGCTTATCTGGATGTAGAATCTAACTAAAATTTCTCTTTTCTAAAGAATAAAGGAGAAAAGCACTAATCATTTAACAAGGTGGAAACCTATCTGGAGGTGGAGAGAAATGTGTTTCTTTTTGTAAAATAATGATTCAGAAACACACCTGAAGACACATTAAGTGATGGACATTAAACATTAAGTACTAAAAAATTAGGTGCATCCTATGGAAGCATGATCCAAACATCTCCTTTCCCCACTGACTGAAGCTTCAAAGCAAACAAAACATGACTGTGTTCAAGTACATACAAAAATAACCTGCAGTATCTTACCATGCATGCTGACCTTAATGGAAGACATTTTCCAAATTTCAGTTAGAGTGTACTTCAAAAGAGCTGCTGTGATAATCAACAATAAAATTAAGCTAAAATTTTGCATGGTTTTATATCTGAATCTTTCTTTCTTTCATTCATTCAAACATCAGACTTATTATTTTTTACTCTTCCACAAAGAGTGACTTCAGCTTCATGACCAGGATTCCCCTGTCCCCCCCACCCAAACTTTTACTCAGTTTTGTATTTTAAGGCAGTCCTCACATTTTTAACATTAGTTTGGGGTTTTTTTTCTGGCTTATTGTAGTAAATAAAATATTAAGTACATATACAAGTGCACAGACAGCAAAATGCTACTTTGCAAGACTCAGTGGAATAAATTGAAGTCTTTCATTGCTCCAAACAGAACTCTTCACCCACAGCTACAGTGCTTTTCTCTCTATGCATGTACATGGTGATTTCACATCAGTGCTAAAGGAGCATTATCATTATAGTTTTCTTTAGTAGACAACATGAACATTGAATCTATGCATTACTGTTAAAGACTGATTAGAAAAGAAAATCCATTTCTCAAAGAGAGAAAAAAAAAGATTTTGAATTATTTATTTTCCCCATTCTCTGTTAAAGAGAGATATGGCTAAATTATTTTAATTTTCATTTGGGGAAAGGAAATTGTAGTAAAGAAATGAGGAGGAGAAAAGCTAAGCAGCGTGATCACTTTCCAGATAGATAACAGTCTGATCATTAAGACTTTCACACAGTATCAGAAACCCAGGTTTCCAGGCCCCACTCCAACAACAACAGAGCTCTGACATTCCAGAGGCACACCAAAAGCACCAGGCTGTCAACCATTCCAGGGCAGCAAGGGGTCTTTTTGCTTCTCTTCACATAAAAGGCCTTCCCAGAAAAAAGTCCAGTGAAAAATATATTTCTTTGAAACATCTTATGTTTTCCCCACAGGGGAAAAAATATTGATTAAATTCTCAACCAAGAGAAGCTACAGTTTTGCATACATTTGCAATTGCACCGAAAAACTAATAGAATCAGAAAAAAAAACATTCTTTCTATAAAGTTCTAGTAATACCTTTAATCATATTACATTCTTAATACATTACATTAATTTGTTAAATTAACACAGTTGGACTTTTAGATCAAACAGGAGAGAGAAGATTGGGATCCAACAAAAGCACATTATAAAAGCACTGCTGTTCAAAACTGGCCAAATATTTTCTTGTGCTTGAACTCTGACAAAGGGGTTTTCCTTGAAGCAGTTAGGTGTTTTATCTTCAATTTTGTTACCTTTTTCCTTTTTAATGGTAACATTTCATATTACTTTATTAAATGCAGTTTGTTCTTATTCCTGTAAATAGCAATTTTCTTAGGACAGTTTTTTGGTATTACTAAGAGTTGTGGTAGGATTGGTTTCTCTCAAGTTTGTTCTTCACAGAAGACCACAAACCTCAGAAGATCACTGTGTAGAAGAAACACACTGGGCCAACCTGTCATGTCGATAGTACACAAAGAACAGCCCAGTCTGGTATTCTTTCTACTCTGAAGGAGTCTCATGTCAGGTAGTGGAAGCTAACTCACTCATCTCTTTACTGATGAATGTTTATCTTTTTCCTCCAGCATCTTCCCTTTTAAGAACATTTTACATCTAAAGATTCTGGAGAGATACCTGCTGCTGCCTAAGGGCCACATTAGATACAGTCATTCCATCACAATGTGGGGAAAGGGGCACTTGTTACAGGGTCCCAAACCTTCCTCCTTTTTCACATACCCCAGTAAACTCCATTATAATTGATGCAGTACGCAGAAAACTGAAGAGGGCTAATTGAGTTTAAAAGCTATACAGTTGTAGTTTCGTTTAGGAAATGCCTCCAGGCATGCTTGAGCATTTAGTAATAAACCTAGACAACAAAGCAAGAAGTGAGTATTCAACCCTACATGCCCGAAGATCCTTTTCTCTGTATTCCTAAACCCACATTAGCCCCTCCAGTCTTTCTCTAACCAAGTAGGATTCTAGGAATCAACAAATTATCATCTTCATATCTTTATCCTGAAGGCAGAGCTTGATTTGTAATCTTGATTACAAATTTCTATTGCAATAATACATCAGCATCATCACCTGGAATCAAGATCAAGGCCCTATATTTTACTACGTCTTGCAAAAAAACACAAACAAAGAACTCAATCAAGCAAAAGCCCCTCAAAACAAACAAAACACCTTTTCTAGGCTAAACAGATTAAGAAAGTACTAATAGCCACACAGTTTGGGAACAGAATAGAAACTTGCAGGCTTTCCTCTTCTTCCACAAGTGTCAGTTATAGCTAGTAGTCAAGAAGCTTGCTTCCCTTGATTAACTGCTCACTAGGGCTTTGAAAATTATTTACATGATCTGTAGTTATGATTTAAAACAAGATAATCCACGACCAGAATATGTGCAGAATTTTATGGAATAATTCCATGTGAAAGGAATTCAGGATCAGCCCTGACCCAGTCATGAACATGTTCAAGAGATTTTAACTCATGCACTTTTAATCATGGTAGAAGATATCCTAAAATACCCTCAGAACTGTACACAATGGATACTACTTAATTATCGGTCTATTCTGTGTGATGTGTGTGCACACCATCCTAGCATCTCCAAATGCTCTTAACTAATCAGTCAATCCTTCAGCTTTTTGGTTTCCTTGTATTTATTTTTCTACTTGTCAGCAACTGATTACTTTTTCCACTGATTATGTTAAAAGTTCTGAGTACAGGAAAGGAGCTGACACAACATTACTTTAAAGAACCTAATTCCTTCTTTGATTCAGTCTTTGAGATAGCATCAGAAATAATATTGGAGTTAAGAGATCAGTACCCAGCTCATCGCCATGAAATATATATTGTCTGATCCTGAAGACAGAAGTTATGCTGATAGAAAAAAAAGAAAACAGAATACTGCTTCTGTTCTATTCAAGCTAATAGTTTCAAAGCTCTTAATAACTTCACATGGACAAACATATGACCATTTCTGAAATATTTAAAATAACCTTAATTTCAAAGTTCCTTCCATTCTGAAACATCATCTAGTAGTCACACCCTATCCCTTAAGCATTACAAAGAACATTAAGGTCAAGTGAGGGAGGGGGATGCAAATATGCTGCAAACTTTTCTAGCATTTCTCCTCAATTTCCTACCAGAACATGTTGCAACTGAAGATTACAGATATCATATTAAAGCATCAGGCTTTTCTTCAAAGTCTGTGACCCATTACAGTTTTTAGCAATTTGGTTTGTGAGCACCTGTTACAACACCACTAAGCTCTTCTATAGACTCTTACTGTTCTTAAGAATACGTTCACTAAGTTGAAGGATATTCTAGCATAAGTGATGAAGCATGACATAAATTTAAGCTTTCTGTGGGTTTCAAAAACCTGGGGAAAGAATTCTAACCTTCCAGGCCAAGTTTTTGTGACACGGGTGCTAAGAAAGAAACCATTATTTCCCAAAAGTCACAAGCAAACCTGTCAGAATTTTGCAAATAGACAGTGCCTTTCAATGTTATTTTCAGCAATTGACATACCTAAATTCTACATTTACAATAGAAGCATATCTCAACATTTTAATCTTGCATAGAAAGACAGGATGGAAATTAAAGAAACAAAAGTTTACCCAAAATTCATACTTGTAGGTTGCACATCTGTGTAAATAGTACACAGAAAGCCATGAGCTACTTGCACAGACACACACAGGTCTGTAAAACACTGAATTTTGGAGGTTTAGCATGAAGTCAGAGGCCTCTAGGTATTTGAACTACTGCGTTGGGTTTTCTTTTTTCAGTAGTGTGCACACCTTAGGTTGGTTTAATCACTGTGAACAGCCATAGCAAGAAATTCAATCATGCTAAGCCAAACAATAATGATTCCATTCAGATAGCAGGGAAAACAAGAATAAACAGAACAGAAAACACAGAAGGAACCAGAAAAACAAGATTTCTCATTTCTGTTTGCATACTCCTGTTGCACCATCAAGCAGAAAGACATACAAAAGTGAGGTATTAGTACATTGGCAGGGCAGTGAAAAGGGAAACTATCAAGAAGTGTAGGAAGAGGAAATGAAAGGAAGACTTGTTTTCTATACTTGTACCTCAAGACTCATAATTTTGATAGTTCTGACACTTCCAAATAACAGTAAGAAAGAAAATTATCTCTACAAAAAAAGTAAAGCTAGAAGCAGTGCAGTTCCTTGACATACTTGAAGGTTATATCTGTTACATTTGCTGTTAGAAGTTGAGAAAACATAACCTTATGAAATTTGTAACTTGCAGGCGCTATTTCTAGTTAAAATATTGAACTGACGATAAACTTTAGAGCTACTAAACACTTCTGCCCCATCTGTCCCCTGTCAAAACTATAAACCATTGACTGTAGTAGCCATGCAACAGTGGTTTAAGTGAACTCTTATCCTTTTCTGAATATTAGTGAAGAGCAATGGACAACTGCTTTCATTTGGCCAATGTGTCTTTTTGCATTTTACTTACAGTCTTCTTCAAAGAGGTAGCTACACATGACAGAAACCAGGTAAAGATATTTTTCAATTAATAATTAAGCAGTATCTCAGCAGAATTTGATGTAGTAGCTGTGTTTTTCTTTACTTCTCTTTACTTTCTGTAGGAAGTATATCCATGTCATTTTTCAGCAAAGAAATAGGCATAATGTGTTTTAAAGTGAGAAAAAGAAAAGCATGCATACATGCAACAGTTACCACACTTAGTACTTGGGGCTTATACAATAAAGAGACAACTTTTCTGAAGCCCCCTAATTATCTCTTTTGCAATTATCACTACCATAGCTAACTTTGTAAGCACTGCATGAATATGTTGAAAAGTGTCCATCAACATAGCTAAAATTTGAAACAGCATTTATGTGGTGTAGCACCAGACATATATAGAATGAACTAGTTGAAAGGAAAAATGCCTAAGTGCAATTTGCAAACAGTACGTTCCTCTGTTTGCATTCTAACAGTATGAAGAAATAATGTGACCATTATGACAGTCTCCTGCTAGAAATGGAAATGCACTTTAAGCAAGTTTCACTTACACAGCTTTTTTTTCCTCCCGTTTTGAAATACATGCTTAAAGAAAGCTTTACAATTAACATATTGTGCACATTTTGCAAGGTCCTCAAAAATCAGGAGCTGTTTCTGGAAAGACTCACTCCAGTTTAGCAAACAATTACAGCATACATTACACTAAGGTGTATTAAATGGCTTCTGCAAGGGTACGGAAACATGTGCTTACCCACAGCTGAGCTCAATAAGCAAAATGAAGTGAGTTATAATTTAAAATAGGGTTAAAAGAGAAAAAAGTAGAGAAAGGGAAGGAACAACACATCTAAAAGGCAGAACGTTACAGAAGTCAAGTGGAAACAAATGAGATATTATAACCAGGATGCAGTCACAGGACTATGTGTAACTCTGTTACAGCTAAACACCAATAGCTTCTGGTGAAATTAGTTCTGTGGGCTACTTTAATAAAAGTATAAAGAAGCATATTCAAAAGCCAGCAAGCACAAGGAAAACATAGTCATGACTACTCACAATAGAGAATTCTATACTGAATGTGTGAACAGGACATGAGTTAGGCAAAATACAAGCTGTCTCCTTTTGCCTGGGATCTTTGTAGTGGTACAAGCTAAACAGAAAATGTCTGTCTGTGCTAGGAGGAGGGGATGAAATAAACCACCACAAAAACAAAAACTGCTTTCCTCATGGAAGAATGGTAACTTTGGACAACATTTGGCACCACAAGTTCAAAGGGCTATTTCATCTGCATTGTAAGTACAGACCCAGAGATTTTAGAGTATTCCTGCCTCCATGTTATTGCTTTTTGTGCCATTAATGGCATTTAAATTACAGACCTGCTGCAGCCACGTAGTCAAAACACTACATCCCCCAATGAGACACTGTATCATAATGTCAGTGTGTCTCATTTTAACTGTTCTTTCATATACTGTACTTCTCATCAATCACCCTTTTTCTCTGCCAAAGAATAGATACAAGAGACAAGTCTATCTTTAGACTTCACTGAAATTTCTTAGTCAGCTGCCATACACTTCATTCATCGCATAGCCAAGACTCCTGTTTAGACCAACAAATTTTTTTGAGGAACAAGTAATACAGAGCCAGAAGAACATTCATTAAGAACTTAAAAATATAGGACCCAGTTAGGAAGTCACATTGAAATCAAGAGCTTCAAAAACTAACATCTGAACTAGATCAGGTGGGATTTCTCTGTTTCTTTGGGTTTTGTTTGGGGATTTTTTTGTGGGTTTTCTCCCTTTTTTTTTTTGGGGGGGGGGGGGGCGTGTGTGTGTGTGTTTTGCTTTTTATGTTAAAGTATTAAGTATTTTTTCTCTCCACTTTCAGTAAAATAGTCCAAATGTCCTGTAACACTGTTTTCCAGAAGCAGGTATATATTGACCTGTACAATATGTAGTTATTCACAATAACAAATATCGATTAAACAACAATGTTCACATTGACAGCATCTTGAAAAAAAATAATGCAAATTTCTAAACAATTGTGTGACAAAGTCTGAGGCATTCCTTTTTCCAAATTATTCTAACAATGATATTGAACTGGTCATATGAAGTCGCTAATAGAGCTAGCTACTCAATTCAGACTCCTGGTCTGCATTTTTCTTTCTCCATCTCAAAAGACCATGAAAAGCTGTTTCAAGGTTACAAAACTTTTCTGGGGGAGGGTCTAATCCTATACGTTCTTCTGCTGCATACAGCTCTCAAACAGCCATATCCACTTAGATGAAAGTATTTACCTAATGATGAATTTTCAGGGTTCCATAAGTACTTATTTTCTGCAATGTAAGTTACATGCAGTTAAACAGTTTGAACACCCAAACCCTCAAGTTACTGTTTCAAAATGTTCACACTAAGGAAAAAAAAGCTAACATTATTAGACTGCAGTCAGCCAGTTTTATTTGGTATTAGCTGATTTCTGATACCCTATGCAAAATATGAGTGATTTTTGCTCATTGAAGGCATAATCTCAACTCAGAAGAGCTAAATATCAGGAATCCAGGAAGTTTTTCAAGCATATTTAAACTTGTCAGGGAAAATCTGTATATTCAGCAGTTCAACTAACCTTTCAAAATTGTTTCCACCACAAAGAGGGGCTGGGGTGGAGGAGGTAAGGACATGAGCCTACAATTTTCTTTTGAAATGCTGAAATAACTTTGCTATTTACCTAAAGGAAACCAGTGTATTTTAAGAGTGACCTAGCTTATTTATTTCTTTTATTTCTACCCTCCAATGTAATGCCTTTTATTTCCCCCGTGCATTCCATTTTATGTCATCCAAATGTACAATGATTTGGCATTGGGTAGCAGAGTATGTAAACAAACAAAACTTCCCCCAGTTATTCACCCACCCCTTCTCACAGGCAAACTGCTGCAGCAAATACCCATCACAGTACAGGCATTGGAAAAAAGTCAGGCACACATGAAGATAAAAAAAGCTGGGTGATTTTGTTTGCCTGTTTGTTTCCAAGTGTCAATAGTCCAAAAGATACAATTATTCTTCTTGACCTTTAGAACAGAAAGGTCAGAGCATCCTTTGAATATAGACATTTTTCCTCAAACAGCTGACGAAAATCACATGGAAGCAGATTTAGTCTTGAGCTGTCTGAAATATCTTTATCAACGGAAGTGCCTCTGAAGCAGTTCTATCAAGACACATCAATATATACTCAAAATTACTGTAATTGGAGACACTCCTGCACTAAGAGAGGTCAGAAGAGACCTCAGTACCTCACCTATCCCAATGTCCTACTCAAACCAGAGCAGGACCTGGCATTACCCTGTGCTGGGTTGTCTTGCCCCATCAATTTTTAAGTATCACCAAGAATGGAGAAACCAGCCTCTGCTGACATGTCAGTGGCAATCTGAGGCAAAACTTTAAACATTAACCCTACATACAAATTTACACCATCAGCCAATGACTAACGTGGAAGGACATCTAGGTCTTAACTCTTGCCTTTAACTGTTCTTTATGAATTATCATCCCCTTTTTAAACGAAAAAAGCCACAGTATGTCACATACTACCCTCATGGTAACTCTTGGTAGATGCCCTCAATTTAGTTTAGAGCACTTATGTAAGGGTGTTTTAAATGACTTACTAATGATCACTGAATCTAGCCATGGATGACCCTCTGAAGATACTTCCAGTTTTTGCATCTTTTTAACCTAACCACATCCATTAATGCCTTACTAATATTTAGTTCTTTTAAATTGTTATCCACTAGATCTGCCTCAAAAGATTGTTCAGAAGTTCATGCAGTCAGCCTGGACTGGATTCATTCCAAGTACTGATGGCTTGTTCTGACAATTTGATCTGAAAAATTCTCCTGGAATTCAAGTACTTATCCTTGCTTAAATTCATCTCTAAAAGCCAGCATACAAATTCCCAATTGTCTTGATTGAGAGCGAAGTACCTACCCCTGGAATAACTCACTATAAGTGAATATGACAACATCCCTACCCCCAAAATAGTTATTAAAAGAAACTAGATTTGAGGACTTAAGGACTTGTGATCTTCTGCATAGAGTTTGTCTCCTTTAGTAGGTTCAATAAAGATTATGATCTCTGGCTTTTAAGGGTAAAAATACTAAGTATTCTTTTCAGACACCTGCTTGAAAAGATGTGGGTTTGTGTGAAAGACTTAATTCATGTTTGAACACTACATGGCTGTAATTTGTGTATCAGGTATAAGATGAAAGAGCTTACTGGGGAAACACTAGAATACATTCCTCTTTATTCAAAGCTGCTTACATTTAGTTATGATCATTGACGAAACTTTTAATTTCCTGATAAAATACCTTTGTGTTTATTTGCTTTAAGTATTTCAGACCTATTTGCCCCTTTTCCCTAAATTAAGGCCTCACCTTGTTCCATTCTTTGAATTGCATGCACAGGTAGCACAACCACCTATAATACCCAATTTGTATATTCAAAAATCCAGCCATATATAGTTAATCATTTCCTTACACAGTCAAGTAGCAAACACCAACATTCAGAGACAAGAGACATGTGATGGGACTGAAGGGAATCATAATATAGAAGGTATAAGTCCACGCTGGGCTTTCCACTGCTTACCATCACCCAGGCAAAGGACTATAAAGAAACTTGTAGCAGGGTTACTGTACATATGAACCTTTTTTAATATTAACGTAAATTTAATTGTATGAAAAAAAAGAAAAAAGATAAAATTTAAGCTACCACAATAGAAAGCAGAGAGTTTCCATATCAGTTTAATAATTGCTTTGATAATCAAAAAATCTGCCATAGACACTCTCCAGACTTAACATGAATTAACATAACCTGTGACCTGTTTTGCTGAGCTCATACAGATGCCTCTTGTCAAGATGCAAAATTTTTAATTAAATTAATTGCACATTTTTATTCATGTATTTGGCAGATAAAATGTTATTTATTTTCATCATTATTTGAAAGAAAGATTGAGAAACATACTTCAGGAGGAAAGAAACCAAAACCAACCCCGAACAACTTCCCAAACCCGTAAGAACATCTACATCTGTGTTCTGGTCCTGAGAAAAACGCCCCTATTGCCTGACCTAGGACAAGCTTTCTAAGTCATTCCCCCCCAAACTTAAGAAAACCAGGAAACAATGTAAATACAATATGATAAAAAAGACAAAACTACACAGAATTACACCTCAAGTGAATATCCATTACAAGTTTAACAAGAAATTACATGCAGTGCACTGTTACCTTCAGTTTATCATTACTAACTTCTCAGAAGTCACAGACATGTAACCCCTTGTGATGCAACCTACATTGCCACAGCTCACAACAGAAGGATAGCTCCTGAGGTTATTTCCCTTTTTTACTTCTTGCAGTGTATTTCTGCAACATATTTCTGTGTTCTGTCATTAAAGTCTGGCTGGAAGCATGCTTCTGTTGCCAACTAGTATTCCCCCATAAACTACTTTTCACCCATGAAGTTAAGGTGTAGGACAGTACTGCAAGTGGTAGAAGCAGGGAAGGTGAAGGGAAGAAATACACAGTCAGAAACAGTAGCTCTACCAGACCTGTATTAGGCAGCATCCATTTTAGTCATAACAGCTTTTCAACTGTACCTCATCATAAGCTATTACACACCACACCTCTTACAAGAATAGGCACGTTTTCCACGCTGCTGCATTCATTTTACATAAGCAACATTTGTTCTCCTTTAATTTCTCAAATTAACCACTGAAAACATCAAATGCAAGACAAGATTCATACTATAGTACATTTTTACAATTAATTTTTCCAAGTGTCCCCAAAGGCAATTAGAGAGAACTAGATTATTTTCAGTTACCTGATCTTCTGAATAATAAGCAAAAAACAGTATCAGCAAAAAGTTCCTAAAGCAGCCTAACAAGATACTTAAGCAGGTGAAGCTACCTCCAAAGTCAATTAAAAGGAAAATCCCATCTTAAAAAGTTCTCATCTGAAAAGGAGCCCCTACACACTTTTTAAGACAAACTCCAGTTGGGAGAAAAACCTCAGAGCAGAAAAAACTGCCTGGCACATTTTAAAGTTCTACTTTGTAGATAAGCAAGGCTTAAGACTCCCATACTGTGAAGGTCAATCATAACATTATCAAAATTAAGGTTATCAAACCCCTTTTTAAACACAAAAGAAATTGCCTTCAAGGTGACACGTAGCTCACACTAATAATTCTCCACATTAACATTTTAAACAGGATCTCTCAGAGTCATTTCCCATCATTTTAACTGCAGAAAAGAACTTGTAATGTACAAGACTTCTGTTTTCATCTGAGCCATTCAACTAGCTGCTGGCAGAGTAATAAATAGAAATAAACCTCTACAATCTAGTACATAATGAATATTATTTTCTTTTGTCTTCTCAGGTTTACTTTCAGTGTGGCTTAGCTTAAAGTTAATTTGCATTCTAAAAAACTGCCTCAGACCCTGAAATTCATACGGTTGCATTTTCAGTTATCAAAGTCACTTGCATAAGTACTGGGTTCATATACTAGATTTCCAGAATTAGCAGCTGAATCTAAACCTTTTGATAACGGAAACAGACTTTGTGGACCTGTTAAACCTCTTCCCAGACAGTTATCAAGCTGGAGAAGATATATCCTGCATAGAGATTTCCTGGCTGTCCTCACACAGGAGCTGTCACTTCAGTAGAAGGAGCAATATCATTAGGCCTAGGAAAAAAGCAGAACATCCAGCAAACAATGTATCAGCCTTTTAGTTAAAAATAAGAGGAGTCAACCAAAACTCACAATAATGACATCCATTTCCTAATGGGGGGAAGGGCAGAAAATAAGGAGAAGCCCTAAAGATAGATTAAGGCAGCCAAAGGACCAAAGTCACAGAAATAATAAATGTTGAAGTTATCTTCCTAGGGTCTATGCCCAAAATATCCAAAGATTTATATCTAGGTAGCTATGCAAGGTATTTATATATGTATATATATTGCTTAAAAAACTATGGATGTAAAAGTACTCTCACAAGTTCACAGGTTGAAAAGAATGTTCCTCAATCAGGTGGGAGAATAGTTACAGCTGTAGGCCTGGAACAGCATCCTTGAAACTTGGGATTTAATGTTGCTGCCAGTACAGCAATATGACCAAGAACTGTCTCTTGGCAGGGAAAGTACTCCTATCCTGACTGACAAGGTCACAGGCATTTTTAGTGCCTCCCTCTCATGTAGTAGCTTGCCACCTGGTATGACATGGAAGACCTGGATTCAAATTCCAAATTTACCAATAGGATTTTAAACACAACCCTCCCCCCTACTTGAGACCAGATAACCTAATTGAGAGATGTTCTCAAATGTCTCCTCAATAAGCTTTCACAATTTGCAAAGAGCAATTAAATATTCAAATGGCAATAGAGAATATGCTCATCCACAGCTTGTTAATTGAGATACCAACTTCCCTTGTCTTTAGGATTTGGTCCAATGGCTGCTCATAGAAGCAGAAAGCACAGGGGAAGGGAACAGCATGCTTCTTCAGCCTGTTGTGCAAGACACGCTGAAATAAGGCCAGCTTGGCCTAAGCATTTGGTTGCTGGGGGCTTTGGGCACTTCCACAGTGAGATAAGCACTGAATAAAATCTTTTGAAGATTCACATTTTTAATGTAGGTACTATGTGCTACTTAAGCACATAAGCCAGCTGTGCAACACATTTAAGCAAAACAATGCAGCTTGATCTCATTTACACTGGGCTAATTTTGTAATGATTGGTTTAAATGCATACTAAAAATTATTTGCATATTGAAAGGGCGATTGTAAAATTCATTCTATTCTTTCTTATACAATCAAATGGCTCTTGGTATTTCTGGGAAGGTCCCTGGATTCTGTAAAAACTGGAAACACCATGAAGATGCATTTCAATTCTGAAAGGCTTTGTTTACACATTGGCTTCAGCATTATTTTGCCAAGCTTAGTTTTAACATCATACCATTTTAATTTTCAGTGTGCTAATTCTACACAGGCATCATGTGGGTGGTGAAAGCTGGAGGTAGCTAAACTGCTTTATAGGTATTCTGCTGGCTGGCCTTCTGTGCATGTCCAAGGCAATTTAATATTAATGTTTAGACTGATTGGCAGCAAAGCATTTTGTTGAAAATAGAAGAATTTCTAAATTGACTAAACTGAAGTCTTGGCAAACAAAGAACTCAATGACAAATACACAGTAGCTGCTCATCAAAGCATTCCACATAATATAAGACACCAAAAGGAAACAAAGTAGGGCTTTGCTACCACTTGAGACTAGAGACCAGTTTAACTCCTTAACCACGCAGGATAACAAGACATTTGTTACATAACAGCAGCTTCAGATGGTGTTTTTAAATCCTGCCATCTTTTCTCTGAAGAACAGAAGATTAGACTTCTACAGACTCTGAGAGACAGGGAGTGGAGCCAGAAGCAATATTTAGCACAGAATGACTGATTTCTGGCACCATCTAGCTTCTCTGCATCAGGAATCTGGCAGCCTGCTAGATGCTTTTCAAAAATGCTGATTGAATAGTTGATACTAGTGCTACAGAAAGCACAAAAATGAGAAAGAGTAAGTCCTAAGCAGCAGCTACATTATTCCCTCTCCCTGCACCTTTTTGCTTTTTGTTTTCCTTTAAAAAAAATATTAAAAAGAAAGTAGTGATAAAAAGACAACCTGGGCTGAATGCCAAAGTCAAGAGAATGCAGACCCTGGTCATCATTCAGCTTCTGACTATGCATCTCTGACAAATATCTACAATAAATATCAAACATGCCAGGCACAAAGAAGCCTGCAGAAGGACTGTTAATTTTCATGAGACATTGCGTAATCTGTGAAGTACAGATTTTTTTGACAATAAAACTATCCTTATTTCCACTCAGAGCTGCAAAATTCCAATGAGTCAGTGCAATTAGAAAAACAGTGAATTTATACTCATTCATTACACTTAAGGAATTTTGAACTGTAAAAACTCCAGTTCATCAACTACCTTCCAGCACTGTAAGGAAAACTGCTGACAGTTTGAGATTAGCAGCCATGTTTTGCTGCTGAATGCCAACATGGAATTAATGAGATGCACGAACTTTGACTGTCTGTGCACTGTAAAGTTTTCAAGAATCATATTTACTCATCAGCATAAAAGCGTGTTTACAGACTTGAACCTTGGGAAAGCAAAAAGGAAGACAAATAGGGCTGGTTTATTTCCTCAGTAGAGAAGTAAAAGAGAGAGAAAAGAGGAAAAAGTTTAAAAAACCCATCTTTGAACTGTATGAGGCAAGCAAGCATACTCTCTCCAATTTGTAATGTTTTTTCTTTCCCAATTTGCAAAGTTAAACTATCCATTTGTCTGAAATCACCTGGAACATGCCTCAGGAGGTAATCCCTTCACATTTGATTTACTCAGTAGGCCCAATCAAAGCAAGGATTCTCAAATGCGTGACCAACCCAACCCACTTTCTCATTTACTTGGTCTTTTCAACTGCATGTGTACACAGCTACTGAAATAGAAAGTTAGCTACATTTACATGAAACTAACGCATAGGAGTTTCCTAATGGAAAGAATGGAACAGTTATATGCTTTTTCCAGAAAAGTGATCCTTAAAGTAACACTCTGCCTCAGTGCCTTGGCTTAACATAGTCTGTATAGACCCATTTTTTCAGTAAGGAGGGTCTAATTTTTATTCTGTTGATTCATTCATGATCTGCCTTCTCATTTCCTGTTTTCATCCAATAACTGAAGTGTAAATACAAGGCAGACATTGCCTATTTGTTTTAATTGTATTTATTGTTTGTTTCTAAAGAAGAGTCTTACATTCTTTTCACTCCAGGTATTTATGTTTCTTTAGACTACTTTTTTCCCACTTCTTTTGATTATACAAGACTATGAAGGACCATATATTTTCCACAGCAAAGGGGCAGCTAGTACCTGAATATTAGCAAGTCAATATTTGGTGCAACATAAACAAAAGTGTCCAAATAGGAAGGGATTTCAAGATTGAGATCTGAGTAATAACTCAGATGATCATAATCTGAACTGAAGGTAGAAGTCAAAAAAGAAGTTTGAAGCCACCCTCAAGAGTTAACACCTGTTATTTGAAGACACCTTAAGCTCAGTGAACAGTTACAGATCAAAATGGAAGAGCAAGTAAAACAGAATTAGGTAACAAGGGCAAACCAGAGAACGTATTCAAAAAAAGGGAATGGAAAATTGAGGCATCTGTCAACAGCCTATAACTTGGATGTCTGTTAATGGTTTTATATTCAGTTATGTTATTCAACTGTAATTACTACAAAGTGTGAGTGTCTACATAGTTTGGATAAGCCACAGATCCTAAAACTAAAAGAATCTTAGGCTACTGCATAATCTACAAAGATGCACTGCATTGAATTTAGCACATTTCTATGCACTCAGATTGCACTTTTCAGTGATGGACAACCACCACGGGAATTTTTAACAGAAATGCCACTAGTTGTCAAGGAAGGGGATCTTTCAAAATTCCTTAGTCCTCTTGAAGATCCCTGCATGCAGTTTCAGGGTAACATACTGGTTTATGAAGTCTGGTATATAGTTTCCTAGAAAATACTAAAGAACTTTCACTAAGTCCTTCTCACTTCCTGTTTCCTGATCAGCTCTTATGCACAGCTATCCTGAAGCAGAGTGACTTGCACATGTGTAAACACACTCACAAACACACATAGAATCATAGAATAGTTAGGGTTGGAAAGGACCTTAAGATCATCAAGTTCCAACCCCCCTGCCATGGGCAGGGACAACTCACACTAAACCATGCCATCCAAGGCTATGTCCAACCCCACCTTGAACGCCACTAGGGGTGAAGCATTCACAACTTCCCCGGGCAACCCATTCCAGGGCCTCACCACCCTCACAGTAAAGAATTTCTTCCTCATATCCAATCTAAACTTCCCCTGTTTAAGTTTGAACCCATTACCCCTTGTCCTCTCACTACAGTCCCTAATGAAGAGTCCCTCCCCAGCATCCATATAGGCCCCCTTCAGATATTGGAAGGCTGCTATGAGGTCTCCACGCAGCTTTCTCTTCTCCAGGCTGAACAGCCCCAATTTTCTCAGCCCTGCTCTTGGCTGCCTACTTTTGCAGCCATTTGTTTTAGTGGCAGCATGCCCAATCTGAAGTTGCTTGCCCTATAGCTCAATAATCTTTGTTCAAAGGTGTTATGGCATTGCTCATGCCCTCTTTCTAGAAGGCAGCTCTGCTGTCCTCTTCCACATGAAATTAGATTTCCTGGCACACAAATATGCAAACCTTTTCCCCTCTCCACTCCCCACCCCAAAATAAAAAGTCAAATGTGACCTTCCTCTTTCTTGTATTCTCATATACCAATAAAAATATTAAATATAGGAAAAAAAATGGGGGGGGGGAGGGGGCAGGGACAGGGGACAACAGACAGACAGCTCACATCCAGCAAGTACTGGATTTATGTAAATATTTTCAGAAGATGCTTATATTATGCAGATAATCCATTATAATCATAAAGAACAGAATGATTCTGATCCTAACCTTCAGGTACCCAAAATAGGTGCTTGAATTTAAGCATCGGAAAGAAGGCAAAGAACAGAAGAGAAGGCAAAAAGTGTTAAAAGTGTTATAGGACTGGGTTAGTGCTACCCTTACTTTTTATATTCAGGAGGAGTTTGTCATGACTACAGTAGCCCACTCCCTTTTTGCACTGAATAATCCCCAGCATTTCTGTATTAGCAAATCTCAGATACACGTATTGAAGACTTAACTTTCTAATTTTGCAAGCGTGGGCAGAGAAAAGGCAGGGCAGAGCAAGAAATACCAATAAGCTTTCTCCCCCTTTTGCTCATGCATTACTGAACATTACTCCTTTTTGTCCATATACTTGAACTCACTGCTTCTGCAATAGAGAAGACTGAAAGGTGACAACTGTTTTATATATGCATGATGTTACTTTATAATTTGAAAGCATATTTTATGTGTATATTTTTCCAATAGCAGAGGTGAAATTGCAGTTCTAGAGGAAAAAAGTGACCAGGATTTGTCACTCTTATTGCCTTATTAAATGAATTTTATATATTAGGAAAGAAACCAGATCTCAAACAATTGGTCTTCAATTTCCTTCCAGTTTTTGCCCTAGGAAAAGTGGGGCAAAATGCTAAATATTTTAGATCCCCTTTATTCTCTTTTCTCACTTCATTGTGTCTTACATTTTAATAGCAGTGCTGTGAACAGCATATGACAATAATAAAGAGCTCTTACACAAGACACTCAGACTAGACCCTCGTATACTAATTAAGCATGATCCACATTTCACAACGAGAAAAATAAGTTCCAGAGACATGAACAAACTGGTTAAATCCTTTCTTTGGTCATATTATATTATTCCTTCCTTCCAATTCATTAATTTATTTCTTCCTCAGTGTCATTCTGTCTCCCACAGCCTTAAGGGACAACATTTGGAACCTTAAAGCATGGGACCAGCAAGACTAGAACATATTCATCCCAACTCCAAGTGCAGTGCGCTATCCAGACAGCTATGCTGCCTGCTAGTTACCAGGTTGAACTGAAAACAAAAGTTACATTAAAAGACAGCAGGATCATTATTTCTCCCTTCTGCCTACCTCCTCAAGTGCCTGAGGTTATTTTCCACAACAAAAATGAAAGCCCTTCTTGGAAGTGTTCTTGTGCTAAACAGCAGTGGTTAATTTCTTGCAACTAATTAGTTATTCAAGTGCAAGTATAATGATCCTCCAACATGATTGAAAGTGCTTCAACTGAGTTTCCTGCTAACAGCATACTTCTAGAAAAGATGCAATAAATCAGCAGGGTTATGGAAATCTTTAAACAAAGCAAGTCTACGACAGGAACCCATTAAAGATACAGCCTTATAATATTTATGTACCTAGCTGACTTGTGCTTTTAACCTAGCACTTTCAGCTATAGCTTTTTAGCACCTGGGTCATATTCACTAAGAATGAAATTCACCCTATCTGCTAAAAGCTAGCATAATGTCTCCACATTACATGTTTGGAGTAGAGTTACCGCAGGACTTAAGCGATGGAACCTTCCCACCAAATGGAATTTCATCCAAATTTTCCTAAAGGAAAGAGCAAGCAGAACACCTTTAAGCAACACGGACATTTCCAACCTGCCTGCTTACCTTAAGCAAGAGAATTCTGCAGGAACCCTAAAGGGTCTCTAAATCCAAGAAGACACCAATGCAGAAACAAAACTTCTCAAAATAACCAGACACCCATGACTGTTCACATCACAATTTGTTGATTAGGAGTGGTTACTGAGATGGCAATAGCAGATCTCTACAGATTCTTAGAGAAGGTACGTACCACATAAAATGCCATCCGCTTATTCCAAAAATATGAGTTCAATTGCAGGTTGGGTATTTAAACGTATTAGGTACTACTGCAGAAAGGCAAGACCTAGTGGTGTCTTTTTTATTTTGTTTGAGCCTTTTGGATGTTAGAGATGTACAAATCTGATCCCTTTAAATCTGCAAGTCAAAGATTTTCTCTGTTTTCCATCATATTAAATTATATCTGCATGTGTGTTTATATGTATTTTTAAAACACACAAACATACATGAAGCAAAGGGAATGGTTTAATAATCACCACTTCTGCTCTACATGTTTTCCCTCATCCCATTCATTTACTTTATTGTCAATGTCTCAGTCAGTCTTCCCACAGCTTTGGGATACACAATATGGACTCATAAACCAGATTCAGTAGAGGTCCCAAACATTACTTCTTGGCCTGCTCTTCCTTACTGCAGCAGACAGTTGTAAAAAAGAAATCCCTGCTGCTGTGGGGCTGGAAAAGGGAAACTTCAGAGAGGGAAGTAGGAACTGCATTTTCCAGGAACCCTGGAGGAAGCAAGAGGTTTATAATTTAACAAGAGAAAGGGATCGAAGGACAGAGTAAAGGAGACCAAATATCACACCCCCTTCCCAATATACCTACCTTTGCTCTCACCATAGGTTTTTGGGCCAATGACCACTTTCAACTCACACTTTCTGCTGGAAAAATAAATTAGTAGTCCAGCTTAATTTTGTCAATAGAAAGCTTAAAGTGGTCACTGGAGCACAAAGAGCTTTTCAAAGGGAAGTTGAGCTCAACAGGTACAAGGAAGAGGATGTTGAGAGCACCACAAAAAATAGAGGCAGATTAAAAACGTTAAGGGTGCACCAATTTTGAAGAATAAATATAAGGCTATAAGGCTTTTATAACAGTTGCTACAATCTTGTATCTATTGCAGGTTTTTTTTTAGATTAATATATATTACTTATAATAACTTTACAGGGTAGAAAATAAGGAGTTTGTGTTGGTCTTTATAAAGGAAAAAAGACCACAACAGAAATTAGTAGAAGAACTAGGCGTTTTCTCCCTGAATACACAGGATTATGCTTCGCGTTTATGCTGTAAAACATCGGATCCAGTACAAGCAGTTGTACTGCAATGGGGTTTGCTATGCTAAGTATTTAAACTGTGTGCTCAGTCTCTCAAAGTCTGAGCTTATTCTCTCTTCAGAGCTTTGTAAGGTTGAGTCAATAGTGTATTCGTTTTGAATGGCTGTTTCTAGATAACAGTAACAAAAGTGAAAAACTTGTTTACATCATTTAACATGTCTAAAAGCTTAGCTCAGGACACTAAAGAAAAAAAACCCAAGCAAGCAGAAAACTGCAATTCTTTAAAATGGTCTCTGCTATTTCAAATATGTTACACCAGCAAAAAGAATGTTTTGCAAACAGTGAACCAAAACCAGTCTTGTATTTCAACTGCAGCAATGACTGGCATAAAGAGATTTCAAGGAATTTCCTCTTCTCCCTGAAGATATCCATAAGCTTTTCTTCTACCCCAGATTGCACATTGTAGAGATTGCAAGATGGGTCCTAAGCAGTAGCCTTTATTTATCAGAGCACATAGAACATGTGATGGAGAGTCAAAACAAAGCAAATCAGGCAATTCCACCAATCTCATGAAAACTTCTTCCCCCATTTGAGTAGTACCTTCAGATCTAATAAATGTTAGGTCAGCCATTTAGAAAGTACCCATCTGCTACTTTCTTAACTTGTATTAATACATATTAGGATTTCACCAACATGTATACACAGACACTTATGGACGGTTGAACATTCTCAAATTGCATTTGTGGGTTCAACTTCTGTAAAGTACGGTGATATTTTTAGGAACAAAGAGGAGGCATAATCTCTCATCTGTTTCGTGACAACATGAAAAATACTGAGTATGCTAGCAACAAATAGATTTGCATGCAGAAATTTCACGGAGGAAAAATATAAGAATGCCAAAATACAATTAGAGCAAACGAAATAATGCAAATGGGTAATGATTTACCATCCTTGCATTTTCAGAATCACAGTTCTAACTAAATGCTGCCCACCTTCATTTAGCATCTGATACTGTGTAATGAGCGCAGTATTTGTAACAATACACACCTTCATATTTACATGCTACCTAGAAAGCTCCTGATACTTGATCTGGAAGCAGACAGAACTCAAAAAGGTGCCTCTTTCCTAGCGAGGATGTGATTTCCCCTCTAAGGGCCTGGGGGAGTGTGCCTCAAATACTAACAGCTTGAGTTGTGTGCAATAGCCCTATACTGTTTATATAGCACTTCACATGTTCAAAGCACTATGAGATATCAGCCATCACTACACTTTTATGAGGCTGTAAGTATTACCCACTAAACATTAGAGTTCAAATTACTTGCTCTTGATCAAAAGAAACTTTGTGCAGCCAGGCCATAATTATTTGAATTTGGCAATTCTTGCAGTCCGTTCCTATGGTGACTCAGAAAGAAGAGGGGGTGGGATATTGAAGCCAGTTGCTACTGCACTCTGCTCCCTCAGTGATATGCAGACACATACAGAATCCCTAAGGCATCTTGTGCTCAAGCAGCACCTTTTCTGGTAACTTCAAAAAAATAATTTCAGAAACTCAAAAGCACAAACTAATATGTGTTAAAAGCCCCCAAGCATGTTTTTCTGAATACATGTATTTCACATGGTCGCTATAAAGAACATGCAACACAACATACACATCGCACTGAAATACTCCAGAAATCCTAAGATAGGGGTCTCTATTCATGCTGAAGCAGTCTGGACTTGTTTTTTTATTATTATTTATTTTTTTGTTTGCTTTTTGGTTTTTTATTTTTGTTTTTTAACAAAAACAATCAGTAGAAAAAGTACACATAGTCAGCCCATTTTCTGCAGGTCAAGAACTGCATTTTGTTGTCTAACACTTGACTACAGCAGGATCCAATAATGTGGAAATACAGAATATTTTTAATCCCCATTTTCGTAGATACTTTCGCTCTATGAAAACTCTGTTGTTATGCTAACAATTATAACTCTAACATCATAATATCAAGTCTATTCCCATAGAATAAATATAAAGACAAAAAGAAATGTTGAAAAACTGATGAATCCAGTCTTAAATATATAAATGCTTAACACAAAACAGAAAACATGCTAAAGATTTTTTATAGCTGAGAGCACTTCATGTGATACAAACACTGAAACTGAAGACAGAATAACAGAACTCTTATCCTCTGCCTTCCCATCTAGCACCCATCCTACCATACAATACTGTCTTTCCCATATCTTACATTAAGTTGTATGCAAGTCTTGGCTTCCACATGTACCATGTTTTCTGAGCACAGCTTCACAGTTACTGGGCTTTAAGAATCTTGCCTGTGGGATCACATGGGAAATAGATCATAACACTAAAACAAAAATATAGGCTGCTATGCACAATCCAGATTCGTTAAGTAAAAGATGCCCATCAAGGCTATCACAGGAAGGATGAAGGTAAAAAATACTCTTCAAAGTTAGTAATAAGTACAGAGAATTACTAACAGAACCTCTTGTGTTTTAGCAGAATTGATCATGTTGCTCTTAATATTTACACCACTCTGTCATACAGCTTTCATTTGATATTTTTTGGGTAGAGGCCATACAGAACTCCATGCCAGAGTGTGTTTGCAATTTCTACTGGTTTGACTTAGGTTGACTGAAAAGTTAAATTACTGAAATGTTTGCTAAAACATTAAAGTTTAAGCATAATGTCAGTAGGTGAGCATTACTTCATGGATATTAATGTAAAAAGCTTTTACCATACTCCATCTAGTGATCTAAAGAGCAGATGTTTGCATATGATTTATGGACACTGAAATATGTGCATATCTTCCATAAATAGTAATGTGTTCCAGTTACAAGGAGTGGAGAATCGTCATCCAAAACGCTGGGAAACTGCAGGCAGTATTAGAATTTATTCACCAATTTCTTGGCTTTAAATAAAAAACAAAGCTTACAGGTCCAGTCCCGCAATCCTGTATGTTTGAAAAGCTCTTACAATTTCAAACAGGACTAACAACATGAAGTAATAAAATGCAGAGTCAAGCTCAATAGGTCAGATATAAAAGTATGCTTAGAACACATGAATGCAACTATGATTTGTTAAATAAGAGTAACAATTTATATCGATTGAGGTACAAAATCCTAAAGCAGTAAGCAAAAAGCCAGTATTGCCTTGGGTATTTTTACATTAAATTTGGTTTCGGAAGTGCCTTTAGTATCAAAATTTAGCAAAATACTAATCAAGTAAAATTCTAATGGGCAAAGCATAGTTTTGAACTCTGCAATTAAATTATTTCTGGAAGTGCAATCAAATATTTGATTGAACTAATATCACTGCTTCTCACATTTGTTCTGTTCCTAAATTAGCTTGGCTAATCAGCATCCCACCTCATAGCCTGTGTTGTAAGCATGTAATATTATCTGATGGGTTTAATTTTGAGTGCACAGTTAATTTTTGGACAGCAGACTTACTAAAAAACTTAATCAAAACCTACAAGCACACAAACTAGCATACTTGGAGATGCACTAGCTTCTGGGCCAGCAGAACTCCGATAGGACTCAATGAACTGCAGATTGCTGTGCCATGGCTGTGTCAAACAAGTTTTGATTTACTTTAAACCAGTCCTGCATTCATTATTTCACCTAAAAAACTGTTCTATGGTGTGCCAACATATTCCTCCCCCTCATGCCACCCCCCTGCCTTATTTCATGAGCAAGAACTAAGATGATTCTGTATAACTTTAGATTTTTTTTAATGCCATAGTGTACAAAAACCAGCCTTGTAGAACACAGAATTTAAACAAGGCAATCACAGTTTTTCCTCCTGTCTCAAGCTGGCATGCACTATTGCTTCAAGATGTTATGCAGCTGCTACTTTTCTTCAGAGATGGCCGTACTCCAGTAAATGGTGAAATACTCCCTAAACCATCATTTTTTTCCCAGCAGAGGTTTACAGTAATGTTTCCATAGGTTGAAGCTAACATGAAAACATTGTGATTGTCTAGGTGGATTTCTTGAAAAACATTGGCCTTGGAATTTCTGCATTCGTAATTTGGAGACAATGCTATACTCCAGCACACTGTGGAAGTAACTGCAGTTAGTGTTTGCGGAATACAGTAGTCTCAGGTTACAGTAAAGGTTACTTGATTCTATTCTTGCTGGTTTTAAGACCACAAAAAAAATTAACACATCTCATTGTCAGAAAAATTACTTCCTCTTGATAGCTGCACAGGAATTTTTACTTCCAACATATAACTCAAAGTCATCCAAGTACAAATTGAATCTCTAATAACTACAGTCAGCTGGATTTAATTCCTTTTGGTGGAAGCACAGCAGTGTCAATACTTACTGAGATTTAGTATTACTGTTAATTCATTGCAGGTGAAATGTCAATACGACATGGAAATTTGTCACTTGAGAAAGGTTTAATAAAAAAGATGAACACAACACAAAATAGAAAAGGTGATAAGAACCCATAACTGATCATTCTACCTTTTTTTTTCCAGATGAGCAGCCAGGTGCCAGCTGGTGTAAAGGCAGATGCCACTGATGTCAATGGAGTAGTGCCAGTTTACACTAGCTGAGAATCTGATCCCAAGTGTGTTAGATCCATTTTTAGATGCTGACACTGGAATTCATTTTTGCAACACAATTAAAAATACATCCATGCACTGCATTTCTTCCTGTCCCCAAGTGTATAACTGGAAGCCTGTTGACAGACTGTGGGAGAGGGCAAGTAGGAGCTGGAAGTAGCCAACAACTGTATCCGTGAGATAACTTTGCAATACAAGTATTAATGCGATTGTTCTGTCGGCTGTTATACAAATGAATATTTGTCTTCAAAAAGCCTTAATTCTACCACCCAGAAACAATTCAATGTCAAAAAAACCCAAAAGATTCTGAAAGACACACAGACTATCTATATTTATGTATAACCATATAAGCATGTTAATATACTGGTTTAATCAGTGTGCAAACTGAATAGACTGTTTTAATGCATCATAAGGGAAATTATCTAAAATCATAAGTAACTCTCCAAGCCTGAGAACTGTATTCACATAAGTATTTGTTCCTAAGCCATCTCACAGCTTTACAAACACTAATATTGTTAAAAGTACTAATACAGCTGGTTGAAGTAGCCTGTGAGCTAGGCCTCTCTGACACCTATCATTTATACTTCATCAAGCATTTATGCACCACAGGGAGAAGTAATGAAGAGAGGAAGAGGTAGGGTGATAAGCAGGGCACAGTACCCCTTCATAGTTCCAGGAACCACTCTTGGATTATTGTTTTACATAAAGCAGCCATTAAAGATGTGTACTGTATGACAGTTGTCAGTATTAACCAGAACAATGAAGTAGAACACTGGACTTCTGATTCAAGATATCAAGGTCAAAATGGAAAAGCTAATCAATTAGAGTTAAAGATGCAGTTCACATAGCATTGAAGTAATTGTCTGTGCAGCACAGCACCCATATCTTCAATTTAGGTCAGGCCATCGAAAGAAGGAAGAGGACTGAAGACTGAAGATGAGATGCTCTACTTCACACAGTTGCCCTCTGGAAGGACTGGCAAAGGCAGTCACTTAAATTAAGTACAGGTCATCAGACAAGATATCTAATCTATTCCAAAGACAGGCGGCTCTAGCACTCCAAATCCCTATGGCCTTTACAGTAACACAATGAACTACTTCCTCATGTACCTCTGTCAATTCATGTTAGGTTCCAATTTTTTTTAAGCGATATTTCATGCACACTATGACACTTATTGCTCACAGCAAGGAAAGTGCTTTGGTTTATTTATGACCTACTAACCTTAAATAAAAAAACAAAACAAAAAAACCCCATACATCCAATCTGAATGTTCACATAGGCCTGCAGAACTGAAGTAAAATTTAAAATAAGGCTGGCATTTGTAACAGCTTGCTAAGCCCAGTAAGGGATTAAAAAAGGATATATGAAAACCAGATGAGAGAAGATGAAAGCATTTTTACCCCACATAACCTGCACACAGCAGGAATCAGGCTGAAGGCTGCGACTCAGGAATACTTTTTGTGTTTTTGTACTTACAAGTTCCATCTTATTTCAAGAGACGCTAGGTAACTAAGGAAATACTGAGGTTTTTCCATTATAGAGTAGCGGGGAGGGAATAGTAACAACCTGTGAAAGTTATTCACTAAGACACAATCCACCCTGCCTCAGGTTCTACATCACTACTCTCCTTCCCCTACTCTCCCTCCTAATTGCCAGGTATCAGCCAGGCAAGACCCCACACTGAAATATGAAGTGACAGTTGAAAGCAAGGTAGAAGAACATAAGAATAAGTACTGAAAGAAATGGCATACAAAAAGAAAGCTTATAATAGGGCAAATGTTAAATAGGAGTGACCCTAAATCATTTAACTGAAACAAGGTGAACAGATGCACAAAAGACCGCTGAGTCGGAGAGCCTTATTCTCTCATCACTCTTGCTGGTGTAAGAAACTCCTTTACTTAACATCCATGGAATAAGACTGTGAAAAAGCCAGTAAAATTAAATGGAGGGTAAAACTAACTAAATAAATTGAATGAAGCAAACTTCAGAGATGCTGCTGTATCAGAGAAAAGGAAAAAAACAAACCCAAACAAACCAACCAAAAAAAAAAGCCAACAAAGCAAAAGAAACCCATACCTCCACAACCACAAAGGGTTTGGTTTAAATTCAGGTATATTCATGATCACAGTGGCCTTTATAAACAAAATACGTCTAATCTACCATAAAGGAGAAAATCAGTTGATTCTTGTCTTGTCTAGTTCTCCAATAGAATATATTAATGATTCTGTCCTTTAGACGTATTTGACAGAAAATTCAGTTGAGTTAAATGATGTAATAAAAACCTCCGCATGCAGAGCAATTGGCTGAAAGCAAGAGCTCAGACAGTACTCATCATGGTTTAGCTACAAAACAGCACACTTCTGACTTGGAATCTTTTGGTGCTGGTTTTCTTTATGCAAGTACAAAAAAAAAATAATAAAATACCCAACATTTATAAAGACTTTGAAAACAACCAGGAATGGATGAGAGAGAACACAAGACATCTTTTAACAAGGGTAAACAAACAATTCACAGAAACCAATGCATCAGTTGCATAATTTCTGTGCAGAAAGTTAAGAGTGGACTTAGCAAAAAAGAAGTCTGACCAGCTGAGATGTGACACCACCTTCTGTGGAAGAGCTCTGCTCCTAAACATAAATCAGGTAAAATTCCTGTTACCATGTTTTGCCTTCTAACCGAGCTTCCAAACCCCTTCCCCTATAATGTGAAAACTGCAACCCTATGATGTCTTATTTAAGAATTAGGATGATGGAGTTTGAAAACTCAGAAGATTGGAAAAAATTGTTGTACTACTGTGGAAATACTTACGGATAAGCACTTTGCTGTGCAATGATTAAGTTCTGCATACATACAGAGTGCTGCCACCTAGAAAATGTGTGTAAAGAAAATTAACACCATCAAGACTTGACGTTCATTTGCCTTTTTTCCCTCCTGAAAACTATCATAACAAGTTCTGCAGGTATAAATTTCTAAGGAAAAAAGGCCTTTTGTCCAAGACATTCATTGAAAAATTGAAACTTCTTAAAAGGAAACTGTAGTTTGTATCAATCCTAAGCAACTTTAAATCTGATTGAACCATGTCAGCAGAGGAAGAAATTATTCTCAGTTGGTAATCTATAATTGGCAACACTAATTCATAAAACTCTTAGCCACCTCTGTTTATATATAGGATCTTGTGTTTTGGGTTGCTATGAAGTTTGGCTCTGTGCAATAACAGACAACATTAATCCACTTGTGCCTGGATCCTAACATATCTTGTTAATGCCTGAATAAGTGAAATATGCTTTCTTTTCATAGAAAGAAGTTTGGAAAACTGGCAGCTCCTTTCACAGATGCTGAAATAGGATGGACAGAGAAGGTTGTTGGGGTCGGTAAGAGAAAAATGAGTGAAGTTGCATCATCTGAATGATTAAAAGCATTGTGTGAATTTTTATTTCCCCCCACCCTCCTTTCAGACATTTGAGGATGCTGTCAAGTCAATGGAGTTCTGTTGTAGTGGTTGCTTCAGTGAACATTCAACGCTGTCGGTGAGTTTGGAATTAAAGTGAAAACCATCGACCGTTGATTGTACCCTCCAGCTAACCATCCTCCTCCTTACTTCATGCTTTCAGGCCTTAACATCGAAGATAGCAACCTAACCACCACATGACGTTTCTCCCCCACTCTGCCAAGCTTTACAAAAAAAGGTCACAATCAACATTCATTGCTGTCGGTGGGTTTAACTATGTGGACAAGCTCACTGAACAATGAATGCAACTGTGGCCCCACATTTTGCAGTTGCCGATGAGAGGAACATCAGCTCTGAAAGCAGTAATGAGAAGCAAATACTTATAGGCTACATTTTTCTAGTCAAAAAAAGTAGTTGGGATATCCACTTTTTGCTTGCTTGTTTGTTTTTAAGTTTAACTAAGCTGACTAGAAAAGAAAACCTGTTTTTCTGGAATATTGTCCTCAATATTGAAACCATAAAAATTGTTACTCAGTATGTACATGGGAATAAATAACAATACAGGGAGCTTTGTGAGTATCCACTCCTGATGTCTGAGCACAAGAGAATAAAATACTTAAATGTTTTAACTAGACATTGTGTATAGTTTAAAAGTTCCTTCTATGCTTGTCATGACAAATACAAATGAGAGCCTGAGTTCAAAGATACAGATAAAATGTTATATCAAATGAAATATTAATTTTACGTGAAACTGATTTTCAGCACTTAAACACTATTAGGCAGCAAATATTATTACACTTGCTTTTTTTAGGGATCTGAAAGATGACAGAAATGTATACCCATAAATAATAATGAAAGAGGAGTTAAATTGTAAAATCACTGTAAACTTCAGGTACCTATGTCACACTCAGTATTGCTAATAGTAATAAGAAAATAAAAGTGTAAAAAAAGCTCAAAATTTGTCCTTATTTCCTTACAACCATTTGTTACCCTGATCAAACACACGGAAGGACCAGTCTGCTTTCTTACACAGTTGTCCGAGGTAAGTTCAGCCTTTAGACTTGTTGCAACTCCAGTACTCCAAAGCAAGAATTGCTTTCAAAAGTTAGGTAATCACACATCATTCATGCTGTCATAACCTGGGGTCCATTAACAATACTTAAATCTGATGATTTATAAAGCTTACACAGCACATCAATTAAACAGTTGTCTTGTGTACTCTATTTGCTTGATTTATCCATGTGTCACAATGTACCAACTGAACAGGACACAGGAGCTTTGTGTCACCAGGCTACTTAAGTGTAAAAATATATTTCAGTCATGAAAGATCAGTCCTCAATCGTATGAGAGACTGACGCTTACAGGAATAAAAAGAATAATCAGTTCCTCAAAAACATAATCACACTAACAAATTAACTCCTGGAATTGTTCAGGCATTATTTAAAATTGATGCTTGGGAAGATTATATTTTGTTGCTGTAATACTTAGTAGAGAAGAACCCACAGGGTTTATTGTTCACTGAATATTATATTACTATGGTCAGAGGCAGCAAAGTATTAAAAGGAAGGGTTGCTATGGATGTATATATACATAAAACATAGTGTCTCAGCCACACTGTTCAGAGGCAAGCAGTAAGTTTACACATTTCTACAAAAATGTGAATCTGGATTACTACCAACTTATATATTTCAGATGAAGATCATTAAAAGCAGGACTTAAAGGTATATACTTTATCTAGAAGGAAAAAATTTCTAATTAAGCTGCTCTTGTAACAGTCTCTGACAAGGTTTCTTATTGGAACCTAAAAATCAGGTCTTTTCTGCCATGTATTTATTAATGTTATAATTGTGTTATGTATTTTTAACAAAGAAAATGCTTATGAAAATAGAAGATTCTGGAATTTGATAGCACTGGAAAGAACAAGTGTCCTACAGCATGAGTTGTTTCTCTCTATATGTTTTCTATGTTGACAATGACTGAAAAATTAGCATCCAGTGCAGGAAAAATAAAGTTACACCCTGTTCTAAAACAGTACTTTTCCCCCAAATACATGGTTCTCCCTGATTTCTATCAGTTTTCATACATTCAGTAATATTGAAGAGTAACAACTCAAACCCTACTAGGATAGGGTGCAGAAGCCTCAGCCAGCACTGACCTGGGCACAGATAATCAGTTGACACCCATTACAAATATAAAACAAATATTTTCACCTGGATTGCAATTTTTTACTGCCTTCTGAAGAAGAGACCCTGCAATAATGATCTCTTCTAGTGATGCCTAGTCTAAGTTTTACCAGTAATTTTCATGACATTGTTTTCATATAGAGATAGAAAAAAGTCTGAATATATGGATATATAATTTCATATAACACTAAAAGCCAGCTTCTACAGACTAGTAATTTACAGAATGTTCACTGGCAAAACAATACCATTATTCCACACCCCACTAGAGATGCTGGCTCACACACATCTTTGCTTGTGTTATAAAGCACAGAACAATCCCAGTTTGGTAACAATAGCTGTGAAATACCATAGAAAGGTTTCATGGCCATTTTCACATGCTTTTGTTAGTATAATACATATGCACCCAGTGCAATGCCCACAGGCCCTAGAGACATTCTGAAAAATTGCTTCTCAGTGTCATTGTAAATAATGCACTCTCAGAAGTATTTTTAGGTCAAGCCTATCAAAGTTGCAGTAAATGCAATGGACCTTGACATAATAGGAGCACTAGCTTTGCAGCAGCAGCAGCGGAGAAGAAATACACTTTCTATACACTGTAGATCAGATGTTGCTCCCCTCTGCATACAGTACTGTGCTTGTAGACAGTGGAGGTGGTACTAAGGCACTGTTATAGGATTTGGACTTACTGGGTTTTTATTTATCTCTAAATGTTCTTTTTGTTTTGTTCTTGCCCTGCTGCTGGCATAAGATACATCAAAACATCTAACCCAACAGTTTCTACATCAAGTCTATAACTTCTACTTAGCAAGTACAGAAAGACACTTGACTACACCTCTAAAACAAGTTAAAGAATTCCTGGGATAGAAATAGTCTGCTATTCGGGACCATGGTAGGATGAACACACTAGATTCATTTCCTGGCACAGCCTGACACCACCACACTAACATTTCTTGCTTTACAGATGGTGAAGTGACACACAGCAAGTTAAAGAGTCAAATATAGTAGTAGTCTATAATTGAACTGGAAACAGTTTCTAGATGATCTTGGACTCGAATCATGTGTCTTTCTGGGAAAAAAAAAAAGATCCTGACTTTTCCCTAATGTGAACACCATGTTTCTCTTGCTGACCACCCCCTTTTTCTTTTCTTTTGATGTATACCTTTGTTACTCGAAAGAATTACACTGAAAAGGAATTTTTATCTTAAGCACTTGTATGCTGACACCCACCCCAGATTAATTTTTATATCTTGCCCTTTATTTAGGTTTGTGCTATCATTCCTTTGTTTCTCCTTGTTCTTATTAGTCTTTCTATGCATCTTCCTTCAGTGTGAGTGACAGAAAAACAGACCACATTCTAAACTGCCTAAGCCAAGGATAGCTGAACTAGTCTGATGTCTCCTTTTTTACAAGCAATCACTGGTCCTTTTCAGCCAAAAATAGCATTTGCAATGGTACCACATAGTTAACACATTTAAATTTATCTAACATTATTCCATAGATACAAAACCTCCAGAAGTTCTTTCCTAGTTTGCAGCAGATTATTTCATCCCCTTGAAATGCAGCATTTGTAATTTTTTGAACTAAGATCTGTTTTTCAAAATACAGCCCCTTCTCTCCCCCCCAAAAAAAAAAAAAATCACTAAAGTTTTGAAACGTAGAAACCGTAGCAGCATTTAGTAGAAGGAATGAGTTTTGAATATCTTCAAGGTGCATAGCCATAAGAGAACCATTAACACATCCGCGATTTGTCACTCTTAGGAGATGCTGCAGATAATGCCATACAATTTAAGAAAGAAGTTTCTGTAATGCAGTTACAAGATTTATCTGCTGTTCAATAAGAAATATACTAGGTATACTATAGATATAGTAAGCATAATTGTTAACTACCCCCTCCTGATATTTGCATCCAAAGCGTATTTACAAGCTCAGTATTTTAACTTTACCTTCATAAAAAAAAAAAAAAAAAGGCTTTTCAGATATGAGGTCAGGCAAAGAGTCAAGATAGCCGCAAAACTTTCACCTGGCCATCAAAATAGTTCAATTTGAGTGCAAAGCGTAAGTTCCACTACACTATACAGAAACTAGCTACCCAACCTAAATTATCACCCAATAGGTAATGGCATGTTATCCCAAAAATCATGTTATTGAGCTGGTTGATTGCATGGATCTATTATGTAGTGATTGATCTTAAAGTATTTTATCATATTTATTTTGAAACACTGAAACAAAACCACAAAAAAATGTTAATTTTAGCTAGTGAGTGTTGAGCCCAGGTGGTTTCCCTCGAAAGTCAACACCACCATCTGATGTGTAAAACATTCTTAATTATCATAAAGTACACCCCTTGCTAATTATTGTTTGTCTCAAAGTAACAAGCCACAATAAGCCTAGAGTTCATGACAATAAATTTACAATTAAATGTCATTCAACTCATCATCTCAGTATCAATGTGCTGCTGGGTACCACAAGGATAGACATGATGAAACTACTCCATCCACTGTGCCACAGTGGGAGGTCACAAACTGCTAGATGAATACCAAAACTAAAAGAACTTCCAGACAGACATTCAGAATATAACTGTAGAAGACAGCAGGAAAAAAAAGACAGTACTTTGAAGACAGCAGCCAGCTGTGGCCTATAAAACATCTTAAAGTCTGCAGTCTCTACAGGAAGATCTCTCTATATCCCCAAAACAACTGTGAGAGGTCATTCCAGAAGTTCACATGGATCATGATCTGCAGACTAATGAGTTCAGATTCTCTGCTGGTTTTAATCAACATACTTTTGTTGATTTCAGTGGAATTATGCCAATTTTTACAAGCTGAGGATTTGGCAAGTCAACACAAGAAAAATGTGAAAGAAGTATGGTCCCACACATCCTACACTAAATAAAAAAGCACTCAGAAGTAGATGTCATTCTTGAGAGGGCAGAGAAAGAAACAAAAGAACATGTACTTGAAAAACACATGTTCTCACCTACAGAGCGCGCATTTCTGCCCACAGATAAACTGTGGGTGGCCCTGGACACACAGCAATTGGACACCTAACTGCTCCTTTTGTGCAGATGACTGCTTTGCAGGTACAAATAAGGAACTCTGGAACACAACAGGCAGGAGTGTATTTTGGGGCAGAAACATCACACCCACATTATGATAATCTGGCCTTTGCCACCACATGACAGTCTCTGTTTCATGAAGCTTTAGGTATGTGGGTGGAAAGAGCTCACAGCATATTTTTGTCTGACGGCTCCCACAGCACAAGTGCACATACTTGAAGCAATGATAGCTTGTTTCTTCTCTCTTCCTTCATATTGTGCACTTTACATCATATCCAATTGACACAGAGCTGGTAAAACTTTGCCAGTCATTGACTGCATTTGAGGAAAAGACTTTGTTCAAGGAAAATATTATCACATAATTTAAAATGCCTTCTGTTGCAATATCCAGGAGCACCTTTGTTTGCTGTGCCTACTGGCACTCATCTAAGGCCTAGAACTATGTACTGACTTTAGATTTATATCAGCCTTTAGAAAAGATGATTTATATTCTGCAAAACTTTAGACATTGGCAGGTATATGTGCAAATGCTCGTAACTGTTGACTGGAAGTGCCTTCTGGAGCCATATGACATGCATCAAGAGTAAGATAACCAAACCACAGGCCTGCTCAAAGCAAATACCACAAACTGACTGTTAGGAGTCGAAGGCTCGAAACACCAAAAAATCAATATCTTTGTGGATGCAGACAGGCCTCTAAGGCACTGCATATTTCAAGAAAAAATAGCTTTCCTTCCTCCTTATAGAGACAGTTATTTGTGTGGGAATGTGACTTCTGCTTTAAACATTGTACTGAGATTTTGAAACACGACTGTACCAATTGCTAGTCAAGAGCAGTGCTCAGGAATAAACTATGTCTGAGACATCCATACCTGAATAGATTTTATTTTTTTGCTAAAACTTAGGTGCATACCTTTCCAGCTGGTATTGACCAGTCAATGTCTAGTGCTACTGGTTCTTCTACTGAGATGAAGTACCTCAGCTATATTTTCCTGAATGAGAAACCTTCCTGCCTTATTTGTTTTCTGAGAATGGTATAAGATTAACTCAGGATAGTCATCATAAAATTATTTGCCAGGAGGATATACTAGCTTTTGCTGAACTGAAACTGAATGGTAATTCAATACAGTGCATACGTAAAATACACCATGCTTTAAGGACTCCTTTTAGTCATTACTACTAAATAGGCTTTTCTTTTGCCACCTTTCTAACCACAAATTAATTGATGCAGATTACACCTACAAAGAAATACCAGATCAACAATATTAGTAGCTTGCTGTGCTTGAGCTAACAGCATGCTGGTGTCACTATCCTCCTCATAGCAGGGAGACCCACAGTTATAACAGGCCCACTAACTTAATTACTCAATGAGTTAGGATCTCTGCATTGCACAGACAAGACTGGTATGTTCCTGAGCTGACTGCAGTTTATATACCTTTACTATCATCCAAAACTGTAACAGTCAGTGTTAAACTGAACACAGAGCCTGCATAGTTACAGGCACAGAACACTGCAATATGTGCTAAAGCTCTATGTTCACTTGAAGACTGTTGGCTGCTACATTTTGTCATCTCTTTTTAAAATAAGGTTGCTCACTAACTGCTTTCCAAGCTTTCACATATGTACAATTTGCATCAGCTACAAGTGTAAATTTGCAAGCAATTGGAACACAGGCACTCGCACATCCTGATGTAATCTGTATAGAAGGTAAAGCTGTCACCAGATGGCATTTTTAAGTTTTGTGCAGCCAGATATTTCAGATGCAGCATCTGAATTTTGGATGCTTCATTTTTGTACTCCCAAAACACAACACTTGCTCCTAGAAATAACTCCTGTGATATTTTGTGGATAAACCTCTAACAGTTCATTTCGCATGACTACTTACCTAAACTGTAGGAACCCTAAATTAGTACTTGGGCAGAGACCACTCAAAAAATCAGTCTGTAATGGCAGTAAATAAAGTTTTTATGAGTATAATTTTGAGCCAGCCCTAACAGTAGCAAAAATAAGTAGGTTGCGTGTTCCTTTCCTACAGGGAAATGTTGCCAAAAATATATAACTGTCACTTTTCATCTTCAGAATAATGTTAGCTACTGGAAAAAAAGATTCACAATGAGCAATTATGTCTTCCTCTTTCATGTCATTTTACATCATTTCACTATCAGCCATCCTCAAAAGCTTAGAGGCAACATTCTAGGTCAGTGACTTCTGCAGACAGTTTATTTGCTGTTGGGTAATTAAATTAGATACATTTTAAATACCAGATTCTGAAGCAGACAGGCACTTACTAACACACAACCAAACGTATCACTGGCACTGTTGACATTGCATGATGAAAAATATACACGTTAACAATCATTAACTATCACTGAGGATTATAAATTTAAGGATTATGAAATTAAGAATAACTGGATCAGCAAATCACTGCAGAGAAAAAAATATCTTTAAAACGTAGCTAAAAGCCAGACTGAAGGACTGACCTACTTTTCATCACCAAGTTTTATTTATGCATGTATAGAATTTTCCTATGATTATCAAAATAGCTTCTATCAAAAAAGCTCTCAACTAATAATAAAATTAAACAGAGAATGAAATACTGCAGTGGGTGTTCAGCTTTTAATAAGGTTTTAGCTTGCATCTCATGCAAATAACCCCTTGCTCTGTCTCAGATAAAACTTTAAACAGAAAAAGAGACATTAATTTTCACTTTATATAGAAATTTTTGTGGATAAATTATTAACTTTTAAGATAAAACTTACAATTGGAAATTTAAAAACTCAAACACTGTTCAGAGGCTTCTAGTGTATAAAAAGTATACAGGTTTATTATTTAAGTCTTGCATTTGGAAATGAACATTAAAGAAGAAAAAGAACTGATGGGTCCTATATGATATACTTTTCACAAGAGATTTTCTCATAACTCCTCAAGGGACAACTAGTAAAAAACCCCAAACAAACAACAACAACAACAACCACCACCACCCACAAAATTAAGCAATTTAGAGAGGTACTCAAAAAAAAACCAAAACAACAAAACACACACCCCCCCCCAAAAAAAAAAAGTTGTCCTTAATTTTGTGTGTCTAGTGAGTGATTTTAAAGGAACAAGGCATGCAAATGATAACAGAGCACCAAAAGAATAGTTCAAGCTGGAGTCTGATAAGTCATGCAAGCAGGTCCGCAGCAGAGGCTATTAGGGTTCCACTGCTTTGTGTGCTTTCTTTGGATATTTATTTCAAGATAAACACAAGCTACAGAGGCATAATCCACCATCACAGAGTATTAAAATATCCTGCCCACCTAGCTGTGTCTGCAGATCATTGTAAGGACATTGAAGCCAGCCCCACAAACTAAAGATGACACGCTATAATCATAGCATTGCTGTAGTTGATTCTAAAGCACTGAGCTGGAAAATTAGTCTTAATGTTTGCAGGTATTGCTTTGGCTCAAGCACATGGAAAAACTGGCTTCAAGAATGAGGAAAACTCAACCCACCACATGTATATTTCTGACTATTATAAAACACGAGACAGAACAAGGGGTTTCTGTGTCCCTTCCTGTGCCACGGGTAGAGGTTTGCAGTGGTGTCACACAGCTGCCAGCAGGTGTTGCAATGGGCAGCCATGCAAAGTGCCTATTCACTGAACGCTGCCACTCCAGTTATGTGCTCTTTATGGCAAGGAAAACAGAGAAAACAAAGAGGCTGTTATGCTTTAACTTCAAAGCCTTCCTACCCCCAAGCTTCAGCTCTATACCTCAGGCAGTGCAGCCCAGAAGACAAGCAGCATGGTCTCAGGTAAAGATATTTTTCTGCTCCAATAACCTACTGTCTGCAGCGTTTACAAAAGAGATTAAAAACAAATGCATGGTTTAGGTACAGTGATAGCAGAAGGTCATTGTACAGCTGGTTTGTCATTTGACTGAAAAGGAACTTTTATCCTTAATAGTTTTTACTGAAAGGTCGTAGAGGAATCATGAGTTTCTCCATAAGTGCACAAGAATCAATGCACAAGAAGTCAGGAAATCTTGATCTTCCAAGTTTACAGTTCCTTTGGAGTTATCTTTCTCCAGTTGCACCAATTCCCTCTTCATCACGGCTAAAGCTTTTATGAGATTCCTGAAGCCTGTGTGTAACATTTATTCTATTAGTCTAATTAAAGGTATTATGATGTACATAGTTACTGGATCTGTCCCCAGTGGCAATTCACATCATAAATGACAGATGTGAAATGTATTCCTATTGGGACCAGCACTAGTATCAATTCTTCTTATGCCTACCTTCATACGGGAGGTGCTCCAGCCCCCTGATCGTTCTCGTGGCCCTCCTCTGCACTTGTTCTAACAGTTCCATGTCCTTTTTATGTTGAGGACACCAGAACTGCACACAATACTCCAAGTGAGGTCTCACGAGAGCAGAGTAAAGGGGCAGGAGCACCTCCCTCGACCTGCTGGTCACACTCCTTTTGATGCAGCCCAGGACTAGAGCACCTCCCATATGAAGATAGGCTGAGAAAATTGGGGCTGTTCAGCCTGCAAAGAGAAGGCTGCGTGGAGACCTCATAGCAGCCTTCCAATACCTGAAGGGGGCCTATAGGGATGCTGGGGAGGGACTCTTCATTAGGGACTGTGGTGAGAGGACAAGGGGTAATGGGTTTAAACTTAAACAGGGGAAATTTAGATTGGATATGAGGAAGAAATTCTTTACTGTGAGGGTGGTGAGGCACTGGAATGGGTTGCCCAGGGAAGTTGTGAATGCTTCATCCCTGGTGGCGTTCAAGGCAGGGCTGGACATAGCCTTGGATGGCATGGTTTAGTGGGAGGTGTCCCTGCCCATGGCAGGGGGGTTGGAACTCGATGATCTTGAGGTCCTTTCCAACCCTAACTATTCTATGATTCTGATTCTATCTTTTTAACCATTACATCACCTAACAATTCTTTAGGACTTTTCTTTTGAGGAAAAAAATACCATGAAGATAACATTAGTTCATTATTCTTCCATTTTAGCTAATAGATGACTTTCAATGATGTTTTTAGGATCAACGTTTCTGGAAGCGGCACATCCAAGAATTTATGAAGCAACTCGGATGATGTTTTCTTACTGCTGAGTACAGCAGATGTACTTTCCAACAATTTCTTCAATATCCCCAGCATTCTTGCAGTCACAGCTCCCCTTGTCCCAATTTGATTCTAATCTACAAAGCTAGTGAAGATGCTCATGTTCAAAACCAGGTTCTCAATGAAACTGTTGAATAGTCCTGAAACTGGGACAGAACTTAAATACCACCATTCAAAAACTTTTTTATTCTGAAAACAAACAAGTAACAACTACCTTTAACCCTACTAATACAATTCCTGGTATCCCATTGTAATGGAAATTGCTTTGACAGTTCGCTCCTTACATACCTATGGTGACTCTCATTCTCTTCACACTTCAAGAGTTTTAAAAAAGTTGGACAATTTATTCCAATATTAATTCAAGGAATTTAACTTCAGCCCGCAGACTGACAATTCTGTGGCTCCTCTTAACCTGTTCCCAATTCTTAAACATGGGAGAGATTGGTTTTGTTTGTTTTGTTTTTCCTACCCATCCACTCTCCTCCACAAAGCTTTTAGATCTTTCCTTGGAAGCACATATTTCAGGGGGAAAAAAAATAATGGGAAAGAAACTAGAAAGTTTAACAGATGATTGACACTGCAAGCACAGGACACTTGGAAGTAAAAGAGAAAAATTACTTGAACAGAAATATACCAGAACTGAAGAAAAACTTGTAGACAAAAGTACGTAACCCAGTTTCTCACCACAGACCAATAGTAAAATGGAACAAGTGACATTTATTATGGTGACAGCTTGAAGGAAGGCACCACTGCTGATCTTAAGTAGCTTTGCTTTGGGACAGCACAGATGTGATTGAGTGATTTGGGTACTGTGGACATCACTGACACAGCTGGATGACAGAGGGGATTAAGTCAGGAGGGAACAGTAGGAGGAGGCACACAATCAGAATGAAGCGTAGTACTGGCAAATAAAAGAACACTTCATAGACAGATTCTAAGGAGGAAAAGTTTGGAGAGGCTGTGTGAAATGAAATCTTTAAAAAGCCATGAGAGAATACAGAAGCGTCAGATGGTATCTCAGCGTAGATCAAAATATAATTCAGAAATGTTTCGCAGGTACGAGGAAAGCAAGTCAGCACGTATCAGGAAAAGGAGCACAGAGAGACATGCAACAAAAAGCATGCAGCTATTGTACCTTTCTTGCGCACCTCTATATTTGACAGCATTCCTCTGCAGTCATTAATCCTTATGATAGCTTAAAAACAACATATTGGCAGCCAGCTGGGCTTGCCACTGGATGGTTAGTTCTACAAAACTAGATAACCACCTTCTTGAGACCATCTCATTTCCTAAGCTAACAATCTGGCTGAGCTGCCTTGCTGTGACTCTTCAAGTCAGACACTGGAATAGAGTCCACTGCAAAGGTAGGTTTATACTAGAATACAGACTGGTAATATCTAGCATGTCAGTGGCATTATTCCCATGTAGTTAGTGAGGTCTGTCCCCTACTCCCAGCATAAGATTTTGTTTGGTAATATAGCACATAGAATCTTTGCTAGCTCGCTTTCAAAATAAGCTTTCTCATTTCTAGTATCACAATAGGAACAGAGAGTTAGAAAGATAAAATATATGATTAAAGTTTGCTTGTATATCTACCAGATTTTGCCACTTTGTGAGCATTTTTCAGATTGAAGAATTAGCTGTTTTGAAAGAAAATAATGTCTCAGAAATGCATTGTGAGTTCTAGCCAATAAACATTAGCCCTTTTGTAGCCAGGCCGAGGATAAAACCCTTAAACATTTTATTACTCTATTAATTGAAATGTTTTGTTTCTGGGTTTTTGATCCCATTCCTGCCAGTGTGCTCAGACAGCTATGCCCAGGCACAGCTGCTGATTCAATGTCTTCCAGTACAGTTGTCTGCACTGCCACATCAAAACAAGTCATCAACATTTTTCTTCTGAATTTGATTAATCAAGATTTTCTCATTTCTTTTGTTTTAAGAAATAAGTAACTTTTTGCACTGTGTCTGTAGTAATCAATGTTCACAAGTTAGACTTCTCTTATAGCAAATCTTTGTGATGTTTTCATATGCACAAGAAGATTGGCCTCATCCAGACAGTATACCCTGTGAAACCCCATTGGCTTCAGACAAGCTGCAGCAGTACCTGGCTAAATTCTTTCATCCTCCTGAAATAATATTTTCAACTTGCTCTGTCCTAAGACATAACAAGCGAGACTGCTGTTGCTTTCAACTTCAAAACTTAGCAAGAATATGAAAACACAGAAACAACGGAGGCATTTGTGATATTCTTGCAAGCGACAAAAACTGTTTACCAGGAGTTAATTCTTTTCATCTCATTTTCCTTTTCTGTGAGCCAACTTTTTTTTTCCCCCCAGACTGTTAAGAGTTCATAAAAAATGTCTTCTGGCTTCCAGCAAACTTATGTTCTACTTTCATCTAGAAAGGCATAAATGTGTTGAGCCAAAACCACAGTATTCACTGCTCTTTGAAACAATCTGTGTAGCTCTTTTATATCCTGATTTGCAGAGTCCCCTACAAAATTCTGTACAGTAACCACAGCACTAACTTTTCCAACTGTCCACACACATCCTCCAGGTAAACAGAATAATATATAGCATCAGTCTGTGGAGTCCTTTATGACTGGGATAAAAATAGCTCCAACTAGCACATGTGAATATTGTCTTTATCATCTCTTCAAGTGAGATGCCAAAAATAGAATTACAATGGGTTTTTCTACTGATCTGAAAGATTTAACATCTCTTTTCCTATCAAAAATTCTACTTGAAATAAAAAATTAATGCTTCCAAATCCAGTATTACTGTACACCATGTAGAGAAGGCATTAATTTGGCATCTCAATAATTTTTTAAAAAGAATGTTGGGAAAAAAATCCTCAATTCCCACCAAGAAGACATTGCAGAAAACTAAAATAAGGTTGTATGATGGGTTCACTTTTTGTATCTTTTGATGCAAACAGATTCGCATTCAGTACAACTCAAGCTTAGAAATTATTTTTCTTTCAGATCACAGTCTTTAGGAGCATATAACAGCAGTTAAACAGGTCTTTAGTGTAACAATTGGACTTCCTGCCCTTCTCGCCCCCCCCTCCCCCCCATAAAATAATGAATTAGCTGTAAGACACATTTGCTCAGAAGAATAAGCATTTTGTGATCTCCAGCCTAACTGCATGATCCGTGTGAATCAGACAGAAGAAATCAGAACTCAGAGTAATTTGTTTCAATATTTTCAAGCAAAAACACTGAACATTTTTCATCTAAAAGAATAACCTCTCTTTCAATATAGATTAAACAAATATAATTCCTTTGTTAGAACAATTTAAAACCATATATTTGCATTCACCTAAGTACTGATGGGAAAGCTAACCTCCACCTTCTCCCATATGGTTTGATTTGTCCTGAAACCATTTCCCCTTTCCCTTTCAAATGCATTAATTCAATCACTGAACTGAAAAAGTCCAGCTTTATTTAACATCTGTGCTTTGATGCACATATAACTGGAAGATTGCAAAGCCTTTTGCTAAACACTGTTATATTGCAAAGAACATCTTCATATTTGTTGAGATTTTACTTGATGTTGTCAGAGATAATTCACCAAACTGGGGACAAGACCCGGGCCAATTTTCTCTGGACATCACTAAAGAAAATTCTGTCACTTCAGAGAACTTGCTGCACAATAAATCCAGACAAAGTTAAGTCACTTGCTCCCTTTACACTCCTTCTACTCCAGCAGGCTTTGACTGGAGTGAAAGAAGGAGCCCTTGATGCAACCGTAACTGTTCTAAACCCCCAAACCTTTTTCACACAAGCAGAGATACTCTACCCCCAAATGCACAAGAACCAACACCCACATATACAGGCAGAACTATTCTTACTTAGACAAATTAAATATTGTATAGCAAAAGCTGGTTCATTGGATCCAAAGGCTACAGTTGAAGAAAGGGAAGTAGATGTATTCTATAAACATTGCATACAAGCACAGAAATGGGAGGAAAAAAAAAGATATTGTCATTGCAGAAGATTTCCTGCAACCTGTCAATGAGAATCTGTGCATTTTTGGTGTACACTTGAAAATAGTATATACTCAAAATAGAGTCCTGGAAAAATGCACAGGAAAGACAATGAAAACCAAGATGTGGATATATAATGATAAATTATGTCACTCAATGACCCCCTACCCATTACCACTCTTTCCCTTTCCCTTCCAAAAATAACCAGGCATATTGAGAAACAAGTATCTCCTTCCTGTATGAATAATCTTTATTCAAAGTCTGAGGAGCCTGTTCAAACTACACAACCTATTGACTGCTCTATGGATCTTTGAGGGGAGGTTGCATGGCACAAGGTGATATAGAGCAGCATTTTTATTCACTTGCAGCTTGCTCAAAATTAATTTGGTTTCTATGTTTGCAAGTTTTAAGAAGCTATAAAAAGTAGTGTCTCTGTGAGAGTGAGCTAAGCTTGTATCATTCACAGGAAGCAGCATGGAAACATGCCTCAGAGCTATTTGTGGGCAATCAGGGTTCTGCTGTGTTAGATAAAGAATGAAAGCAAATAGTGTGCAAATGAAAGGTGGCAAATTAAGAAATATTTTGCAGGGTAATTGTAACTACCATGGTGGTCTGCGAGACAGAAAACTTGCTATTAGTTTGTTCAGTTACTTTTTTGGGCTGGGATTTGTAATGTTTTAGAAGTAAGAAGTGAATACATGACTATCTCAGTCACCTTTGAAAAATCTAAATAATAAAGAAAACAAATTTATGTAAACACAATCCATTAACTCGATGATCTTAAGATCCTTTCTAACCCTAACTATTTTATGATTCTATGATTTTAGCCCCAAGCATCCAGTCTTTGGTGTTTCTTTCCCACCCAGGTAATTGCTCAGATACTGGAAACCTGACAAGATTACTTGCTTGCTTTCAATTATAAAGGCAAAAATACCCCATTCAGTCTCATTCCAGAGCTGTTACCCTTACTCTAAAAATGGAAACAGAATTGGGATCAGTAAGACTTCTTTCAGCACTGCTTCTGGAAAACATTTTTTTTCCTTGATGTGTAACATCCAATTCAATATTCCATCTGAATGTTTTTGATATGAAAATGCCAAAATGATAGTGCATATGAGCACCGAACAGCTAAATCTGCACAGCAGAAGACAGAAGAGAGCACGAACTGGCATCAGAAACCTGGACTGGATTTTACATCTTGGTTAATATAACATATAGCTTCCTGGGGTGTGTGTTTGGGCTTTTCTTTGTTGGTGTTCATGTTAGGTTTTTACTTTAGGAGGGCTCTTGTTTTTTAATCTTAAATTATCACTGAACATAGCTTCAAAAGACAACGCTTCAAGAGAAAATAAATAAACCAAAAGCAGTTGTAATTCCTTAGTGCAGCCTGAAAATAACATTTTCAAAAATTAACAGAAGTCAGACACTAGAACATTGCCCAGAGCTTGGGGTGCAATGCAGAATTTATCATGCATACATGTTGCATATTACCTCATAACAGTGGCTGTAAACTTTACTTAAAGATGTAAGCTTGTTCTCCAAACATACACAGAGTAAGATTTTTACTGATTTTATTCATTGCTGCAATTTAAGAGATGCCCCAGGTACAAATGAGTGTGACTGTACTGGTTTCAGCAGAGCCAGCTACATCAGCTGAAAGTTTGCCCTTAGTGACTAAGCAAGCCAGTCCTCAAACGCTCTGGGCATTCAGGGACCTTAAGGACATGAGTTTGCAGTTTAGGCTACCTTCTTCAACTTACAAGGAAAAAAAAGCCTCACTGAGAAACCACAGCAAGTGGTGACCTTACGAAATCAGTAACTGAAAGAACCTGGTGCAGGATGTCGCTGAGTGGCATCCTTTTGCTGCATCTGCCACAGCCCAATCACAAAACAGAAAAGGGTTGTGCAGATCCATTGCTGGAAGATGCCCCTTTCAGTCCGTCAGTAAGAGCACCGGTACTTTAACACATTTGGGGTTTGCTAGCCCTGTAGTCAGCTCACAAACCACAAGAGGTGATAGAGCTGGTAGCTTTCGCTCTAGAGAGTCTCAAAGCTTTTTAACAAGCAGCCACACAACCATATAGCATGGATAGTATTAAAAACTCTAAACCCGTAACAGGTATACTGAAGCAAGAGCACATCAAATTCAGAAAGTTAATTTTGGAAACAGAATTTGTGCTGTACACTTAAGCCTATATTTTAACATGTCATTGGAGGAAAAAAGATATTCCTGAATAGCTTTCCCCTAGAGAAGTGGCTGAAAAATGCGCATCATAAGAAAAGTTCCATAGAGAAAACACAGGAAAGTTTCAGTGTCAGCTACAGCAATTTTAATGCTGCTCCAGATTCAGGAAAAATAGTTCAATTTTTAAGTTGAATTAATCATGTTAGGTCCAACCAAGTATGAAAATTAAAGTCTGAGGTCTCAAAATCATAGTTAATGCTACATAAGGTTTCCTCTTGAAGAATAAATTACTACTCTTTGATAAGTCTAAGAATTTCCCAGGCACAGAAATTGATCCTATTAAAACACACATATAACACTGATCATTTTGCTTTCAAGTACTATCTATCTAAATACATGGTACACTGAAGTAGTTGAGGTGGGAACCAGCTCTTCATTAAATTGCCCACCAGAGTTCAAATGGACACTATTTAAAGTGAATCAAATAATGAATTAGCTTAAGTCAAAGTACTGCAGATTACTATCAACCCCAGATTTTAGATAATACAACATTCCAATAAACCCTTATTCAAGAGCTTACAAATTCCTCATCACTCATCAGGCATGCAGAGTTAGGTGCTAATTAAGAAAGCCCCACTTACACAACAAGAGCTGTTGCAACTTAAAAACAAAACAAAAAAGGTCTCTAAAAAGAAAGAATTCTCACTTGGTATCTTTAAGCAGCTGTTAAAGACAGGGTCCCATTCCTAAATCTGCATTCTCAACAGCCCTCAGAAACAGCAGTTGGTACTTCATATCATATACTAGAAAACTTCACCCCTTAAAGCAATCTTTCACACATTGCTTCTATGCTTACCTATAAATATAATGAACAATCAGCTCCCACAGTGGTGTCTTGCTGTCTGTCTAGAGCTACTCTTCTACTGTAAAATTTTCCAACAGTGCTTTTGCCCATTAATAAACAAAGCAGTCAAGCTTGCCTCTTTTCAACAGCTTGATCTGCGAATATCCAAGATGTACACAAACCCATACATCTTTATGAGCAAATATTTGAAACAGAAACAAACTGTATTGAAGATCTGAATTTCAAGCTACAAATAAGAAATTACCTTTTTGATGGTCTTTCTTTATATCCATAGTACAAAGTATGCCATTAATAAACAAACATATGGCCTAAATCCCCAGAGTCAGCTTAATGCCAAAGCTGTCTTTATGAATATAATATCTCCCTCAAAAGCCACTTTTGCTTAATGAAAAGAGCTGTGTTACATCTGCACCTATATTACCAGAATGCGCATATATAAATTAAAGGTTACTGCAAATGCATATTCACAAGGAGGCTTTGTGATAAAATGTTTAATTTCATATCAGTTTGGCCATCTCCCCTATGAGGACATAGCTGTAGATCTCTTCGCTTGAGCTTGTTCATCCATGTTCTAAAACCAATACCTGCTTTAAACTGTTTTGACTCCAACCCATTACTGGTTACGAAAGCTCTTAGGAAGAGGCTTGTCAAGTTTTAACCATTGGAGCTCTTCCTATTGCACCAGGAACATGGTGGCATGTTAAATGGTCACAAAGTCAGATATAGACACATTCCCATTTGAGTCAGAAGCTGGGACCACCTACAGGAAAAAATGTTAATAGGCAAAGTCTCCAGATTCAAGCAGGGCAGACATTGAATACAGCTTTCCACTTCTTGCAGATGCATTTAGGAGAGGCACCACCTGTTTCCCCAGATGTTTACACGATCCTTTAGAAGACAACTAACCATCCAGCTAATCAACCCTGATTGTGTTATGAGAATTTTACAATTAATGGCTACTCTACATGGATAACAACCACCAGACTTATTGCATTTTATCTGTGTACAGTAGTCCCATGAATTTGTAAAAACTACCATTGCATCTACGCTTAAAAGAAATTATAATGATGAGAAGCCAAACTGAAGTAAAACTGTCGAAGCTTTCTCAGGGGAGTTATGCTTTTTATAATTTATTGGGCAGCTTGGCTTCCTTTCCAAAGGGGTTTCTCAACACCAAGAAAAGCAGCACCCTGATCGCTTAACAGGGACTAAAGTTATATATTATACACCATTCTAGTCACACAGTCTGAATTCAGTGACATCATTCAGGTTTCTTTGTTTCTGCTATTAAAGGCAAACCCATATATAGTCTGATATAGTCTATGGTCTGATATAATGAAGTGAAAACTGTGACACTTTGGTAAAATAAGCAGAAATACCTTAAAAAAAAAAAAAACAACACAAAAACCAAACAAAACCCCAAACATATCAACTAAACAAACCTTTAATGCATACACTTAGGTTTAGTACAAGTACTACCATTAGAGTGTCACTTATGCCCCAGTTTGAGACTATTATGTAGCTTAGGAATCTATACAAGTATTTCCACCCTGTATAATGAAATAGACAGCATACATATATGAAAAGCTGGACAACAGATGGGTACTTGCAGTTCATACACATTTGCTAATCATTCAAACTGATCTAAAACTATTGCTTTCCTTTACAGCGAACAACAATATGAAATAATTAATGGGTATTTGATTTAGGCTATTTTTGTACGTGTTGATACATTGTTTCCATTCCTGGCTATTATTTTGGCCATTCTTTACTATAAGAGTCTGGAATACTGGGACAAACTGAATGCAGACCAATTCATCTACACAGATTATTGCAGTCTGTGTTTATATCCAGTTTCTAGTTGAAGGGAAGCTTACAATGGTTATCAAAGAAGCAGAGCCTTTACTATCCCAAAAACAAGCTTTCACAAATACAGGAATACTCAAGTTATAGATTTGATTTTTTTTTATTCTCTATTTCCTCTTTTTTTCAGAGCCCTCTTAGGTCCCTCTTCAGGTGCTGTATTATATTTTTTTTCCTTTAATTTCTGCTAAGGAGAAAACAAATTCGATTGGTTTTGCTTTTCACTCAGACCTTTAAAGCTATCACTGCCAAACTGGGCTCAACATCCAATAGAGGTGGACTCCCATGAACAGAAATTTTCTTGAAGCTCTACGTTAAAGAGACACAGATTTAACAGACACAGGCTGTTTGTCTTACATATCATAGGGAATAAAGCTTTTTTGATAATACCCATGTTATATATTGCTTATTATTTGTTCCCATAGCATGCACACAATGTTTGATGACCAAGAGATTAAATACACTATTTTCACAAATCGAATTTCACTGATTTTTTTCTGTTAACTAATATGTTGCTTTTCCTTCTCTAATTTTTATAACAACCATTTTATGACTGAATTCTATCAACAAAAATTGGTCTTCCTGAAACAATAAGTAGAGTTTGTTCCACACACAAAGCGAACATCACCTTATGTAAGGTCTGCATTATTCGCAAGACTAGGTTCTTAAACTTCGTTGATGTTGACCTTCATCTTGCTGTATAAAGACACCAGATTCCACAAAATGGAATTAGCTGTCTCCAATGCACCTGCCCCCCTACCTTAATCCAGGCAACTGCCAGTAAGCAATTTAAGGCACAGCTGTGATAGGATGCGACCGTAAACTATGCATTTACATTCCTTCGGCCATGCTGCAAAGTGATAAAAACTTAGAAATCTATGTAGAGCTTCTGATCCTACTGGTAACCAAAGGAAATGAAAGGGAAAACTTTCTAGTACCAAGACAGACATATTGTATATGCAATTGGACTGTCAGTATTACAGAAGGAAAGCCGCACCACTGACAATATATCCACTTTAAAAAGCAGAAAAACAGTCAGAAATACAAATCCCTATGAGGCAGCCACTAATATAAAGAACACATACAAGAGGTAACAGCAGTATTCAGAATTCTCTCGTGAATGTTGGCTAGGAATGACCCTGCAATCACAGTACAGCTTCAGCAGAAACTTCGCTTGGTTTCCCTATACATACCATTTAAATGCCGAAGCCTCTTCTCTGTATCACAGCACACCTGAATAGCCACAATGTCCTCAAACTAAGCGTCTGAGTGAAACAAAGCCCAGGAACAACAGAGGAGACACTGTATTTACAGAGGGAAGCTCCCACAAGCACACACAACTGCTGCAAGAGCAACTTCATCATAAACACAAAGCAAGGGCCTTTAAAATTGCAGACTCCAAGCTACCTTGAGGCAAGAAGGAAACATTCCCTTCCCCTTGCTACCACCACCCACACCACACTCCAACAGCAGACCCAGACTGTAAGGGATGGAAGTTAACACAAACAACCTACCTGCACATACACCAACACTCCTTGAGCTGCTGCTGGAGCTCCTTTCCCAAAAGCTTACTGCAGGCTAGAGACTGTCCTATATGGCGCTGAGGGGAAGGTTCTGGGCCTGGGGTAGGGTAGGCCCAGGTGCTGCCCATCAAGGCCCAGGTGTTGCTGTTGATGGTGATGGGCAGCATTGTCATGGTTGCCAGCAAGTGAGGTATACTGTGCCAGGCCTTTTGTCCCTGCTGTAGTTACAAAAGGGAGATGGCCTGGGCATTTGGGTGGTTGTGGTGGGGAAATATGGAGCATGGAATTATGCCATTTGCCTGAAGTGTCTAAACACGAATTGTCTACAGGGACCAGCTGTGCTACCAGGTTCCTAAATGTGCAGCCCACTGGAAATGCCCAGGACAGCCTTTGGAAGAAGCTGCTTGCTCTGCCTGCCTTTGGGATGTATCTGCACACACTACCTAACTGGGGACATGTCACCAAAGGGATGGCAGCAGGGCTCTGCCTGGGCAGGCTTGCTTATTCTTTAGAGACTGTGTTAAACAGATACTGAGAATGTTTCTGCCCTTGATTGACCACAAGGATTTGGAATTTTTTAAAGGCAATTGCAAAGCCTAATGCCTTCTGTACTGAATTGTTTAAATGCTCTATCACTGCCTGTGCCCCTCCTGCAGCTTTTGCTGGTTTTACCACCCTGCAGCTAGCTGTTATGTACTGGTCAGCTAAGGCAAAGCTAACAAGTAGGCTTTTTCACAAGGGGACTTCAGATAATAAACAGCAAAAGAAGAAATTGCGCAAAAATCTATGGGTATAGTGAGTTGTTAAATGCTTTCAGAGCACTTTTTGATTCATGCAGACAAAGAATTCCACCTTCTGAAGTCATGCCTACGGGGATGGGGTGTTTTGTATGGTGTGATCAATCTTTTAAGTTGCACCAATTCTTAATTAAGTACGTAAAGAGTCTGCACTGCCTGGCAGCTCCGTCCTGCTGTGACTTTAAAAAGTACCAATTCACAATTTGGTGAGCAGTGCAAAGAATTCAGAATGTTTCTGCTTCTAATAGTCGGCATCTGTCCTGAAAACATATCAATCATATGATCACAAACAGCTGTTACATTAGACTTTTAATCAGCCATCATTTTCAAAAGAGAAAAAGAATGTTGGAAGGGATGATGGAAAGTTACTGCAGAGAATGCCCTACTTGAGAACTCCAAAATTCAATTTTAGGGAGACAGAACTTTACTAAGCACTGTAAAAACTCTTCATAGATAACGTATTATATTACAGACAGCATATCTATCAGATAGAAATAAAATACACTGACACAATGCATGCACAAGGAAAGTGCTAATAGTGCTCTGGGCAGTTATATTTTCATTAAGTATATAAGATACATATCACTAGTTTGCACAATTGAAAAGGATAAAGTTACTGCCCAACAGTCCATTTTCTCTTTAAGTTTCATAAATCCCATTAATGAAGGGTTATGAAGCCTTACAGGTTGTACAACATATCCCTTTGCTTAGAAAATAATGTCCAAAAATGGCCAGTTTCTCCCCCCTGTAGCATTAGTGTAAATCTGCATTAGCTGTGTTGGGTTCAGGAGACATTACAGAGTGGCTCCTGACCCATTTTTAACAGAACATGCCAATTTGAAATAGTAATATGACTACTCCATGTTGTCCATCTGCCATAAATCCACAAGATTGAATAAAAGAAAGGCTACTTCTAGAATCGCTTTGGTTTTTAAAAAATAGCAAACTCCTGACATTCAAGCATTATAAGTAGCTTCATAAAGTACTACAAGGGATATATCAAAAAATCCCTTTAAAATACTTCTGAGTCCAGAGCCAGACTGAGCACCATTTAAAACTTTTCATAATAAATATTGCATACAATGAGTTAACAGGTAAAACATGCATCCTTAATACCTGTCATAATGTTTGTAGGGGACTCTACGCTGAAAGGAACAGAGGCACCCATCTGTTGGCCTGACCCAGGCTCAAGGGAGGTGTGTTGCCTAGCAGGGGCTCGGATCAGGGATGTTGCCAAGAAGCTGCCTGCTCTAGTCGGTCCCACTATTACCCACCTCTAGTGATCCCTGTGGGTGCTACTGATATAGATAGCAGTAGCCTGGAGACCATAAAGGACTACAGAGCTCTGGGAGAGTTGGTTGGGGGCTCTGGAGCTCAGATTGTTTTTTTGTCAATTCTCCAGGATACAGGGCAGGACCTTGAAAAAGATAGAAGGATTGGGCAGGTGAATAAATGGTTAGAAGGGTGGTGCTATAGTCAGGGGTTTGGGTACCTTGAACATGGGACTCAATATAGTAGGCCATGTCTACTGGGGGCTGGTGGAACTGGTCTGACAAGGAAAGGGAAGAGTGGATTTGGTAGGAGGCTTGCCAGAATGGTCAAAGATGCTTTAAACTAGATGTGTTGGGGGAGGGGGGCAGCATTTCATCCCAAGACACCCAGTCACTTGCTAGGACCTATAGTAAACGTTTGGAGCAATGTAGAGATATTCCATCTGCTCCAGCCAATGAGCCGGCTTCAATTGGATCTCGGCTCAGATGCCTCTATACAAATGCCCGTAGCATGGGGAACAAACAAGAGGAATTAGAGATGTGTGCACATCTACGGGGGTATGATATCATAGGCATCACAGAAACATGGAGGGATGGTTCCTATGACTGGTGTGTTGGAATGGAAGGTTTTTGTTTTCTCTTTAGGAAAGACAGGCCTGGTAGGCGGGGAGGGGGAGTTGCTATTTATGTTAGGGATAGGCTGGAGAGTGTGGAACTCTGTCTGGGGACAGGTGAGCAGTCGACAGAGAGTTTGTGGGTCAGGGTTAAAGGGAGAAAAGCAATGGGTGACATTATTGTGGGGATCTGTTACAGACCGCCTGACCAAGGGGACTCGGTGGATGAAGCACTCTATAGACAGATAGGAACAGCCTCACATTCGCAGGCCTTTGTTCTCATGGGAGACTTCAACCACCGTCACATCTGCTGGAAGGATGGTAAGGCCCGGCACAAGCAATCCAGAAGGTTCCTCGATTGTGTGGAAAACAACTTCCTTCTGCAAGTAATTGGGGAGCCGACAAGGAGAAGTGCCATGCTTGACCTCGTCCTCACCAACAGGGAAGGGCTGGCTGGGAATGTGACGCTCCAAGGCAGCCTTGATTGCAGTGATCATGAGGTGGTTGAATTTGAGATCCTCAGGACAGTGAGAAAAGTGTGCAGCAAGCTCACTGCCCTGGACTTCAAGAGAGCAGATTTTGGCCTCTTCAGGAACCTTCTCAGTTAGGTTCCATGGGATACAGCCCTAGAGGGCAGGGGGGCCCAAGACTGTTGGTTGATATTCAAGGATCACCTGCTGCAAGCTTAGGAGCGATGCATCCCAACTAGAAGGAAGTTCAGCAGGAGGGCCAGGAGACCTCCTTGGATGGATAAGGAGATGCTGAGTAAAATTCAAAGGAAAAAAGAGGCTTATAAAAGGTGGAAGCAAGGACAGGCGGACTGGGAAGAATACAGGGATGTTGTCTGGGAAGCTAGGGACCAGGTTAGGAAAGCTAAGGACCACTTAGAATTAAACTTGGCTAGGGATGTGAAAGATAACAGGAAGGGATTCTATAGGTACACTGCAAATAAAAGACAGGCTAGGGACAATGTGGGTCCTCTCCAGAAGCTGTCGGGAGAACTGGCTACCTTGGATTTAGAGAAGGCTGAGGTTCTTAATGACTTCTTTGCCTCAGTCTTCACCGGCAAATGCTCTGACCACACCACTCAAGTCCTGGAAAGCAGACGCAGGGACAGTGAGAATGAAGACCCTGGGCCCACTGTAGGAGAGGATCTGGTTCGAAACCATCTCAGGAACCTGAACGTATACAAGTCCATGGGACAGGATGAAATCCATCCACGGGTCCTGAAGGAGCTGGCAAATGAAGTTGCTAAGCCACTGTCCATCATATTTGAAAAATCATGGCAGTCAGGTGAAGTTCCCGATGACTGGAAAAAGGGAAATATAACCCCCATTTTCAAGAAGGGGAAAATGGATGAGCCAGGGAATTACAGACCAGTCAGTCTCACCTCTGTGCCTGGCAAAATCTTGGAGCGGATTCTCCTGGAAGGCAGGCTGAGGCACATGAAAACCAACAAGGTGCTTGGTGACAGCCAGCACGGCTTCACTAAGGGGAAATCCTGCCTGACCAATCTGGTGGCCTTCTATGAAGGGGCTACGGAACTGACGGACAGGGGTAGAGCAGTTGATGTCATCTACCTGGACTTGTGCAAAGTGTTTGACACTGTCTCACATGACATCCTTCTCTCTAAGTTGGGGAGACATCCATTTGATAGGTGGACCACTCGGTGGATAAAGGACTGGCTGGACGGCCTCACGCAAAGAGTAGTGCTCAATGGCTCAATGTCCAGCTGGAGACCAGTAATGAGTGGTGTCCCCCAGGGATCGGTGTTGGGACCGGTCTTGTTCAACATCTTTGTGGGTGACATAGACAGTGGGATTGAGTGCACCCTCAGCAAGTTTGCCAATGACAGCAAGCTGTGTGGTTCAGTTGGTATACTGGAGGGAAGGAATGCCATCCAGAGGGACCTTGACACGCTTGTGAGATGGGCTGATGCCAACCTGATGAAGTTTAACCATGCTAAGTGCAAAGTCCTACACCTGGGTCGGAGCAATCTCAAGCACAGCTACAGGTTGGGCAGAGAAAAGATTCAGAGCAGCCCTGCTGAGAAGGACTTGGGGGTGTTGATTGATGAAAAAATGAACATGAGCCGGCAGTGTGCGCTTGCAGCCCAGAAAGCCAACCGTGTCCTGGGCTGCATCAAAAGGAGTGTGACCAGCAGGTCGAGGGAGGTGATCCTGCCCCTCTACTCTGCTCTCGTGAGACCTCACTTGGAGTGTTGTGCGCATTTCTGGTGTCCCCAACATTAAAAGGACATGGAACTGTTGGAACAAGTGCAAAGGAGGGCCAGGAGGATGATCAGGGGACTGGAGCACCTCCTGTATAAAGATAGGCTGAGAAAGTTGGGGCTGTTCATCCTGCAGAAGAGAAGGCTGCGTGGAGACCTCATAGCAGCCTTCCAATATCTGAAGGGGGCCTATAGGGATGATGGGGATGGACTCTTCATGAAGGACTGTAGTGAGAGGACAAGGGGTAATGGGTTCAAACTTAAATGGGGGAAGTTTAGATTGGATCTGAGGAAGAAATTCTTTACTGTGAGGGTGGTGAGGCACTGGAATGGGTTGCCCAGGGAAGTCGTGAATGCTTCATCCCTGGCGGCGTTTAAGGCGGGGTTGGACAGAGGCTTGGGTGGCATGGTTTAGTGGGAGGTGTCCCTGCCCATGGCAGGGGGGTTGGAACTCGATGATCTTAAGGTCCTTTCCAACTCTAACTATTCTATGATTCTATGTTTGCCATTAAAATTTTCACCTTTTCCCCTCAACCCTTACTTAAAACTCGGAGAGAACTTCCAGCTGAAAAAAAAGAAAAATACAAATAATAATACAAAATAATTATCAAAGATGAAACAAATGAATGTTTTATTAACAAGATACCTGAAAGTTAGTAAAGTTCATAAAAACCCTTGAAAGTCATGCTTAATTCCTGCTTCTGTTCTGCAAAGCAGCCCCAGTGAAATAAAAGTGCAATATTCTCAGGCATTGATCAATCACATTCAGGAAATAAAATCCTATCATCTTATTGGTTCCATTACAGCAAGAAAGTGATCTATGAATGAAAAGTAATGAAGTACTCAGAAAAATAATAGGAGATTATGTCTGTATTTTCCAGGTGCAATTAGCATTATTGTAAAGTATAGAATCATAGAATCATAGAATAGTTAGGGTTGGAAAGGACCTCAAGATCATCGAGTTCCAACCCCCCTGCCATGGGCAGGGACACCTCCCACTAAACCATGCCATCCAAGGCTATGTCCAACCCCACCTTGAGCGCCGCCAGGGATGAAGCATTCGCAACTTCCCTGGGCAACCCATTCCAGGGCCCCACCACCCTTACAGTAAAGAATTTCTTCCTCATATCCAATCTAAACTTCCCCTGTTTAAGTTTAAACCCATTACCCCTTATCCTCTCACCACAGTCCCTAATGAAGAGTCCCTCCCCAGCATCCCTATAGGCCGCCTTCAGGTATTGTATATCAGAAGAAAAGCAAATACAGGAAGATGGGAATTGCCATATCAATACTAGATCCTAGATCCACTGTTACAGACAAAAGCTTAACAGTGTAAGCAAACAATTCTGCACTAGGAAAATACGAGATGATCTTTCTACTCTCTCAAATCCCAGTTCCTTTTCTTAAATCAAATCACTTGATTTGAATTCCATCATGTCTACAACTCATTTATGTTTTCCCTGCTAATGGGCATTACTTTGCACATGTATCCCGACTGACCTCCACTTCTGCTTACAGTTCCATGTTCCCCCTGACACTGAAGTCTCCATATTCAGCAAGAACTTAGAAATGCTTTTTTAGCTGTTAGTACTCACTAATAGTCATCTTGGAAATTTGTTACACCTGGGCTGCCAACACTATGAAACACATGTCTCTGACAGCCTCTTAATTTAGGTGTGTTCTCAAGAAAAGCATGTTCCAACAGCTCCACAGTTCCTGCCTGCCCACATTAACGATATGAATCAGCACTCCTGTTAGCATGTCTCCCCATTAGTGTTGCTTCTCATAAAAGTGTTTGGGGTTTTCTTTTTTTTTTAACACTGAATGTGTGCAGCCCATTTATTTTTTTTGCACAAAAAGACATTATCTACTTTCTGAGATACCTAAATCTTGCCCTGGATTTCTCTAGAGATTGCTGGCTGAGATGTTCAGTCTTGGAGTTTCATTCCATTAACTGCATTGAAACAGCCATGTAAATTTAATGGATAGCTCTGAAAGTCATAATTACTATTCTGTAGTCACTTTGCCAAACTGGTGCAGCATCTCGTACTCATGGTACTTTCTAGTACAGCAGCAGCTGTGTGGCATGTATAGCTATACAGAACTGTCACCTGTGAAGCACAGACTTTGTTGTAGGGTCAAGATAAAACTGTAAAATGTGAAAGATAGGGGCAGGGATTAATTTACCAGTGCAACATCTCTTTACTCATCTCATCAGCTATAGGTATGTGCATATAGAACAACTCCACTTACCCACATTTACATCCTGCTTCCTCTTTGATTCCCATTAAGCAAGACTGTTTAACACTTTTTTTTTGTAAAATGCTTGTTTATTCCCCATTGCTGAAGGTAACTTCACAGTCTTTCAATGCTTTATCTCTCAATAGCTTAACACAATTTCAAAGTATTATATTCCCCACTTTCCAATAGCTTGTGTGTCTTTCTCTGGAATAACTTGCCCACAATCACAGAAGAGGAAGGAGCTAAGCCTGCATCAGTGTTCCCTGGTGGGTATACATCTCCCCAGGTTAGTCTTCTTTCTTTGAAGCTGGGATTACAGTGCCTGGCAATAACAGCTCTGATCCAAGAGAACCCCATTAGATGGAAGTCTCACATTACCTGGAAAGTCTTAACATCAGATTATGTCCCCAAATTCCTTTTTTCTGGAAGCTAATGCATGTGAGTTTATATGCTTAAGTATTGCTTAGCTTTTTAGACTTCAGAAATAAAATACAGACATACTGTTTGTGAAATATTTTTAAAAGGATTCTACTAATGTAAAATCTAATTATAGATTAGTGAGTGTACAGATGAATCTTAGAGATCTCCACTTATACCTCGATACACATCTACGTGTTTCTATCTCCATTTCCATTCTTAATATTTGTACATGCATATGAGATAGAAAAGTTACTTTATTACAACTTCACCTCTTTTGATTAATTCATAAAGGCTTTTCAGGCAAGGATACTCAGAATTCTCTTGATGCTGTACCAAAGAGGAAGAGCATAGGAGCAAAATTATTTGTTTCAGATACAGCCTTGTGAACTTTTTTTTGAGACAACTGATCTAATAAACAGTATGATCTGGCACCCATTTAAATCAGTATAATTTTAGCACTGACAGCACTTCGTATTGCTCCAAGTAAGCTCACCCAGGTACTGGGCTCTGAAGCTGCTCTGTCTTTGCAGTCTGCCCAGGCAAAGCTGTTCTGCCTCTCAGCCAGGCTAATTAATTCTAATGAGACTGCTGGAATAACATTGCTACGCTGCATCTGATTCATAGCTCCAAGATCACTGGTTCAGTATCAGCTGAGGAGCTCCTAAGCTGCCACTCAGATACTGCATTTCAGTGAACATTCATTGTGCATAGACTCTCAAAAACATTCAAGCCTTTGGCAGTTTTGCCCTAGTTATACGGGAGGTAAAAAGAAACTGCAAACCAATGTGTCACTCATCACTTCCATTTTACTTTGAAAGAGTTAATTTCAGGTACAGTCAGGAGGCCATGAAAGATTTGGCACCTAGTAAGTACCATGCTCTCCTCATCCAAGGCAAAAAAGATTAAGTAAGACACCCCTTTATTTATGCAGAAAAAGCAAAGTCTATTTGCTTTTGTAATATGTTCTTATTATTTAATTTTTTTTAATTTGGGGGTAAAAGTTGGAGAAATTTAGTACTCATAAAAATGAAAGATTAATCCTGGCCAGAGGAAGGTTTGATGCAAGTGGACCCTGTGTAAACTCCCACACATGTCTCTGTCAATGCACCTCAGTCAGGAGAGGCAGTGAAACATGGCTGCTGTCCCGGTACTGGACCTCTTCTGAAGGAGAAGTGCCAGATCTGCTGACAAGCTCAGTGGTTTTCTTGATTACAAATAGGTTTCAAGCTCACCAGAACATCACATTTAATTACACTCCCCTGTTGCTTAACTATGACACTGTAACAAGTACTTGTGTGTCCTCCAACTATGCTCACGTAATTGGCCCTATCCAAAAATAAACCATGAAGTAACAGAAGTTGTATCTGTGAGGATGGTTTAGGGATTTTTTTTTATGACATGCCAAATTTTAATCTAGTGGACTGAACGGAAGCCACATCTAAGAGCAAAGTCATGTTGCCTCTTGCTTTGATCTTTTACACGCACAAGAAAAAAATCCCAAGAAACAACTGATGCACAGGAAGACAGCAGTGAAAAAGAAACAGGCATAAGACTCCGAAAAACAGTATGACCAGGTCAAAAGGAATTTCCCACTCGCTGTTCAAATTGCATGCCTGCTTGCCAAGGAATCAAGGCTAACCACATACAGTTTCCCCAATACATACTGCTGGCAAGGATGGATCTTATCACTGAACCAAATTAACAGCAAAGCATATTATTAGCTTGCCACTGGCTGAGGACCAATTTACCAGTGGGCTCCAGGTAAAACGTAAAATAGATAACAGGTAACAGTTTACTGTTTGTACTTTTTTTTCTCCTTAAAGAAGCAGAACGTGAAAGCTGATAGAACCCACTGAAAAACATACCCTGTGCTGTTCTCCACTTACAGGGCAGCAGAATCCAAGACTGAATTGTTTCAAGGCACAGTAGTGTGCCAAATGCACATTTTTATGTAGATGACCTCTGTTTTCCCCTTGGTTTGAGGGAGAAAATAAAGAGCTTATTACAGGAGGGAAACTTTCTGCGTACAAGCAGTGTTTGTGAGCGTCAGTATCTCTGGTACTTAAGGGCAATGAAAGAAAACATTGAATATAATCTATTCATACTTGCTTCTCTTATTTAGGCCTCAGCTTACTGCACAGCAAAATCATTGGAAATAATCCCACTAATTTCAGCTGATATATGACAGAGTCAGTAATTTCAGCTGATATAGACAGAGCCTAGCTCACAAGAATGGTGTGATCACATTGACATCACTGGACACTTTCAAACAACATTGCAAAAGCAGTTTGTCCATCAGAACTGCTTTTCCCATGATCATAATGTGCTTTGTGGAGAAAAAACCCACACTGGGAAAACTCGGGGAAGGCTATAACTCAGGGAATTGCTTACACATTATCCTACTGGGTCAAAAATTTTGTTTTTCAAGAGAATATGAAATGCATTGGGCTTAAAAAGCTCTTGGCTTATATAACGGTTGCCAAAGGGCAGTCTATTCATTAGCCAAGACATAAAAGTAAAAAGGCTGCTCCAAGGCCTTGAGGCAGTACAGTTTCTTGAACTGTGCTTCATAACAGATGCCTTCCAAAGTCTGATTAACGTCATAGAAAATGCTCTTTAACAGAGGACTAAGATGACACACTTACTGTCACAGCTTCCCCTCTTTGGACAGAAACAAGACACCCTCAGTTTCCAGAGCTCTCCTTTCTAGTGCTGAACTCCAACATACTGGGCTCATCCTTTACCTCAAAGTAATCACAGCAGGAAAATTTGCTCTTTTCTTCTTTAATATAACCTTCCGCTTTCCTTAGTCCTTGATAAACAATGAATGCTCAGATATTTGTTATAACATGTACTGCTGGCCCTGCATAGTTCAGTCCTCTGTGAGGAAGCTACCTTCATCTTTTGAGGATCAGGGGCAGCCTTATGCAATGTGTGCTTCAGTTTTACATGAGAACAAGTAGGGAGCCAGTAGCAGGAAGCAAACACAGTGAATGTGTTCCTTCCTATCATGATTTTATTAATCTGCCATAGAAATGATTAGTGCACACTGTAAATTTTCCCTTAAGTGCTGCTATAAAATTATATAATTGTCTAAAAAATAAGTCTTCCTCATTAAATCTAGTGGGCCCTTTTCCAATTTAGAAGTCCAGCAGAACAGCTGGGCACCTGCATGTAATTGTTGCATACAGCCCACTTCTCTGCCGGTGAGGCATACCCAGTTCTAGCTTCTGGGCTGGTTTGCTCATGCCGCCTTCTAACAGCCCTTTATAAGCTATCTCTGCCTGCAAACCACTTCAGAGGAGCCATCAGCACACAGTTGTAGCTGTTCAGAGCAGTTACCATCACAGGGTCACTCGTTTGTGTTTGTGATGTCTCTCAGCCAAGAGTGTCAGGTTGCAGGGGAAAGTACTGGCTGGGATGTCTACTGAAGATCAAGACCTTGCCAAGGAAACCTGAATAAACCTTATAAAAATATTCTCTTCTTCCTATTTATCTTAGATTTTTGAACTTAAAACTAATTTATCAGAGCTGATTTACTGAAGTATTTACCTTGGATGCTGTTGCACTTGATGGTTTTGAGCAAAGAAATGACTAATTCATAATGACAGTTGGATGAAAAAAATTGCAGCACCAGGAATTAAACTAAACAAACTCTTGATTTATTTATATTTTTAGCTACAAGCAAAAGCTTGAAGTGAAGTAATAGAGTGCTAGATGCAATTTAAAAATATATGCAGTGCAGAAAGGAATGAAAGCAAAAGAAAATTCCACAAATATAAGGAAAAACATACCCACCTGCTCCATCCTAACACTTTGGAGGAAGAAAGGGAGAAGAGATTGAAATGGCTGTTGAATAGCATTTGTTCAATGACTCCTGAGCATTTCTTTATAAAATGAGCGTATGAGTGTTGGGCCATCTCACTTCAAGCTGCCTTACTCCTTCTCCAGCCTCCTCCTCAAAGATCCTGCCACACAGCTAGCACCACTGCTGGCTTCATGCCTGCTGTTTTGGCTTCGTGAAGCTCCTCACTACAAAGAGAAGCCTAAGGAAGGCTATGGAGTGTATTCACCAAAGAAGACATTTGCAGGTACACAAAACCTAGTCAATTGGCCATGATATTCTTGAAGTCAATCTACCTTCATTTTGTCTAGCTGCATGTACAGCAAGCAGTTCAATTTGCAGAGTGCTGCTATTGCTCTAACACTGAATCAGCCTTTTGCCATGTGAATAGGACGGAGACCACCCTTTCACACACATGGTCAGTTCATTATCATGCCTGTTTCCTACACATTAGACTAAAACAGTGGCCCAGGCTTTCAGGACTTTAAAACTCAAAATAGCTGAGACAAAAAAGATGACTGTAACCAAAACTTAAGCACCTATTTGTACTGCAGCTTGTCATGAGTTGTGATGTTGTCTGGATACATACATCTGCTGGAACAACGAACCTTTTCCTCCTTCTTTGTGTGTGGATGACAAAAAAGGAGAAACTGGCATCCTAACTCATTTGTTAAAAACAGGAAGAGAGAGACAGGTCTTTCAGAGAACAACAGCAATTAACACAGCACTTTATATAGCTTTGTCCTGCAACAAGAGACCACAAAATGATATGTAGTGGTTGTCAATACATTTCTGTGCAGCAGTACACAGTTCATGACTTCAAGAAGTACTGAATTAGGAATTCAAAATTAGCCAGCTATCAACTGTGACTGTTACAAAACACTGTCAGAAAGCTGTTTCTACAAGATGGAAATGTTGAGAACAAGATATCTGGTTTGTGGATATTTCTTTTTTATGTTATCTATGATGAACTTGCAAAATAAAACCTCAGCTGACCAGATGATAGGGTAATACACTTAGGATGCAGAAGATGCAGACACAGCTCGCAGAGCTACTGGGCCTTGAATGAAACTATGCAGGACCATCCAATCTGTAAGTCAATGGAATCGCCTAACTTGCTTTTCTCTCAGCTTTATCGTTTAACTCTAAATTCTGCACAGACCACCACAAACTAATACTTCTTATTAATAAAGTTTCCAGTTTTAGTCTGTATATTCAGGTGATGCTCAGCCTGTGGCACTGATTTTACAGGGGTCAATGGTTTTCCTGTCATCTAAACATATACAATATAAAATATTATCAGTCTTCAGAAATAATAAAACCCATGGAATGCTGCATTATGACACAACAGCTGAGCTGATGAGATGCCATGCTGACATCTCCTAACTTACTAACCTGGTATGAGATTTCCATGAGTCAGGCCACCGCTCAGTAACTGAAGCATGAGCTACAAAAGAAAAAGTCAGAGACTTTGACTAATTGGACTGTGGAGATGTGAGTAGGGCTATCTGCAAAGCAGGGGGAGCTGCAAGCCTTTTCTACCCTGCATGGCCACAGAAAGAGTCTTTCCACTGGGACTGGAGTGCAACAAGGCATTATTTGATAGTGGAAATGCCTTGCTCTTTTTGGGAGGAAACATAACTCTTCATGGAATAATTTATTAATGCCATTTAAGAAATTGATTCCCTATTCCACAAGAATTTTATTAATGTTAAATCAATATATGAAGTCAGAATTTCATTTTATTGCTGAATAGAAATTATATTAAGAAAGCAATATAGAAAAAGGAAACAATGGTACTGAACTGCTCTAGTGTTGAAGTGGTTTCAATGACATAATGATATATTAAAAATAATATATTTAAATATTTCAGAAAAGACCAGGAGCAAAAGAAAGTACAGTGCTAAACTTAGAACAAGATACTGTTAGTCTCGATTTGACATATTAACATTAGTAAAATAAGATGAAAATGATTCATTATTTCTTTCTTTAAAAAAAAAAAAGGACACTTTCAAAAATATATTCACCAAATAAAAATATTCACTACAATAAAAAAAATCACCAAATGTAGATATTTGGCAGAAAATCTGCCTTTCAGTGGTAACTTTCTATCATCTATTGTCCTTTTTTTACCACTTTTCTCAGTTGAAGAACATGCACATTGACTTTTATTGCAACGTCAGGAGAGCTGACAATTTTTTAGCAGCCACTGATGCCAGCACTGATTAACTTTGTGACAACAGGAGCTTTCTGCATGCATGCAGCCTCCTCTATCTCATCTGTAGCTTTTCTTTGCAAATTCAGTTTTGAAAATCACTTGTATAAAGCCCATCAGCCACCCAGTCCAATACTGTCTCAGTGCTGCATTGCTCCACAAAAAAGGTAGCACAGGCCACCACATCATCCCTGTTTCTTCTATTTTAACTTTTTTTAAGCTGAGCAGCTGCCAAGTCAACAACTCATTGATTTCTGTTTGGGAATGTAACCTCACACGTAAGGCTATGAATGACACCCGCGCACACTCACCCTCTGACTCTGAACTAGCGTTTGGTCTTGGACAGACACAGTATCTGCAGGGCTGTAGAAACAAGTATCACCTTCGTTACCTCGAATGGCTCCACGTTACTGAAATGGAGCGAGCCGAATACATTGCGGGAGTGCCCCGGAGAGCAAAAGGCATTTGAGGAGTTTCAGCGCAGCCTGGTGGGTAAGCTCTGAAAGTACATCAGGTCCACTACAAGGAACTGAGTATTGCTGGTTCCCTGCTAACTGCAGGGCAAGATCAGGCTATCATGAAGTTTCGTCTCCAAACCCTAAAATTTGATACTGAGCGCTAAAATTGGCCCAAAGTAAACTTCTTTTTCATTTTTCCTCTATGTTAGACAGCCATGGCTACATTAGTACTGCCAGCCACAGAAGCGTGCAGCTGTGGGACTCAAGAGACAACCCAGCTGTAAATAGTTATATGCCTATTCCTCTGAATAAGTAATAAGGATATATTCTGTTAATTTAAAAATTTCAGTAACTTTTTGCATTGCTGATTCTGACAATCATGAGTTTAAGGACACAACTACTTAATAAACGCCTGCTTTTCAATAAGGTAAAACAATGAGACTAATATTTTACAATAACTTGTACTAAGTATCCTTCCTAAATATTAATTTTTGTCCCTAGAAAGGAAATCTTTTAGTATAAACTTGCTTAGTACTTTTGTAGTCATCTTTCTTCAATTTGCGTTGAAAAGAGAGATTGACTTGTAAAGCTTTTGTATAAAACTTTATTTCTATGTTGCTGTACCTTTAAACTTGTTTGATTTTGTTCTTCTTCCGAAAACTCATTTTCTTTTCTGAAGTAGAGCTGATGCATATAGAAGTGTGCTGTAAGTGTAACCGAAACTTTGCTTTTCTTCTGTTCGGTTTTCCCTAGTCTAAAACACAGCACAAGGGTTCTTGGCAAACAGTTGCTTTACGTATGGAAAAATAGCTGCGGTACAGCGGTGTAAACCCCTCAGGGAATTTCTGATACTCTTTTAGAGGCCATCTGGAGAGTGTACAACGTGAAAAAAATGGGCCTTTACAAAAGCAAGATACCTTGTGGAAGAGGTAAGTATTGCTACCGGAGAGTGTTTCTGAGGAATGCAAAATAAAGGATATAATTTCCAACTTAATGAGACACCTGTCTTTAGTCACTATTCTTTCTTACTTCCTTTGCCATCTCACACAAACAGCCAATGATGTTCATATTTACTTCCCTTTGCAGCTCCTACCTTCAATACTCACTACCCAGCTCTGCTTGTGCCTCTCATGAGAGATCTAACTAAAGTTTCCTGTTTTGAAGCAAAGCTTGAACCCCACTGCTTGCTCCACTCCTGCAGCAAACATCCCCCTGCAGGTGATGTCCTAGCAGGAGCAATGAGAGGTGGAGCAGGAACTCATTGCTGCCAGGGGTTGCGGGCCCTGACAGCATCTCCCAGCTCAGAAGTGGAGAGGAGTGAGTTCATGGACAATGGCTGCATGTATGGGTGGGAAAAGGAACAGGCAGCAGTGGAAGCTGGGGTGTGGGAAAGCAACAGTGCTTTTGTCATCTCTTTGAATGGCACCCCTGTCCACCATTGCTCAGTGCACTGGCCATTTTGTGACATTTATCTCAAGAATCACAACATTGCTGATACTCATAATGTACAATCTCTGAGAAAGATTTTAATACATTTACCTTGTTTGTCACAGAGCACGAGAAACATAAAAATCCAAACAAAAGCCAACACAGAGCTCATTCCCCACTGCTGTTATCTGACCAACCAGAATTCTGTGGATCCTTCCTCTCCCATCTTCCCACACAGGACTCCACTAACACAGCTCTGTCACTTTTCCATAGCCACTTTTCTATCAGCTTCTACCCAGCAAATTGCTGGTGAAATCCACTCTCTTTGGTCACATAAGCCCTTGATTACCGTGGTTTGTTGCCCAAAGTCCTCCCCCAGCTGATTTGTTACTTCGTTATTTTTATCCAGGCCTTCAGATTATAAAACACTTTGGAATAACACCTACCTCTAAACTTGAAGCAGTGGTTAGCAGTCTTTGTGCAGCTTAGCTCTACGTGAGAAAATAAACATTCTGCATCTTACTTTTCATGCTTGTTTTTCAGCTTTCAGGATATGCCAAGTCTCCAGCCTGCCACAATGTTGTTCTTGCCCTAACAGAGCCAGAGCAGTTTCCTAGCAGGGCTTGTTAGCTTGGGCTTCACGCCTCACCTGTAATATGCTTCACTGCATTCCTGAGAGACATCAAATTAAGCTTGCGAGTGAGCAAACCAAGTGACCTCGGAGCATCCAGCATAATGACCTTCTCCTACAAGCTCTGTGTCACCACCTTGTGGATTTTTGAAATTCAAACGGCAAAAGAGAATGAAAAAAAACCATCCCTGGTACATGCACATATATATGTACATAGGAACATTGCAAGCTCGTAGAAGCACTTAGAACTTCTCACCTGTGTTAAGACTGGTTGCATCAATTGTCACACTGGGATTTAATGAGATTTAACTGCACAAAGTGTTACCTAATTTGAAAATAATTAAACACCAAGAACTCAGTTTATCCCCTCGTGACTATAAGGAACTTACTCCAGAAGTGGTTTACACTAAGCACGTAACGGCAGTTTTAATGTAAGGCTCTGTTTCTCTGATTAGGCAATAATGAAGGCAAGCGCAAGGCGAAGTTTAACATAGCTCAGGGTTTTTCTTTCAAAACACATGCACAAATCAAGTGTTAACATGGCACACATTACAAAATAGAATAAAATAAAAAAGCAGTCAAAAGAACATTAAAATAATTCTAGGAAAAAATTCAAGCAAAACAAAATCCTTCTGAATTTTTACAGCCTGGGTGCTGCAGGAGCTAAAAATCTGCAGAAACATTTTTCCAGGAATTGAAATATATGAGTGCCCTCAGGTTTAACACAGAATGAAAATTCGGGCCTAAGTTTTGATTTGGGAAACGCCTGCTGTTATTCCTAAAAGTGTGGCTTAGTCTCTGCCTCCACAATTTTACAGTAGGCAGCTGCACTCACCTCTTTATTTTGAACTACAGAGGCTTTACAGTTGCAAAAGTTTAGAGTAAAAAAAATGTATGAATGTTTCTCAGTCATCCAATAAGCACCAGTGGGTCAATCTGTATCCAAGGTTCTTTATCTTTTTGATCTGCAAGGGTATGCTATAGCTGCAATTTTGACATGTTCCTCTAAAAACAGCCAACAGGATTTGTGCCTATAGTTGCTTTAGATTATGTTCACATTAAGTCTCAAGAGCTTTTTCTCTGCAGGTGATCCCCTCAGATTTGTTAGTTTACTAACACAGCTTCAGTGGAAAAGGCAGTTCAGCTCACAGCCAAGGGGAATCCCACTGCCTCTGTGGTGGTTTGCTGCCACTTACCCAAGACTGACTGACAGGAAGCACTTGTCTGCGCTGATAACTGAGAATTAAACCTTTGATCAAGAGTAGCAGCAAAATTAAATTAATATTTTACCAAGTGTGACCGTACATGTCACAGTCACACATTTACATGGCTCTCTAAGTATTTTCTATTATATTCTGTAAGAGAGATTAGGAATATGCAGTGATAAACTAGGAGCACTTAATCTGTTGAGTGACAGCTCCTTTAATGACTTCAAGCAAAAGAAAAATGAAGTTTCCTTCCTCTGTAATGAAAGAAACATCACACTTACCTGGGTTCACACACAGTTTTTTAAGAATTAAACTATGTTTTCCTATTGAAATTTGTAAATTTTATCCATGTATGGGATAGCACAAGATTTTGTGCATCAAGAAGAAAATTATCAGTTTGCAGAATACAATAGAACAAAATAGTTTCCACCTTGTCAACTATAATCTTTTTTATTTGTTCTAAAAACAGCAGGCTAAAATCCAGCAAGAAATAGTGATAATATCACAACTGTAACATATAAAACCTCATGATGAAAAACTAACAAACAAAAAAAATCCTGTACCAATTAAAATCTACAAGGTTTGGAGAAAAAGCATCCAAGTATTTTCCAATTCTGAAAACAGGCCATATGCATTCATGGAGGGAGTCCCTTCAAATAACAGTAAGCATAAGAAACAGATGTGGAAGCACGCTGTATTATAAGCTCTAAGAATAAAGATGAGGTGTTTTCTATCAGAATGACTGCAATGATTCAAGCGTCAATCTCCAAACTCTTCAAGTCTAATGTTGAAATCGCTGATTAATATATGTGGAGCAACAAGGACACCTTGAGGCAATTTAGAAAAATGCAAGAAATTTCTATTCCACACTGAAATGGGAGGACTTACAGATTCTTGGTAAACCTGAACTCCTTGGAAGTGCCACGTGCTGTAAATGATAAGCTCTTCAGACTATTTGGCAAAGTTCCAGAAGTTGCACAGAGTATCATGAAAGCAGTTCTTGGTTAGGACTCCTGAAATGCTAGAATACATGCTGACCAGTTAGGTTAATTTACTTACTAATACCGGTGAAGACAAACCTGTTGTTGCAACATGTTCATCTTGTTCTGAATTGCTTTTCTCCTTGTTACAGAAGTCAAAAAATTTCCTTCCCACTGCTCAGTATACTATTACACTGTACATATTTTTAAAAGAAAAAGCATAAAAACAGTGAAAAGGTTTCTGAAGAAGTATTAAATGTAAATCTACACAAAACTTAAATTTTCACAGTTCTTTGCCACTCCTACGAAGTTTCAAGTAATCCTTTAAATTTTTACCTTTGAAAAACTGATGTAACAGTTATCATTTTCAAAAACAAAAGTGGGAAGAAGAAGAAATGTTGTACTTCTTCTTTTGCTTAAATGTTTTTGCACATAAAAAAGCTTTTGGTTTGTTTTTTAACGTAGCTTCTAAGTTAGAACTGGAGCTGAGGGGCCATTTGCAGAGTTTTCTGCTCCCTTAGTGCTATCTGCAGCCTTAGATTCATCACATACTTCAGAAGCCTGATTTTCCTCTGGCGTTGGTGGGGTAAGATCAATAGTGATCAAATCGGTTTCCTGATCTGTTTTTTCTACTTCATTGCAAAATTCAACTTTATCTTCCTGTTGGCTGTTCTTCTTTATTTGTCCATTCTGCACAGGGTAGGAGCTCGCAATGGTGTCATAAAGAAATTGGTAATGTTCCTTAAATATAAAGAAAAAATGTTAGCATGAATGGAATGCTCAGAGCCCAAGAATAAACTCATTTTTTCCCTGTTTTCTTAAATTTTATAAATGTAACATGGAGTTGAACAAGAATATTGCACATGAAGCCAGCTCCACAGTTTTTGGTGTACAGTGTTGCTTCTATGTTTTGTTCTGATTTCATGTTGTGCTGGTTTTGGCTGGTGTAGAGTTAATTTTCACCAGAGCAGCTAGTATGGGGCTATGTTTTGTGCTGAAAACAGTGCTGATAACACAGGAACATTTTCCTTATTGCTGAGCAGTGCTTACACAGAGTCAAGGCCTCTTCTGCTTCCCACACCACTCCACCAGCGAGTACACTGGGGGTGAACAAGAAGCTGGGAGGGGGGACAGCCACGGCAGCTGACACCAACCGACCCATATTCCATATTCCCATATTCCATACCCTTTCCATTCTATCTGGTGTCAAGCTCAGCATATAAACCTGGGGGAAGAAGAAGGAAGGAGGGTGGACATTCAGAGTGATGGCATTTTTATTTCCCAAGTAAACATTACGCATGATGGAGCTCTGCTTTCCTGCAGTAGGCTGAACCCCGGCCTGCCGATGTAAAGTGGTGAATAAATTCCTTACTTTACTTTGCTTGCATGTGCAACTTTTGCTTAACTATTAAACCGTCTTTATCTCAACCCATGAGTTTTCTCACTTTTACTCTTCTGGTTCTCTTACCCACTCGACACAGGAGGAATGAGAGGATAGCTGTGTTGTGCTTAGTTACCAGCTGGGGTTAAGCCATGACAGTATGTAATGTCTCTGTAGCTGCTTACAAGTTGTCACTTAGCACCTTCTTTGTTCACAGGTGCCAAACCCATGTTTTTTAGAGTACCCGAGTTGTAAACAACACGAATTGTAACAACTAGGTCTGTATTTGTTAGTAAATGCACAGTGTATGCCACAGAGACACAATTCGTCTGGAGTAACCTAAACAAAACAAGTTGGTGGCTGCTAGCCTGTGAAATAGAGCTAGCGTCCTACCTGCATGAGTTAAAGGACACTGTGCATGTCCATCCCTGAAGCAATTCCAGAAACATCAATTTATGCAATTTATAATTTTATAAGATGTAACTTTCTACCACAGTATTATAGAATTACAGCTCTGGATATCTCACAGACTCCTTCATTCTTATCGTTAACAGCCAGTTCCCAAGTAGTGGTGAGTGGCTGTGAATGTCCTCAGTAGAAATAGTGTTCCCAATGAGAAAGGCTACAAGTGACTGTGATAAGTAATCCCATAATTTTTTTCTGGTAATTCACATGATTTACTTACAAAGGTGGAGACCACCCCCAGCCTGGTGCGACGAAGAGCTTTTACTACTTGGAAAACATCTATTACTTCTTCTGTTTCTGCACTTTCCAAGAGATTCATTAAAGCACAAAATACACCAGTCTGCTGTGATCCATCACTAGAAGATGAGGTAAAATGCTCATAAGAATTTTAAATGTAAAATCATCAAGTCCTCTAACTGTTAGATTTAGTTAAAATCTACATAATGAATTACTTTTCCAAAATATCTTTTGCTGTACTGAAATTGTTAAAATTAAAAATACTGTTAATATTAAGAATATACAAAAGACAGTTTTTCTAGAGGCTACGCGGATCTTACGTGGGCACTTAAGGAGTAAGAGAGAAATCAGAAGCTTTAGATTTACAGTTGCAACAATTGTTAGCAGGATTAATCTCTGTTTTAGATGGTATGCAAGGCTATTCCTGGATGTGGTCTTAAAAAAGTGAGCTTATGTACTGGAGCAAGAGATGTACCTAAAAGCTCTGCTGGATCCTCATTAGTGGAATGCTACAAGAGCACTCTGACCTAGTATTTATTCTCAAAATACGTGTACCAGGGAAAAGCAGCTAGCTCTGAACACCTACTCCAGACCATACTTGCCAAAACGTGCTCACTTTCCATCACTCCAATCACAAAATTCAAGCTTGACCAATTCAAGGCTTTAGGGAAAAGGTGGCATCCCAAAACTGTGGTTGCTATGTACATCCAGAACTCAGAGCTAGGTTAAACATGTGCTAAATTCAGACCTACCGGCAGTGGATGACAAGTGGGACACTGCGGGTATTCTTCTTGTCCTCAGTGACTGGTCTGACTGTAACTTTTTGTTTAAGGTTAAGAATCATGCTGACTAAATCTTTGGGGTTTTCTGGAACATCAAAGCCACTCCACTTGTGATACTGATACTGATACACCTTCTGTGTTTCTTTCATCTGAAACACAGCAGTGGAGATGTAGTCAAAGTTCAGGTTAAAATAAAGATTCACATAGTACCTCTATTGCAGCTGATTTCCAAAAGACAAACTATATTCCTGAGGAACTGCATGGTGTTGCAAGTTCTACCTCATGGACATGAGGTAGGCAGACATCCAAGGTTTGCTTATAGTACAAAAGACAGCTGAACTCCTGAGACTCCATTAGCACCATCTAAGCAATTAACTAAATGGGAAATCTGAGATAATTTATAGCACTTATGACTGCCTGCTGGTCTGGAAGAAAAAAAGTAATAGCATCTCTTAAAGGAGGAGATAAGTGCAGTGGGATTTGTCCCTTCTGGGTTTTTAGGCTAAGTTTGTAACAGGGAAAGAAATTTGAAACTTCTTTTGAATTTGCAAAGAAACTTCTACCTTCAGATGTGTAACATCAAATGCACGCATGGTATAGCTAGGACAACAGTTGACATCTGTCATCTGAACCTCTATGCCGTCATACGATTGTTTTTCTTCACCCCAGTACTGTGCACAGAGTTCCTAAAATGGGTAAAAATACAAGTCAGTGCTTACCACCATTCAAAACTACTTTTATTTTATCCTCCACGTGCACTTATAAATGGTATTGACTTTAAAGTAGTAGGAGTGTCATTCTATTTTAAAATACACTCTTCACCTCAAAAAAAAATTAGAAAGTAAATTAAGAAGGTAAATAATAGAACAAATAATATTGGAAATGCAAATTCCTCATCCTATGAAACACTTAATTGGAGGAAAGGAATGAGAGAGTGTTGTGCAGTGTTTTCTTTGCTTATAGAGGACCCTGAAGACAATGCCCTCACCTGATCTCCTTCTTTCAGCTCTGTCAGCATAACAATGACTTTGACTTTTCTTTGGAAGACCATTTGCCAGAAGTCAGAGATAGTTTCCTGCAGTGGTCCCTGTGTTGCGATCATAGATTTTGGACCCCAGTAACCCTATAAAAGAAGTTTAAAATTTTTTTTCTTAAATTAATTTGAAATGTGTTTGTTAAGCAAAAGAACTCATCATTTAAAGAACACCCTATGAAATAAACTACTGAACCCTTTTCTTTATAGGGAAAATATGCCTATCACAGTAAGCAATGGTTTTACAGGAATTCTATGTGCCAAATGACATTAAACTCAATTCCACTAACAACAGTATCACTTCCAGATTGACAACAAGGTATACTCATGCTGCAGCAGCTGAGACCTCACCCTGCCATTTTCTGCAAAGCATATTTTTAAGGGCTAAAACCACTAATAAGAAACTGAGTTTATACCACACAAAGTTGGAGCACCAGCCAGTTCACACTGAACTACCCAAAAGTAAAAAAATATATTTACTCTGAATATCATAACTTTGAAGCATTTTAAAGCATTCAGCTTTACCCAATTTACCTAGTAATTCCATTAAAATTAGTTATGCCATTCATGATGAATAACTGCTCTCCTTCCTTTGGAGGTATATATGATACCAAAAAAACTGATGGCCCCAATTTTCAGTAGTAAAGTTTTGTATATGTACTATACTCATATTTTATTAATAGGGAAAATATCAGTATGAAACAAATTGTAGGCAGGTGCCCACTACTAGAAATACCTGTTATCATGAGGTCACTTGGAAAGTTAGCAGTTTTAAACTTAACACACGTGGAGAGAGGAAAAAAGAAAAAAAAAAAGCATTTTCTGTGTTTTTCTGTGTTTAATCTCACTATTTAAGATTGCACAGACTAAGACCATGTAGGGGGAGAAGATTCATCTTATTACTGCAGCAAAATGTAGAAGATCTCAATGATTAAAACTATAAAAGGATTTACCAATTAACTGTCAGAACTTCCTCTCATTCAGATAAATCCTATTCTATATGTGAAACCAAAAGAGTAAGAGCACAAGCTACAATATAGTTTTAGCTAAAAGTTTGTGAAATACTTATAGTGGATCTTCTAAATACATACAGTTATAAAGGAAGCATTGATGTATTTGCTTGATTCCTCACAGTCGCTGTCCTCATCTGAGGAATCATCTGAATCGTGTTCACCCTCCTTACTGCATTCGTCTTCGTGCTTGATTGGTACTCGGTTAAAGTCATCTGCATGAGACAAAGTGCCTCCATCACATCGCACTGCTGCTCAGGTGTAGTATTAGAGGGGGGCTGTCCCTGCATGTGCAGGGGGGGAAATATACAGAAAAAGGCTAATCCTTCAAAACAGAGTGCAGACCAAAGGCTGCTTTGTTTGAAATATATACTACCAATAATCCACATTTGAAAAAACTATTTTTTTTTAAATTACAATGAGAAGTTTCCAATTTTACAGTGGTGAGAAAATTAAATAATCAAATACATCTCAGTAAGGTAACTTACTGTCCTAATTGTTTTCAAAATTTAGCAGGTTTTCTAACAGAAGATAACAGATAAAATAAGGGAGAGTTTATGAAAAATACTTACATGGAATTATGTTGGCATTCCTATTTTTGCTTTTATTTTCCTCACGATTCCCAGTGTTCTGTGTCCGCCACCCCTTATAGGAAGGTAATCTCTAAAGAAAGAAGATGTTTCGTATTATGCTTGATTGAAATGGCTCCTGGGATAATTGTCCCATCTGGACACCCACATCCAGTCACTTCTTTTAATTCTTTAAACTTTGGTCACATCTGTACTATAGTTAAAAAATGTCTGTCATACTGTGTACAACGGCACAGGAAATCATGCACATAGACACAAGTAATCATTCTATGCTCCACATAGAAGCATATATATTATATCTTTGCAATATATTATACAACACAGATAAATATCTTTGCTAAAAATATTAACATCAAAAGCAGGAATTAAATTTCATTAATTTACTTTTTTTCCATGAAGGTAAAGAAACTTTCTGTGCCAGAGAAATAAAACAGCATAGTAGTGATAGATGAAGTGTGGTATCTCTCTCTCATGGCTATTGTGCAAGGCACTTTCTAACGGAAGTGGGAGGCAATGGCACCAGAATGCAATGCTTATTTACCTGAAACTCTGCCTCCAGCAGAGAAGGATCACTCGGAGGATCTTTTCTTTTCAGATTGTTAAGATAGGAATGCAGTTCTGATAGACTGACCTCTGTTTCTCCGTACTGATTGTATTCCACTAGTGCTTGATGGATGAGGATGTACTGTGACTGGTGGTTCCCATTTGAAGGTTTTAAAAATGATGTTGTTAAAGAGGAAAGAAAAAACCAACAAAACCAAAACCACAACAAATTCATACCACTTTTTAAAACCATTATGATAAACTATTATTCCAATGATGGTAGTAGTGATAATAATATTAAGCATTAATGTTAAATAAGCATTGAATAAAAATGTAAAAAATCAGACATTTTGGATCTATAAAAAATCCAAATCAGACATTTTGGAGCACATTTAGTGTGTTAGATGAAAAGTGCTCTGCAAGCAAATGTAACGAGATTCAAGAAATATGCAACCGAGATTTCAAAGATCTGCAAAATGCATAAATAAGTTAAAAACATGCACTGCATCAGTCCATAACTTTTGTTATATTCTCAACTCAACTGAATATCCTACCTAGACAGTTTTTAGAATTTGAAAATTAACTTTAACTATGCAAAATCAATTTTGCATTTGTGAATTGCATGGCAAAAGCTGGATTATCAAATCTAAGATCTTCTTGCTTTCCTTTTTTAAAGCCTAAACTTAAAAAGTTGAAGTTTCTAAAACTAAAAAATGTGTTGCAAGTTTTTATCTCTCCATATTATTCAGAGCTATATTTTTATGAACAATTTCAAATGAACTATAGCAGTACCCAAGACTGAGCAGTGCACTTCTGAGAAATACTGATGAAGCCCTAGAGAAGAGTTCTAAGCGACAGGAGTTCTAGAAAGATACCTCTACTTGAACCATAAGGCACCGTTGCCGACGCAGTTTCACAATATAGCCATAAACATCCACTCTGCCTTCTGTATCCAGCCCCTCCAGCATGGCATCAATTCCTATATACGTTCCAGTGCGCCCAACACCAGCACTGCAAGGCAGAAAGTAATCTGGTTATCAAGAGATCTCTCGATCTGGGTGATCAAGTCCCAGTTCCACTTTTGAGAGGTGAACAGTCAGTGAGTGAGTGAAAGGGAAAAAGTGAAACAACAGAATATGAAGCAACTGAAAACAGGTTTTGCTGCAAATTAATCAGCAAGAGAAACAACGAGTTTGTATTTTAAGGTTTTTTTTAAAGAAAGTAAAGTAAATACTGCCAATCGCAATGCTTGTAGCCAGAAAAGCACAATGTCTGCCTGCTTTCCAGAAGTCCAAAAGCCTGTGTATTCTCAGATTTTATTGATCTGAATATCCTTCAGATCCTTCAGAAAACAGGCCTTTTTATGCATCTGTGAGTGTCGCACTCTCAAGTCACAAAATTTGGGATCAGCCAAATACTTTGCCAGGACTTTTCTGAAGAGCATCACTTCATCCAACATTAACAACATTTTTAAAACATATCTACCTGCAGTGAACCACTATTGGGCCACTAAAAAAGTTGCTGAGAGCATTGACTCTGCGTCGGAGTTTGAGAAGGAGATGTGGATCCTCAGGGACTCCATGATCTGGCCAGCTTGTGAACTGAATATGAGTGACATCTCTTCCAGATGTCCTTTCTCTTCCCTAGACAAAGTGAAGTGTGGGGTTTATATATATATATATATATAAAATTATATATAAACTATATATAGAGTATATGCATATATATATGTATATATTTACAGAAAGCCAAAATCAAGTGCAGATATACAAAGCAGAAAAAAAATAACAGCAACGGACATCAAATGTTGAAAAAGAAATTTCAGTGTGTTGTAACGTTATGATCCCAATGGACTCCAGATTATGACATTTTTCATATTCAATTTTAATTTTAAAATATCCATGAATCAAGGATACACAATGACTCCAACAGAGGACAAGCAATTGGTTCAAAGTGTTGCTAAAAGTACTTTTTTCTCAGGTTAGCCTATGGTCCCGAATACAATACGTCTCCCCACTCTATTCATAAACAACTTCACCGGTGTATAGCCCTGCTTACTTCAATGGGTGCAGGTTGGTAATTTTCTTATGTCTCCTAAAAGTAGCCTGATGAGGTCCCAATAGATTAATTAATAAATTAATTAATTAAACTGCATCTCAGACTTTTACACACAACGTACAAATTACACACAGAAAACTGAATGTGATTTCAGATGTCTGAAACAAAGCAATTAACCAGCCATAATGATTCTACACATAACCAAATGGCAATTTTAAACACTAATGTTTATAAATGCAATTGAGATTACCAGAATTTGTAATTGTCCCACTACGTAATTATCACTAGGGTAGATAATGGTGCTCTGTGAGTCACACGGATTTTACTTGCAGAAGGTTATTCCAAGACACACATAAACCAGTAAAATTTCTATGTTAAAGCACAAGCTAAATATCTAAAAGAACCAGAGTGTATTAAGTTTTCCATGCTTAGAAGCATATTAACAGTTTCCTCTTAAATACATTTAATACATTTAAGTTTGGAAATATATGTCTAACCCCTATTGCTTTAAGGAATGACACCATCTAAGAAGTTTCCTCTTGAATTATATGTTGCTTAGCAAAAACCCACAAAGCAACATCCATTGATAGCTGACTCTTAGAAGGATCTCTCAACAACACCTATAAACTCCAAATAGGTGCTCCCATTCCAGTCTTACACTTTTGAATCAACTTACATTTGTGATGTGTAGTTTCTGAATGACATAGTCTGGACACGTTTTACTTTCATTGATCTTCACAGTGATGTCCCCATATGTTGCAGAGCCACCTTCCATTGACGGCCAGTACTGGGCACATTTGTTCTATGAAGATATGAAGTTAGTTGACCAGCACTATAGCAAAATGGCAGAGAGCTGAGATCTAGAAGAAAGTCTGATTTAAAACAGATGGCAGTTTAGTATAGTTTTCCCAACTTCTCTCAGGTATTTTCTTCTCCCTGAAAAGGCTGTCACTGTTAGGATGTCAGCGTTAAATAATTCCAAATATCCAAAAATCTAACTCTCTGACCTGAATTTTATGCCCCTGGAATTTAACTTAAAAAATATCATGGGGAAAAGAATCGTGTGCACTACTTGAAAAAGTGAACAGCCATTGTTGCTGTTTCCTGAAGGCTGCAGAAAAGTTTGTAGCTGTTTCTACACCTTCTTTTTGAGTCTTCAGTGAGGGATGCCTCTCCTGTCTGCCTAAAACATCTGCCTGGGGATGCTGTAGATCTGCATGCTGCCAATATTTTAATCTCTTAAAGCAGTTAAAACAGTAGTTCCCCTTCTTCCTGCTGTACATGGAATAAGGAACAAAAACAAGCCAGAAACACCCAACCTTTCAGTTAAAGGAAGAGCAAAGACAACAGATTAAACAAAAATATATATTCTGTCTAGAATATACTGAGGGCATTGCCAGGATATCAGAAGATAGTTGACAGGAGAAAAATAAAAACAATATGTTTTATGACAGGTCTATGAGGAGCTACAGTTCTATCTTAAGCCCTTTTCTGGATTTATTAGTTGTAATTTGGAAGCTCACCCTCTGCTACTCACAACTGGGACTGAAGTGATATTTGCTGATAAGACTGCTGATACGACAGCACAATGTTTTGGCATGCTTTCCAAAATAAGTTCTGCCACAATGAGAGAACAGCAAAGAATGAAAACAAAGTACTAAGAAGAAAATGTAATTCACTACAGGACAGCAACCCATTTAGTTTTCAGACAAAAGATGGATGGATGGATGGATGGATGGATGGATGGATGGATGGGTGGATGGATGGATATTTCTCACCCTCTTTCCTTCCTCACAGCGAGTCACCATGACAATAATTGTTGCCTTCTGTTCCCAGATCATTCTCCAGAAATCATCTGTGGTTTCGTCCTTAGGGCCTAGAGGGAGGTATTAAAAAGGAGTTTTTCAGAGAGAAGCCACATGAAAAAACACTCGGCTTCTTGACATGCATAGCCATTCAGTCTGAAAAGCTAACCAGAGGTCACACAAATAACAGCCACACACTTGATTTCATTATGACTGTTGCCATTAGGCTACAACATTTTAGAAGCCTCATATGGATTTTTACTGCATAGCTGTGAAATCTGAAAATTTATGGTGCAAAATTATACATCATGAGAAGTCTATTATCTTCATAAAATTGCCTAAGCAGAAACTCATTGGCAAACCTTTTCATATTAAATTTCAGAATTTCAGATTTTTAATTTTTCTATAAAATTACTAACAATTTTTACTTCTCTCTAACAGAAAATGGGTGAATAAAGCATATTCTTTTAAGGTCAAAAAATACCTTGTGCAGCAATGTATTTTCTTGGTTCTTTAAAGCCCTGTAACAAAGTACAATGTTATCAACTCTTAGAAAGGAAGTATGGACAATTTAAAAGATTTGCAACTTTAAAAATAAATTCAATATGCAACAGTGCAATAATACTGAATACATTACAGAGATGGAAAGAACTCAAATAGAAATCATAGAATCATAGAATCATAGAATATTCAAGGTTGGAAAGGACCTTAAGATCATCTAGTTCCAACCCCCTTGCATGAAACACACAGACTACAGAATTTCTTCATCAGTGCCTAAGACTTTTTTAAGTAGAAGTCACTCACATCAATATAACTTGCATTGATATAGTCTGATCCTGGGTCTCCTGGGATTTCTGAGAGCTCAACACGGTTATGATCATCTGTTTAAATTATTTAAAAACAATTAAAAAATTATCTCAAAGCACAGAGAACATAAATATTTATAAAACATACAAAACTGTAGCAAATACTCACATGGTAGGATATCAATATAACGGTTTTTGTTCTGATTATGGCTTTTCTTGGCCTCCTTTATTGAAAATTTAGTGAAAACTCTAGGAATACTCTGTAAAATACAATGTTTCTTTTATTGGGTAAGCATATATTTAAATTTGCTTCTACTTGCAGTCAAATGGAAGAAATTTACTACTACTGAGTCTTGAACATAACATTCTCTTTCATACATTACTTCTTCATATATTTCTTATATCTAAAGCAAACAAATTTCTTAATCTTAATATAAATAATATATATCTCCACAATTATATATTATGTATATCCCCTGCATATTAATTTATGTATGGCTATGCAGTAAGAGAAAGCATTAATAAATGTGTAGTAAACAGTACTTTAGAATTAGAAGTATTAAAACTTTGCATTTTGTACTTTAGCTGAAAAACACCTACAGGAAAAAAATCACCTTATAATTAGGAGAGCTTGGTAACAAAATTAACTGAAGCCTATTTGATCTTAATTAATAATTAACTCAATTTTCTAGATTTATTTATAATCAGTGCAAATACTTCAAACATGCTCTTGAACAGAAGTTTTCCAACCACTTGGCTGCAAATCTGTGGTACTTCTTGAGCCAATAACAAACCTGAAATTCATCTAAGAAAAGTCTTCCTTCATCAGCAATCTTCCTCTTGTATGTGTCCAGCAGTTGCTCCGAAGGTATTGGCTCTATGTTCAGAAGTTGCCTATCATCATCTTTAACTGCGTAGATACGTAGAACATTTATTGTTACTGACTTTGCAAATTACATTTCCGTAAACATGATACTCGAATTGTCAGATAAATTAACAAAAGGGAAAAACTCTTTATTATAATCATGCACATTTACTTTTCAAAAAATTGGTGTTGACTGAGCCAGCTGTGAGCAAACAGGCCATGGGAATAACAGAACTTGCTCAGTTCTGATGCCTGACTGGAGACAAGTGAGGAGGACACGTGCAGGGACACTCCATTAACAGCGCTTTTGTACAAAGTGGCAATTGTCATATTCAGGTCACAGCAACAGCTCCAACACCCACAACAATTGCATGTCATTGCCTTCTACTTCAATTCTGATCACTTATCGTCAGTGGTAAAATCCATTACTGTGCAAACAACCAACAAATGTAACAACATGTATTGCCTACTTTTCCAGATTTCCTCCAACCTATTCTCTGAGTCGCAATGTAATATCACCTTTAATGATAAAGCAACGATTGAACAACTTCTAACATCTCTAACTAGACATTAATACATTTGTCATTTATATTGAAATTTTTTTTAACAACTGTGTGTCTAAGCAAATGGATTTGAATATCAACACAGTATTAATTCCCATTTAATGTACTTAATTTCTGTGGGCTTGAATTTCATAAATTATACGTTTCTTGAAGCTTTCTGGTATTGACTGATTCTGCTTTTCTTCAGAGGCTTTGAAATCTTGGGAAAATATTACACATAATGTTTGATTTCAGTCTTTGAGATTTGAAATTCGTCAGGATTTTACAGTAAAAAACAACTGGTTTATGCTTAAATTCTTGCTTTAAAAAAGGTGCACAGGAAAGTTTTCTTCGGCTATTTTTCCTCCAGTTGAGGGGTTATTATGTTGATATCTGTAATATACGTATACAACCTAGAATTTAAGCAATCCAAAGGTGGCAGCAAGACATATGACTAATTTTATTTCCAATTGCTAAATATATAAAGATACTCACCTGTAACAAGGTTCACGCCTTCAGAAGAATTGCTGTAAGAAGCAAAAGCATCTGTAAAAGCTCTGACTAGTAACACATATATATGAGTTAAATAAAAGCAGGTTTGCATGTGAACACCAAGAGTGTTTATAACCTGCAGATTGTGTTACAAACTGTCTGTGAAGCAAGAGTGCTACAACTGGGGTTTACAGGCCCTACACATAGGAGAGGGAGAAACAAGGGAACCACATCAAGCAGCTTAACCGCTTGCATAATTTTGTCCATATCACCTACAGCAAGTATGTCTTTACTATCTTCACTGGAGTAACTGCTTACACCATCTTTGTTTCTTTTGCTAAATAAGTGACAGAAACCTAATACATAAAATATTACAAAATTAATTTTAAACGCTAGGTAGCCAAGAACAAGCCAGACTCACTCGGGGGTAAGGGAGGAGGTGGTAAAGGAGCTGGAAGAGATGAATCCCCAAAGTTCTGCTGTTGCCAGAGGGCTGAGAGGTTTCTGAAAAAAATTGCCCTAGCTCCCCCATCTCTACCAGCAGAAAATGTCCTCTCATACATTGCACCACCTCCTTCCACAGCAATAGTAGCAGTCAGCCTGGCTTTCCAGTGAACAGTTTTCAGGGAAGGCAACAACTCTATTACCATCCTCTGACCTACAGAACTGCCACATCACCTAGGTGACTATAACGAAAGCCTCTCTGAGATACTGTTTCTGGTCAACAAGCATTTGAAAGACTTCCAAGAAAGTATGCATTATTTTCAATACTTTTAGCTTAAAATGTGAAGGAAAGGTTTTCCAGTATTTGTGCATATTTTTTCACAAACCTAGTGACGAAAGATTTTGTTCTAGCAGATCAGTTTTTGTGTGCATGGAGAAGGGCTATAGCAGAGATATTTTAAACCTACTTCATTGTATTTGTGTTGCCGGATAAAATATCAAAAATTGTGGGGGTTTTTTTGAAAGAATTAAAAGGTAAAAGGATGTCTTTTTCCATTTTAATAAAGTATCAAATTTGTAACATTTTTTCACTACCAATTAGGAAACCTTGTGGAAAAACAGAAAGCCCACACGCCACACCCCCATTTATATGAGAGCGAGAAACATTAAGCTTACCTAAGCTTATTTTTGTGAAGACCATAGATTTTGTACAGAACTAGTAGTAAAGCAATTGATGTCACAATGATCAAGAACACCAAGAATATAATCAGGGCTTTAGAATTATCTAGCAACAGAAAAATAATACAATTATTATTTCTTTAATACATAAATAATGGAATGAAACAATTATTTTTCAGTGGTTTAGTTTATGTTTGTTATTCCAAAGTGTCAAAAACTTTTAAGCTCAAAGAAAATAAGGTAATTTTATTTTTTCATTAAGAAAACTTTCATTTAAACTATCCATATCCACTTGTCAAAATGCTACAACTCAGTCACTGGTTCGGCATTACCATACTTGCCTCCTCTCAGATGTTCAGCTCCTGAAACGCAGGATGTGAACACAGGAAAATATTCCTGAAGTGACTAATTTAAGTTTGAGAAATTAATTTCTAGTTGCACTTGAATGTTTCCTGAAGAAACCACAGCTGTGTAATAGTTCTGAGTTACAGTTACTGACTTGTCAACATGATCTGTTAATGCTGAGTGAGGATATTATTTTTTCAAGTGCAAATCAACTACTAAGCATAAAAAACAGACAGCTTGGACTTTTAGTTAGGAGCAATTGTAACAGAATTCACAATTTATACTATTTAATCTACGTTAAAGCCTAAAAGTAAAAATGCTGTAGATATATTTACTTACATCTGGTTTTTATACTTGTCTTTACTGGCTGCCCTCTATATTCTCCGTTAAACACCAAGATCTGCATGCAGTGGGTGAGAATAATAGCGATAAGACATAACAAGTAAAAATTTCTGCATAAAGATTTTTAAGAAAAATGAAGTACAATAAATATTCAAAATGCATCCGTTTTCAATGAATCAACCTCATCGACAGCAGGATCTGCTGTAAATCTTTGTACAGCCATTTGTAGTGCAGCTCAGATTTCTAACTAAGTTACAGCAAGATCTAAATCAAAAAATACGCAGATGACTGGTTAGTTAGTGAAATAAGAGGCACGTTTTACAAAATAAGTACAAGTTGTTTCTCAATGAAAAAATCAAATTTACCTCTTACCAAATTCCTCAAATCTGAAAATTAACCATGCAATATACAATTAAATATCATGATTTTATTTGCTTCAACAGTAAATATACAAATAGTCAACAGAGTCGGATATTTTTAATAAAAGTTCCTGTATGTGAAGTAATTCATAAAAGTTTGAATTAGAGAAGCCAAAATAAATTTTCAAATAAGCTGCTGTCTTGTAACACTAACTTTTAGGTACTTTAAATGGTGTTAAAACACTAACTCTCTGTGAATGTGTTTATATTTCATAACACATATTACATTTATTGAATCTTTTAAATTTCAGTTAAGGTCAAAACATCACTAAACCAAAAGTATCCTAGGTAGGCTCCTGTTCATTCCCTGAACAATCCAGTCCAGATAGAAGGAAATAATGACATCTGCCAAAGCTCACAGGTGATCTGTTGTTTGTGTTTTTTTTTCTTGAGCACTCTGCCACTTGACCCAGAATTCTTTCTTTATTAGTTAAGGCCATAAAGCTTTCTCTCTTTTTCCAGTGAGAATTGGACAAAATAAGGTAAAAGCAGAAGCCAGGGGTTAGAGCCAAGCAGAAGATAATTTCTTCTATAAAGCAAACTGCTCACTGCAATTGGTGTACAAAAAGCTCACAAGAGTTCAGGGGTCTAGTACTACGAGGGCAATGCAAGCATTTCTTGATCCTACAGGACCTTGTCTTTATTTTCCAAATACAAAGCTTTCAGAGCAGAATCTCTTGACAAAATACTGACAAAGTCTTGGAACAAAACCTAGACTATTCAAGTTCTCTGATACTGCATTTTCTCAGGAAACCATAGAGAAAAGAAGAAAAGCTTGTGAAAAATGAGTGAAACTGGTTCCTGAATGTAATAAATCTCCATCATTCCTGCTTTTTTATCTAAATTTTATGGAGAGTTGACACCAGGATATGAAAAATATTCTTAGTGGCTACATTACAGGGGCCACATAAGACCTTTGGCTTTGCAAACAACAAATGCTGAAAGGATGAAAGGTCTCAAAGAACAGAAAATAGCAGGAGGCCTTCAGGAAAGTGAAGCTTGTAAGCAGAGAATGATACATTTTGTATGGAAAGAACGACTGCAAAAGGAGCTTTACACTAACCAGTCCCTGAAGCACCAAAAGTCTTCACAGTGAAAAATGCTGAACAATTTATTTCTGAGCAATTATCTCAAGACCTAAATCCCATATTTATCCTCTGATGGAAATTACATTAAATGAAGTGTGTTTTAAACATGAAAATATCAGTTATACTTAAGCAACTATTAAGAAGCTTATGGAACACCCAAATTTCTCTCTGTCCCAAGTACAAAGAATCTACTCAGCTTGTATTTTTCATGCAGTCAGAACCTATGTGGAATAGCACACAAGGGAATGCTTGATCGATCAATTGATTGATCGATAGGCTAGGCACATATGCATTTTGTTTCCAAGGCAATAGCTACTTCTTTACATCTGTGGCCTACAGACCCACAAATTAACTCCTCTGACACCATATTTGCTTTTCCTAAACCCAAGCATACTACACTTAAGCAATGAAAATACGGCAATATTTTATATACTTAATTTAATGAGCCTACTTACCGTAAATGTATAGTTTGTTAAATATGAGAGATTTTCTTTTTTAAAATCACACTCGTGTCTGGAGTCATTTGTCCCATCATTTTCCCAAGTCAATTCAAATATTTTTTGTGCTCCATACACTTGTTGACTTTTACATTTAATTTGGACAGCATTATCAGCTGTCAATGTTGCATTAACATCAATCACTTGCTGTGGTTCTGTTAACAAATAAAAGTGTTACTGGTTCTATTCTCATGATTTCAAACCAAACATTTCAACAGCTGTATCTAGTAATAGCTGTCTGACATCTTTTCTCTTAATAATTTCAAACATTTTATTCCTCAAAAATTTCAATCCCAATTTAACAAGATCAATAAAATAAATTTTTAATTAACTATAGGTTTAACTGAAACTGGAAAAGATGTGAAGTGAAACTGAAAAGGCTGGGAAGATTAGAGCTCTAATGACAGTCAGGCTGCAAAGATAAGGATCTCAACATTCTCTTTTGCATCCGACAGCACTTTCTCATTTGAGAACCATGGGACAACAGATAAGACAGGGAACAAACAGTTTTCTGTGTGAATATGTGTTTTAAAACTTATGTATATGCCTCAGAACATCTGTAAATGAGGTTTCCTACCAGGATTTACTAGCATATTTTAGTATCTGAAATAGTATCATGTTATCAATTGTTGAAACGGCTGGAGAAGATTTACTAAATACCATTAATTCATGAAGGCAAGCAACTTGTTATTTTCCAAAAAAATAAAGGAACTGAGATGGTTTTCCAAGCTCATAAACTTATATTATGGACAGTAGTCTTCACGTGAGTTAGTAAAATATGAGTGGAGCCCCAGAAAGTGGGGGCTCCAAAACACAATTTGCTTAAACTAGATTTTCACAGAGAAAAATTATGAACATGCACAAATTAGGGATGTTTAAAAATTAATGACATTTTTCAATTTCTGTTACAGTTAAGTCTAAGATCAAGTGGTTTACATTATCAACCAATTTAACAGATTCTTTTGGGGAGGGGGTGGGGCTTCATGTGATAATTTTGACCCCTATGTTCTTCCCGCTATAAAATAAAATCTGTTATCTCAATGACCCAGAGTAATAAGGAGATCCCATTTTTATTAAGGACTGTCTATAAAACTGGATAAAAAAGTCTGTATATCCCACAGATGTATAGGATTCAAATTCAAAACAACAGTCTGTCAGAAGGCCCTGTATTTCCCAAAGTTCTATAGAAACACATTTCGTAAAAACAGTTCAGATTTAATATTCTTATATGTCCACTTTGACATACTTTTCAGGAGTGCTAAAAGCAACAAATGATTTAATTATTCCCACTGTTGGGCGGGGGGGAGGGGGAGAGAGAGAGGAAGGAAAGAAGCATAACAAAAAAAAAACAACAACAAACCACTTCTACAAACTATAATTACATCACTAGCACAAAAAGTAATATTTCATTTTTCATAAAAAAAAACCCAATGGTTTCCTTATTTAGCGAAATTAAAGGAAAAAATTAGTATCGTACTAGGTATTATACTATCATAGTTCCCTTATAGTTGTAACTGTATATTAGCTGAGTCTGGAGGTGGTGGAAGTAGAGTTAGAAGAGTACCGCAAGATTTTAGATAAACATGGAGTTCGGGTGGGTTTGGGGGTTGTGGTGTTTTGTGTGGGTTTTTTTTAACCTCAAAGAAGGAATTAAACCAGTATGAGGCTCTACATCTGAAGATTCTTGGCAAATAACAATAACACATATAAAACATAACGGAGTGCAATAAGAAAGTACATATTCTCTGTATTGCTATCAGCCTTGTTCGTAACAGTTAGCAAATAAGAGACTTACCTGCTGATTTTGTTCTAAAGTTACATCTTCCTGGTTTTCCTCTATATAGTCCCCCATTAACTGTACTTTGTGTATATGGTGTCACAGACACAGAACCATTGGTATATGGTTCCAATTCGTGGCAAGTATGGTTAGTATTGTTGACAAATTCTTGCACTTTGAGAAAAAATGGAAAATTAAATTAATGAATGAAATTTATGTTAGTTGTACAGGAACTCTCACACTGCATCAGAAGTACCTGGAACCACTAGCATGTGTACTTCTATTTCAATTCCCTTGTACTTAGTTTGTCTTGCTTACTAATGCTGAGTGAAAGCTCAGGAAGAAGAAAAATACATTCCCCAATCAAAAAGGCAGAAAGTTGATGCTTTTTTCTGCTTGTGGTTTGCTTTGTTTTTTTTTTTTACTTTCTCAGTATGTCATTAAAATGGCTGTGATTAAAAACTAGCATAAAACAGATTGATAAGGAGACACTGATACTTTTGTCTGTGTTCATCTTAGGAAAGGGTTCATAAACAGATGTCAAAAGTCACTCTTTACACTGAGCAAGTGTGGGGTTTTGGTGGCTTGGGGAACTGGGGAGCAATGGTCTTTCCATGTTTCCTTCTGGCCGCTTCAGGTGTAACCTCCCTGCACCCCAGTGTGACCTCCCTGCACCCCAGCATACTACCCTGGTCTCCTACACTGGCCAAGCCAGACCAACCACAGAAACTGGTGCATGGGGCTGCCACTCTTTCAGGGAGTGGTCAAATTCAGGGCATGGAGAATTGAAGAGACGATTTATATCTGGGGAGCACAGGAACATGACAGCGTTTGGTTTCTGTGGCAGTCCAGGTTTACAAAACACATAGTATGTTAACAGAGAGAACAAATTAACTCAGGACTGGCTTAAACCTGACATACATTTCCTAGAATCATCTATTAGGCTCTTCATTTTCAAAACATGATTTTCCAGTCCTGTTTTGAAGAAAAGCTCACACCTGGAAAACATGGTCCCAGTATAACGGATACAAGCTTATCCACCCAGATGTAAGGTGGCCTAATCCAGCATATCTGAAACGAGTGACCATCTAGTAGAAGAAAACAACCTGGCTTTACCTGTCTAAACATGTTTATGTTAACTGCCATACTGAGACCCAACTTTTACATACATGGCTGTTACTATCAGGCAGGTCCCTGGCTTCTCAGAGAATGTATTAATCAGCAGTAGCATCTTTTTCTGAGACAGAGAGCACCATACTACAGATTAATCAGGCTCCTGATAATCTTATGACAACTTATTCTTAGCACAAGAAGGATGAGAACTGAATGGTGACAGAATTGGGTCCTGAAATGGTAAACTGAATAGCCACAGGGTTGAACTGTAATATCCTTGAAGGAAAACTACATTTGTATCAAAAGAAAAAAATAAAAAGGCACAGTTTGAAGAGATTCGAAAATGGAATGACAGTGCATCATGCTTAGTGCTCTGTAAATGTTAAAACATGCACTGAATTATTCAGTACTGAAAGGGCCTATACTTACCTCTGTCATTGCACGTCACTATATAACCATGTACAGGACCCTTTGAAATGTCACTAGGTCTGTTCCATGTAACAAATACACGTCTGGCCTCAGAAACTACTGTAAGGTTTTCTGGTGCTTCTGGAGCTGTTGTAAAAGAAAATTCTTCTTTTTACCTACTTTGATTAAATTAAATTTCATTGGATACTAAAGCAAGAAGCCAACAATGTGTAATATTTTTTGTAGTCTATTTCATTCAAAGATTATTATACATAAGTATAAACACAGTATATGCAAAAGCATCACATTAGAGTAATATAAATTTAATTCAGGACAAGGTGAATACAGCAATATTACATATTACTCAAATTTTCCAGCATTTCACAAATATTATAAATACATTGATTTAAGTTGATTTCCTATTTAGTTTAGGAAAAAAAACCAAACCAACAAACCAAAACAACCCATGCCCCCCCAAAAAACCCCTAAGCTATTTCCAAGGACAATGTTTTGAAAAAACACATAATAACATTCTTCACAATTGTTCTATCACATCTTTCTTCAAATCAAGAACTTAACACTCATTTTTGACTAGGCCTATGCCTTTTTTTTCTGTCTTCACTCAAGTAAAATTTCCTTATATTTTGTCATGCTCTCATCCTCACAAAAAAAATCACACTCTTTGAAAGAAGGAAAGGAAGGCATCAAAATGGAAGACTGAGACTGGGTTTGGAGAGGGACTTCAGTCAAAGAACAACCAACCACAAGGACAGGATACCAGGTGGGAGGAGCTGGAGCAGAGCCAGAGAATGGCTGAGCACAGTGCTCAGAATTTGTCTTCAACACCAGGAAACGTGGATAGTGGGATTTATAGTAGGAGTTTCTAGAAATATGTGGAACATAAAGCAAAAATAAGCATTACACTTACCACCATGATCTGTTGTTATGTTGAACTTTTGCCTGAAAACCTCCTTTTCAAAAAAACGGATGGTACCAGTGCAGTTGTACTGAGAGTTGGCTGATAAATTATTCAGTTGTTTGCAAGATTGATTTAACTCTGTAAAGACTGGTAAACCTGTAGACACAAAAAGAATTTTACCAATATTTTTCACAACTCCAAGTGTACATTCTAACGTTTTAACTGGGATTTATTTACCACAGTTATTCAATGTAGCTTTTAATAAACAGAAAAGTGTACAACCTAATCCAATGGGTAGGGCATGGGTTCCTTTAAACTAACTTAGTTTGCATAGATCTTTGTTCTTTATCTGCAAAGGTAACATGATCTGATTTTCAAAGAAAACAACTTTTCCACAGAAATCAATACATTTCATGGGAGTCTGGTAGAACCCTGGAGTGGCTTGTTAGCTCTTCAGCTCCCTGAATCAGGAAACCTTCAGGCCTGGACATTCATCACAGTTTTCTGGGACACATGAGGACATCCAATGTTTGTATCTTCCCTACCACACTAGCTGCCCTTGAGCCAGTGCCTCCTCCCACTGGCTGGGGGCAGGAGCAGGAGAGCCTGACCTCTTGCCTCCAGGAGCCCGCAGAGGGAGCTGCCGAGGTAGCCTGCAAGGGGTCAGCTCGCAGAAGACCCACACATCGCAGGATTTCCAAATTCTCAGCTTCCCTTCAGACCACCAAGCAGGACCTCAAAATTTCCACAAGTCTGCAATTTGTGAAGCTGGTAAACTCAGGAAATTAGTTCTCTGGGTTTGACCTTTCCCCAGGTCTGCAGTGTGTAGAGACAGTAGTCCCCAGCCTGGTGATCCTGGAAATTCTGAGCAGTCCTTCCCTAAAACTGGCACAATTAACTTAAATCTGATAGTCTCTCATCAAAAGACATCACCAACATTGCTTTTTAAAATAAATAAATAAATAAACAAAATTTAGAATATAATAGATAAGTCTTACCTTTGCAGTGAACAGTCACATTAGCTAAGCAGTCAGGTGACTTTTTCCAACATAATATTGCAGATGTGTTGGTTTTATCCTCAACTGTAAAAGGACTCTTGACAATGTCTGAAAAAGATTAACATTATATGCCACTGTTACACTGACTATATTGATCTTTTTAAATAGCAATTTGTTCTTTTATATTTGTTGACTTGTTCTGCAATATGAAGATATGATTGGCACAGAATAACATACAAAGAATTTAACAGGAAATGGAAAGTAAAAAAAAAAAAAATGAAAAATCTGACATGATACAAAGACACTGCTGGCATTCAAATAATAAATGAAACTTCGAATCCAGCAATCTTTTCTGTGAACAAAATATCCAGCATAAATAGCAGCTTTCAAGTGCTGACTCATAGAATCATAGAATAGTTAGGGTTGGAAAGGAACTTAAGATCATCGAGTTCCAACCCCCCTGCCATGGGCAGGGACACCTCCCGCTAAACCATGCCACCCAAGGCTCTGTCCAACCTGGCCTTGAACACCGCCAGCGATGGAGCATTCACAGCTTCCCTGGGCAACTCATTCCAGTGCCTCACCACCCTTACAGTAAAGAATTTCTTCCTCATTTCCAGTCTAAACATCCATGCTGCATATGGCAAACATACTTAAAATCCCCTTTTTTCCTTTACAATGAGAAAATTACATTTTTTTGCATCCTACTTTAAGAAAATACTGAAGGGTTTTAAGCTGCAACTTCAAAATATCTTACAAACTAAGCACAAAATATGAAAACCTGTCTGAGTTGGAAAAGAGACACGAATAGACTAAAACATCCAGGAAAACTGGATGACTGCATGTCAAAAACAAAATCCAAAAAAAACTACTAAACCCCTTCTGTACCTACCAGGTGGAACAGAAAGATACATGTCAGCGCAATTTTTAACACTAACAGTGTATCTCATGCATCTCTGAAGCTCTATTGTATAGACGCCAGATTCCACACTGAAGTTCTTGTTAGCCTCCAAAATTACATATTCTCTGTTTTTTCTGAGATTTTTCAGTGTAACTTTAGCCACGTTATTCTTGTCTTTTACACTTTCTATGCTGTAATCAATATCATCATCTAAAAGAAAAAGATAAAACAGTAAACAATAATTCTATGACAATTTTTAAGAACCATTTAATGTTTTATAGCACCCCAAGCACCATTTGTGTTCTAAGAATAAGAAAATGCAACTAAACTATCTGCCTCTTATTCTTTAACTTTTTACTTATCTTTTACTTTAAAAAACTGTTTTTGTCAAAACAGAACATTTCCTTCAGAAAATATTCTTTTAAGTAACCTTTCAGTTAGAAAAACAAAAACATTAAGAAGATGAACATTCCAGAAACAGATTTGCTTTAATTTAAATTGTCCATTCAAAGTGAAATACTTTGGTTTGACACACTGAATCATTTGTTGGAATAGAAATTTCAAATTTTCTTACTCAAAGTATTTCATAACGATCTGCAACTAATGGCTAGAGTCTGTTCCTGAAAATACAAAAGGAGAGGTCTCTAACTCTGAAGAGAGAAAAAACAATATCCAAACTTTAGTTTTATTTTAGTTATGAATTGCAGATTGGAGCATGTGGCTATCAATATGATGGGTAAAAATTAGAGAGTGGAATGAAGGCAGATCTTTTCTGCAGCCCTGATACCAGCAGCCTAGTGCAGGGAAATTTAATAGAACTGTAAATGGAGATGAGAAAACCAGAACTGTTGATAACATTAAACCTACACTCACTGAATTGGAAAACAGAATATAAAATAATCTGAGATGCTGTAACTCATCGGTTTTACTGATCAACTCTTCATATTTTAGTTCACTAATCTGGTCACATTCAAAGACTGAGATAAAATAAGTAGTTTGGTTCTTACCACAAGGTTCGTCTGTTGTCACTGGGGGAGTTTCTATAGGAAAAGAAAATAAAAGGAAGGTGTAGCTCAGCAGGCTTGTTTTTTTTTTTTCCACAGAGCATTAGAGGAGTGTAACTGATACTGCCCAAAACTTCATTCAGTATATTAAATACAAGTAATTATAATTAGCACTCCGCTCACACTTAAAAAAGGGAAGAAAACATCAGCTATGTAGAACCCCATTTTCTAATTAGTTATTTTAGGCATCACGTGTGTTTCATAATTTTCCAATGACATAGCTGACTGCAAATCAAACTGGCTACTAATGACATTTCTGCATACAAAGTTACAGAAGGATATTCCAAAATCACACATTCTGATAGTGATATGATGTGATAGTGGTTTCCCAGGATACATATGCTGTGGAACGGCTAACTGAACAGCATCCATTGTCACTAAAGAAACAAAAATAACCTAAGTTTTATACTCTTTGTACTGCAACAGTACAGATTGTTTCACAAATATTTTTACATCGAAATACTCAAAGGAAATTATGAGCTGGTATTTAGAAAATACATACAGATGCTTGAGCAAAGAACTTCATCCTAAAACAATTACTGAAAATATACTAAGGTATAAGTATTACCAAAAAAGACTGATATGTAATTTTTTTCAAAGAAGGTAGGCCCTAGATTTGCATCCCTCCAGGCTGGGAGTCACCTGGCTGAGTAGTGCCCCTAAAGAGAGGGTAAACTGAGGGGGTCCAGCGGAGAATTACCAAGATGATTAGGGGCAGAAGACCCACGAGTAAAAGTTAAGTTCAGTCAAAGAGCTGACAGAATGATATAGCTACTTTGAAGGGTAGTTACAAGGATGGTAAGAGTCTGACTCCTGGCGTACTTTGCTCAAGCACACACATGTATTTTACTGACCTGAGTAATACCTAACATCCTAACTGCAGTAATTATGTGTGTAAGTGTCTGCAATATTAGATTCCAAGAAAATTTTAATGCTAAGAGAAACAAAAGGGATGCCACCAGAAAACAAAGAACATAGATCTTGGATGTATTCATACATTTTTGCTGCTTGGGCAAGTTTCTGTGAATAGTAAGTACTGATGCAGTAATTGACAGTTTTACCCTTGTGCTATGTCACTGTGTGGAAATTCTATTTTTCACTTTCTTGACAAGTAGCAATTCTGGTATCTTTAATGCTACTCATAAACTATTAATAAGATTTCTAAAAATCCGTAAGTTTAATGCAGTTGTATGCCTGATTTGTATGCTTGATAAAAACAATCAAAATGAATTCCCTCATTCTAGCACATTTTCTGTGCTTGCAGCATCATAATTGTGATGACTTGTGTGCAAGTTTGTCACCTATTGTGTAAGTGGGGATGATCCCAGTGTTTGCTGGCATGCTGACTGGTGAGATGGTGCTGTGCAAGGATGTTGAATTGTAATCATCTGTAAGGAAATAAAAAACATATCAGCATTAAAAAGTAAAATTCATTATTTCATATGGCTATGTCATCAGAAATGCCTTATACTACAGCCCTTCTCTGCTCATTTTTTTCCTTCCCAGGATTTTTGTAATTTAAAGGAAACAGCTGAAAGAAAAATCATGTTATTATACCAAATAAATCAGAAAATAATTATTTAAATAGAAATATTTTTTTAGGAATATACCACTTATTAATGAATTTAGCAATGTGTAAGCAGATTTTTCTTCTTTATTTAGGCATAATTCATATAGCATCAACATTAAAATGACATTAATAATTGTGAACTGGGAAAAACTGTAACATTTTGCTTTATCATAGAATCATAGAATAGTTAGGGTTGGAAAGGACCTCAAGATCATCGAGTTCCAACCCCCCTGCCATGGGCAGGGACACCTCCCACTAAACCATGCCATCCAAGGCTATGTCCAACCAGGCCTTGCCAGCGATGGAGCATTCACAACTTCCCTGGGCAACCCATTCCAGGGCCTCACCACGCTCACAGTAAAGAATTTCTGCCTCATATTCAATCTAAACTTCCCAAGTTTAAGTTTGAACCCGTTACCCCTTGTCCTCTCACTACAGTCCTTCATGAAGAGTTCATCCCCAGCATCCCTATAGGCTCCCTTCAGGTATTGGAAGGCTGCTATGAGGTCTCCACGCAGCCTTCTCTTCTCCAGGCTGAACAGCCCCAACTTTCTCAGCCTATCTTCATACGAGAGGTGCTCCAGTCCCCTGATCATCCTTGTGTCCCTCCTCTGCATTTGTTCTAACAGTTCCAGGTCCTTTTGATGTTGAGGACACCAGAACTGCACACAATACTCCAAGTGAGGTCTCACGAGAGCAGAGTAGAGGGGCAGGAGCACCTCCCTCGACCTGCTGGTCACACTCCTTTTGATGCAGCCCAGGATACGGTTGGCTTTCTGGGCTGCAAGTGCACACTGCCGGCTCATGTTCATTTTCTCACTGACCAACACCCCCAAGTCCTTCTCCGCAGGACTGCTCTGAATCTCTTCTCTGCCCAACCTGAAGCTGTGCCTGGATTGCTCCAATCCTTACAGTAATACACAATTATGAACAGTCCTTGTGCTCTTTCAGAAACAAGCACTCCATTAGTGTTCATTTGCCAGATCACATACCTTGCACACTATATTACTCACTATATCTCAGTATTTATCTTCCTGCTTATAAACCACTGACAGGTTTTTATATTTTCTTTTAGGTCCACTCCTATTGCTCTTCCTTTGACAGTAGCCTCATTGACAGCAGCTACAGTTTTGCTAGTACTGAGATGACTACAAGAACTGGCTATCAGATACCACATCCTGGAAATAATTCTGGCATTGCCACTTTGCCAAATTGCAGATACCTTTTCTATTTGACAAACCAAATGCTGGAAAAGGCTTTCCTGAGGCTGAATTACTTAGTTTCCCACTACAATTTAGAGAGCAGTGAGCGACATCTAAAGGAAGACGGCAAACCTGACGAAGTTTTCTGGAAGGCAGTGGGAGTGCGTGTGGTGAGGGAAGTAGTGCTGCTGTGTGGTGGGTTGCTGGGTGTTATGCCAGGGATGGAGCCTGCGTGCATGGAGAGGTATGTGCTGTCTGTAGGAGAGAAACCTGTGGTAAGAGTTAGAGCAGTGTCATTAATGCTTCAGAGGCTTGCTGCTCAAGGAGAGACACAAAGCTCCACATAACACAGGACTGCTGTGCTGGAGCACTCACACTGAGGCACTGTGAATCTGTTTGCAAGCAAAGACACAAGCACACCAAATACTCAGGGTGTTTGGAGATCCAACAGGTGTTAGCTGAACATCCAGAGAGTATAATTCTTTTTGGCACTGACTAGACCTCTTTCTTGCCATGTTTAAAATACACTTAAAATCATGACTCAAAACCAGACTTGTCTGATATTCTTGCCTCTTTCAACAGCACATTTCAACTTATTGGGCTGAATGAAAAAGCATGACACATTCTGTGAGAGAACTGTGTGCAGAAAAATGAAAGCAGAAATTATCAGTAAAAAACACCAATGCAGTTCTGTCACGTAAATTAAAAGTTTCTTACCAGGCGTAGTCACTGCTGACTCATATCCTTTAAAAGAGAAAAAGAGAGAGAAATTGTAAATTAAACTTTCAAGGAATTAAACACAATCATATGCCAAAAATAAAAAAAGAAACATTCCTTCCTCCCAATAATCAACTGAGTTTTCCCCAGTCAATTACACATTCTTAAGTAATTACATTCTTAAGTAATATCTCGTGGCATGTAGCAACAACCAGACCCCCAAAATATCAAACATATGATATATGTGGACTGATATTGTCCACATTAAAAATCACTTTTTCTTGAGCCATGAGTTTGGGCTGTGCAGCCTGAGGGGTGGAGACAGCATCAGGAAGGCTGTACCAGATGCCAGTTCAGCTGAAACAGAATAGCAGCAATGCCACGGTCCTGAATTCACCATTACCTTCAGTGGTGCCTGGAGGTGAGAATGATGTGGAGCGTGCAGGTGGAGGTGACATAAGGAAGGGAAAGCTGGTGTTTGCCAGATTTTCATCTCCCGCTACACAGTGGGGAAAAAGATACCATCAGGTGAGCAATGTATGAAGGCGAGTAGCTCACCGCAAGCAGCTGCTCTCTGAATTATATTTCCCTCTCCAACACTGGCAAAAAAGAAAAGAACAAATTTAAAATTCCTCTTCAGTTCCTGTACAGGCTGTGCAATAGATCTGCTTGGATTTATTGCAAGAGCACAGCTTGCAATTAGGTCTGCAAGACCACCAACTCCAAATCCCCACCAACTTGTCTAGAATGCCCTTGTGGGGAGGAGATTTGATCATTCTTTAGCAATGTGTGGGGCATGCACTGATTTCAGGTGTTTCAAAACACCGGCTGAAAGGTGTGAAGTAATGTACAGTTTGCAAAAAGCCCAGACTGATTGGGGTGTTTTTGTTTTGTGCTTCTGACCAGGAAATACCCTCTTCCAACAATCATCAGATACTGCTGTGGTGCCTGCATGAACTGCAAGAAAGTGCCACTGTGACAACTCAGCATGAAAAGCCTATCTGAGAGCTCAAGGGGAAGGGATATCCATAAAGAATACATGACTCATAACAACAGCTTGTTACACCCTGAACTCTTTGAAGAATTTGTTTCAAATCCCCACCTTTGATTTAATTAAAATAAAAAAACTTAAACATGTCCTCATCACATTAACAAATTTTTCTGTAATACAACTGACCTCAGACAACATAAATGACCAGCTTGATTTCACAGCAATGGAGTTAACACACAATAAAAGTAGATGTCAGTTCAGCTGAGACAGGAGAACAGCAGCAGTGCCATGGTCCTGAATTCACCATTACCTTCAGTGGTGCCTGGAGGTGAGAGTGATGTGGAGTGTGCAGGTGGAGGTGACATAAGAGAGGGAGAGCTGCTGTTTGCCAGATTTTCATCTCCTGCTGCATAGTGGGGAAAAGATATGACCAGGTGAGCAATGCAGGTAAGTGAGAAGTTCATCTATAGTAGAAAAAGTCCAATGGTTCGTACAGCTTTCTCTGAACCATGTTTTTCAGGACAGATATTGAAATATTTTCAGGGGATACTTAAATATTTTCATGTTTATTGATGTATTTTGCAATACCAAAAGCTAAAACTCTCAAAATCTTTTGCATCATCACACAGCAATGTATACATGTACAAGCAACATCAACAAATAGGGGTGACTTTTCACTGAATGAAGAATGACTTGCTAAGAAGAGATACCAACACTCCTCTGTTGTCAAGAAAAAACCTGTCTATAATTCTCACTATACAAGAGCTGGAAAGCCAATGCTCAGCATTCCTAAAAGCCATTTGCTTTCCTACTACTAATTTCTAAGTGGCTGTGCCCTTCCTGGACCATCCTGGTGATATTTAAGAATCTCTCCAAATAGCTCCTTATCCTCAGGTTATAAATTACCTCCTGACTTGAACTGGGAGCTATGATTTTTTCACACCCATAAAAACAAGCCTCATTTTTACACTCTGTTTTGAAATCCTGACCCAAAGCATTTTGTATTTGTGTAATGTAAAATTTATGTTGCAAGAGAGAAAAAAGAAGAATGGCAATAGCTGGCACCACACGTTTGTTCTCAGCCCTATATCCTTTGCTCATTTTGAGGATTAGAAGCTTCCACTTTGACATAAAAAACCTGAAATCCACTTTGACATCAGAAACCTTGACAGGCTTGAGAGGTAGACCAGTGCAAACCTCAAGAAGTTCAACAAGGCCAAGTACGAGGTCCTGCACCTGGATCAGAGCAACTCCAAGTACAAATACAGAATGGTCAGAAAATGGACTGAGAGCAACCCTGAGGAAAAAGACTTGGAGATGTTGGTTCATAAGAAGCTCAACGTGACCTGCTGTGTGCACTTCCACCCCCGAAAGGCAACCATATGCTGGGCTGCATCTAAAGGAGCAAGACCAGCAGGTTGAGGGAGGTGATTCTCCCTCTCCACTCCACTCTGGTGAGACTACACCTGGAGTACTGTGTTCAGCTGTGGGGCCCCAAACATAAGAAGGACGTGAAGCTGTGGGAGCAAGCCCAGGAAGGCCACGAAGATGATCAGAGGGATGGAACACCTCTCCTGTGAAGACGAGATTAGAGAGCTGGGATGTTCAGCCTGGAGAAGAGAAGGCTCTGGGCAGACTTTAGAGCAGCTTCCAGTGCCTAAAGGGGCCCTACAAGAAATCTGAAGAGGGATTTTTTACAAGAGCATGTAGGGATAGAACAAGGGGAATGGTTTTAAGCTGACAAAGGGTCGATTTAGATTAGACGCTAGAAAGAAGTTCTTTACTGTGAGGGTGGTGAGGAACTGGAACAGGTATTTCCTGAGAAGTTGTGAAAGTGCCTAACCATGCCATCCAAGGCTATGTCCAACCCAGCCTTGAACACCACCAGGGATGAAGCATTCACAACTTCCCTGGGCAACCCATTCCAGGGCCCCACCACCCTCACAGTAAAGAGTTTCTTCCTCAGATCCAATCTAAACCTCCCCTGTTTAAGTTTAAACCCACTACCCCTTGTCCTCTCACCACAGTCCCTAATGAAGAGTCCCTCCCCAGCATCCCTATAGGCCCCCTTCAGGTATTGGAAGGCTGCTATGAGGTCTCCACGCAGCCTTTTCTTCTCCAGGCTCAACAGCCCCAATTTTCTCAGCCTATCTTCATACGAGAGGTCCTCCAGTCCCCTGATCATCTTCGTGGCCCTCCTCTGGACTTGTTCTAACAGTTCCATGTCCTTTTTACATTGAGGACACCAGAACTGCACGCAATACTCCAAGTGAGATCTCACGAGAGCAGAGTAAAGGGGCAGGAGCACCTCCCTCGACCTGCTGGTCACACTCCTTTTGATGCAGCCCAGAATACGGTTGGCTTTCTGGGCTGCAAGTGCACACTGCCGGCTCATGTTCATTTTCTCATCAACCAACACCCCCAAGTCCTTCTAAGCAGGGCTGCTCTGAATCTCCTCCCCGCCCAACCTGTAGCTGTGCCTGGCATTGCTCTGACCCAGGTGGAGGACTTTGCACTTAGCATGGTTAAACTTCATTAGGTTGGCATCAGCCCACCTCACAAGTGTGTCAAGGTCCCTCTGGATGGCATTCCTTCCCTCCAACTTATCAACCGAACCACACAGCTTGGTGTCATCGGCAAACTTCCTGAGGGCGCACTCAATCCCACTGTCCTATCAATGTATCTGCAGCATCTGAAATCTCTGGTAAGGACTAGAACATTTATTACCAGAAATTGTATAATCTAACTAGACATTAAACTGCCAATGAAGTTTAGAAAACATGACATGTATATTCATTCATATTTGCCATGAGCAATTAATTTTCACCATATCTTCATGGTTTTTTTTAATTCAGCATTTGAAAGCTGGTGGTTGATTGCTCTAAATTCCATAATATGATTTTTCTTTCTTCAACTAGCTTATCAGCTGAAGAATCAATTATTCCCCCTCCTTCCCAAATTTTACTTTGGTTCAGCACATTAAATACACCTCAAGCCCAAAATTAACTTTCTGTGGGCATCTACACAGATCAACTACCACTTAAATAACTGTTTCCAAGAAGGAATCAAAGGAGTTGCAGGAAAAGTTCCACATGAAACTCTGCTCAGAGATTAGTGAAACATTTGGAAATATTTTTCAAGCTATTTACTGATCTTTAATGCAAACGCATATACTTCAAGATTCTGCCTTCCAAGAGAAGTAAAATAATAAGAGCAGAAGAATGCTCATAAGCTTGTCACTGTGCTGTATTTCTGGTTGCCTCATTCACTTCATTAAGATGCGTGAGAAAGTAATTTTGCCCATCCTCTCCCTTGTAAAGTCAGGAATAATGCTACTAGCTTAAATATAGCATGAGTTTTACTGCTTGCTCATGACAGATGCTGAATTTTAGTCACATCATAGAACTCAAGCTTGGAAGCAACCTCAAGAGATCATCTAGTCTGCCTTGCTCAGACCAGTTCAACTAGATCAGATCATTTAAAACAGTTCAAAAAATAATGGTCCTAGATTGTCCTTTTTTCCCTCCAAATAAGCACTGGCATTTTAACAGAATTTCACGGCAGTTTTACGTTCTAAGCATTTTAAAGGTCTCCTTCTCTTCTATTATTTTATTCTACTATATGATTTATTACAGCCATAGAATTGGACAAGGTTGAAAAGAATTCAATAGGTGGCACCAGAACACTAAAAAAATCTCAAACAGCAAAGCAGATACATTTCGCCATATAAACTTCTTGAGAGGTGCTAGGTAAACTGAAGGAAAGTAAAGAAGAATCCCAACATACCAGACTGGTACTCCGATATTAATTGACATATTGCTACAATTAATTTATTTTCCCTAAATGTTCCACAGCTAACAAATATGTCTGGGCTAACCTCGGGTTAATAAAATTAACCTCAAAGTCAAAACTGTCTGCTCATGTTTATATTCTAAAACATAACTCTGGAATCTTAAAGGCTGAAAGCTAAGAATATCTTTGCAATTTAATAAGGATGCTCAACCCTCAAAACCATGCTGTGGTATGAAAGCCTGATGATTACAAAACTAGCAAGTAGGTCTGGGTTTAAACTGGAACTATTCCAAATCTTTTTACAGATTTTAAACTGCATCCAGCCATAAGACATTTTTAAGATAACAGGCGTAGGATAGGCTGAGATAACCCAAGTGGTAGAATTAAAGTGTAAACCAAGTTCCTACTAATGAAGGAACTTTTATAAGTTTCCATTTCCCTTCTCTTGTTTTGGTCACCAGTTTGGTCCTGTTGACTTACCCAAAAGATTAACAAGCCATCAATAGTATTTGAGTTGATCTGGCTTTAGTCTGGTACCCTGCAAAAAGATTCAACCAGCACAACCCATGGGCAGATGGGAGCTTGGTTAATCATTTTCATTCCCTTTCCTCTTTGGCTACCCATTGGCAGACAGAGTGCAGCTGCTGCATGAAAGAAAAGGTTTTCATGGAATGGCAATCTATCAACAAAATACACCTAAAATGTATGAACTGGCCACCCTTCCTCCTGAAAGCTCAAAGACATGCAGGTTCTGGGACTACTGTATTTTTGAAAAAACCTCTCAACATTCAACAAGAAGAGTAAATTAAACAACTGGGAAAGAAACTAGGCCACAAAAAAAGCCAAACACTTCAAACCCCAAGGACACCAGGCTATACAGGCCACATTTGGAGGTGCGGGAGCTGCTATATCGCTGCTGTAGTAGTGACTGCACTTGCGGAAGTGAACTATGATCGCACCCATATGCAAGAAGTTAACTGCTCACTGCTGTCCTCTCATGCAAGACAGACTAAGGTGAAAATGCTTCGCAACTCAACAGAAGATAGTTCAGACCTAGAATATGTTAAAAGACACTGTGTTCCAAGGAAGTCCGGGCTCTGATCTTCTCAAGCAGAAGGAAGAACCAGCAAAAATTTCCTGTGTGCATGTGTTATTAAAGGAAACTCCAGCTGATAAAATGAAGGTGGTATTGAATCTGGATTAAAAGCCTAAAAACATTACCATGTTTATACAAGCAAAAATACATTAGCTGATGACAGGGAACATGCCTTTTGACTCCATTCCACTGCTTAATTTGCGCAGTGGGTTAAATGGAGCCTGTTTCATATTTCCTGCAGGGCTGCACAGGGGACTGCACTTGCATGCCAGAAGCTCAGGCTGTCCCCTCTGAGCACAGTAGTGCTGCAGCATTGCATTCCTTGATGCACACAGCACAGAGAAATGTGGGAAGGAGGATGCCTTTCTGCTAGTCATGCATTTGGGGATTTATCAAGAGCAATACCATACCAGCTGGCTTTTCACGTCCAGCTGTACTCTGAGAGTCTTTGCCAGACCGGGGAGTGGGTAGAGGAAGTAATCCTTCCTCTCAGTCTCGTGTCTGCAAAACCAGCGGCAGTTGGGGTTTTCTGCCAGGAGAAATGCTTAGTGATTCTGCAGAAGTGCTGCCCTTTTCCCAGGATCTCTTCACCCTTCAGCATATTGGACAGACCCCAACAACCCCCACCAAGCAGCACTTTACACAAAGCAGCTAGTGTAGGTCCAGATTCTGTCTTCCCTCTTTTTTCAGCTGAACAGCACTGCTGCAGCAAGGTCAGGGCTCTTCACATCTGCACAGAAAGCAACAGGATGTGGTCTACTTGTTCAGATAGAGTAAAGCTCTTTGAGGGGGTCTTCTAGCAAACAGCACAGACATTAGTCAGCTCCACTGTAAGCCAATACTAAATTGCAGAAAAAGAACAGTTCCTGGTGGGAGGTGAAGGGTGAGTAAGGCAAGGAGCCTTACAAAATGCTGCCAGCCACCCTGCTTTGATTTATTTTTAAACTTCAAGTAGGATGGGATGTAATTCACACTTACTTTAAGGCTCCCTTGTGCTGCCAGAACTAGCTAAAGAGACCTTAAAGTAAATGAGCATCAGGGAGAGAGATGTTACTGCTTACTTTTTGCTGCTAACATGAAATAAAGGGATCCATTCCTACTTTACAAATAAATCTGGGCAGACAGGCTAGCAAACACTTAAACATCTGAGTAATTCTACACCACAGAGGACCCCTCAAATTTTATAGGTAGAATCATGTATGCTGTAGCACTTTCACAATCACAGAGTGCAGAATTACACTTAATTCTTTATCACCAACTCTGGCGAAGAAAAACACAAAACAAAACTGCTCCCAGTTTCTGGACAAACTGCTGCATTTTGAAAATTGATTAAAAGAATGCATATAGAGATCACATTGAAGATACGTGAAACTTTTCATGCTCTGAGTCAAAAAGGAAATTACACATTTGACTTGAACATGTAGAGACTTCTCAGGTAACTGGGACATTTCAGAGAGTCCTAAAAAAAACAATGCCCACGGTTTTGGTCATTGAAGATGCAGGCACAAGATCACTTCAAAGTAATCCATAATCTAATTGGTAAAATCTTCACAGCCCTACAGCAATCATAGGAATGCTATACATTTACAGTAGCTGAGAATTAAAACTATATAAATATTAGAATTTCTGTTCCCACAGGCAATAGTTACAATATTTCTTTTCACCAGAAATTAAGGATAAAAATGTGAAACTGTAAATCCTAATTTAACAGAAAATTTAAAATGTCATGATTAAGAAATGCCAATTGTTTCCTTTTGGCATCAGGATGCAACATTCATTCCAACTATAAACATGTAATTAAAATAGTTTCCCTTTTGAATTTCTCAAAATATTACCTTTTATACAAATTCACTAATAATTGCGCCCTCTCTTTCCCCCACCCCACCCCCAACACACTGCAATCATCACCTAAAACCCTGATCCTGTCACTAATTCCCACCACTTTTAATCTTTGGTTAAAGTATATATCTGGGGAGCCAAAGGCTTTTTCACTCCTGAGACACACACCAGCACTCAGACCTGAATTGCATTATGGAAGGCCTAGTCTTCCTGCAATTCACATTTCAGGAATAAGTACAGACCCACACTATAGCTAAATATGATAAGATGTGATTTATTTGTATTTTTTTAATGAAATTTTTGCGTGAAATTTATGCTTGCCCTTGGTTCCCAACATCTCTGACCCTTTCCTTCCAGGGCAGCAGTTGTGCCTCCGCTGAATTTCAGTGTCAACTATAAGCATTAAGCAGCATTTACAGCACTGGATAAGGCCAAAAAAAAAATAAATAAATCAAATTAACCAGCAGTTAAGTACAAGGGCAGCAGCCAGAAGAAAGAGATGGAATTAAGAAGAATCTATAGCTGGCAGACACAAGGAGGAACATAATGTTGGAGGCTCAGGAAAGAGGAGGAAATACAAACATCGAAGTTTGTCAACAACCATCAGTTAAAACAACATTCATCAGCTAAACCGAAAAACAAGCATAACTTCTGCTAACACACAGAGCTTGTCTTAAGGAAAAAACAACAAAAAAGTCACAAGAAAAATATTGATTTTGTTTTTTTCTCGCCTAACATGAAATCAAATGAACCATTTCCGACCACTCAGAAAAAGGAATTTTCTGATTCTGATCAGAGAAAATAAATTTAAGTGTTTAACTTTTCCAGAGAAAAGTAAAATCACAGAGAAAAACAGAAATTCCCCTCAGGAAATATTAATTACATGGAAGCACCATTTGTTACCAACCATATCTAGGACTTCTCAAAACCATAGACCTGAAGTAGAACAAACACTAAATGCAGCAATTCAAATACTTTTTGCTGTGTACACAGTTCTTGCAAACTTAAAATTAATATCCAGGAATATTGTGTATTTAGCAGGCAGAAGGACAGCATTTCTATCAATCGCACTGCACTTTAAATGAGTCTTCATAGGGGGACTTTAGCTACACTAACCCACTTGTACGACTACAGCTAATGACGCCTTTGCTGCTCTGTGGTTTCTCTCATGCTGTTTGCTTCTGTTTTTCTTCTACAGAACCCTACTCAAAAGGAAGAGGGTGAAGCATACTGTGGTTTAGAGCTTAAGTGCTTCCAAATGGTGAAACTGAGTTACCATAGCACCCACATGCTCAAGCAATCAGACCTATCTTAGTGCTAAACCACAACTTCTCTAGCACAGTCATGAAATTTCCCTATTAAACATCTTTTCACCAAATTTGCATTTGTAATTATTTTTAGTTGTACAGGTCCCTTAATATGATACAGTGGGGGGTGGCAACCTTTGAGATACAGTCCAGGCTGCTTTGCAGGGAGTACCTGTCACCATGTGATTTGTCTGCAAGAGTGGAGATCAAACCCTGATGTAACAGTCACTTCAACTGCGAAATATTGGCTACTATCCACAGTCATTAAGAAACACCTATACATGAGGAATGGAAGATCAGCTGTGATATTTGCTTGGCAATTTTGTGCTACATGCAAAAGAAAACCTGGGTTAATGTTTGTTTTGCCATTTGTATATTTTCAGTATTTGTGCATGCATAAAGTCAGGAGCCAGACTCACACTGATATCATGCTGAACTTGCCCACTGTCAAGGGCCAGTCACTAACCTTACCTATGACTTTTCTCGCCCTCCTGTAACTTCCTTAATCTTTCTTTCCCACATCTACCATAAGCAGAAAGAAACACTTTGTCCATATTGCTCTGCTTAATGATACTGACAGGCATATTCTGAATTTGTTGAATGCATATTGTTTGTGGCAAGCAGAAGGAGAAAAGAACATGCAACTATTACCTTATCCTCTCAGTTCCTACTCCTATGTTTTGGCAATTGTCAGCTCCATTAGAAATAGGAGCTATTGAGCACAGCTGAGGGCAGTTCAGTTCTCCAGAATTTTGATCAGAAAAGGAGGCTGCAGCCAAGAACAGACTGACTATTGCTGAGAGTGTGAGGTAGCAGCAAACTTCTTCATCTCAGGCTATCTCATTGGACTATGGTTTAGTTACACATCTGACTTGCTTCTCCTTCCTGACTGCACATTACTTTTTACCTAATTTTGCCAGAAGTAGCAAATGGGTCCTTTGCTCTGCAAAGAAACAACTTGGAACTATTTCTCTAAACTGTCTTTAATCAGCTCAAATTCAAACCATAAACAACTTAATACTGTATGATTAGCAGCATTTTAGCCACTGATAATATAAAGCCTTCTAAAATCAGACACATCTTCTGTTTGGTAGAAATCTATTAGCATGAAGTCCATGGATCAACAGCTCTGTACCTGCTGGGAGCATCGTCAGTAGGGACTCTAATCAGTGATTTCCAAAAGATGCAGCCAATGATTTTTAAAAAGGCATGAACATTTCTGTCAGGAAATAACATCTGTCTGTAAGCTTTTCCTTTTTGTAATAATATTTTTCTCTCATCTGTTGCTCTGCTAAAGACCCAAACAAAAGTAGAGAACTGGCCTGTGGGAGCTGAGGGAGGAGCACAGATGACACACATAAATAGGCTGATATTCAGGTCTTCTGAACATCTATGTCTCCAGCTGACATCACCTGGATTTACAAATACTTAGCTTTCCTACAAAATAAGATCAAAGCACAATCAAAAATGGAAAGAAAACACACAGGTTCTGAAAAAAGACCATAATATTTCCTTTCATTTACTTTTTTGTAACCTTAGATACACATTGTATTCTGAGCTGGTGAGGGGTTTTAGATGGAAGTCTTATTTTCACAGTGAGATTGTTTCCTCTTCATTTAATTATATTTATAATGTAAAAATATCAGTTTTCCTCAATCCCAGCCATAACTCCTAGGTGCTATGTTCTATGTATGCTGTATAAAACACAACAATCCACCAAGAGCAATGCTCAATACTGCTGCAAAGGTGTAGTGGGGTGCTCCTGGGGGCTATCCTGATGCTCTGACAGCACCTGGCTACTGAGACCCTTGGCAGTAGGAGCTGGGAACAGAAGCAGCCCAGAGCCCCACAAGTCCTTCCACAGTCACAAAATACCCCTGGTTTAGTGACACAGACTCTTCCTACAGGACAGTTCTTCCTCACCAGGGTGAAACTTAACTTCCAGTAATTCAGTATTGCTGCAAAAATCAGAGAGGGCCCTGAATACAAAACTCCTCACACTTGCAGGAGATGCCAAGTGGCTCACAGGAGTGGTGCTCTGAGGTCTGCAGTGATGTTTGCTGCTACTGAAGCATTCCTACTACAGGCTGAGGCTGAGGAGAGTCAGCTACTGTCTTTGAAGAGAACAGATCCCGTGGTTCAGATGAGCACACTGGAGTCAGTGAGGATCTGACTTTATCTACTCACAAGAATGACATGACTGTTTAATTGACTTCTCTGATGGTTGTGCAGTTCAGGCTTAAAGAAAACTAGCTGCTTTATTCTGCAGCAGAGTTACGTACATGCCATTGCTCTGTACCTCCAAGTGCATAGCACTGGGTTTTACTGTGCTCAGTCACTTTGCCTGCACAGCCCCAGCCTTTGAAAGACTCTTTACAGGAGGAAAGCACAAATCAGAATAAAGATGTGGCACAAAAATTTCACTTTCCAGTGATCTGTCATTTGTATTTCTACAGCTTCTGGCTCCAAGCTTAACAGGACGCTCAGCAGTCCCTGTGCTCCATGAGCCAAGTCCCAGCCTCACATCTCCAAGGAGCAATGCTCTAAACTATCCTGCTAGTCTCAGTCATCTCCTATGACCCGGATTTCTTCTAGCATAAAGAGAAGATCCTAACCAGCACTGGCTGATAGACATCTAGCTTCTGTTTCTTAAAAGGATAGACAGTACAGAGGATAAAAAAGCCACCCAGCTCAGTGGAGAACCGTTCCCATACCAACTCTGCCTGCTGGGCATCTTCCTCGCCCTCCTGGGGCTGTCAGCTGCAGCCAGCAAACCCTCTGTGTTTCAAGGGAGAGTGACTTTACTTGGTTACTGTCCTGACTTTTTCTCTCCAGACATTCAGGCCAGAAATAATCAGAATTTAATATCATCCACCAAATATTTTACTGAGCAACTTTTTTTTGTTCATGAAATACTGTGACAGGCCATATTCACTGACCAGCAGCTAAATCAACTGCATACTTGTTAGAGTACAACTTAAATCACAGTAAAATATACATACAAAATGTTGATAGGAAAGAGGGTCAGATTCCACCACCATTATTCACGCAAAGAATTGTTTGAAAAGTAAGTCATTCAGTGAATTTCAATGTCTTTAAGGAAAACTGCCCATTACAAATTATTTATAGGTATTTCCTAGATAATCTAACATGGAATCATTCATATTTTAATTGAAAAGCAGAAATTATCAGCATTTAATCAAAATTTCCTGTATTTGACATATAACCTGACATCAGCCTTGTACTCAGCCAGAATAAGAGTTGAGATTGTGACCAAGTCCTATTCAGAAGTTCCACATTTAACTACTAGATGAGTGGCCCTGTAACATCCTCTGCAAAGGGGAGATAATAGCACTATCCTACTAAACTGGAATATTGCAACTGAAATTCACTTAAAATTATGAAGATTGCAGACAAGGGATCTGAAAGTGCTGTATATATACATATAAAAAAAACCAACCAAACAAAAAAGCTCATATCCTTCTCATTGCATAAACAGGAACAGGAACAGAGCTGCAAAGAAGCTCCTAGAACACGAGCTCCCCAGGATGCTGTGCATGCACATAGAAAAGCCTCTCCCTATCTCAAAATCTGGATGCAAAACCTACCTCTGCCCCTTACGGGAAGCTGAGCCAACACTATCAAGAAGAAACCTGTACTTCATGTCATGTCAGAAGCAATGATGAACAGATTTCAAAAGAGAGATAAGCATGCTCGACCCCTCTTGAATTCACTAAAAGCTTTAGTGAAAGTGGTTTCTCAATCCCTTTTCCTTCTATATTTTTCTTCTGAAAATCAGATCATCAATTTTGGTGTGCAATTCTGGTCAGTAACCTGCCTTTTAAATGTGTCTTTTTTAACTCTTCCTCTATTTTACTACTTTCATTACAAGAAACTGGAGATGTGAGCCTTAACTTTAACTATCTGATAATCATAAACAAAAGGAGGGGAAAACGAGTCATCTGATTCTGCTTTAAAACCTGTGCTGATCACGCTTTTCTAAAAGGCAACGCATTCTGAATGTTTCAGGAGATGAAAATAAAGTCTCAAAATGCAAGGATGCTACTATTCTCACAGGGACTGTGGTACCCCATATTCCAGCAAGGAACTTGTGAAATCTAAAGCTCATCACCCTCAGGATTTGAACAAAATTAATTTCAGTATCACTTTAAATAATTTAAAGCAGAAACAACATAAACAGTCTATGTTTCCATCTTTTGTATGTGGCAAGCAATTTCTACTAGCATTTCATAAATATTTTCTTTTGCCTATTTTTTGTTATAATTCTTTTGCAGTGAGCAGTCTGGAAAAGAAAAGTAAAATCAAGGATATTAGATAAAGATGCTAGACAAGACTTCATGTAAGAAATTAATTTTATGGACCTTTCAAAATATAGGGACCCCAGGAAAACCCTTAGGACAAAGATAAGAGAAGATCTAATTTCATGCTCCAAATAATTTTACACTTTTTATATAGGCAGAGCAATACACAAGCCAGCAAATTCAGCAGACCTGTAAACATTTCTGATGTCTATTAATAAGATAGACATATATAGCAGCATTGCAATCTGATGACAATAGCAAGAACAACTCCCACTTGGAAGTGGGAGGTCAGAAACCTTGATCTGTAAAACAAGTCTCAGTTTGTATACACACATAGATGGGGCAGTTTGGAAGTTGCATGTGTAATGTCTTCTGTGAAGACAGATGGAAAAGCTGCAGTTGAAAGACACAGTATGTGCTAATGCGGGTAAGATTTTATTCTTTCAAAGTCTACACTTCAACAGCATTTGGTGGAATTTATGACCATGTGACCTGTTAAAATTAAGTGCTCTTCCATTTTTAACAAAAGGAATAGATTAGAAAATTTTCAGTTGTGTCGATAAAGACAACTGAAGATATTATTTAGCACCTATACAGCTTTTTATACATGTGCTGCACAAATTTCATCATATGACCAAACCAAACAAAAGACAGAAAGTTCTGGTAGATGGTCAAGAAAGCACTTCTGCACACAAATTCATCACTGGCTTCAGAAGGAATTAAGGCCATAGTTTAAATTTAGATAATGCCCCGAATTAGGACTGATTAGAGTCCAGCTTGTAAGCATGTAACAGATCCCCAGTACCAACCCAGCAACAAATATCAATAGGAAATGGGGGCTGACAATGTTTAATTCAGCATTCAGCTCTGCTGGCTTGGGAAGGCACCTGAGCCTTTTCTGTCCCTGCCACTTGGTTCACGTAGACCAGCTTCAGTGTGGAATAACCTGGCTTTCCCTGGGCTGCTCTGCCCTAATGTACATGCTGTTAAGAGTACTTGGATAAACTGAACTACAATCAAAAGTCTGCACAATATATAGCACCCACAGCCAAACTCTGTGTCAATTTGTGCGTTTTCATAACATTGATACAGCAAAACTGAAAATTTCAGGGCAGTTTCCTTCATTTTAAATTATGAAAGACAATTCATAATGGTGCCAAACATTACAAAGGCAAGTGAGACCACTATACCCAAAGACTCAAACAGGCTGCAGCATTTCAGTTAGAATTTTCAAGATTACCCTCACATCCAGAAACTTTGAAAAATCTATGAAAATAGTAAAATTCTTTTTGTAGGAAATTCCATGGTCAAGAATTCATGATGCTCTGCCCATTGTAATGTCTGCTGCAAAACCAATTGATTCTGCACAGTTAAAACAACACGATCTCTTTCCTTCAGGAAATAAATTATGCTCTTTACATACATTTACATAACCAAGACCCAAACAAATTAAGGGCAGACAAACAACATCAGCAGCAATGATGGTGTAAAGCAGTCTGAAATAGTGTTATGAAAGATAAGGAAGGAAACCACCAGCCTTCTTTAGGCAGACAAGGCCAAAGAAAACCTTTACAAAGATTAATAAACTCCCAAGAAAATAAGAAGCACAGTGATCAGGAATGGAACTCCCCACCTGGGACAGAATGTGATTCTGTTAGGGGATGAGTAACAAATCCTCCAGGGCCACAGCAGATGGTATAAAAGACAATTGAATTAAAAGTTGACAATTCATTTTGGCAGACGTCTGGGGCAGACAGCTGCCCCGAAGGAATATGGTTTTCTATAAAAGCATTCTCCAAAGAATGCAAGAAATGGCACTGAGGTCCCAGACATCTACACTTAGATGACATTTCCCCTGCTCAGTCCCCCATCTTGGATGATTGGGAAACTGGCTGTAGTGGAGGAGATGGCTCTGCAGAGGTGAGTGGCTGATGGCTGAGTGGGATCCCACTGCACTTGGTATCATGGGGAACTTCTCAAATTAGACCAATTACAGTCTATTTGACCATGGCTTTCTCTCTGTGAATAAGGGTCTACATTACATGAGGAATGTGGGACTCTTGCCAGAGCATCTGCTTTCCAGCCAGGAGTGCAGGCGCTTTTTACTTGCTTAAAGGTACACAATGCTAAAACAGCTTAATCACCAAGCATGTTTTGTTTTCCAGTTTTAAGTTATTGGCAGTTGCTAATTAAAGTAATCTTTTGCCTCATCAATGTTAATGAGCTTTGGCACTGTGCTACCAAATGTGGTTGTAAAAATACTGCTTCTGCAGGTAGTTGTGCTATTTCTCAATCAGGGGCCTCTCTGTCTTCCTTTGCTGCACCCTGAAGTCATGTCCTTTGGGGCTATGAGTCATTACAGTTAATCAGTCATATGGTTAAACTCCCGTTTCAGTATAATTCAACTTCAGTTTAGATTTGAGTGGCTTAACCATGGCAGGGTGTTCCTGTTGTCTTGTTAAGCTTCTGCCTTTGGACCTTAGAGCACAAAACTGAGAGGTCAGCATTGGTGTTTACCCATTAACTAGCTTTAGTTTCACTTACTGGGTTAGGCAGAGAGATAGAGATATCACATAAAATGAAGAGAACCCACTGCAATCCACCATTTCGCTGGGAAGGGACAGAAGAATTATTTGAACACTTAAAAAGTAATCAAACTGTTGTCAAATGTGTTTGGTCTATAGTAGTAACTTCATCCAGAGAAATATCTTCTTGCGTTCTTTCCCAGGCTCTGCACTAATGCTGACAAACAGCTTATGATGCAGTGTTGATACACCCATGGGCTAAGAGAAGGGGCTGGGGCTAGCTGTAGGTCCTGCAGGGCTCCACTGCTTCCTGCCCACGCACCAGACAATGCCTGGTGCACTCCTGCTGGGAAGCCTCAAATTGCGAAAGCTGTATGAGGTTGGCTACTGCTTGCTTTTGATTTTTGTCTTTACCCAGCCCTCCCCCCACCACCCCATGGTTAGAAGTTCCTGATTCTCTGCCGCTTCTGAAGCAGTTTCAGCAGTCTGCCTCTAAACTGCAGTGGTCCCGTGTTCAAGGCGCTGATCTGTTCCTGCCTGTCTCTGCGCATTATCTTATCATCGTGCATCTGCTTATGTCACGCTCCAGCAAACTGGTCCATGACTCTGATGATGACTTCACAGCACAAATATCCTCATCTAAAAGATACGAGCAGTCTCCGTAGCCTAAACAATGACCCCTTCTTACACCAGAGTTTCACTATGAACTTGCAGTTGCTTCAGAATTGCCATCTAGTTTGCTTATTTTGGGATGCCTTAACAGTTTGCTATCTCTAATCTAATTCTGAGATTCAGAGATGACAAGATTAAAGAGACTAGTTCAGCATTCTACAGAGATAGTAATTTAGATCTGCTTGCCCAGCAAACCTGTGACATGTGACCATGGCACTGTGTTTATCTTCCTAGTATTGACCAGATTTCACTGGGGAAATGTCGTTTGACTGCAGGTAATGAGCAAACTTAATGAAAATTTATGTTTCTTTTCAGATGATAAAGAATTTCCAAAACAGATGCGGTCAGCCCTGTTCAATAATTTATTGGTAAAGGTAAATAAGAAATTAAGCTCCCACCATTATTGCTGCCAAACACAAGAATAAAAAGAAAATGCTCATTTTCACCTAGTCTATAACTCCACCTGAAATGTATATGTATTCCAGAAATACAACACAGTTGGATTTTTGAAAATAATTTAAAGCTGCATATTTAACAGCTTTTGAAAAAGGATAAGAACAGACACAGGAACTAACAGCAAATGATGATTATAGATGTACAAGAAGAGCTGGATTACCTATGAATTACAGGAACGTACTCATGTTCACTTGCAAAACTAATATGGCAGACAAGTAGCCAGAGCTGGTTTTTGCTGCTCCTCTGACACCCCCAGGAAGAGACTGAGTTTCGTCACCAGAAGATCTAGCTCACAAGACACACTTTCAACTGTACACAGTATAAGGCAAATCAAGAATAACTAGTCAAGCATTTTGCTGTTTTAACAGTGTTTGGAACTAATGGACTTCTTTCAATTTCCTGGTAAATGACAGCCTGCAAGAACTATATGGTGTCACAGGATGTGGTTGCCTTAATTTTATCTCCACTTTGCAGAGCACTGGTCTGTGCTTAACAAACCAGCTCTCAGCTTGCGTTGTAATCAGGCGCCTTCCCATTCCCATGTCAAGGCTGCCTGTCAACCCACAAATGAGTAAACTTCCTCAACCGAGGTAAGGTAGTAGCAGCAGCAATGTACAAAAATATTAACGTTTCGGCCTACACCATTTTAAAAACTTCTGCAAAACTAAACTACCATAAAATTTAGTTGCCCTAATGCATCACCTTTCATTTTTAGCATGCTTCTTTAGTTACAAAGCACCACACAAAGCAGCCTCTACAATGACTTAAGCTTCATGCTACATCACAGATTGAAACAATTATCTAAGAAATAAGATTGATTGCAGTTTATCTTCCATGAGCATCACACTGTATACAGAAGATCCAGTGACTGTCCTAGATTAGGATGATCTGAGGTGCCCAGTACAAATATCCAGAATACTTTTTCCTTTTCTAGCTCTGCCATTGCTGTTTCAGGTATTCTTTAAGTACTGAAGGTTCATTGAACTAAAGTCCAAAGAGCCATCTTTAAAAACATAATTACTGTAGCACACTGACTACCTCCACAATAGAAACTGATGCTCAGGGAGTTGGTTTCTATTCTTATTGCAAATTCACACTCGTAAGTCCTTCAAGAAATTTTGGGTGAATTCCACATCATTCCACTCTGAAGGTCACTTCCTGAAAACAAATTCTACAAGCTTTATGCATAGTTCTTTCCTAAAAGAAAATCTGGCATCAAGACAAAAAAGAGGCAATGGGTCTCACCTCTTTCCCACTGCTCAAAGTAGCAAACACCCTGCGCTGTTAAACTGCTGTGCCCCCTTTCCCACACCACTAACAGACTGTAGCCAACACTGGTTTCTAACATTGCCTTACACCTTCAGGCAGTGAACAGGAACCTCTCTGTGGCCAGCTGCATGAAAACTTTGTGAAAAGGCACCTTCAGTGTTCTGTTTCATTGTCCCTATCAGTTTTTAACAATACAGCAGGCCCACCAAGTTGTTCACAACTTTTCTCAAACACTAGAATCAATTGTTATTTTATTACAATTCATGTTATTTCCTGAACTAATTTCTTCATTTTGGTAAAAATGACTTTGAATTTTACATACGGCCGTTGATAATATCTTTAGTTAGTATCACTTCAGATGGATTTCCAGCTTCAGAAGAGCACCTCTAGTATCTAAACACACACTCATAACTCAGCTTTTATTTTTCTCTCTGGCTTTACAGCTCCCCCTCCTTTTAGGCTCAGGCACACACTTGCACAGTGTGTTAACACCATTTCCTTACAGGTTCTAGTATTTCAGTTAATTTTTTTATATTTTTTTTCAGTTCATTCTAAAATGCTTTATCTTAGAGCCAACTTCCAAACACCACTTGTCCCAGAGAACACTAGCTCTCATATTCTGCAGAAATAGCACTGGGGATTTCAGGGGAGATATAACTTTTACTGTTTAAATTATACCTAGAAGATACCATATTTATTTGCAAGACATTGCTTTTATGCAACATCCTCACATCTCTCACTTTCAAAAACCAATTGCACACAGATTTGTATAAGACTAACTCAAAATACCTAGTTACAAGATAGGAGGTCTTCATGGTAAGTCTCTACCAAGGCCTTAAACTGTGCAAGTCCTTTGGTCAGGTATAGTGGAAGCTTAATACAACCAAGTGAATTAACTTTGCTTCTTTGTATGCCCATTTTCCAGTCTAACTTAGTAGTATTTGCAGCAAGACTCTATGAATTCACGCCTTGTCCTCACAAAGAAAAACTCGATTACTGTGCACTTCCAAAGTACTGAGAACAGAGAAGGATTTTTCAGGCCAATTTTAAAACTGACAGATGTAAAAACAAATTACTGCATCTGCACATTGTTACCTCTGGCTTTCTTAAAGTAGAATACATTCCCTGTAAAAAAGTATTACAGGATGACATTAAACTAAGTGCCTATTTAGATTAAAAAGTGGTGACTCACTGCAACGAGAGCAATGCAATCACTGAAAAAGCTATACACTGCCTAACGGGTTTGGACATAGTATGATAAGAGGCACCCAAGTAGCCTCAGATTTCACCCTTATGCATTGATAGAAATGGATGACTATCTCTGTACCAACAAACCTGTAAATATTTCCAAGATGACGGGTCCAGATTAAGCATACAGATACCAAAGGGGAAGCACTTCCATCTGCCATACTTTGGTTGCTACATGAAGGAAGCCTAAATCTGCAGGAGGGAAGGGAGCAACAACATGTGCCAGGATGTCTCCCAGGACGGTCAGAGGGCCAAGGCTGTGCTGGACAGCTTAGAGCATATTACTACCTGCAGAAGAGATCCAGTCAAAGATGTTTACACCTGGGCATTTCACATCTTCCTTACAAATTTTTATTTTTTTATTTCATAGCTTGCATTATGAAGCTTTTAAAAAAGATTCCTATCAAAGCAGTTTCTTTAATGTAAATATTATAGAAACGCACAAACAAACACACAAACAATTCTTTCTGTCTGCTTAACACAATTACAAAAATTAAGAACATTAAAAAAAAAAATCAGTTGATTTCAATGAAGTTTCCCTGATAGAAAGATCATAAATGCCACTGAAAATAAGGGTTCCTACTGTGGCTTAAACATATGTTTATATAAAGAAATACAGACAGCTCATTCTGATAGATTATTAGTCTGATGACAGTACAAAGTGCTATGGACCTAGATGCGACCTTGGAATGCCTGTGGCATTGTAAGCCAAGAAAGTGGCAGGAATTGGGTTTTGCAGAGGATGTGCAACCCTTGCATCTCCAGAGAACCCTTTTACTCCCCCAGATCTGGAGTATCTGTACTGTATGATGTTTAAACCTCGTGGTTGGGTTTCTTTTTTTCATTGTAGCATGCAGACAACTGTCTAAGTTGAGAAACTCTAAGGAAACTTTTCTACTTCCTCTATTTTCCTTATAGCAAGGCCTCCCTTATGGAAAATGCATGAGCTGGTCTAGTCCTCACCAATTTGATCATTATATTAATAAATACATCAAAAAACAATAATAAAAACATACAACAGTAAGATTTTAAACATTGGGTACTTAAATAATATTAAATCTAATTATTTTTAGCAAAGAATCATCAAAGAACTAAAATCCAGAAAGGATTTTGAATACTGTAACAACAGCAGGCATATGAAAAGCAAGTGTATCACAAAGATAATGAGCAGAGAGACCAAGCTAGGATCTATTTGCAGTCAAACTGGTTTATTCTCCAGCAACTGCATTGTGAAGCTTCTAAATGGAATCTGCAGACAGGAAACCGACATCTAACACTTCAAATGCTCAGCATCACACACTGTCAGTCATTCCCAGCATTCTTCATTATGAGTTATATCTCCTGTCTCACTACGAGAAGAAGTCATGGGGATTTGGTTTTGAGTTTGTTTTTTAGCTAAAAGCTTTGAAGAACTTTTTGTTCTGAAATGTGGCATTACAATGAATTTTGTGATAGATCATTTCCCTAATGATCACATTTCCTGTAGTGAGCCTCCTCATCTGCCTCTATGACTGCATCAGCACTGCAACCATATGCACTCTGCAACACCTTCCAGCTCCAGTGAAAATGCTATTATATGTGCACGGATTGAAACAGGACTCAAAGAGATATATCACTCTGACCTAAGACATAGATTTGGAGTCTGCATCATGAGCACAGCTGAACTGTTTTGATTTTGGATTTCTTTTAGAAGGATAGTAGATTGTAACTTTCACAGAAATCTGCCTCATTAAGGTCTACTGTTGTCATCCAGATCATGCTAATTCTCATTTGCATTTGCCTCCTGCAGTACCACAGTATATAGAGATCATAAAATTAAATGCAGCTGCTAAATGTACTGACCCCTGATGCAAAACTACTAGTGCATTATTATTTCCCTGCTCTTGATTTACTCTTACTCATGCTCCAGAACATCTGAAAGGTGCTACCCTATGATCTACTTCAACTGCCCAAGTAACCCTTTTATTTGTGTTTCTATCTGATCCCCCTGCCTGGATGTAGGCAGAAATTTTCTTTTGAACCTGACAGCAATCTTCTCCTAGGAAGAGGGATTAATACCTTCATGTCTTCCTCCACGAACCTCTGCTGAACATCAGATTAAGTTCTTATATCCACCCATTGGTAGGGTGACAAGTACATTACACAGAAGGTTAGCACAGGATTCCTGCAACTAGCTGAGGTGATATACAGGCCTCCTGCCACTTTGCTGGCTGACTAACAGGATTCACTACATGAATGGTTTATTGTTCACAATAATCAGTGTTGCATTCTCCTCTTTTTGCATTGCTCAGTATTGACTTTCTGCTTGAGTTTGCTACAAAACATTACTTCCTTTATGAAATAACAGTCACAAACAACCAACTTAAAAGTTTGAATTAAAAAAATGCTCCTTCTGTCTTCATTTCTCCTCTTTCTTTTTTTTTTTGCTTTTTACTCTGCAAAAGTTCCACAGTGTTTTTCATGCCCAACAACTTTTCAGGTGATCTTTTAGAAATCAGCTCTCTGGATCTGTTTCCATCTACCCTGGGAATAATGACTTTTCTTTATTAAAGTGTTTTGAGCTCTGTTACAGCAAGATACAAAGGTGCACTGAAGTCCATTTATGAAGCAGAAATATATTAGCTCTACAAGGTGATAATCTGCTATGATGAACATGTGTCCCAAGGCTCTTTTCTTTTGTATTTCCTTTAAGCACTAATGTTTAGCAGCACTTACTAAATAAACACACAGTCTGATTTCCACAATTACATACTTTTCCCTGTAATGACACAAATATTTTGCAAGGTAATGTTCCAAGAATGAAAAATGTTCCATGGTTGTTTTAAGGGAATTACATTTCTTTGTTTCACCGAGATGTATTTTCTCAGGCAAAACTCGCACAACATAGTTTGAAAGCTTCTACAGGTAAGAACTTTCTGAAGGGACACTATAATCATTTCAATAGTGCAGTTCTAAGATACAAATGAGATGCCTTCCTGACTGGAAAAATTATGTATTTTCTTAACTAGATATTACTTCTTCCCCCGGCATTCATTCTGCACAATATGCTTACTCCCCAGAGAAGGGAGACATTCTTAGCCACTTCTCTGAGACAGAATTCCTCCCCTCCCCTTTAAGAACTGCCTTTAGTCTTTGTTATAAGTGGAAGAATATAGTATTCTGCCTACACTTCCTGGAAACTCAGCCTGGGCCCGTGTATCTGCTTGTATCAAAATATCCATCAAAGGTCAGGTACTTTTCCACACTCATCTAGAGACAAAGATGCTACCTATCTTGATGAATCAATGCAAGAATGTTAATGCTTCTCCCTCAAAATGAATCAGACATAACCACTAAGAAAGTGAAGGACATTATTTCCATGACTATAAGTGTGCTCAAATTACAATCTTATCCAATTCCACAGCTTCTTCCACTGTGGGTCTTCATTCCAGATCTTCCCTGGCTTTGGAGTTGGTGACAGGAGACAAAGGACCAAACAGCAAACCAGTCAGTAGTGAGCTAAGCTCTGCACTAGTTCTATCTGCTGTCAAAAAGTATGAGGTCAATTAGAGAGCACGAGGCACCAAATGCTAGGTTAAAAAAATAAAAAAAAATAATAAGAAGGGCTTTCTTCATGTTACCACTGAAGAAATGCTGGAGATATTAGGTTTTCATCCTTTTTAATCCATTTTCTCTTAAACCAGTTTCACTGTCTGCCCTGGGTTCAGCAGTAGCAGTCATTTTTCTCCTCCTTAGTAGCTGGTGCAGTGCTGTGGTTTTGACTTTCAGCCTGGGATCAGCGCTGATAACACCGATGTTTATAGTTACTGCTCAGTAATATTTACTCTGACCAAGGGCTTTCTGAGTCTCATGTTCTGCCAGGGAGGAGGGAAAGCTGGGAGGAAGCAGAGACAGGACACCTGACCCAAACTGACCAAAGAGGTCATACCATGGCACGTCATGCCCAGTATATAAACTGTGAGCAGTCACCCGGAAGAGTTAGTTCACTGCTCAGTCTGGCTGGGTATCGGTCAGCAGGTGGTGAGCGTTTGTATTCTCTTCCCTTGTTATTTTCCTTATCATTATTATTGGTGGCAGCAGTAGTGGTTTGTGTTGTACCTTAGTTACTGGACTGTTCTTATCTCAACCCATGGGAGTTACGTTCTTTCGATTCTCCTCCCCATCCCTCCAGGAGCAGGGGGAGGAAGAAGTGGGGGAGTGAGCTAATGAATGTGTGGCTGATTTACGACTGGGCTTAGATCATGACAGCTCTTTTTGGCACCCAACATGGGGCCTGAACCTACAAACATGAGATTAAGAGTCTCACACTCTACTGACTGAGCTAGCCAGGCTAGTCCTTCATCTGATATTCTGGGGTAGCAATAGCTGTACCGTCACATCCTGACTCCCTGTCCCACAGCACTGATCTTCCCCCATTTGGCTCCATATCTGATCAGAACTTCTTTCTGAATGTTAACTCTTATAACTACTAGAAAATTTTACTAAAGATGCCAATTGCATTCACTAACACCATAAAGATCTGACAACAACCATAAATTAGAAGACTTATCACTCTATCAACCATTGCAGTGCTTTTCAAATACTACAGAAAAGATTTTCAGTGATTTTTTAAAAAGGATGTGGGGTTGTGTACCTGTTTCCTGTTACCTGTGGTTGCTCACTGCCACGACGACAAGCTGATATAACACACAGAGCTCAGATTATACAAAAAGACAGTTATTATTAAGAACAGATACAGAAAAACATCCTTAAATAGTTATTACATAATGCATCAGCTTCATTCAAGACTCTACTCACAGATGGACTTTATCATCAACTACTGTAATAACAAACACAGCTATTCCAAACCCTTAGCATTTCACAACAAAATCCTTTCAAACTCAAGCCATCTAGAAACTAAGTTCTTATGACCCTGAACTAGAACCCAGCAAATGAATCACAACCAATCAAAAAGAAAAGAAAAAAAAAATCTGTAGTGTTCAATAAATATTTCAAAAAATATTCTATACTGTAATATGGATCCAGGTCACACTTGAACTAATTGCAAACGATTCCCAGAGCTTGTGTCTACAGAGTTCATCTGATATTCAGGAAACATGATGTCATCCTATGCAACCCTGAGGAGAAGTTCCATATTTCTTTCTCCTTGCTTTTTTTCAAGAGAAGTTACAGCATGATTCCTCCCCCCCCCCCCCCCCCCCCCAGTCTAAATAAATCTGTTAGGTCAATTACAGGTCAAAATTAATTTATTATTGTTATTACTACTTTCGAGCACTTAGATATGAGCGTGCTGAAAGCAACATGAAAATTCTCTGAACTGAACAGAATGTGGTCCCTCCCTTTCGTATACAGATGCTGCTCATGTTGGCTCATCTTCTGTGGATAGACTACCTGCTACAATACTTGAGAATCAGAGGGGTGAGATTATGCACTCTCCCATGTAAGAGTGAATGTGTGTGTATGTGTTTGTAACACATTATCTACACACTCTGTTGTTTGTTTACCACATTTCACTCACTGCTGAGAGAATCTAATATGTTAATGAAAGGACTAAAGAGCTGGAGAAAATAATCACTGCAAATAAATATAGTACCTCTGCATGTGACCTGATTTTTTATTGTTTCTTTATAGTGAGAGAGGAGATTTGGACCACTCTTAAGTTATTACCTGCAGTAGTTATATTTTTAAGAGCTGTCTTCCAGAAATATGTGCATCAGTTGTTGTCACATAAAGATGTCACATAACAGCACAATGAGAGACCTGCAATACATGAACCTATGTAGAAGTGTTTATTTTGGATCCAGGAAATAATTTATTCAGTTGTATGCTGCTTTGAATGACATGTTGCATGTCCCTTTCTCAGAAAAGTAAATAAATAGCACAGGACATTATGCAAGCTCTTTGGCTGGGCACATATGCTACTGCTACTTTTTCCCTTACGTGTCTTTCCTCTTGCCTCTATACCATTCCTTTTTAAGAAATACCTACACACAGCTCCTTCCTGACTTTCCAAGCCTTTAGTATTCATGACTTCATAAAAATTTCCAGCAAATATTAACTTGCAGCTGCACCCTCCTATTATTCACATCACCTCAGTGATGAGCACAGGAAGGCTTTCTGAAAATCTGATCATTTTCTTCTATGAAGAAACAGTTTTCAAGTGTTTTGGAGCTTACAGTCAAATCCAGGGATGTCTCCTCCAAAACAGCTTTCTCAGGGCAGCTCGCAGGAAAGCAGAACTTTGAGTCTGAATACCCCCAGTATGTAAAAAAGAAAAATTAAAGTGGTCTTTATTTTCCTGTTCTAATATAAAGCCAAAGAAAATTCAAAACACTCTAAAAAGACCACAAAGGTAAAACAAACCCTGTAAGACACTTGAAAGCCTTTTCAGACTTTCCACTGACGTCACCACTGAGGTGAGATTTAGGTGAGCAGCAATTCTGTTGCAAAGAGAAACAGTGAGCATAAACTGCCAAGAGAGCAGCTGTAAATGGCATATCTGACATGCTCTGTGTTATTAAAATGTCCTCACTGCTCAATGAAGAGAGTTTTTTTAGAAACCATGGTTTGCAAACTATCCTTCCCTTGCCATTTAAGGCATGCTCCTGCAATGACAACACGCTTCCTGACATCTCTGGAGCAGAATCACTTCCACACTGCAAATGGCTTTCTCCCCAACACTGACACAAAACCTTAAACCAGCTACTGTGCCATACGCTTGTCTGTTTATTCAGGGTGGTGCAAAACTACATCTTAGCAGGCCCTTTAAACCAGGATTAATCACAGGAGAATAAAAAAAAAATTGCTTTTTTTATTAGGTTTTGGAAAAATCTGATCCTCAAATTTCAGAATTTTTGTGGACTCTTTTCTCCTGAATTCTTCTATGATTTCTAACAAACTTAATACATCCTATGTTGATTCAAAAGGCATATGTACGCAAGATTTCCATAAACAGCACGCCTCTATAAATCTTACTACATATAGAAACATATCTGTTCTCTCACTTAAAAATCCTCATGGCCAAACTGGCCAATCTTCAGAAAAGTATAAAGTACTAAATTCAGGAGGCCAAACATCCCTGGATTTTATGAAAGTTTCACCTATAAGTATTATGAAACCTTGAAGTATCACAAAACCTTGATCCATTAATATCAAGGATAAATAACTCTTCACAGATCTCACATTCATCTCTTTGAAATGCCTCCCTTGCCTTCAGCACCATTCCACTATAAACCTTCTAAACTGTTAAGTGCGTAAATTGACACTGTGTTAAGCTGTTGTTATTCCTGATGTTTCTTAAGAGTGAGAAGCTGCACAGGGTGGCTCTCAGAAACATTTGTTTGTAAGTCGTTTTCTCAACAGACTAGGACAGCAAACTCAGAAGTGTTGCTAAGTTATACTAAAGCATATTTCTTACCACCGTTTCACATCTTTCCCTCAAACCCCAACCACATTTCGTACTTCAGACTAACAAACCAGACTGCAGGTGTGTGGAGGATGTAGAAAAGTCTTTCAGTTCTGTTGAGACAACACAGTTGAGTACAGAAGCATTAATGAAACTGCAAACAAGGCCAAGTCTTTTCGTGCACTTACTGGGCAGTCTCAGGTATCATAAAGGTTAAACTTCCACTCATACACAAATACATGGCACAGGCATGCACATTAACACATATTATTTGGGGATGAGGGAACTTATATAACACTTTCAAGAGACTTAGTACAATATTCTCTTACTGCCATCAGGGACCAAATAAAAAAAAAATACATAATTTTAAATATATATGCCTCATTATAATTTAATTTTTTCCAAGAAAGAGTGATATAAATAAAGAAATCCTTCATACTCTATCCAAAACTCATTAAAACCAAAAGATTTCTCTAAGGTGTAGATATATGTGATTCTGCATTCATTTTAGACAATGTAAGTCTATCTCAAGATTAAATAAATTGCTGCAGTAGCAACATTGATCATCTTTCCTTGGTTCGTGCCCGCACATAATTTTAAATCACATGTTGACAGAGTCAGCTTGGCCCACATTTCTCTAGAACTGTTGGTCAATGTTTATAAATGCTATCACTAAGATGCCTAAACCATCTAATCTACTATACAGGCTCACTATTATATTTACACTGCCATGTGTAGACAGTGCTTTGTAACATGAAGCTTTTCGCTGCTATGGTCCATTTAGCTCACCTTCTCATCTCATCCACATACAGTGGAAGCTGAAAGCTGGCAGTCCTGTTCTTGTGTCTCACAAGGACTCGACCAACTTCAGTTATTTCACGCTACGTTGGCTTAAATGGGGACTACATTTGACATGATCATGTTTTTGAGAATTTCAGATTTGCTGAAGTTAAGCACAGTTTGTGTTGTTCTTACTTAGCACTAAAGTATCAGCTCCCCATTGACAACACCTGTGCTTTAGCACTGAGAACAAGGTAGAAATTTAAGTCATTTGTTTCATAGTTTTCATTTTCTTTGCTCAGATACACTATTTACACCACATACTTTAATGCACAACCAGTTCCTTCAGATTAACTTGCTGCAGTTTCCAGGCTGCAAAAGACAAGCATCCCTCAGAATACTTAAGTAATTATGATACTACATTTTGTAACAAGTTAAGCATTACTACCTTCAACTTAACCAGTGATGAAACTGAGATCTGGAGAAAAGAAAATGACTTAACACGTCACACCATGGGTTTCTGAGACAGGCTAGACTGCAGCTGACATCTGTGTCTTAGATCTTACTCTAGAAGCTTGACTGTACTCTGCCATTTATCTTAGGCTTTTTTCCACTTACATGGCTTAACTCACAAGCATCCAGGAACAGTTCAGAGACTAATACTATCTTAAATATTCTAGTCACAGCTTCTGCAATATATATGATAACCTGGAAAAGCTTTACTAGCCATATATTTTTGTACCATCTTAGATGAGGCTCTGTATTGTACTATATTTACCCAAGTGTAAAATCTTTCAGTTCATATAGGACATAGATGCTTCATTTAATGCACTACTATTTCCTTATATGTTGTACAGAAAGCTTCATCGTATGGCTTCATTTTTCTATTAGACAGCCAGTTTGATTATTTCTCTCATTGTCAGGAAAAGAATGTATTTCAAAAGGAAATTAAAAATATTGCTCCACAGAGTCCACATTTTTGCAACAACAAAAAATGTCATTCACACATGACAAAAGATACCTCTAGAGCTCTCTGCAGGGCAGTGGGATTATGAATGAAGAATAGACAGATTGCAAGAGAAGTCTTTGAAATCAGAGAATAGAAAGCTAAGCTTGCAGGCTAGACAAGGAGGCACTGGCACAGAGGGAATAACTGGAAGAAAAGTACTGCAAAGTAGCGGTATAAAAGAAAAGAAGTGGATTCTGTTAGCTATACAACATTACGGATAATATAAGCTGGCACTAAAATGCTCATAGCTAGTTTCTAAAATCCTGGCACTAAAGCCCCAAGCTGCTTTACTTGGAAGGGAAAGCAGCCTGGAAATAGATAAAGTGCAGTAACAGTTACTGAAACACCAGTAGAACAAGATCTGTTTGCAAGTGTATGGATAGCCTGGGAATGCATCAGGAGACACAGTACAAGAGGCTGAGAGAATCACAGTACAAGAATCTGAGTAAAGTTGCAGGGGAAAAAAACAGCTACCACAACTGAATGTTATTTTTATCTTGATATTTACAGAAGGAAGTCAGAATTTTACCACTTTAAAACTTATTACCATCTTTTGCACAGAAGTGCTTCAGAGCCTAACTTGAGCTTTGAATAGAGCAAATTATTCCCCCCAAAATGTATTAGATGTTCTGTACTTTATAGCTTGCCTGAAAGAAAACACTGCTTGATTTCTAGTTATATACAATTAAAGATGATTAAATGTGAACACTGGACACCTCCACACAATGCAGAAAGCAGCAAAGGTCTGGTACAATCACTGTCTCCCAGGCAGTGCTGGCAGTCAGAACCCCAGCAGTCAGCTCAGAGGGCATATATGTCTCAGGCAGGTCACAGACAACCATTCCAGGCCTGTCTCTAAGCTGTTACATTCCTGTAACGTGTGCTTGCTAGGGTTTGAAAGGACTTCACTCACAGCCATGAAGAGCTGAACTCATGTTAGCAAGCCTTGCCCAGCACGTGGCACTTCCCTGAGATGCTTCTGATCTCTGCAGCCACCCCTCCGCTGTGTTCCCCTGGGGTACTCACCCCCAGGGCTGGCAGCGCCAGAGGAACAGCCACCCAAAAGAAAGGGAATAACAGTGGCAAGACTCAGGGCAAGACTCAGGGCAAGTCTGTGCTACAAAACACGGGCCAATGCAGAGACACTCAAGCTAAACTGAGCAAGGTAGTTAAATGAGTATGAAGAGAAGTCAAGCCACAACAGTAGACAGTTCATTGTGGGTTAATTTGCCTTGCCTTCCTGGTGGGCCAGATGTATGGTTATGAATATTAACTCTTACTAAACTAGATCAGGAATGTAAACAGAGGACAGAACATTTTCATGGCCTGCTGTTCTTTCCTTGCTCCCAGCATGGTACAGTATATACCACAACACAGCTGCACAGCAAAAGAAAATGGGATAATTTTCATGTGCTGTATACAATACATTCACAGTTTCAGTCTGGAGACTGCCTACTTGTTTAATGCATACACACACTCCCAGGGAGGCAGGCAGCTCTGCAGATAGGTCATGGGAGTCTGAAAAAGAGAGCTTGATTCCTGATACTGGGAACATTTTGAAGTCACTTCATCCTGTTTCCTCCCCCCATTTCTTCTGCCTTATCTCATTATATATGCAATGTTTCTAATCCACTCACTGTTGATTTCTTCTTCAGTACCTAAATACATATACGTAAGTTCACCAAATTAAAACTGAAACTAAAGGAAGTGGTTCCAACATACCACGCCACTGAGAGCTGGACTTTCTTTAGAACTTGTCCCTGCATGCAGTTTTGGAGCTTTAAGTCTCAGTATGTCGATATACTGATGTGAGTGAATACAGAATGACTAGCAAATACTTTTCCATACTATGTAAGAAAGACTCATCAGACAAGAATCAACATCTGTTGCCTTATCTGCAGTTATAACCTACATACCACATCACCAATCCAGCTACCTGCTTGTTATGTCTGTGCAAGGTCTAGGTGAACAGGTAAAGATTACGTTCGGTTCAAATCAGTAGCTAATTCTAGTCTAGAAACCATGTAGCTATGCTAGTGTGTTGCTGTGCTCTGATTAACATGTGTCCTGCTGGTGGCTTAGGTACAACATCATAATGAAACTGAATGGCTTCCACCTTAGAAGTGGCTTGCATCTGGCGAGCCCAGGAAATGAGCGGGACTGCCTGCACCTCTGTGCATGCACGAATTCTCTCAGTCAATTTTGAATAAGGTATTGGTACTGTGCAAGATGTGAAAAGCAGGCGATTTGTTTCAAATTATTAAGAGGTCCCTGAGTGCAGGACTGTGAGGTACTTATTTCAGAAAGCCTCAAATACACTAAAAAAAATAAAAATAAAACCAATATGAGAGAGTCCTAATCAGAACCTGCAGTGTGGCCTCCATAAGAAGAAAACAAAGCCAGTGCTCTGAAGCCTTCACTTCACTTTATTCTACCTTAATACCTATCTTCCTGCCAGATCAATTCCCCTTACCATTTATCCTTATTAATATAAGACAATATTATAAGTTCCCATAGTTAAAAAGGAGGTCTGACAGACTCTTTCCAAAGGGACAGATGAATCTATGAAAAACCTTTTCACAGAAAGTCAAAGCCATAGGATGAGCTATACAGACACTGATGTCTGCGCAAATAAAAATAACACTTCTAGGTGTAAACTTCCACAGCTCTTTGGCGTAAAGGTTGCATGGCCCCTGATTTCATGTGTCTGCTAGTTTTGGCTGGGACAGCATTAATTTTCCTCATAGTAGCTGGTATGTGGCTAAGTTTTGGATTGCACTGAAAATAGCATTGATAATACAGAGTCATGCTCCGCACATAAAGCTGGGGAAAGAAGGGGGAAGGGGATGGGGCATTTGGAGTTATGGTATTTTCTCTTCCCAAGTAGCACATGATGGAGCCCTGTTCTCCTGGAGGCAGTTGAACACCTGACTGCCAATGGGAAGTAGTGAGTGAATGTCTTGTTTTGATTGTGCTTCACTTACTAAACTGTCTTTACTTCAACCAATGCATTTTCTCACTTTTATTCTGATTCTCTCCCCCATCCCACTGTGGAGGGAGAGAGTGAGCAGCTGTGTGGTCCTTAAGTTGCCATCTGGGGTTAAAACACAACAGTCTTCTTTTGGCGCCCAACATGGGGCTTGAAGGGTTTGAGGTAATAACAGATTTGATTGGAATGTGCTAGATCAAATTCATAGATATTATTGGACAGGCTCCTGTGCTTGCAATGGAGGTTATTTGCCTCACACTGTCCCAGCCAAAACCAGCACAGTGTGCCCGCGAAAGCCTGGTACTTTTAACTTGGAAAATAAAAAAAGCCACACCCAGAACTATCAAGCAATTATTTAGTTTCCTGAAATAAAGGAAGTGGCTCAGAAGTTGGTGAAGGCTTTTGAAAGCTGTCAAATTGCTAATACTTTTGTGGAGAGCGGGGGAGGAAGATGAATTAATGATCTAATGGAAAAAAATAGTGTTTGTCCTGCAAGCATTACTCTTTCTTTTTTCCTAAATGGAGGCAAGAAGGTTTCTATGAGTTCACTTTTTGCTGTTTGTTTTTTTTTTTCTGGGGGTGGGCAGGGTGTTGGGTCGGTTTTCTTTGGTGTTAGGTTAGGGTTTTTTTAATTGGGTTTTTATAAGGTGGGTTTTTTTCATTTGAATTGTTTTGGGGTTTGTTGGATTGTTTTTATAAACAGGCATAGATGAGTTGTATCAGGTACATCAGGATAAGTTTTTTGATTGGGAGGTCAGCTTAGATATTAGAAAGCATTACGTTATCAATCTTACACTAAAGATTTTATGAAGCATACATTTGACAACTGAAGATTAATTAAAGCTAGCTATTCTATGTATGTAGAGATGAAAGACTAACAAACAGTACACAAAACACTGATGAATTTAATGGGATGTTTGAGCAATGCAAAAATTTACAAGGACAGACTGAACTCCAAATTTGGTATTTACTGGTACCATATATTGGTATGTATAGGTACAGCCACAAAAAACATTACTTGCCTATTTATTACCAGGATAACCAGCTGGATACATGCCTTTTACTTGGGGGGATTTACATAGTGAACAGGCCTTTGTGCAGGCTCTAGATATTCCTAACTTTTCTGTTGTTGTTTAAATGTAGTTTGATGCTCTGAAAAGTGGCTTGGTGATTGCAGAAAATCAGAGATGTTTTATAGGATGTCTGTGCATGTAGTAGATGCCAGACACCCTTAAAATTTCTCCTGCTAGGTCCTCAAAGCCACTAGGTACAATAGTCTGTTGAAGAATAATAATAACAGTAATAAATAAAGTCCCAAAGCTCACCCAAGACTTACTAACAAGCACCTGAAAATTGTTCTTGCCATAAAAACAAAGTCTACAGCACCTTTTCCAAATGCTGCTCCACAATTAACAAACCCCTTCCTATAAGACCAGTCACCTATAGCTATGAGCAGAGTAATCTACACAGCAAAGATGAAAAATAAAGGTTCTGGAACCCTGACAGGAGAATCAATCTCTGTGCCAAACTACATGGTGAAAATAAGGGTGTGAAATTGAGTACTTGATACTACACCGTGAGACTGTTTATTGTTTTAACCATACTAGAGAGGAGTTAAAACATTATTTTTTTGAGGCTCTTCAGTTATGTAGAAGCATATAGAGAGGAACTGGCTCAAGCTAAACCACTGTGTGTGGACTGAGAAAATAACTATTACTTGAAATCAAATACCATTACCCCTCTGTTTTCCGGCCCTCTCTGTTAGCTAACACATCAACTGACTGTGGAGGTGGCTGAGACAGCAGACAGTAACCTGCCCTTTCTGAAGAAAAGGGAGCAGTGGGAAGCCTCAGAAAGACTGATAAAATGGAAAGTAGGACAGCAGATTAAAAAAAGAAAAAAATAAAAGAAAAATGGGGACAGGAAAAGCAAGAGATTTCGAGATTTTGTTCTTTTCCTCTACAGTACAGCATTCATTTGTTTTCTTTTAGTATCCAACAGCTACCAATCAGATTTATTCAGTGCTGCCTCTCTTCAGAGACTTTGAAGACAAGAGAACTGTGCTTATGCTTCAAATGTTCTTCTTAGCTGGTTATCAGCTAAAGGCAGATCATTTTCTTGCTTACATCAGTATAAACCTGGAGTTACTATAGTGACATGATGATAGAAGCACTCATAAATTCAATTTATGTAAAAAAAGATTTCAGCCCTGCATATAATCTGCTGCCATTTCAGAATATATATTTCAAGTCACTTTTTAGGGTGGATATTACTTTAGAGAAAAGCTTTTGTGTCTGCCTCAACTATCCCAAATTACATTCACTAGCAAAACTGATGGAAGGTACATATACATAGAATGCTGCATGTTCTTTTCAAGAAAAGATTTTCTTAAACATAGATCCATTTTTGTCTTTATATAAAGTGTTACCTCAAAATTAATTGTTTTTCTTGCTACTCACATTATCTGTTACACCTGTTTTTCAAGATCAACCTCTTGGGCTCTATCTTTCTCTCAGAAAATTTAAAAAGTGACAAACTCACCTGCAGTGAGGTAACTGAGCAGACAATTAAAAACTTTGAAGGCTTTTTAAGAATTTTTTTTATAAAATAAATAAATTGTACTTTGAAAAATATAATAAAAAATACCAACTATAGAGATTAACCTTCAATGTTTAGATAATATTTACTAACCCCACTGCAGCAAATACCAAAATTTGAGGAACTGTAAGCAGACTCTGAGATCAGGGAGTGGCTAAAATGGAAGATTTTCTTCTTGAAGATTTTCTTCCTAAAGGTTTAAACACTGAAAACAAAGTACTGCATCGTGAGGTCAAACCAAACATAAAGACTGTATTGAACAGGTTCACATAAGCGATCTATATGTATTCTTTTCCAAATACAGCTACAAATCTTTTTTCTTTCTAAATGGTTCGTATAACTCTCATGTATGACCATGCAGAAGACATTTTAGCCTTGTACGTTAGGCGTCAATCTTCTGCGTTCTGACACCGTTGCATATAATTGTATTCTAGTTACTGAAAAGAACTGTTATTCCTCCACTTTGCAAAGCTTTCATTTGTTTTACTTCTACAGAGGACATTCAGAGATCAAAAGGTGAGAAAGAAATATTAATTTCTACCTACCTTTGACAAAAGCATCCTGCCTCAGAAATGCAACACCAAATGCTAAGAGTTTAAGCCACAAAAACATGGTTATTTCTGGAAATCAGGCGTATCCTTATGAAACAGCATGTGTGTCTCTCTGGAAAGCAAAATAAGTGTTATCTGTCTGCAAAAGAATTTCTCTGCAAAACTTGAACCAAAAAGGAGAATAACTAGGCACCTACATTGCACTCCCTGCTTATCTGTGAAGGAGTTGCTTCCTCTGTTACCCCGAACTAACCACTCGCAAACTCACGATGCAGTTTAGTGATGTCAGAGACAATTACTTCTAAAAAAAAAAATTTTTTTAGTTCCAGGAAGTGAAGAGGGTTTTTCTTAACTTGCTGCAGTAATGCTCAGCTTCCTTATTCAAATGAAACAGGGTTTTCTCAGCTATTTCTTTCTACTGAGGAGCTAAACAAGATTTGCCAAAGAACTGGATTTAACAAAATCATTCTTCATATTCACTATTTTATTACACGTGTTCACTCAGTGCCTATGTTATAGCTAACTAACCTTCTATGTTATGGATGTTTCTTAAGATTTCAGTTGAGAGAAAGAGAAACTCAAACCATCAGTCAACAAAATCCTCATACTAGCAACAAGGCCTTCATAAAAAGATGCATCATCGAGTGAAGTGACTGCTGATTCAATGAAAGCCCTTTAAACATGGGATATATTTCTGAGTCTTTCTGCAAGGATGCATGCAATCCTAGCTATAACAGTTATACACAACAAATGGATAGAGGCAGTTTAGTTCCATTTTCTGTAATGTTAGTTCCTAATAAGACAGCTCAGTGCTATCTATGTTACCATGACAGTGCCAGAAGATTGTGGTCCCTTTCCTGGAGTTGATGCAAGGTACACCAAAGACATTTTCTCTCACTGCATGACCTGAGATAATACTCAACAACTTGATAACACATGCCTGTTGTACAGTATGTTACAAATAGAATAAACATTCGGATTGCCTCTCATATTGGAGGTTTCAAAGGTTTTAAAAGAGTAAGCAGAATACTGCCACAAGACAAATAAATGTGGAGAGAATATATTTGTGCTTATTCTTCATACCATGAGTCCTTCTTAAGAGAAAAAATTCCTAAGCATCACATAGGAAAATGTTGCACAAATTCACATGATAATTCAGATGACATAAGAGAATCAATCTCCTCATAAGATTAAACCCAGCTTTCTACACCTCCAATTTTGAGTCAAGCCTTGCAACACAGGCCAAAATCTTAGCTTACCTTTCTAAGCAGTACGTCTCTATGCAAAATAGCTGTAATAATAATTATGTTGTAAATGTGTTCAGAACAACACTGACATAGTGATATCACTCTGGGACTCCAGAGACCCCAACTTTCATATACAATAATTTCATTATCCTGGAGTTGTCACAAATTGAATTTGGGCTGTAGCCATACATTTTCTGTAGTACTGACATCTTAGTCCCTGTTATCCTACACAAAACCAGGATAAGAGAAGGGCTGAAGTGTTCCATTTGATGAATAGAGTGCAACACTTATCCTGTGGAGAATTTCACTTAAAGGCTCTCAACAACAACCAGGCTCAGACAAGAATCAGGCGCCATTTCTACCTGACCTTCCCCAGTCCTTTAAACTGCTCCAACCTGGCCTAAGAAGGAGGAAGTATATATGTTACAAAAAGCAAACTTTCTCAAGATTTCTCCCCTCATAATGAGGATTTGAAAGCAGGTAATTATCAACTACATACACAAAGCTGAAATTTACACAAAACAAACTTCAGGTTTAAGCAAAAAGCATAGAATCAAAGGGAATCAGTGTACTCTGCTAGCATTTTCATTAGTTCATAGGTCACAGGATATAAAGCTGTGTATATGGCAGGCCTTCAGAACCCACAGAGTAATCTGAGCTCTACTGGTTAACAAAGGAGGGCAGTTTAGTTCCTCTCAGCCACAGGGAAGGTCAGAAAGCAGTTGTTGTAGACTTGCTGAGTGGAAAACATGCTCCATAACAGCAGTTGGAAAAGAAAGAGAAGAATGTTTAAATGGGAACTTCCTAAAGCGCACTCTGCACATCATTTTTGCCTGATGCTTCATGAGAGATAGTGCAGAAGGATGAGCTCAGGTTTTGGGTTTATCCTTTGGAAGAAGACTGCAGTTTATGTTTGGAAAAAAGCTTTGTGTGCTCTAATAGCCTTAAAAACCTTTATGATTAATTCTGGGTAAGCCACAAATAGGAAATAATATATGGGGTGTAAACACATTGGTGCAACCATAATCCGTTAATTTATCAAAAGCTGCAGACTGAACCTCCACTTCTGGAGGAATAGGAGGGAATTATTTTACTTTATTGCAGATTAAGCAATGGGCTTTTAAAATAAACCCTTTCTCAGGACACAGCCTTAATCTTTAATCAACCAAATAATTATGTCAGAGCATAACTATAGTGGTATACTTCCCCTGTGCTGGAAAGAAGCAAAACCAGAACCATCAATTTGTACTGTTAAGGATTTCTAAAATGGCATCAGAAAAACGTGTAAATGCTTAAATTATCCATCTCTTTGGAAGTCTCACCCTTTTGTAAGTTATGAAAAGAGCTAAAATACCTCAAACAAGAAAAACAAAACAAAAAAACAAATCCACCTGCAAGAAGGTGAAACCTTGTTGGATTTAACTATCTTGCAACGCAGTCATTTGTTACATTGCCATAAAAGTCTCCATATTCTGTGCAGTTAAATTCCAGCTCAAAGGGTAATTATATCACAACTGCAATAAAATTTAAAAAAATGAAGTGCCAATAGCAATCAGTTTCCCTCTCAATTTACATCAGAAGCCATTGGAAGATATCACAGATATATGCCTCTTGCTTCATACCAAAATTTTGCATACATCATTGTGAAGCAATTCACAGAATTTCACATGAAAATACATTGAAATCATAATCAGAAAATAGATTAATATTATACAAATTTAAAGTGGTTTAAGACATAAATGCTTGTTACATGACACTAATTATGCCATTTGAAAATACTTCTATGCTGATGCTATTACATATTTGCAGATGAATTAACCACCCAGACCTACTTTAAAACTTTAAAACAAAGAAAATGGAAAGACAAGCAACAAATGAAACAAACTCACAAGAAATAACAGAAACATAAACCAAGTTGCATTTCAGAACTAGCAATCTAGCTAATATTTTACAGGGATATATGCAGGCTATAATCAGCTTCAGAACCAAAAATACATCACAACTGGCTTTGATTGGCAGTTGCCAAAACCAGCTTGGCTTTACTGTGAGAGTGAAATTAAGTCACAAAGAAATTTACTATTAGAGTCTGTATACTCAGATACTCTATCCTTGCAATAGATTTCTGAAACAGATGATAAAAGGAGGGAGAAAAATCAAATTATTCTATGGAAAGATACAATGAAAATTCTGGGGTTTAATTGCATTGATTTAGATGACACATATGTCCCACATGACATATGCTGCTAATGACACCGCAGCATTAAAGCAAGGAGTTGTGATCCCCAAAACACTACACACACCTATCCTCCTGCACAGTCTCTCATAACATCAGGTAAAAATGCTGCAGTTACTCAGTGACTGACAGTGCAAAAACTCTGCCCAGATCCCAAACAATCTTAGAGCTTACTGAGAGAGACCAAGGCGTCTGATAGCCTCCCACAGTCACTACCACTTTCATTTCTACCAGGAGGTGTGTTGGTAGCTTGGTTTTTTAAGTTGTGCTGCACAAAGACATCAGATTATAGAGTGCACTGGGCGTGGCATGATCCTCAAACACTACTACACTAAGCATGTCACATTTTTTCTTCTGAAGGCACTCAGCAGTGGTCCTGCTTGGCCAGGTCTTATGAAACTGTGTAGGCAAAAGCAGGGCAGAGGAAGAGAAAATTCAGCTGAATATGCTTGATTCTGCGGTCAAGATTTCCTTTTGCAGAGTATTTCACCAATTTTCAAACAGAACCAAATGGACAGCCTGGGCTGTACTTACTCTTGCAGGAGCTCACAGGGAATGAAATCACCCATGAAAGCAATTGCGTTCAAGTGGGAAACCTGCAAAAAGGGGCAACAGCCTTTTAATACACCTAAGGGGAAGGATGAGCAACAGCTGTAGTGTAAAAAGGTACCCACACAGGCCAGATGAACATAAACAGTTCTCCATAGCTACCTGCTCTACAATAGCTTTACTAAGGGGCAGTTCAGGGTGAGTGGCATCTTGCCTTTTTCAGTACAGACTCCTGTCTTCTTTCCTCCTTCCAACCAATGATGACAGCTGTGTCTGTCTAAGGCAAGGGGCAGAAAGGAGCACACCTGACATCTCTGTCCCAGAACAACTCCATCATATGCTAATGAAGCTAAAAATATCCCCTACTATTCTACTGGGGAGAAGCCAAGGAATTGGTTCCTATTTCAGTGAAGGGTAGAGAAAACTAGAGAACATCCATAAAAACCATCACCATCTACCCTAAAGGCTGAGAAAGCATGGACTCTTCATCCTTATAAGCAACTTTGACATTCACCTCTCGTACCCCAGAGTGTCCTCTCTCTCTGCCTGGAACCACAGGGGTAGGAGGAAACAGACTGGAAAGATGAGGGAAGGGCAAGTGTAGCAGTAACCAGGGTATGAGCAGCAGTTTCATACAGCCACAAGCCAAATAAATGTGTCCCAGCTTGGACTGTTGTGAATTGCCCCAAAAAGATTGGACATCTGCCCTCAGGTATCAAACAACAGCCATGCTCACCCTGCACACTAACACTGACTGGGCCTGTGCCACCCAAAACCTATCATTCCATTGTGTTCAGTGCTATAGGAACTGTGACTGAAAGTTGTCAATTTCATATGATTTCCACTATGAATATAGTCTGCATATATTCCTGTAAAATATTTATGCTCCGTTCCCCCCGTGTTCATTTCCCCAAGAGTTTAGTCAAATAACAATAGGGCATTCATATTCCTCATCCAATAAACTTCCAAGTCCAGATTTTCAAAGTCAAGATGGTGACACTTTGGCATTTAACACAAAGAATTTTAACTGGACTATATTTTGGGGAGGGAAAGGGTGTTGTTTGGCTGGGTTTATTTGTTGCTGGTTTTGTTTTTTAGTTCAGACAATGGTGATCTTCACCAGTACTTAAACTTGATGCTGTTTTATTTTAACGTGTTTACAAAATGTTGTATAAATTAGTTTTCTCAAGAAATGTGTTCTTGAAAACCAATCTTCTGTCTCTTCTTGTCCAGGGGACTTGAAAGAATAAAGTACAGAGCATGAAATTAAAAAAAAAAATAAGAATAATACTTTTTTGCACACTGCTTACATCACTTGGACTTGAAACTGTGCAGGCTTTCTTTGCTTTGTATATTTTCCTTGCATGGAAATCAGCTCTTATGGCTCAGCTCAGCTACACTGATATTCAGCACGGCTGCACATCAGAATTAAACAGTTCCAAAGAATCTGAAGGCACACACCTTAGAAAAACCTAACAGACACAGGATAAATTCATTCCAAGCGCAACTCTGTTTGAATCAAGGAAACTACCTCCATAATGCATTTCATCCTGTAAAATTAATTTGACAGCCTTACTGTGAAAGCATTATTCATGCTAGAGAATATATGTTATAATACTCTTTTGTTGTTGAATATTTGCTAAGGAATCTATTTTGTACATACTTTTTCTGGCTTGTTTGCAATTGCCAAGAACTACTTCTTGAAAAAAGAGAACATTTTTACTTAATTTGTCAAATCAGGTCAAATTATTTTAAGGTCAAGAGTAAACAATACAGCTCTTTGTGCAGGCATACTGCTATGCTGCTATCAACCCTCAGGCAATGATGATTTGACATCTTTGCTTCATAAGTTGCCTATATGATCTATGCTGTACCTGATCAGGACAGGGATCATATTTTGGTATCCTTGAGGCACTGTTCACTATCTGCCCCAAAATGAGCAATAAATCTATGATAAGCTCTGAGAAGTGCCACACAGTTCTTTCTTGCTTACCCATAAAATCACTCCAGAATAACACTGGGCACAGTTATACTGAAATGGGTGCTCTAGAATAGCTCTAACATGCCTCCATATAATTTTGTGCCCTTAGATGGTGGCAGCACACCCATAACCACAGAGTCAGATTTATGCTGAACATCTTCTCTTCATGGTTCTGAATAAATACTTGATGCTGAGAACAGCTCAGGATTTAGCTTTGTATATGGCATTCAAAAATTGCACAATGAATGAGTTCATTTTATACTACGAAACGTCAAATAAACATTCTTACCGATTGTGTCTTTTCTTCGATTCCTTCCATCATCCACTTTAAAGAGGAAAATGAAAAGGAAAGAGAACATTTATTTGAATATTTGCTGCCCATGAACTACTCCTTGTTGAACTCTCATTCAGAAGACCCCTTCAACAATGGCATATTTTTTCTCTTAGTCTGATATTCCTTTTTTCCAGTTTCATTTTTTCCTAGTACTAACTGCTAGATTCTTACAGACACTAATATGACTTTGTCTCAGCAAATGAACGCAACTCTAAAAAGCAATGAGGTGAATGCCAGACAGGGAGCTGTGCTCTGAGCACTGACACTGAAAATGGACTACCACCTCAGATGAAGGTACTAAACAAGCTTCCTCTGTACAGGATCTACCCTATTACCTCTACCAAATCCACCCTGCCTTTAGCAAAACAAATAACTTGCTCACTAATTGCTTCCTACCAGTGAAGCTGTGTCTGCTAGTTAATTTTCCCAATTATATGCAAAATCACATATGACTATATGACAGTCTGCAGTAAATGCTGTCTTAACTACACTATATGAAAGTCATAGTCGCGTCATGTTTGCAGGCGTCCTGACAAAACTAGAACCAAAGCAACAGTAACACCAGCCAGCACCAAAGAGCCCACACAGAAAAAGAAGAAAATGCCAACAGAAACAATCTTTCCCATAGTGTTTCCATTTTGGTTACAAAATGGCACTCACATACTTCACTGCAGTTCGCAGGACATTCCCTTATCTCTTGGCCTTTTTTTCCTGTGTGCTCTATAGCATACTTACAGACATGCCTCTTCATTCCGAAGCTAGTGCCTGAAATAACAGGGTGGGGAATTTTTAATTTTTTTTACCTATTTTTTCTTTTGTTTTACATACAGCACAACTTTAGCTGAAGCAAGCCATGACCACTCAGTGCAGGCTCCTGAACTTCTATTTTGGACTATCTTTCCTCAATATGATATTTCTGAGCTAACTGCTGGCTAGTCTGTGTCTTAAACGAGTAGACCAGATTGCTTTCTGCAGGTTCTCTGTCCATTTTTAGTTTTTCCCCAGTAAGTATCTTCTGTGACATTAACTTCTGCATTGTTTGCTTCTAACACAGTTTTCGGCTTCCGCGTGAACTGCTTCCCACCTAGGATGCCAAATTCATTGTCATACACAATTAGCTGTGGTCTGCATGTCCTCCCAGTGTTTTGCTATCTGTCAGATGACAAGAGTACTTGTGTTCATTTTTCCAATAAGACACAGTATAACTTCATATTTGATATTCCTAACATCCAAATTATGATTACTTTTGGGATAGAAATACATTCCCACAGCTGATTGCAGTCATTATGACATGTAAGCACAAAAATGCCTTTGAGCAAGGTATTTACGAGCATAAACCACAAATATTTACCTAGAAGGCTGGTCTGCTCACAGTGATGCTGTCGGTCATCTTCTGATAGCACATTCCTTACCCTTATCCGCATTTTGACACGATTTTTCTCTCTGGGGATGTCCAAATGGGTTAGACAGAAGTCTCCAAAGAAAGCACATGGCAGGCATTACTTCTTCCTCAGTGGCTTGTCAAGAAACTATTGCCATAAAGCTATAAGTCTAGAAGATTTTTATAGTCTTATAATATCCATCTTTTAATTTGAAACAGTTAAGAAAGCAGGCTGATCCCACAGACTTACCTTGCACATCAGGGTCTTGCACATCTCCTTCCCTCAGTTTCCCTGCCTGTAAGCTCTTCAATCTATATGTCACACACATACACACTCTAAGCCATCTTTAAATGGTCATAATGCTGATACTCAGAAAAAGTCTGTCCAAAGATACACTGGCTGGCTTTGTTTATTCTCACACTATAAAAACAACAAAGTAATTATAACAGGCAGTAAATTCAAAGCTTCTTTACAGAAAAATAGTTATCAAACCTAGAAGGAAATATTGAAAACCAGTTCACTGTAAGCAGAAGCAACCTTTTCTGAGATGTCCAAGTATCATCAAAACACTTCTGTAACACTGAAAATCCCAAGAACCTACATCCTGGAACATACATTTTGAAATACATTTTTAAAAGCATTATCCCAGAAACATGTTCTATGAAGCTGTATGAAAGTCCATGTACCTTGCTTATTTGCTCCATTAGTAGAAGTGATAACAGAATCTGATATTACCACCCATCTTCCTCGACTGACATAATATGAGTCAAAGTTAAAAAAAAATAATAATTTTCACAATACTGGTAAGAAATGGGAGAAGAGGGGACAGAACAGAAGTAAAAAATATGTGAGATGCATTGCAGTAGCATGGGAAAAGGTTACATGGTGTCTATTACATGTACTTCATGGACAAAATATTTCAAATTGATTAGATGCCTGCAATAATAGTTACGTTAAATCCAAATTGACAAAACTATCAGCCTTCTCATTTTGTCTGCTACCTCCAAACTGATTTTATCCTTTCTTGTAATCAAGAATGTTATTTTTTCCTAGGACACAGAAAACATTTACTGCAGATTAAAAACAACAATGGAAGAGAAAAGCTGAAGACAACACTAGATTATTCAAGAAAAAATTAAGACACTTAGGCTGGTCTTTTTAGATAAATATTAATTTGGCCTTTTCCAAACTTCTACAGTATTCAGAAAGTTCTGTGAAAATCATCCTACTTGGGTAGACAGGTGAGGATCTGAATGAGAAATGCAGAAGGTAAATCTGAGCAAAAGCTAGACTCAAGTAAGCAAGCATTTCAATTTCATTTAAAGGATTAAAATGAGTTTTCTATAAAGTCATTTATGCAATTTCAAATGCTTCTCTATCACCTCTTGTTAATGGGAATAACTAAAGTCAGCAAACAGAGGTGCAGAAATATTAGAAATACATCCTTTTAAAGTAACAGCCAGGTAAACAGTAGGCTTTTGTATGAGACAAACTGTGGCAAAGTGCCAAATAAATACTTGAGTGATTTAAAGACAGGTAAAAGAAAAGACAGCACAGGGAAATAAAACATTCTGAAATAAAAAGATTTGTTTCATTATTTTTGTTTCATAGCTTATTACTATTTCACTGCAGGATATTCTGTAATAAATGCTTAAAGACATTTAGCAAAAGTTGGTTATTTTAATTGTGTTAGAAAAGCTCAAGAAAAATATTGCTGGGACCTTATAAACACATACAATTCATTTGCTGCATGCAACACAATAGAGTAGCCAAAAAATAGCCAGAAGAGGATGGTAGGAGGGAAAGCTTGTAATCTATGATGTTGAAACAGTCCATATTCCCAAAATACCTAGAATTCTCAGAGTATGTAATAACTGAATCACAACAGGGTTAAAACAGTATGAGATTCCTCTGGTTCAAGAAAAAAATCCTTTCACATATCTCAAAGAAATATTATAATGTCGCAATAGCTAATTTTACATGTGCTCATGTGTATACCGCCAAAAATCTAATCTCTGTCAAAGAGAAAAAAAATAAAAAGGCCTAGTATTGCTATTATTTCTTCAGTTTGTTATGAAAAGTGGTAAAAGGTTAGCAACCTAAATTTTGGCACAGCAAGAATAGGTCATTTTTTCCAACAGCAAACTCAGGCTGACATAGTGAGGTAATGTGATGTGCTCTCCCCCTCCCAAAATCAGCACACAATATTTGCACATCCTCTTCCTGCTTTACAATAAGTGCTATTTCCTAGAGTCAGTAAGTTAGGAAATATCACAGAAGATGCAACTCCATGCAACAATTATTTAGCAAGAGGCTCTGTGTGTCATCTGCTTGTAGGAAGATCCGCTTTAGAGTTTTTGAAACTCTTGGTTAAAATATAAAGGTATCACTTAAAAATGGGTTTTAGTCAAAAAAACAAACAAACAAGCAAACAAACAAAAAAAAAACCAGAGTTGTGAGCTAAACATTATAGTTCCTAGAGCAAAGTTAGTCTATCAAGCCTGTAAACTGGTAAACAAAAACTAAGGTTTGTCCTTCAGAAAAAAAGTGTACTGACAAAGATATCAACCTCATTCCAGTTTGACATCCATAGCTTTATTTTAAGTTTGCTGATGTTCAATAAGTTGGCCCACACTGATCAATGGAAATGCATTCTAGAGGGGTGAAGTTTCTGACAGATTTCATCCCCTCCTCCAGCACCCTGTCATTTTAGGTGGAAAAGACTAACCAGAATGGAAAAATAGAGATTCACAAAGAAGTTTTGCTAAGAAAAGCAATCTGCTAATTTTCCTTTTCTTCTTCTATGGTAAACAGGCACAAAATTTAAAATCACACGGTTATTGAGTTCAAGATTAAGACCAGCCTGCCCTCCACTGTCTGTGACCCAGAAAATCCTTAATGGTATTCCTTTCTCCAGGTTTCCCCATGCTTGCCTGAAAAAATACCTTCCAATGTCTAAACTTGCTCACTACTGTTCACAGATAGCTCACCTTCTTAAATCGTCAACATTTAGGGTCAGACTTACACTTCCTGGAAAAAATCTTTTGCATACTATTACAATACTCAGACAGAGAGAGTGCCAAATACCAGTCCTGAGGAAAGCAAACACCAATCAAACCTTTGACTTTGAGGCACTTGGGGTGAGGCAGGGAGTTCAGTCACTATTCCCTTTTCTTTGCATGAGGAACACAAGCAGGGTAAGAAAAGAGAAGTTCCAAAATGAGATGGAAAGAACTTTTCTCTGCTGTTTCCACAGTGGCCTCTGCTCTGCTCCAAGGGGTAACAGGAAGTAGAAAAAGTGGTTTTGAGAAAGTATGACATACGTCCCAGCTCAGTGTTGGAAAGTTGAGAACCTGAAAATGCACATGTTCTTTGCACAACCATCCAACCACGTGAATTCTCTGAAGATCATGCATCTTTACCCATTTATCTGCTTTAAAGAGTTCATATTCAGCTTAATTAAGAAAAAAAAATAATTTGCTTTGCATGATCTACAACACTTAGATTATGTAAAAACAGTCATAAATTATATACACCATCTTCAAAGCCTCTTAAAATCATTTATTGATCAAGTAAAAGAAAACTGAAAAAATAATAACCAATTGTCCTGTCAAATTGAATATTTATTTTAAATTCAAGCAAATACCCACTTAAAATATGGCTGGTATTACTTTTTATGTTGCATTTATCAGTACTTCACGTATTGGAAGCAAGTTTTGTTTAGATGTAACATTAGATGCATTTAATGCCTTTACCGTCAATTATGCCATGAGATCGGCAGCAGTGTTTTCAAGACTGTCAAATTAGGATTATTAGGCACCATAAAGCTGTAACTGAAGTTGATATAACTGAAAAACAGCAAAAACTTCTGACTGCTGCTTTCCACTTTTGCCCCACCTTAGCCTGCAAAGTGACGCTGCTCTCAGCTTTCCAAGCCAGTTTCACTTTCTGGTTCCTGTATGATAATTACCAAGGCTCAGCAATGGGGCAGAGATGCAATTTCATAACTAGGGCCTGAATATAACCACCTTTTTTAGTTAAGTGAAATCCAAGATACATCGGTGAAGCAATGCTTTCACTCATGCCGTCTCTGGTAGATCTCCTTAAAGATGGACTTTCTGAAGATCTGTCTGCATTTTGATGTCCCTGAAGTTGAGAAATATTCTGGGAGCTGAAAACAGAGGTGTTAATATCCAAACCCACACTCTCCAACTTCAGTTTAACATATTGACACCTTTTATCTCAGTGCATGCCTTCTTACGTTTGGATTGTAATTCTTACCTTTGATTTGTAAACACTGGTCCTTTGGGGACAATCTAATTAGTATCTCTGATTTCACTGTGTACATCAGAGGTACCAAGCTCTTTGTCACTAGTCTGGCTTTGTATTTGAAGTGCCACAGGAGCCAGCACTTTCTTACTCAAAGTAGAAAAGCATACTGACAGATAAATACTACACGAATTCTCATCTAAAGAGTACTTTGAAGATGCAGTGAAACTTTTTCAGTCAGTTGCCTCAGGTTCTTCTAAAATTGATAAGCTGGTTTCTTAGCTCTTGTCATGATACATTGGATGATGTGAGGTTTGCATTGAACTAAAGCATACATGACACTGACTTCCAGGTCCTTGCAGGACCAATGAACCCTACTGCAGGGCAGTGGAGGGGTTACCAGAAGTGTCCAGAAATTTGTAGTTCTGTCCAGTCCAAGTACTGAGAGCACATCTCTTGATCCACCTGGGCCTCAGCTGCGTTTTCAGCTTGTTGATGGCTTCCTGTTGACAAGATAGGACTTGAACATGTTGTACAGGACAAAATGGTTTATTAGACAGCCCTCCCTAAGACCGCTTTTTAGTAGTGCATTTGATGGGATGCATGTTATGTCTCAGTGTACTTTGGCTTGCAGTTTAACCACGCATTTCAATCTACTTATTGTAGACACAGTTGCCAGTATCTTTTCCTTCCCTTACCAGCTAACGAGGAGTGAGGTTGGGTTTTCTTTGTTTAGAAAGCCATAGCTGTTTATGGCCCTTTCTACGGCAATCTTTGGAATATTAGAACATTTTAATCTCTGTTGTCCTTCACCTAAACTGGGGACAAGCACTGATAGTGTCTTTCTTTTTTCACCAGATCTCACCTAACCATACTACTGTTCAGGGAAACGCATGCTTTGATTAATCCAGCTCGATGCAGCACACGTCTTCTGGAAGAACAATGCAAATGTGTGTGGGAAGGAAGTGGGAGGAGGAGAGCAGAGGAGAAAAGTAGATCATGAAGTAAGAATTGGTGATGACTCAGAGCCCTGTGGATGAAAGCAAGATGGTGGTAATAATCTCAGCAGAGAAAGCATGAATGTTGGTACAATGCGCTTCACTATATCGAACTCCATCTAGGTGCCAGGTTGCTCTGCTCTACACTTGGCTCTACAGGCATATAGGAAATCCCAAGGAGTACTTCAAATGGGCAATGATACACAAGATCCTCAGTGTGCATATAGGAACATGTACATGAGTATGCACACGTCTGAATTTTTAGATGGAAAGAGTATCAGGCTAAGATGATATTTTACATGTTCTGCATTTGTGTAACATGGAATAAGTTTCATGTTCCATGTTACATAAAAAACCTTTGATCATATAGTACTTTTAAGCTACTCATACTACCCAACTTAGCCAGGTTAATGTTCACATTTGCTGCTCAAATTATTGTTGATAGCATTTAAAGGGTCACTTCTTGGAAGCTTTAAGCTCTAAGAACCAGAGAAAATTCATATCTAGCAAAAGACCTGGTAACTCAGATTTATAGCTTGACCTTAAATTATGGGAAAATATTCTATAACATTCCAGATTTATGATTCTCCTTCCTAGAGACCCTGACCGTAAAAATGTGGCTGGACTTCAAGAAGCAAGTTCACTTCTGGTTTTCATAACAAGATGGTGCCCTTGAACTGTACGAATCTTGTAACAATTCAACGTAAGCCAGAGAAGTTTTCAAGTAATCTAAGTTCTCCCTTAATTATCTTTACAGCTAAAGGCTTTAAATGTGTGGTATATATTTCCTTAAGTCCACAAGTGCAGCGAGACTGAGCAAAAAGGCTAGCTTTTATTAAAACATTTTCTTGATATTATAATTTTTCTCCATATCCGATCTTTAAAAGTAGATTTTATCTTTCCAGATTTGTAGCCTATAAAACCTTTGCACTATAGCATTTCAGAATTTTCAAAATTATATCAAACGAAACAGCCATACTTAGCTACAGAAAGAAATTCAGACGTAACTGCTTCAAAACCTTATGGCCTCACTCTTGCATAATGTGTAGAACAGACCGCTTGTCCTGTGATCAATAAAATCTGCTAGACTAGAATTTCACTGTAGAAAACTTAAATACAACTGTTATTCACTTGACAGCTTAAACTGATAATGACAGATATGCTTATAATTATTTGCTCTATTTAGGAGTCAAGACAAAAACCTACCTATATGTTATTGCATTGTTTTCTGTTACAGAGTTTTGCACCTCTCATTTATCTTATTTACAAAAGTATAGTGAATTGGAGCACATGATGAAGCAGAAAAGAAATAAAAGCTAAAAGGAGATGCTATTGCTGTCTTCAACTACCTGGTTCATGATTATAGAGAAGATGGTGTCAAATGCTTCTCAGAGGTGCAAAATGAAAGGATGAGGAACAACAGGCACCAATCACATCAAGCAAAAATATTACTCTACGTTAAGAGCCAAATTTCACAAGCTCAGTCATCCAATAGAATGAGCTGCCCAAAGCAGCCATGGAGCAACTATCCTCAGAGTCAAAACTTAATTAGAAAGGGCTGTGAGTAATGGTGAAGTAGGCCCTGCTCTAATCGAAGGATAGAGACAAATGATGTCCTGAGAGCTTTGCAAGCCTGTATGATTTTGTAACACCATTGCATAAATATGAACCAGAAAAGTTTCACCAAGTGCTTGCGGAAGGTATGGAAAGTTGCTTTCTGAATCTGAGTATTTTTTGTAATTGGGTTTGTTTTTTTTGTTTTCAACAGCTTCAAAAATTGGAAGTTTACTTACAGTTACTTTCCCTTTTTTCAGTTTCCAGGAGTAACTATAACAAACCTTAGATTTTGCTTTATTTTTTTCTTCAAAGGGTTGCTAGAAATAGATTTCAAATTATCAGAGGTTCCCTTTTTTATTTAGGGCCAATGAGTGACCACAAGAAACATGTATTGAGGCATTAAATGTATTTGTTTGAAATACCTGACATTGAAATTCAAACAGCTCTTCAAGCAGAATTCCTAACAAGAAGGATTTGTGACAAGGAGTCTACAGGATTTACTTTCAAGAAAAAAAATGCGTGTTTAAGAGACCCATGAACCTTCAAAAGAACGCCTTCAAAAGGTCCCACCTCACAGCTATAAGGGATTTTCAGAAGTTAATGTATTTACACAAACTGGAAAAACTTGCAACCTGTATAAGGCAATTACTGGAAACAACAAACAGAATGGTCCTGATTTTCCTTGTTATTTTTTTTTTTTTTTTAAGAGAAAGAAATGCGTTATTTCTTTCATCTACACTAAAACTATAGGCCAAACCCTCTAGTCCTTACTGTAAAAAAGTCATTTTACAGACCTCCTGCAGGTCTTCTGTACAAAGAAAATGAGTACTCCAATGAGGTGAAGGGCAGAAAGAAAAGGAGCTTGAAAATACAGTCCATATGGAAAGAAAAACTGCATTTAAAATGCACCCTATAAACACTAGATATGTATTAGCATGTAACTGAGCAGCTTTTGCTGACACTTTAATAACTAATTGTACATGTCTATACAGACACATACATGCACACGTATGCACACGCTTCTTTCCACAAATAGCCATCCAGATTAAGAAGCCTGCCTCTTGTTATTTTTACTCAAAAACCATTGAAACCTACATACTCTTTGGTATTACTGAGATAGTTAGTGCTCAATAGTTTCTTATTGTGGCATGTTTCAAATCAACTTTGTGAACATGTTATAACTGTATTTCAGGAAGAGAAGGGCAGAAAATATAAAAGACACAGATAAGCAGTATCATGGCATTTCTTTTTAGTTTTTCTTTTAAAAAACCTTTTCACCCCCCTTCTGGTTTATGCATAAATACTTTTGCTTTCTGCCTCCCACCTTTATATTTTCTCCTGATCTCTGGAATTAGCCCCAAGATGCTTCAGAAAGAGAGTGGGGCACTTTAAAATCATTTTTTCAGCAGAGAGTAGGACTGATAAAGCTTTTCATCAACATGTGTGTGCACATGAACACCTGAGCACACGCACACATGAGCACATGTACACACCAACCACTGCACATTCACAGAGGATTCTTCCCTGATTTGTGTCAGTTTAAGCCCAGCCAACAACTAAATACTTTGCAGCAGCTCATTCACTCCCCTCTACTCCCCCTCACAGTGGGATGGAGAGAAGAATCAAAAAGAAAAGTGAAACCAGTGGGTTGAGATAAGAACAGAACGAATTACACTAGCTGAATGCTTCATGCTGTTTAAAATCATGTTGTATATATGAAGAGTAAAAATATAATAATCCATTTTTCTATACATCATGCACAGCATTCAAATGCTATGAAAAAAATTAAGGTTCTGTAGTTGCAAATATCTACATAGCTGACTAAGAAGATTACAGACATAAGTATCGCCTAATTATTCTCTGTTGTAATTAACAAGTTGACTATGAAATGCTAGCACTCTGAAGTGACATTACTTCTTGTAGACATTTGCATGGTGAATTCTAAGGATGGTTATGAATCAGTAACCACTGTTCTTTTCATATCTAGAGTTTACAGATTTACATACAAAGCTGTAACTGAAAGCAGTTGGCAGAATTTTGCATGAAGTTCATTTGGGGCACATTAAATGTATTTTTTCTGAAAAGCCACACCTCCATAATTAATGTAATGCTTTTTTTTCTTCATTAAACTTCACTTTGTTATTTTGATTTTTTGACAGATAAATATAGATATTTCCTGCCTATTTAATATGGCATTTTGGAGATAAAAATATTTCCAGCATTTTTTGTTTCCAAAAATAGAAGATATACTTCCAATATCATTATTTTATCAATAGTAATACCATGGATGATAATACAAAGACAGCAGAGGAACTTCATTCAAACTATGCAGTGTGGAGGGAGGGCTTTCAAAACTAATACCTTAATTCTGGCATATGACTTAACATAACAGTCCCATACAAATTGTAGGAAGAGAGAGAAAGATGGGTAATGATCTTTAAAGTCAATACCAATCACTGATAAAGACCTAGGCACACTCCATACCAGAACTCTTAGAAATTCTCTCCATTTTTATCACATTTCACTAGAAAACAAACAAGAATAGAAACCAAGTGAATAAAATACAAATAAGACCACCACCTCTGGAATGAACAGTCTACGAAGAAGAAATCTTTTACATTATGATTTCAGAAGAGAAGCAAAGGTTTTCATTTATGCCACTCTGGAGTGACCCTACCTGCCTTTTTTCCCCCTGTCATTCCATCCTTACAGGAATCTGAAACATTTCTGCTTTGAAACACTCTTTAATGTGAGGGTTTCCTCCATATGCAGAACCTACTGCCACTCACCTTATACTAGAACTCTGAGCACTAAGAGTCTGTGCAATCACTGCAGTAAATGCAATGAAATCTTCCCACCATTCCTTTGTTCCACTCTAAAGTTTCCATGCAGAGACTGTGACTTAGTAACATTACTGAAAACCACAGGCCTGAAAACATTTAACTGAGGTCTTGGTGATTTCACAGGAAGAAATACAGCCCCTCAGGCCTTTCCATTTTCCCACGTGAATATGAGCACTAGCTCTAGGAAGCATTTAGAGGCTAGATGTATGCAGCAGTTTCCCTGCTTTATGTCCCTTGAACAAATGCTAGAAATGAAACTTCACTATTAAAGTAACACGGGCACACTGCTTGTTACCCACTTCTGCCTACAGCTGTTAGACAACTTGAAATGCATCATGCAGTACAGGAAAAGACCTGGTCATACCTGTATCTCAAGACCAGGACACAGACGGGCTGTCCATGAACTGTGTGGTAGACGTTCTGCCATGACATATCACCCATAGTTTTGCCTCTGGGGACTGAGGACACCTCTTTGCCACACACTACTAATCTGCTCTTTCAGACCCCAAGCAAATTGTTGATAGACAAGGGACTAAAGCATCTTCATTCTCAAATGCTGCTAGAATTCAGTATGCTCACATCATAGGGATGCTGGGGAGGGACTCTTCATGAGGGACTGTAGTGAGAGGACAAGGGGTAACGGGTACAAAATTAAACAGGAGAAGTTTAGATTGGATATGAGGAAGAAATTCTTTACTGTAAGGGTGGTGAGGCCCTGGAATGGGTTGCCCAGGGAAGTTGTGAATGCTTCATCCCTGGCGGCGCTCAGTGTGGGGTTGGACATAGCCTTGGATGGCATGGTTTAGTGGGAGGTGTCCCTGCCCATGGCAGGGGGGTTGGAACTGGATGATCTTGAGGTCCTTTCCAACCCTAACTATTCTATGATTCTATGATTCTATGTTTTACTGAGGGCTCCCCTTGCAAAATTATTTTTCAGGTCAGTTTTCCAAAATAAACAGATTCTTTGACAAGGGAGGGTGTTAAGATGTGATTAAGATTTGTGAGCCCAATAACAGCACAACACACATCTAGCCACAGGCATAAGCATAATTTCACAAAAACCTTTGGCTTTTTGGTAACAAGCCTATCAGATACTGTCTGGGAAGGGTGAAGGTTCCCATAAGCAAGACATCCCCTAGTATTTTTAATCTTCAAACTTCAAAACAGCAGAAATTTTTATAGAGGAAGTCAACGTTACTGTAAAGTGTCAGTTCTCTTACCACCAGCTCCCCTCCCACCCTTTAATTCACATACCTATTGACACAACTATCTACGCTGTAGAGTCTTGTTATTTCTTCAGTATCTTCATGGCTTGTAACAACAAGCATTTCACATACTGCAGCGCTGCAAAAACAGACGTGAGAGGGTCAGAAGAAAATATTGGTATCAAAGATAGAGGAGATGATTTATATTGGGAAATTGCAGGGAAATTATAGTGCTGTAACTGTAATTCTTCAAAATAGTCCCCAGCATAATAAAATATATTCCTGTTTTTTCCTGGAGTATACAGGATATAGTATGTACATTACGAAAAATATATCAACCTGTTTCTATTAGTGTCAGTTTGCACAACATGCAAAAAGCTTGATGCTGTAACACAACGCAGTTATGTGATGCAGACAGGTAAGTGCTTCCCATCACACCTCACTTAAGCTCACAGGTAGAAAGCCTTGCCTTTCATCACCATTTCTATCCCTCTCCTTCCCAGGTGATTGATAAAGACACAGCTGCAGGAGTGAGCAAATGGGATGGCAGTGCTATGCATGCAGAAGCCTGTTTGAAAGTCATACTGAACACGAGGCTCTGGACAGCCAGCACTGAGGGAGCTGCTGGGACCAACAAAACACAGGCACTGCCCCCCATACTGTCACAGGTTATTTCATAAAGCCAATGTAATTTTTGTTCTAAAGGCAAGGAGGAGTCAAGTGGTCAGAAAGAGGTAGAAAAAGAATTTCTGAGGTTCTCAGTACTTTGGCATAAGGAGCTCACCCCTACCTAGAAAAGGGAGAGAAGTGAAATGGACAGCTGAACTGCTGTAATATTCTGAATTCTAGGACACATATCTACAACCACCTCTGCTATTATGAGGAGGATCTCAGGTGGTTTGGAAGGAAAAGATCCAGTAGGGCACACTGACAGAATAAAAGCTATTACCTGCTAGGCCTTTACTAAAGAATTTCAATGGATTTAATTTAATTTCAAGAGGGTCTGAGGAGCTAATATTGTGTAGGCTTTTATCAAGGGTTACCTTACCATAAGCATGAGGCTTCTTTTTTTAATGTATCCTCTGAGGTTTTTCAAAGAAATGTGTTTTTTTTTTTCCTTTTGAGAGGCTTCTATTATAGCCTGTGCCATGCTCTGCAAGAGAAGGCTTAATCCATGCTGCTTCTGCTGTTACCCATAGTGTCAAAAAAAAGAGCAATGCAAATATTCACAATATCCTCAGACAGAAATACAGAGACACTTTGATGCTTTCATCGCCGTCTAATTCCATTTATTTCCCTAGGAAAGGAAATCTTTCCAGGTATTTATTTCAAAGATAAATTGGGCAGCTGCTCAGAATAATCAAACTGATAATAATTTGTCTGTATTGTCATTTCCAGCAGCTCCTGCCTGACCGTGTGTTTCCTAGAGAAAACTTTTCATATTAACAATAACTGCATGTTAATGAAGATCCATTTTATATTAAAAATAAAGATATTTTTAAAAAAAGTCACTTGCCTTGTTCCTGTAATGCCTTCAGAACAGCACAGATCCATAGTCAGAAATTCCCCTTTGAAATGCTGCATGAAACCAAAAATCCCATGGCTCTCCGCAGCGCCAGAAAATAGTTCCTGTGGGTAGACAAGGAACTTCCAAAATGTTCCTGCTGTACAATACTTAGTTCCTCTTTGCATCTCCCAGACAAAGTTTGACCCCTAAAACTTCTGTCCAATAATCACAGAATCACAGGCCCAACATCTCCACACAGCAGCTGAGGGAGACATGGAGGGGCTGGGCCCTGATCCGAGATCCACCATTGAAAGCACAGTTCCTGTCAGAAATGCAGCTTTTCAGTCTTCTACGCTTCCAGGACAATGACACATGTCATCTTTGACCTACATTTGATCACCACTCCTGTTGTTTTCCATCCCACAGTAAGGACAATCTCAAACAACACTGAGCCAAAAGTAAGGTTTAGAGCCGAGTCTCCCCCTTCCTCTGGGAAGGCATGAAGGTCCCCATTCCTCTGCATCTGGCTCCCACCAGCTTTGTCTCCCCATTCCCAATCCCCCTACCTCAAACCAGGCTCATAACCTCACATCTACCTCCCTCACCTCACATCTTCCTCCCCATCGGTCGATGACTAGCAGGCAGCCAAGCAACAGGCACAAGTAACACAAGCAGAAGGTGGCTCTCTATGGCACCCAAGCTTTACTTGCCTTTACTGGTGATGGCTTCCTTCCATGTACTAGGTCACCCATGCACAGTGCTGCTTTCCTGTATGCATTAGCTAGCTCTAACTCTCTGACTGTGGTCCCCATGTTTCTCTTCATAGTTCTGCCATAATCTTTGCATCTTAAGGACTACTGAATGCATAAAGTACTGCTTTAAAAAATTATAGTCCTGAATTAGGAACACCAGTTGGTGATGCCTCATGCCATTGCGCAAAATATTCACCAGCGCTGGCTTACAGAAGATAATCTGAGGTAATTTTTGCAGTGGCTGCCCTCAAAATATAAGAAAAACCTCTCAGAAAGGCCTTAGGTACATCTCCTTGCTGGACAAAAGAGCAATATTCCTCATGGAAAAACATGAAGCGTGCTGCATGGAGACGTGCTGGTGTTTTTTCACGCTCTGCATGCAGCAGCGTAAATCACTCAGCTTTTAAAGAAGTCTGACACTAGAAGTCAGGACACATTTAATGTGCGATAACTGTGCTTAGTTTAGCCAAGACCTGAAATTACTTGCAAGTGAAGCCTTTGACAGAAAAGCAAAACTAATGGTGAACTTCAACCCTTTTTCCAAGCTCATAAGAGGGACAAATGCTTTCCATAAAACACAGAGATCCTGATCAGCAGAATTACTTTTTGCAAAGTAAAACTCAAACCCCTATGAGTTACTGACAGACTTGCTTAAAAAAAAGTGTGTTTACTGCATGAGGGCTTGACAAGCCTTTTCCCCTTGAAGATGAGGGACTGCCTGACATGCAAGACTTGCCTCTCGCAGCCACATGAGGAGCGAGAGAAACAGAAATACTGGAGACATGATGTAAGATGGTGAATAAGCTAAAGTTAGATAATGTTCCAATCTTTTTCATGAAGCGAGGTTCTTTTTTTTATCTATAACTAAATCAAAAATCCTTGCAGGCATCGGGAAGTGAAGAAATGGAGATTTGAAATCTCAGTGCACAAACTCCTGCTTGCTTACGTACACATGCAATAGCACAAGTACATATGCACATTTCTTGTTTTAGGAGCACTAATTCAAAAGAGGCCTTATAAAATAAGGAGAAAAACATCCCCTTCACCTTCATAATTCTATCAGGAATAACGTCAGGAAATCTTGAAGCGACTAATTTAACTAAGGCAATGCCTACTCTGGTCTTAAAGACAGTTAGTATTTGTATTTTTTCCACCCTAGGTTTGTGTCTTATCTTTCTAAATATTCACTTGCTTTATGAAAAATGAAAGAAAAGACCCACAGAGAACAAAACAACCCACAACCAACTTTCTTTCTTCCTTTTGTAGTACTAATATTTTCAGTAGGAAAAAAAAAAAAAGGGGAAAAAAAAAGGAAATTCTTATTCCTTTTATTCTTTTCCAGTTGCTCAGTGCTGGAAGGAAATACAATGAAATGGCTGAGTAGAAAATTAAGATTTTATCAAAGGTCAGCAAATTGTTTAAATGACCTTGAGCTATATACAAAGCAGCAGCACATAATTACAGTACAGGTTTAGCTCCTCTAGGCTGCAAAGTTGACCTGTTCTTTGTTCAGCACAGCACAGCACTGAAGTCTTCTGATACACTACGCATGGTTTTCTTCAAGCAAACGTTGAGCTGCAACATGGATACCAGTTGTTGGTTAGCCTACATAGCTCAAACTACACTTACATGACTCCCCACTTCCCTTCCCGCCTGCACACATACGCTCGTGAGCCTGCAGAAGTCTTTTGCGGAAGGCAGCAATATTAGAAAATCTTCAAGAGGATGTAATACGGGAAGAGGCATGCTCTTTGCACAGAACGGTGGGAAAGAAGACAGCAAACAGCTGCACTAGCAAAAGAGAAAGAAAAAAGAAAAAGAGGAAATACTGGTTTAAATTAAATCATATTGCATGCTGGTCTGGCTGGATGGAGTTCATTGCTTCATCGCAGCCTGTACATTGTGGGCTTGTCACTATTAACTGTGTTGATAACACACCAATGTTTAAGGTGTTGCTGAAGAGTGCTTGCAGGGTGTCAAGGCTTTCTCTGTTCCTCACTCTGCCCCTTCAGGAAGCAGGCTGAGGTGGGCAAGAGGTTGGAAGGGGGGACAGCCAGGACAGCGACCAAGGGATACTGCAGGACAGTTGACCAAAGGGATACTGCATGCTACATAATGCCAGGCTCAGCAATAAAACTGGGGATTTGGTCTTTCCGTAGTAGCCACTATTTGGAGGCTGACTGTGCATTGCTCTGCTCATGGGAGGTGATGTGTGGGTGCCTTTGCATCACTTCACACACACACACCCTCCCCTCTTCCCCTAATTTTTTATATTGGTTTTGTCTTGCTCCACAGGTTTTCTCACTTTTGTTCTTTTGAGAAAAACCCCATGCCACTGGGGCAGCGAGTGAGCAATATGCTAGGTGGGATGAACACACCAAACACTGAGAACAGGCAATAATCACGAGTATAATGCTGGTCAAGTTATACATTAACGTGAAAGTTTCAAAGACTACAGCTTTTCCCACACACTTTTTCTTACTATTAACATTACCTGAACTATCACATAGGTAGTGAGGAAAAAAAGTACACACGGATACATATTTTTGCCCTAATTTTCCTCCTGGGAGTTGACTAGATTTTTAGAAAAAAATTATTAAACACACGGCTCATACTGGCTTTCTCTGAATGCTAACCCAAACACAGTTGAAAACATAATGAGTCATATCTAGACACAGGCCCAATTTAGGGAAAAATATGGGTTGCTTTATAGGTAAGTGTTCAATATAGGGTATGCAGACTGCTATGCCAGCTGAAGCTGGGTCTGTGTAGACAGACTTGGCCAGCAGTCAATAAGCTCACCCAAACAGTATGGCAGCAACCCACCCCAGCAATACCTTAATGTTTATTTATCTTTACTTACCTATTTGCTCCCATATTTTTCAGGCCTCTGGGTGAAATTCAGGCTGCTGGGGTCAAGTGCGCCAATGTCAACGGGGTGAGAATGTTGCTGTCAGAAAATGCTATAGTGAGAATGCTAGCTTGCAGACATAATTACAACTTCAGTACAAAGTTTGTCACTATTTTTCTTTCAATACTAGCATAGTTGTTGAATTCAGAGGAAAAAGACCATGCCTTTGAGAAACATGCGATGGTTTTTACTGCATACATTTTAATTTATGCACAAAGGCCTTTTGACATTAACCCTAACAGAAGCCCATTTCTCTTTCTCAACGTGACAGATCTTACTTTGTTTGAAGGTGCTCCATTTTCATAACAAAGGCAGTCCCCATCGTGATGTAGGAAGTTATGCGGGTGTGCACCCTGTTTTTCCTTACTTAGGGCTTTCTAGAGCAAAAAAAAAAAAAGGCACACGCTGACACAAAAGCATCTGTGCCAGCTGCCCTGCCTGACATGCTGCTGATTTTAAAGCTTCATCATTGAATCAGTGTTGCTGCTTTGAAGCTGTAGCCTGAACAAAGCATAGCACTTGGTAGCCATAGCAGCTCATTCGGAAAGAATATTTTTTATAATAAAAATAGTGATTTAAAAAAAAATAAATATGTGTGCTTTGGGAAATACAGCCACAGAGACAATGCATGGGAGACCTTCAACTTAAATCACATTTCAGCAGAAACTCTGCCTGCTGCCCTCCTACACATAGGGGAGCCTGTGCACCCTTAAACCACAATAAAAGATGCCACAGCACACCGCTCAGTGGCAGGCAGGCTGAGAAGCCATTATATTCATGCTAGGTAAGGCTCAGTTTGAGTAACAGCAAGCAGATTTTTTGCCAAAAAGAATCTGAACTACCTGGGGTGAACCTACCCACTCGCCCTGACCTACCCACTGCAGAGAGAACACAGTAGCTGCACAGCCTCTGTTTAAACTAGAAATGCCTGATTTAGAATGGTTCTGATTGTTAAGCTGTAGATAAGCAGGAGGAGCTCAGCACACTTTCTCATCTCTTGTAAGACTCTTAATTTCCTTGCTCTACACACCTTTGCTTTGGGGGAGCTAGAATTCCAGAGTTAAGTCCATTTTTCTCTTTCTGTCACTGGGGATAACCAGAAAAGGCTCAGGAGATTCTGGGGACCAAGATAACTGGATGAAGTGCTCAGAAAAGAGAGGAGTCTTAGGAAACCCCACATCAACCACAACACAACCACCAAACACAAAACCCCACCAAACTTCTTTCTCTCTGCCTTTTCTCCCTCCAGTAACACCTCTCCTCCCCCCAAGCACCAGTCACCACATCAGCTTCTCTTCTCTAATTAAATGAGTCTGGAGCTGACTTGGAAAGAACACCAGGGACTACAACACAGAGAAGTTTCTTGTTAGCTTGCGTGATGACGTAGGAGCCTGTTTGGTCAATTGGTGGCTCAACCTACTTTATTTTAATGAATTATCCGTGAAGTGGGATACACAGAGCTGCCATGTAAACATAGTCTGAGATCATCATCATCATCACCAGACAAGCTTTGAAATTAGTTCTAAGGTGCAGTACTTTCTATGGAGTCTAAAATAACATATATAAGAACCAGTCTAAATAAACTATCATCCTGTCCCCTGCAGAGGCATACCAGTACCTGCTGATGCGGTGAGGAGTGCCAGCATGGCACTGGCATGCCACCACACTGTATCTGAACTCGCTACAAGGAAAGTAATAAACTGAGATATTTTTATTATTCAGAAAAAGCATCGAAATATGTGAACTGTGAAATCTCCAGTTCCATTGATCTGCTTAAGAAATAGATGATATTTTTAACAATGGAAGAGCTTTGTAATCAGCTCGAGGGTGGATTTTTTTCCATCATCCAAAATTATTTTATGTGAAATATTAAAATTAATAGATTGAAAATATCAACATTCAGATCATTCCTGAGGCCCAAATAATATAACTACAGCACTGAGAACTGCTCTGAAAAAAATCAAAGGATCTGACCCCTGATGCTTTCAGCCAAGTCCAGAAACTGAAACAGTTTAGTTTGTGTCCTGGATTCAGAAGTTTTGCAACATTGCTGGTAGCAATGAGATTTGCTCGACGAGACCCTTTGCCTGGAATATACTTTTGATGCTTGAGACAAGCCTGACATTTCCACTTCTTATTTAATTTTTAAGTAACTACTGCTTTAAAGTTCTGAGCCCAAGTTTCCTACCCCAAGTAAACCAAATCTCTTCATCTTTTACTTTCATTTTCCACTTCTGCTTTTCTTTGCTGGTCAGACCATTTGGAGCTAAGACCCAGTGGCATTACAGGCTTCCTAACCCTCCATTTTGTGTTTCTACGTTTTCTGTACAACCAATCATCACTTCCTCTTCTACATCTGAACAAAATAAACTTCAAGGCTACGCAGTAGAATCTTCTAAAAACAGTGCATGTCTGCTCTCTTGCAGCTGGAGCAGACCTCAGATCTCAGTGCTGGAGATGAGAAGGCTTCTCGCACAGTTTCTGGATGAAGAAACAAACACAGTGTTTCATATGCTGTAAGAAATCATTTTCCCAAGAGGAAGCCTGGGTGGAATTTGACTCTGTGATATCACAAATCAGAAAACAACTTCCTTTTCAAAGTCTCAGTGCTACTGTCATTCCAAGCACAGCTGAAGACAGTAAGAGGGAAAGAGGCTTCTCCTTCCATCTTCCCTCAAGCCTGCAGCTGTTTGGGATGGTAGGGGGGGTGGAGAGAGGGGAGAACCTTCTTAACAACAGTACCCATTTCCTCATAAGGACTAGGTAACAGCCTTGCAGCCCGCAAGCACAGCTGCTCTAGAAGCCCCGACAAAGAAAGGGCCCTACAGCAAGGGTCATTAGCAGGGAGCACCAAATAATTGTTACATATACATATATACGTATTTTATATTCTGTATGCAGAAATCATATCTATATACATATATGTAGAAATATATATCTATATATATAATTGCACTCAGGAAAACAACAACAAAAAAAAACTAAACAGAAAAACCACCACATTTATGGCAGAAGGTGATCTCTGGTCCTGACACAGCTGCACCAGAAGAACTTGTAATAAATATGCTTTACTCATACCATGAAGTATTAAAACAAAAACCTATGTAATTATGCGTCTTGACATGTCCCCCTCCTGTGAAATGGCTGAAGTTCTTGTGATAGTGGGATCTATTGGTTTTTTTCAGTCAGGATTCAAAGTATGAACCTGCTGCTTATGCCTGCAGTATCTCACAAGACATACTTTCTACTGTAGAAAACAGAATGTGCATCTACAGCCATGCTCTTGAGTTCACTTGACTGTTGTGTGTTAGTACTTTGAAAGTAAGGCCACCAGTCATACCTTCCCAGAGTCTGGATCTTAGAGCTAATACCACAACTTCCCACCACAACACTCATCTCTCTCAAACAGATTACAAGGCAGAGCACACCTCAGCCACCACATGCTTTTTCTAAGATTTTGTCTCTTATGAATTAAATTCCAATTAAGGTTATTTTTAAGTGAAAAAATATAGCAAATAGTGTGAAGAACTATCACCAAGCAGAAGCCTACAACCAGTTCACTGTGTTCAATCTTGTTGACTGAGTCTGACTCTTCACATTCAGGGGAAGTTTTATTGTAAGGTGTTGTGGTTTAAGCCCAGAACCACTAAGCTTAATCCAGGACATAAAGAAATTCCAAGAAACATTTTTTTTACCTCAGTTCCTCTGACAAGATTAACTATATTCTGCTTCAGGAATAAAAAGTTTCAGACAAAAGAAAAATCCCTATTAAACTACAAGCCACTTGGAGTGCTCTTTTCTTCCTTCCCAATGTGTTAACCGGACACTTCAGCTTTTCTGTGACCCTGAGGAGGGGAGAACATTCCTTTCAACCTTACTGCTGTGTTTTTCTGATTGCACTAGCAGGTCTTTTCGCCCAGCAGCAATCCAGGCAGAGCCGGCTGGTTTGGTGCAATCTGGAAGGTTGTTGCAATAACAGACAGAACAAAAAGCACAAGGAAGAGCCTGGCAGCTGTATAAAACTCCCTCTGAGCTCCAGACCCACAGAAGTTCACCAGCCTCAGCAATCAGCATGACCAGCCAGTCTCAGGGAATCCAGCAGCTTTTGCAGGCAGAAAAACGTGCCAAGGACAAACTGGAGGAAGCCAAAAAAAGTAAGTAGCTGGCCTGGTTTTACTGTAGTTTTCAACTACAAGCTCTTCAGGGTTACAGTAGCTTACAGAAAACCAACATTATTTCAACTGCATACATCACAGCTGTGCTGTTCCTATTCTTTCTTCACACTTTCATCAGTACTGTGCCTTGACTGCAGCAAGGTATTTAACCAAACCTGAACATGCAGAGTTTGCTTAAAATTCTATGCGCACGTGCGCTTGTGTGTGCACGCATATGTGCCTTATTACATTAAACAAGGTTTTCTTTGTTAAATTCATCCTGTCAGCTAGATTTATTCTTGCTTTATCTCAATGCAAATAACATCATAACAGCCTTCCTTAGCTATTTATAAAGTAGGAACCTACATGCCTCTGCTGCCAGTCCTTGAGGATCAGACTCCAAAATCTCTGTATATAGATCCTGTATAACTTTTTCAGTGTTCCTCTTTACTTATGAAATCTTGAAACTTTCTTTCTAATCTTAGCTGCACTTAGAAATAAAAACACGTGAAAACAACAGGAAACTTCAGCACAATGACAGTAATCAAAGTCATGGTACAATCATAAGCACCATCAATGCTGTATATTATGATATGGTTTACTACATGGTATAAGTAATCACCAAGTGATTAAATGTTCAGGTTAAAATAAATGTCTTATTTACTAATGCCTAAATGCCCAGGGCAAAGTATGTTTAGATATCCAATAATAACACCTTAAATACTTTTATTCTAGTCATTTATAAGCAAAAAATTAATAACAACATATAGAAAAATTAAGGTGTCTGCCAGAAGAATTTAAATCAAAGAAATAATTCCCCTGGCAGAGTTTTTCCATTATTGATATCCTTTTATTCTCTGTATTCATCTCCCAGTGATTTAAAGCAAAATATGGTGACCTTATTCTCCTGATTGTAGGTACCAACCACATGGGTCACTGACCTGCATTAGAAGCAGAACTGCTGTGTAATCCTAACTTAGAAACCAATGGCAGAAAACAATGTCCTGCAGGACTCAAGTGAAATGCACAAAGATGATATTGTGTGGAGTAAGAGTGTGACAAACGAACATATTTTGTTTTCCAGAGCAAAACAGAAGCTAACCAAAAATAATTTGTGTTGCTTCTATATCCTTGTTACAAACAAATCAGCTGTGTGTTCATTAATTATTAGTTTGACATGTTAATTTGTACAGCAGCACACAAAAAATAAGTAGAGAGGCAGCACCACTTCCTTGAGCATCCAGCCACTACCCATGCCTTGCAGAATCAATGGGGAGGGGGAGAATTTGCCCACCTTTATAAAACAGAAGGCTCACAAAAAGAAGGTATTTGGAGGTTGCTGCTCCCAGCCTGAAAGCAAGGAATAATTAAGAAGTGATTCGACCTTTGTATAGCCAAATGAGGTGCCCTAGGTGGGATGATTCTTCCCTTCTGTAGGGCAGAGGAAATGCACTGTTCCCTGAAGCAATAAGCAAGAAAGCATATGACCTGGAAAAACACATCCTCCATTGGAGGGAGTGGAAGTTTGGTCTGAGCACAGGCTGCAGAATCAGGACTTTAGCCATAATAGCTTGATGTTTATTGCCCTTTACTTATGGTTTTGGGCTTTTTTGATGTTTTCATTTCTAAATTAAAATGTTTTGTTTCAGTTAGGCCTTTCTAAAAGAACCAATTAAAAAGAGATTTTGTAAATTGAGGAGTTCCAAGAATGAAAATTATCATTATAACATAAAAGTAGTGATCCAAGTTGTCTTGCAGAATCCAGACATAGTTAGTGGTGCCTTTACTCTGCTCTGCCAAAAAATGCACTATGCTGTCATCACCTCAGCCCTATACAGTGTGTTTGTGATAAGCACAAAGCTCCTTACAGATAAAGTATCTTCCAGATCCCTTTGAGTATGAAACTTGAATTAAACCACTGCCTACGCTTACCTCAACACTAATACACTGGTAGAAGTTATTCAACAGCTACAGAAAAAGAGCTACTAAGAATTCTGCTACCAGTAAAAATATTCAGAGTAAAAACATTTCATCAGTATGACTTTTGTCTCCATTACTTTTCAGAGCAAACAGTTTTTTGCCTTTATAAAAAGATAGGAAAATGAAAGTTTCTCATACATAAATATCTGAAGGCAGAGGGGGAGATGGAAGAAGAGGAGATAAAGACAGAGCCAGACTCTTTGTAATAGCACCCACTGAAAGGGCAAGAGGCAATAGCAAAAATTTAAATGTAAGAAAATGTCTCTATATCTGTGAGGGAGACCAAACCCAGGAACAGGCTGCCCAGAGAGGCAGTGGACATCCTCCATCCTCAGAGATGCTCAGACCTGTGGATATGGCCCTGTTCAAATTGCTCTTGCCAAAGCCTGCTCTGAGCAAGGGCTTGGAGTAGACCCCAGAGGCTCCTTCCAGCCTCAGCAGTTGTGTGATTCCATGAGAAACCTCTAACATTTCTAAGAAACTTTATTCATAGGCGTAGCTGATCAGTGGCAAAAAGTTAAAATAACTAATGAAGTGGCATATTCATCTACAGCCTAAAGACTTTGTGGTTTCCTTTTGTTCATGCTAAACACTGCCAACAGTTTCTACCAGGGTGTGAAAAGCAAAGCTCTTGTGAATTTTAGATCTCATGATCACATAAGCAAGGTCAGGCTTTAGTGTTTCTGATTCGTTTTGTTTCTTTCTAAGTCCACCCTGGATTTTGTGTTAAACAAGCATTATAGTTAATCTAACAGAATAATTATAGCTGTACAATCAATATAATTACAGAATAATTATGGCAATAAAAAGCTATACAATGTTATTATATAGTTGTATAATAGCCATGTAATATTATTACATTCAACATTACAAAAGGTTTGCAGTGAATATTACAAAATATTTAAATATCTCCATGTTGTACTAATTTCAGTTTTGTTCACAGCACTGTCACTACACCACCTTGAATACTTAACTATACCAGCATAACTTCAATGCTGTCTGACAAGGTCATAAGGGATTCTTTTAATGCCAATCTGATTATGCCAAGTCAGAATTACTTCAACAGTCTCTTCTCCAGAGTGATTCTGCAGTTAGGTCAGCATAAAGGATGGCAAAGTTTGTCTCCGAGCATAAAAACTAGATAAAAGGAAATACATGAAATGCAACCAATATAACCAGTTTAATCAGTTAACCTGTGCACACACATACAGTTCAGTGAAACAAGGTGAGGACATGCTGCTTTACTGCAGAAAATGCCAGCCCCAATCCACCTGGTACCAGTTTAGATCAGCAGCTTCTGCTCAGGGGCTGGCACTCTGCAGACCTAGGCTGCAAGTGAAAGCAATGAACCATTCAGTGAGTCCTGGTGCAGTCCCGTCCCTGTTAAAATGCACCTATGACCTCCTTTTTCACTGAAAACCGTCATTGCACAACAGCACTGTAGGAACGAGTCCAACTGTTCTATTTACATTGTAATGTGAGAAGAATGAATGGCAGGTTGCTCATGAGGCACAACCAGAAAAAGTCATTTTCAAGGAAATGCGATTAGCGAAACTCCCCTTATGCAAACCCTTCAGTGTTTACAGTTGATACTCACATAACCAGATCAAAATGTAGTGTGAACACACATGATATTGTATATAAACAGATAATGGGCCTATTTTTTGCTGACATATGTGCAGCTCTTTGTAACGCAAAATCCATTTTGGATAGCTGAAAAATTAGCAAATATATAAAATTATATTTATAGACATGAACCAAAGCAAAAAATACAAAAAGCACTGTTCTTTACATGCTTTTTCATACTTCTTGCTTAATGCCCTTTATCCTGGCTTGCAATATCGTTACTGTGTCATTGGCTGGCATCATTTATACCTGAAAAATCAGTAATAAGTTGTTGATAAATGCACACATGCAAGGCTGAAACTATTGATTAAACAAACCAAAACAGCCTGAAATCCTTTGGCCTTCTACACACAGCACTGCTTTAGCTATCATTTTTGGAACCTAGAAAAAACTGTGCATTGTCAGAGCCAAGACATCAATTCCTTAAAATCCTTTTGGGTAAAACAAGGGAAACCAATGTGTAATGAACATTGGATTTAACAAAACTTGTTTTCTTATAGATTTTTTTATCTTGGCTTGAATTTCTAGCACATAATAAAATGAAAACTCAGATGAAAGATTTAAGAAATTCAGATTAAAAACAAATGTTAATCAAAATAAGATATTGTAACCAGAATTAGATCCATGGCATTCTCTTGGATAATATCCAGGACATATTTCATCTGCTGAAAAAAACTATACATACTGATCAGCTGCTCCTATTGTTTTTTATTAAAAGTGCAAAATAGCCTTCTCAAAATAAGCATCCTGAATCCCATTTTGCAGATGATTTAACACTGTTGAAGACAACTGAAATGGTCTTCTTTAAAGAAAACACGATTAATTTTTGGCAACTTCTTCATATGAAATTATTTCTATGCAGGACTTCAGCTAGAAGCCTAGATGATACATTTGAAATCAGAAAGAACATTTCAGCATGGCAGTTTTGGGGAAGTAAGATAACTCTGTGTTTGAGCAAATCAGAATGAAAGACTTTTGCTTTCTACTTTTCTTGTAAGATCAAAAAAAAAGCCAAACAACAACCTAAAAAACTTCCAGTTCTTTCGGATCTATCCAGAGCTAGGAATTTCATTAACATTACAAAAACACCCAGAAAAAAGAATACAGCCTTTCTCCACGCTAGTGATGCTCTCCCATGTTAGGTAAGATAATCTAATACGGGGCTGACCTGGTTAAGATTTGGCCAATTTAACATGATGCCTAGAAACGTATAGGATGTCAGCTACGGTAATCATGGATGGCAGTGGACAAGGAACCCAGAGCACAGCTGCTTTGCTGCTTTCCATCTTCAAGGATGGGAAAGAAGGATGAAGGGGCAGCAGCAAACATGGCCCCCACAGCTCGCACTGTGGGAGAAAAATCTCTTCAAATTTGGAGCTTTCTGTACCTCACCTTTATGACACTAAAGCAAATATCACAGGGACAGGTTGGTTTGCCCATCCTCCTGTATTTCTTGCCCTCTTTTTGCATGATCTTGGCTGAATTTCAATGCTCTGCCATCTTTCGATGTCTAGGGTTTAATTTCAGCTTGCCTGTGCTCTGCAGAGAATCCCCTCCAGAAAATCAGTGAGACTTTGAAAAGGCAATCCCATATTGCACAACTAAGGTAGCAGACAAGTGGTTAATAACAGACTGATTAATTAATTTTGGTTTGTCTCTAGTGAAACAGCAGGTTAAGCTCTAGTTTCTGCTTAACTTAATCAGGTGCAGCATATGCACTATCGCATATGTTGGCAATTGCCAATTCTGTCCACAACGTTGTTGAACTAGCAGTAATTTACTCACAGCTTTTCCACTTAATTAAATAAGAAGCAGCAGGTTCCTGCTGTGCCAATCCTAAAGGCATCATGGAAAAATGAAATGGCTGCCACCCTACAGTGACACCCTATGTATTGTGCTTACTCCAGTGCACTGTCAAGAGCTGACACGTATGTACATATATACTTTTTGGTTCACTAGCTACATTGTCAGAGGCAAATGAACTGTTGTTTTACAGTTACTGTCTTTCCATTTTGTGCATTTTAAACGGATTTATTTATCTATCCTGTGGCCAAATATGCAACATATTTACTACAGATGGCCCCCCAGATGGAATTTGAAATTAAAATCCCACTGATTTTGAAATAATTTAATTTGCTATAGAGATCCAGTTCCTCAGCTGGTGAAATTGGCCGAGCTTCATCATAGTCGCTCCCCCTGACTTCCAGCTTGAGAAACACCCCCCAGCTCTGCTCCTAGAGAAAAGCTCTATAAATGTCTGATCAGCTCCAAATTTGGAGAAGAGAATAAAGAAAACTCCAAAATTAAGACCTAAACGCTGTTCCAAATTTTGTTGTCCAGATTGATGTGAGGCTCTCACACATATCTGTTGGTTCACACAAAATCATCCCAAGACTTCATATGGTGAGTGGCAGAAGCTGAGGGAATCAGCCTTTACCACATGCATACAAGCCCTAAGAAATTACATATTAGGTTTTAAACTGCCTCTCTGCTCCTTAACACAGAAGCACAGTGCCTCAGTGGTAGAAGGACTCCACACAATGCAGTTAACTACACAAAAGAGCACTGCTCTGATGAACTGAGAGTCAGTAAAGCTATCTAGTTCCTCACCAGGTTGCTCCTTCCTGTAAAAAGCCTTTATACAATCATGCACCCCGGTTCCCACAATAAGAACACCCATAACGTCAAACAGTGTAGGAAACAAGACTTTAAAAGGCAATTCACATTTCAGGCATCTCTCTGCTTCTAATCATCCATCTGCAGATAATGACTTGAGAAGGAGCCATCAACTGGGCAAATAGTTTACTGGTGGATCAGGCATTTTTCCCAGGCTTTTGTTGAATCTCAGTGGTCTCATAAACAAGTCTTCCTCCCAAGATTCAGCTTCCTCATTGTGCCATGCTCAGTGAAACTAGACTGCTATATGCCACACCTGATAAGGCTTCGGAAGCTGAGCACATGCATAACCAACCCAGTGCAGCAGGCTGAAGAAAATAAATCAGAAATACTAATGCTAGTCATTCTAGCCTAGTTGTGTAATGTTTCCTAGGATTTCAGAAAATATATTGTTTTTAACTTCCTTGCTTGAATTGAATGATTAAAAGAACCAATCAAACAAACAAAAAAACACAACAAAAACTTACAAGAGTTACACATTCATATTGCTCAGTGATGTTTAGTAAGTAACTAAATGGATGTTTCGGACATGAGACTAAGATGCCTTTCTTCAGTTGCTTAGCCTCCGGTCTCTCATTTCTTGTGATATCCTAATTTAAGCAACTAAGAAATAGCTTTTTCAGCCATTGGAGACATTTTCCCCTGTTAAGAAAAGGAAGCAAGCTTATCACCTCCCACTCCTAAAATTCTAGCTGTTCATCAGAAAGAGGGCACAAAACTCAGCATCAGCCCAGGTGTCTCACATATAACACATCAACTCTCAATGCAAGAGGTTTATAGCCACATCAGCTACGAAGTGACTTTTTCAAAATGAAAGCAGATTCCTGTGGTGATCCACAAAACTTTACAAGGTTTATACAAAACAAGCAGAAAAAGATGCATCACCTTGGGGTGATTATGACATGTTCAACACCTGCTTCATGTAAAAATGTAAGCATCACATCCTCATCAAATCTTTTACTCCTTTGCTTTACATAACATCCCTGCTACACCCAGGAACGACCTTATGCTTATGGTCATTAAGGGAAAAGGGTTTGGGAGAAGAGGACAAAGCCTGAAGGTTGCAACTCAGTTTGGTACTGGTTAAGACATATCTTGCAGTACTTTGGAAATCTGCCAGCTCTAGCAGAATCCAGTTGGTGTGAGATGAAGGGATGCTGGCAACCCATCAATACAGCAAATCTTACAGAATAACGTCTTTTCCTATCAGTGACAATTAAAATCTGTTATCTGGCTGCTACTATTGCTGATGAAGGAAAGACAGATATTTATTTAAACACCAAGCTGTGATTAAAAAAAGAATCCATTTGTGTTATGAGATAATGTGTAATTGCAAAAAGACTTCCGTTGTTAGCAAACCAACAAGCTTTTCATTTGATGTGTGCTTTCACACAGGGAGTTGGTCTCAGAAGATGGGTACTTTTGTGACTGGCTTTCAATCAAAAAGCACCTACCTAAATCACGTTGGCTCTTCTGACTATTCTTGTGCAAATAAAGCTGCTGTTGACTTTGCTCAAAGCTTTGTCTGTTTTACTATGCAGGGTAAAACACCTCTGATTTAGAGATATTCATCTTTTGGTATACAGTGACAGTTGTGTGTGAAGCAAATCTCTGTTTTTTCCCCCATTAGGAAAGGGAAAAAGGCTGAAGCAAGCCAAAGAAGAAGCCATAGGAGAGATAGACCACTACAGGTTACAGAGGGAGAAGGAATTTAGGAACAAGCAAACAAATGTAAGAAACCTGCATATGTTCTTTTGTATTGTCAGTCTGCTCAATGGTAAAACAAATTGCTTCGGTGTTACATAGGGACTTCCACAAACCAATATGATCACACCGATTAAAGAAAAGTATCACCTACAGAGTGTATAATGCTTCATTTTGACTACTTCACAGGCTTTGAATGCATTTGAGAAGTTATTGTGTACTTTCATGACTAAAATTGTCCAGATTCTGTATTTGGCTCATGCTTGTCCTCTGAAGACACACTTCTCAAAGAAAAACGCCTTTGGGTCCTCTTTCTTTAACTCCAGACAGACCTCATTCCTGTACTGAAACTGGAGGTTTCAGTAAGGTGGATGTTGCAGTAAAAGCAATGACTTAAAATCTTTCTTTTTGATTCTGTTCTACTTTAGCTGACTTTTTTGACTGCATACAAGATGGCATCTTTGATGAACTGAAATCTTCAAAACTTTGGGGGTTTTCATTATATTTTCATAGTAAAGATATTGCTTTGGTGGGAACTCAGGTATTTTTTAATCACAAACAAAATTAAAGCTGCAGGGAAAGGCCACTGTCTGTGACTGAACATTTCAGAGAAGCAGGACAAAGCACATATTGTTCCCCAAATGACAGTATGTTGTACAAGATCATTGCAGTCCTCGTTCGCATTCCCTGACCCCATTATGTCAAACATTTATCCACGCAGACAAATGTCATCATTATTAACCTGTGCCTGGAAGGCAGGCAGGAGTTCCAGCTAAGCCAGTGCAGAGGGAAGTCTGATGCCCAGTTTAGTTAACTGGTCCAGGTATTTGGACACAAGCATTTTTAATTCTCTGTCACAATCCCATTTAATGTTATTCTTCCTCTTCTACTTACTCTTTTGCTATATCAAAACTGGGGTGAATTTTCTCATACTATGAGATGTTCCACATCAGTCCAGAATGAACAACAGCAGCAACAGAAAATTATTAATTTGAAGTTAGAGTGACAAGACCTTTCTTTTTTTTTTTTTTTTTTTTACACAAGATCTTTTTTCAAAACATACTAAATTTAAGCCCAAATCTTAAACCAATTTTGCTAGTGCTCATGGTGTTTGCACTCCGGGTCTGAGATCTGTGAACCTGGGAGTTGTGAAAGCTAGTTCTGAATTTTGGGGCTTCCAAGTCAGTAAGTCAAGGTAACATTTTAGAGACTTTGGAATGACACGAGCATAATAGCAGTATGGACAAAATAAGGGACTAACCTCCAAGGTCAGAAGAACATTGTCTGCACTCTGACAGGCAAAAAGTCTTCAAACTCAGAAGCAGAAAACAGTTAAAAAAATATGCTGCAGAATTGACTATCTTGTTACAGTATTAGCATGAACTGAGAAAGCAGGTTCCCCGTCTGCAGAAGCTCCTCTTAAAGTTACACCATTATTATACTACTTTTCTTGAGGTTTTTCAAAAGTGTTTAGTAGCTGGATAGCACACAACCATCTAGGATCTCTGGAAAGTTATTTTCCCCAGCGGAAGACATCAGCTTCATAAATCTTATCTAAGCTGTACAATCTTCCCCACATGAGACCTTTACAATTTGTCTAAAAGCTAAAATGAAATGCCAGCTAAAACCAGTTACTATAAGAGCTATAATCTTTCCCCAATATTTACAATTCCATTTACATCCTATATTACTTTCAAATCAGAAAGTGGTTTACATCTGGATAATGAGAAAGCTTTTTACTACATTGTCAGGTACTGGTGAAGTTGCAAAAGATCTTAACTCAGCTGCATTTCCTTTTTTTAAGGACTAAGTTGGGCTGAAATCACATGGAAAATAAAGCTCATCACTCCTCCCTTATTTCTGGTCATGTGCTAGGTATTCCACTAATATCACAGGTTAGCTTCAGCTGCTAGTCCACTCCAGAGAACCATGGCAGGAATATGAAGAATATGTTACTTATTCCTTTCTTACTCTGTCATCATGCAGAAATGTCTTCTGCTCTCCCTCACAGAATTTTTTAACTGGAAACCTTTTCTCTGCTGGTATCTGTAGAACTTTTCCATAAAGGAGGAATTCTAGGGATGCTGGGGCAGTGGGGGAGGAAGGAGCAAAGTCACAGATTTGGAACTCATGCATCTGTTAATAACATAACCTTGCTAAAATGTTCAGCAAGTCTAGAGTCAATTAAATTCTAAGCGAATGTCCTGATATTAACTGTGCCAGAAGCTGTCTGGTATTTTGCCAGATAAGAAAATGTAACATTAACAGCCCTTGTCTGCGGCCTGTTGAGGGTTGTGCATCACTAACTGCTGAAGACATTTCAAGTACTCTGAAACTGTAATGTTTTGCTCCTTAGCCACACTCACATTCATTCTCAGCGAGGCCAAATGAAGCACATGGGTGATAGAACTTAGTTGACTAGTCATTAAAATAGAAAACAAATTAAAATGAGCGATATAAAAGACAAACATGCACAATGTTGTTCCCACAGTGAACTGGGAAACTTTCATTACATGGGGAGATTCCCATTGCTAATGAGCATATGAAAGAGTTCCCTTTAATCCTGTTTTTATGTATACAGTTCAACCTAGATCATACCCTTACTGCTAGGAAGCACTGCAACATGTTCGGATTATGTTTAGACTAGATAATGAAGAAAAGTACAATAAACATAGTCATACATAACCCTTCATTTTGCTCAGAGGACTTCTGCTTTTCAGGTCATGGGCTCCCAAGGCAACCTCTCTGCTAAAATAGAAGAGCAAACAATGGAAAACATCCGAAACCTCACTAGCAGCTACCACAAGAACATGGAGAGCATGATGAAAAAGCTTTTGAACACAATATGTGATATCAATCCTGAACTTCACCCAAACTTCAGACATGCAATTTAAGATCCACTGATGTACTTAAGGGTTTTTTATAAAAGTAGCCTTCTTTCTTGATAAGCATAAATATTTTCTCATTTATTGTTTCTGTATATGTGAAATAAAAAGAACACTAAAGCCAAAAGCACACAGTTCCCTATATGCTTTTAATGTGACAATAATTACACGGGGTTTCACAAGCATTTGTTGGAATATTGTTTCCTGTTGGTAGCTAAGCCGCTGTCATTTAGACAAGGGCAAGTCAACAGTAGAATGAATGATTATTTGACACCAGCAGCTTTTCAGTCGGAGTCTTTATTCCTTTTCTTTTATAAAATGTTCTGTAGTGGGGTATACTTCTTCACTTCAAGAGTGGTAGGACACTGGAGCAGGCTGCCCAGAGAAGCTGTGGCTGCCCCCACCCCTGGCAGTGTTCAAGGCCAGGCTGGACAGGGCTTTGAGCAACCTGGTCTAGTGGAAGGTGTCCCTGCCCACAGCAGGGAAGTTGGAACAAGATGATCTCTAAGGTCTCTTCCAAACCAAACCAAACCAGTCTACGGTTGATCTGTGATTCTATGTGGTGTTACATAAAGTCTGCTTATCTCAACCTTCATTGTACTTCAAGAATATCACAAAAACTTAAAATAAAGGATTTCTGCTTTCCTTGTGAGACACAGAGTGTTCTGCTTATGGAACATATAGGAAGTCTGCAGCTTTTGGTCAAAAGGAATGGGTCAAATCATTTTCAATTTTTGTATGCTAATTTAAAGCAAAATATAGCTGACTTTTACAGAATTACATTCAAAAGCCATACTCACAGTATTATCCTTTTTTATAGCCACACCATCAACTTTCTATAGCGTTGTTAAGTTTGAACACTGAGAACAGGAGTAATCATTATTTACAAAATTGCTTTGGTTCAAGGTACAGACTGGCATATCCATCATTATCTATAAAGTTACACCAAAAGCACAGGAATCCATGGGCTCAAACTCTACAGCAGTTACATCAGATGGTACCTTAACCCACAAGTTGTCCATAGAAATCACGTGACTTAGAGCTCACTTCTGTTACTCTAAGTGACCTTGAGCATTATTCAATGACACAGATTTCCCTTGCAATGAATTCTGCTGCAGTTTGGAAAATACGGTATGATTTGGTGCTTTCAAGGTGAAGACCACTAAATCTGATGGGAGGATGATGGGAGGCACTGCTGAAGTGGGGGTCTGGCACACACCGGCATCATAAACCCCCTTAATGCCTTGTCTCCAGTACAAAATTACACTGAATTAGAAAAGCTTGAGAAATTGCAATGAACAGCAAACAACAGCCACGATTTTCAGTCCACGTAGACACAGACAAATCATTTCAATTTCACAGCAGCTAGTCATAGGCAATCTCTTGTTCCAGTGAGGTTTACACAGCTGACATGCTGTCATGCATAAAATGACCATAAAGCCGTAGTCAACTTAATGTCAGCAAACACGACTTCTCAAGGCTCTGCCTGGATGCCACATAATCTCCAAGCTCTGATTGTTACCGTCTCTTGTGCTTGATTATATTCTCTGGGGACACAAGGATGCTGAGGAATAGGAAAGAGACTAAAAAACCTGTTGAAGGATTTAAAATCAGTTAAATCAGCTGAAGGCTCATTTATTTAGGAGTGTTTTGAATCAAGTTATGATAGGTTTTGATAAACTGAGGGGATGAAGGAACTCCAGTCCCAGCCTATGCGCATGAGCCAATGCAGGCACCTTCCTGCACGGCACGGGGCAGTCAGGATTGCCTCATTGCTTAGGCGCACATGCCTCCAGCTTGGGTCACGGCTACAGTCCCAGTGCAGTCCCTCAAGCGTGAAGCATATATTTTCTGTGAGCTTAATTAGTCACCAAGGTGGACAGTAATCTCTCACAAGCACTAACTGCAGTGTTCAGGACTACTCTACTTTTTCTTCTGGGCTACCTCAGACCCTTTCCACCAGTAATCATTTCTAAACATGCAGAAATGTTGCAGGTCCACTGCAGAACTCAAGCAAAGGAGTTTTCATTGCCAGCTGTATGGGAAAACAATACCCCTATACAGCAAGAGCAGAATTGCCACAGCACAACTGGCAGCAAACTAGAGAAGCAGCTTTCCAGGAGGTCATCAACACAGATTACATGAAATAAAGCTTTGACTTCTTGCATTGCCCCACTCCTTTTTTATGACATTCCTCCTTTCCCTCATTCTTGCCTAAATCTACCTTCTGTCACCAACTGCTTTTCTTGCAAAGCTTCTGCCCTCCTTTCAATGTTACTCTCTACCCTTCTAGCCCTAACAGCCACAAACACATCTTATTTAGATCTTTAAAACACATCATCCCATGAATACGCCCTCCTTGACAAAAACCCAAGCATGTGGTGGGGGACAGCAGAAGCCACTGGAAGCATGAATGAACATTGTCTGGAGGGGACAGAGCAGGTCTGTCATCTCTCAGGCAGTGACACTGCCTTGCAATCACGGCAATGACCTGGCTGTACCCTTGCTATCACCTGCGTACTTGAGATATAAATTGGGTCTTAAGTACTCAAACTTTCCGAACACAAATATTGTCTTGAACTGTGGCCAGTATGTAAAGCTATCACTCATGAAAAGAGAATTAATTCATTACGATTAGCTCTTTGATCTTGAAAGATATAAATCTGAGAGCTTTGAGCACTCTGCATTTGCTGGCTTCAACATTCATTCCTACTTACTGACAAGGAAAGGGTGGTTACACCATCACTTTTATCTGTACAGAGGTAAAGGTCCAATTAGATTTCATGTGATTTGGCAAGATACTGGTTTTTTTAAATGAAGAGTGTAAAGTACCAGCTGCATCAATGGAACATTGAGGTGCCAAGAAAATGCCTGCTGAATTTACAAGCGCACAAAATATCTAGTATGACATTCACATGTTCAGGATAAAGGCAAATAATTATTCCACACAGAAGAAAAAGAAATAGTAGAAGCAAGGAAGATTCATTTCAAAATGCTTTTAAATGCCTAAGAAAAGAGTAAAATTGGTTACTCTGTGTTAGCAGTCACCTACCACAGTTACTACAACCACCCTGCCACCTTCTGGGGAGGATACCTGGAAGCCAGGGAGTCCCCAGCCCTGGCAGTGTCCTGACACTGTTATTTAACATGTACCAATGCAGTTGCTAAATAAAATGGCAACATCTCACATATCACAACACAAACAAATAGAAAGCCACATATAAACAGCTTTCATGTCTGTGTAAATCTTATTTTTTCCTATAAATACCTCTGAAATCAGGGTCTTAGCAAACATCTGAAGAGCTCTTATGAAGGTTTCCATCTCTTCAGACACACTTTCCATTGGAAAGGGTGGTTGCCTGTCCACATCGCCACTTCAGATAAAGGGATTTTCCTCACATCATTGGAAGCCAAACTCTGTAAGGATTAACTGTTACCCTCCCTGCCCAGAGATAACTGTACATACCAACGATGATTAGCACTTTCAGTATTTCGATTAGTATATTCTACCTATCAATAAATCAGGAATCAATAAAATGAATGGCAGTGGGGATGAAATGAACTTGGGGAGGTTTCCTAGACTGACCACATTTTCCAGTGCCTTACAAAAGTGGGTTAACAAAGCTTTTGCTGTCTGAAAAAGAAGAGCTGTATTATACAATAAATTCTAAATCCACTGACAGTGCCTCAAACAACAAGTAGTGGAAAAGATCATACCAGTGGAAAGTACAAGAACTGTTTTATACAACTCATGACATGAACTAGGCTGAATTTCTCTGGCTGTTTTCCCTCAATGTTCTACTTTGAGTTATAATATATGAGGACGCAGTGATGTGATTCCCATTCATGGGTGATGAGGGAAGATCTCTGAACTCATGCCAGTAAGATAGAATATCTTTCAAGTCTAAATAAAGTAAAATGAAACAGACATGAAGAATTAATACTATGTTCTATGTCGAGGCTTTCTACAGCCTTTCTTATTAATTTCCTAAGAGCGTGGAAGAAGAGATTTGGGAAGTCAGAACCAGATATTAATCTGGCTATGATTATGATATTAACTGAATACATGGATTATGACATTAACTGAAATCAGATTTCATTCCTTATATATAGCTGCCTCAATTAATCATTCCAAAATATGACATATAAGTTCATATAGTCTGTAAAACATAAGTTGTTTTGTAAATGATCATATATGTAGGACACAAGTCTGTGGGAAGCTCTTTACAGAGCAAAATATTTCAGGCCCTGACTTTAAAGATTTCGTAGCTCAGGGACTGTGAGCAGTGTTTCCCTGTAAGATGGGACAAGATGACCTGCTGTTGCAGATCTCGGAACTTCAACAGAGCAGGTGACAGCAGGATGACACGGCATACAACCACAGGAGATGTGAACCTGCAGATACATGCCTCCACAAGCAGCCTTGCTCAGAAGCATCCTTAAGCACAGACAAAGCAAGAAATATATCTATGTGTAAGGATTTATTGAGCACTCCTGCAGCAAGAGGCTGTGTTGAATTCTGGCTACACATCTAGACAGGGTGAGACTTCAGACTGGATCTGAAGATGAAATATAAACAAGTTTTTAGGCCACTAGGCAATACCTTCCAACATTTGCTGTGGCACTGGCCATTAGCTATATTGACAGGTTATACAGTCATCAGTTAAAGACATAGCTATTGTGAAATAGTAACAGTTCTTAAAAAAGAAAGGATGAACCTTGCTCCTGTGGTTCACTTAAGAAAGGATGAACCTTGCTCCTGTGGTACACTTAATGCGAAAACACTACTTTCAACTGGAATTTCTCTTGGCTAAAACTGTATGAGAGTGCCGCATCTTTCAACTATGCACCTTTTCAACTACGGGTTTGTTTTTCTCTCAAATAAGTGTGCAGACTAACCAAATTTTATCCAGACACAATTGTTTTTCAGTCCCAGCCACTTGTCAGGTTCCTACTCTAGGATGTCCTCACCAAAAGACTAACCCAAGGGAATGGTACTGTGCGGCATCTCATCATCACTTTCTTTACACTGTGGAGCAAAGGACATTTCCCTGACTGTCCATGGGGATCCAGGTGCTATTGAAAGGAAAAAACGTAAAGGGGGGAAGGATAGCAAGCAAAGACTTCGGGGTGACAGCAGCAATTCCAGTTCTTTTCCATTCCAGAAACCCACCACAGTCAGGTGTTGATTAAGTAGGAAACTTGAATGTTACGAAGTTATGTTCTGCTTCACATATACAGGCATATACTTGGAAATAACTTCCTCCAGTTGATTGCAGAAACAGAGGAAATGCTTGTTACACAATACACAAGTGCCATATATTCCTGCCAGGTTCACAGTGGCCTCTCCTTCACAGATTTGATTATTCCGCATTTTATGGTAGTATAAGGCACTTCAAACCCTGAGTCCTCCCCGAGGAATGTTAACGCTTGTTAGAAGTACATGACCCAACCAGTCTTACTACAAAACACTTGGAAAATGTTACATCGGAGTACTATTAATACACTCTACTGCACTTACAAGACATGACTGCATGCGGAAAATCTGATGACTTGCAAGCTTATTAACTTCCTGAGATTCCTTGTTGCTCTTATGAACGATATGCCACAACTGAATTACCTGACCCAGGGTGATTCCTGGAAGTCCCTCTTTCCTCAGCTATCTGATTTATTTACAGGTACATCAGACTCTAATATACTACCAAATTTCCACATCACTTTTGGAAATACAGAAATTCTGAGTACAGCTGTGCTTCAAAAACTGCTACTTTAGTTAAAAACAAGCATTCTATGAAATATCATGCCAGAAAAATACCTCAATACTTGCTATTAAATAAATTTGGCTTTAAGAAACACAGTATTTATAATTCAATTCACTTGTAACAAACCAAATAGCAAAAATATCAATGTAAAACAAATCAGCAATGTCAATATAACCTAATTTGTAGAACTGCCTCTATATATCTCATGTAAATATTTATTTTACAATCCTGTGGCACTGATTCATTGAAGAAAATAGATGGATAAAACCAGACATATAACATAAATGTAATTTTAACCATGCATGCGTCACTCTGCAAAATAAATCTAGCATTTTGTGGCAGTCCTCTTTCCATTCAGACTTATTTGTGGGAAACACAAATTTGTGGGAAGTGCAAATACACGAGCGATCCCACTGATGGCAGTGCGATAATTCATGCCTGTGCTCAAATTAAGGTGAAGCGTGGTGGCAGCTCAGAGAACCAGAAGTGAGACCTACCAGCAAGGACAACCTGCCAGGGCACTGCTGCTGCTGGGAATTGCTCCTGCCATGAATTCTGATCCACATCTCTTCCCTGCACCCTGCAGCTGCCCTCTGCCTCACCCCAGTATAACTATTCTGCCATCCCAGGGAACATGGACCCTGGCTCTCTAATAACCTCAGGACCTAATCTGCAACTTACTTTATAAACCTGGCTCCCCACGCATCAGGAGGATGCATTTTACCTCTTACTCATGCTTTCCCTGCTGTTAGCAGTAGTAAAGAACATTTAATAAATGGAAAAATGTGTCTTAGATTAATACTTTTTAACATATCTATTGATATCAGTTGCAAGTCAAAAAACTTGATAGCATTGTTTCCTATTATCACTTAATTTCTCTGTCTGCATGAACTAAGGGAAACAAACGTGTCTTGTGCCACAGCCTGCCAAACCTGCTCAGCGTATTTTCCCTAATGGTTTTTCCATTCAGCTCTGGAGTAACTTCAGCACTTTTCTCTCTTTTTAAACCACTTCTTGTCCATATAATTTCCTAAATGCCCATTGGAGTCATCCGAAAAATTGACATTAAGACAATAATTTACTCCAAGATAGAGAGTCTGCAGAATCTCCACACACTTCTGTAAGTACTCCAATTCCTACTAACTTATATATAGTTTATAGTTTTATACCTACAGGAGCATAGATATGTCTCATACATATCCTTGATATTAAAAAAGTTTATTTGCATTATTTCTTCAGTTTTGGGTTTGACCATAATTATTTATTTACCCTGGAAAAAATAAATGAAAACTACTTTTCTACCTGCTTGTGTCAAATTCAAGCCTGAATGGTTCATCAATTTCCACTTAATCAATGCTAAAAATAGTCAGAACTGACCATAAAGGGGGCTAAATCTGACCTAGGAGTATGTTTCCCAGAGCAATTACAGGTTTTCTGGCAATATTCCTTTCCAAACTTTTGGTTAGGTAAAACCATTTGAGAATCTTTGACTTGATTGTCCACTGCTGCAAATCACTGTAAGACAGATGATACCAAAAGAGCAGCTCAACTCAGTTTTGTGAAAGTCTCCAAGCTGTGCATCCGTGTGGATGTCCGGCACTTACTGTACTATGTAGCTCCCTAATGTCCCAGCACTTCTGCTGCTTTTCTGACCCTACTGCTCTCATCTGAAATCAGATTCAGTAAGAAAAACACCTTGTGATGGAGGGAGTTGCTAGACTTACAAGGTACAAGACTAAAGACGATGTGCATGGTCACAGTTTGTGCTAGGTCTATGTGCAGCCACTTTCACTCCCAAATAGCAATGAAATAGGCTGCAGAGTGCATGAGAGAATTAAAGAGGATTTCAAAGAAGGAGGGTGTCTCAGTAATACTGGCATTTTCTGAGAAAATCTTCCATCAAAATTTTATCCGTCAGCCCAAGCTTTAAATTGTGATGCTGTATTATTTTCCATTAGAAGAACTGTAAGAAAGAGATCTTACTGTGAAGTTCATTGTGACACCCTTTGGATCACTGCTTGAACAGAACAAATGGATATGGCCATGTTCAGTGCAACATGAAAACTTGTCACAGCTTTGATCTGTACAGAAATTCAGTAATTCCACAGTACAGCATGGTGCTTTAAAAATGTGACTCACTTGTTTGAGATGTGACTCGTTCAAGCAATAAGACCAATATTTGTACTCTTTGGTGGTTAGGATGTCATATTCAGAAGAAAAAATATGTTCTACACAAGAAGCATGTGGACCTGTCAGCAAACACTGAATGTAGTCATATATACCAATACATTATTATTTGCTTTGTGGACAGTAAAATGAAGTCCCTGATGAGCTCCAGAATGAAAATACCTTTCCTCTCCTCGAAATGGTGAGCAAACATGTATCTTACATTCAAACAAGGACTCCAGCATTCCTCAAAATCTTGTGCAGCTTTTAAATTAAACTTGATATTCTTTCTCTAGTACCAGGTGGGAAAGGGTAAGACGCGTACTAGTCAAGGCAGCAGCTAATTAAAATTCAAAGCATTAACAAGAGCTGCACTACACTGTTTATGGTTGAGATGCAAGCATAAAGTTTAATGAGCCTCTTTGCTTTCTCACCCCCTGCGACTTGTGCCCATTCTTTTAACTATTTTTTTGCCTTATAAACTTCAGGTCCATGAGAGGCGAAGATCAGTTTGAAGGTGCATATAACATAACAAGCATGTCTGAGTTTGTGTTTCACTGCCTTGCTTCCTCTCAGCTGCTCTTCTGAGGCTGGAGTCTTGCAGAGTACTAACAGCAACCAAGTTCAGAAGTCAACCAATAAACTGGCACTGCAGCAGTTACAAATGTTTGCATAGGAAAAACATTAGTAGTATATGTGCAAGTACTTGCTGACCTTACAGGCTACTATGGGAATTCAGACTTCAGCATGTCTATGAAAGAGCCGGGAACTGAAAGAGCAATCTTAACAGAGCCCTATAAATGAAAGGAAGCACACTCCAACAACGTGGGTTTGTAAGAGGTCCAGTTCGTGACTTAAAACCTCAGACTAATGCCCTAAGGAAACTGCCGAAGGTGCAATACCCAGCTCCTCTGCACTGCAGTGGCTTTCACCAGCTGCTGGGGCACCAGATACTTTTTGTGGATTTGTTCTAACACAAAAGAGGCAGAGAAGGTCTGTTTCCAAAGATCACACTGCAGACGTGATTTAAGGACTTGCAGTCATCCCTCCATAATTATAGACAGGGAATTCATCTCTGTTTCAGAGGATCCTTGATCAAATTAAACATACCTACCTCTCCAAGGGAGCGCAGGTGCTAGGGCAGTTGGTTTTTTGGTTAGTCTCTTTCTTGTAGCCACTACTGTCATTGTGAAAACTGATGAGGGAAAATAAACAAACCAAAGCCTCCTACCATCATCAGCCCAACATGTTCTCTCACACCAAATGTAACCTGCTTTTTGTTTTACTTCTAACATGTATCCTAATTTATCCCCACTATAGCCTCCTTAATTTCTTTATGGATTCAGCTGGCATTATCCTCTAATTTTTCAAATTAGCACCTTCATGCTTTCTCCTCCTCCAACTGGAATTCCTCATAGACATGCAACACATCACTTCATTTTCCTCCTCCACACCCCTCATAAGAAGCTTCATTTTGCTGCACATTCTACCAAAAAAGCATGACAACCATGTAAGAAGTTGTGTTACAAAACTACTGACTATCAGATTACCCAATAACATCTCAATCATTTCCTTGTTTTCTCAAAACCTTATTCATCTGCTGTCAGGTTGTGCTACAAACTCCTGGAGACTGTAACCATTCTCCCCTCCAACCTCAGCCTCAAGTCTCACCCTTACTGCAGTGCTGCTCCATGACCGTGGTGCCCAGGAGTTACCAAACATGAATTATTACTCTTTAAACAGCATGGGGTTTGTGTTTCTGTTGTGCTGAGCCCTATACAAACTGAGGAACAGCAATCCCTACCTCAAGCTGGTTGCAAGTTTGCTGCCTATGTTTGGTGCCAATGAATACATTCTGAGTACTGCCGACCATTGCACATGTGAATCTGACCTTCCTGACAGACCATGCAACAATTGCTTACAGACTGCTTACATTGACACAGCTATACCAAATTGCTTATGACTTGAACAAAACGCTTGCTAAAATTGGCTTTGACTGCAAACAGGGGCAGGCTGAACCTGAGCATTAGCTTTTCTTAAATTGAGAAGCAGTAGGTAATTCTACCCCATCTCTGTTATATTTGGTAGAAAGCAAGAACATTCCTTGTGTTTATCCCCGGGGTGCGATTAAAAAAGCACATTGTAAACCTAAAAACCTCCCATTTGCATTGTTTTTACTGAAAGACTTGAATTTAACAGGTCTGACCTGGATTAAAAATAATGACCCTCCAAATTCCAAACTTTCTTCATATAAATACTGGCTGTTCATCTACAGTATGATTTGAGCTAGTTCTTAATTTGTAGCTGGCTCCCCACCACCTGTCATTAACAGCTTGTGCAAGCTAAACCTAATCGTTCAGAGGTGAGAAGGAGAGAAGGAAATCACCAGTTATTTCTTACTATCTACCTAACTATTTCTTACCATCTATCTAAAATATTTCTTACCATCTACCTAACTATTTCTTACCATCTATCTAAACTATTTCTTACCATCTATCATGCCCGTCTAAGCATGCCACTGCACTGCTGGCATGCAGAGTAATCTGTCAGATAGATAAAGAAAGGAAGGGTCTGCTGCTTTGCCATTACTGCTGCCTAATTTTATTGAAATAACAGTATCTATAAAACAATTAAGTGTCAGAAGGAACGGGTACTGCTCCAGTTCTGCACTCTTCTTTCTTTATTTGACTCAGGATTTCAAGAGAAAGTGATCCGGTGGCCTCTAGTTCTGACCTTTATCAAGTATTCCCAAGATCTGCAGCTCAGCTTTTCTAATCTTACCTTGACTCCCCTCCAGTGACACCTGACCCCTCCTTACAGACTTCCCCAATTACCTCAATATTCACAGTATTCCCTAAAGCACCACTACATGGAATACTATTATCTCTTACCTATTTTATCAATTAACCTTAGGAACATTTGGCAACCTATTAGGGGCAATTTCTGTGCTTAGAGAAAAGGACAGAAAAGGGGCTGTGCCTTAAAGGTGTGTGTGGAAATTGTTCACCATTTAGAACACATTTTGCATTTTCTTCTAAAGGACAAAGAACTAGGTATTTCAGAAGCAAAGCCAATGATATCTCGATTAAGCCCCTTGTCTGTTTTGCATTAAGGACTCATATATTTTTTAAAGATGTTTCTACTTGCCTGTATTTTTCCCCATACATTTTCTGTTGCTCACTCCTCATAGAGTCCTTCAAAAGGCAAGACCCACCTGGGGATGAAGATGTCCTGGATCTCTAACTCCAGCCCCATACCCTATTTTCCAGGTCAACTGCCAGGTTCTTAGGTTGCCGATGCTGTGCATCTGCCTGGGGAGAGGAAACAGACTCCTGAAGAGCAGGATCCTTCAGGAGAAATAGTTTGGGAGAGAAGAAGCAGTCAGCACTGAAGAGACAACGACAGCATGAGACAGTAGTTAAAGCTGGAGAAGAGATCTGCAGGAACGAAGTTCATTCCCATTCACGTGCTGTCAATAGAAGTAGCAAATTATTTATAAAGTTATTTATTTGATTTCTAGTCAGAATGTTTGGAGCCTTTTGAAATCTGAAATTTAGAAATAGTCTGTAAGGACAGCCGAGATGGACTCTTCTATTCTCTCACTGGTGGTTTGCTTGGCTTCTTTAAATTGCATATTTGGCCACATGATCAGATTGTTGCTGACTTCAGATAAAAGGGGAAAGAATTCGTCTGCTTCACAAACAGACTCAAACCAGAATGTTTTGAACTGTGGGCTTTGGTTACTGCTACTTTTTTCTGAAAGGCTAAAAAAAACCCACAATCTCCCAGGTTTCCAAAAAGCTCAAAATGTTTTTGAAAGCTATTTCTCATTTTGATGGGCAGAGCAGTGGCAGAGGCACACAAATGCTCTGCACATAGGGAGAAGGGGAAAAAGGGGCTCTGCTGTTCATTTGGGGTGAGATTTCAAAAGCATCACTCTGACCCCTGCAGAGGCAGACCCATATCCCAGAGTAGTCAAGCAGATTTAGAGGTTCTGAGCTCTTCTGCTGAAAAAGAAGGAAAAAAGAAATCCCTGCTATCTGGTTCTTTCCACGTTTAAAGCTGTTGTTTAATCACATAAATTTTATGTAGAAATAGTGCAGAACGCAATCCCCAACTAGAACTCAGTGCTGATTCCATCTCTAATCAGCAGATGGCACCATGAATTCATCAAACAGGATGGAGACCAGAAAGAAGCATAAATTTATCTCCCAAAAAAAGAAAAGAAAAAAAGAAGAGGGGAAAAAAAAAAAAGGGGGGGGGGGGAAGCATCCACCCAGCTTGACACACATAAATCAGGAATTAAATTCAGAGGGTGTACCTTTCCCCACATTCCACCCCTCCAGAAAGAAAACAGGCTGCCTAGCATGCTGTGTGACACACTGATGCACAAGCAGCAGCTATACTTAAAATGTCCCAGCCTTGCCCTGTCACTGACCTAAATTGTCTCATCACTTCCTGGGAGAGTAATAGAAAATAAAACAAAACCAGCCCAGAACTATTGGTCCAAACTCTGTCCATCCCTTGCTCTGAACAATGCCGCCTCTGGAGGAGACGGCCTCCCCTGCACTGGAAGGAGGGCCCAGAGGCAGCCCACTGGGAAGCTCAGAGGAAAAGCTGGCAGGCACGGCTGCCAATCCAGCCCCAGAGCTCGAAGTGGCATTTGGAAAGCCTCACCTGCGTCTTCTGGTCCATGGACAAAACCCGTTCAGCTCTGATACTGCAGCATGCATACAGATGCATGCAGGGGGCCACGAGTCCATCCAGCTAACCAAGGCTGAGCGCAGACTGGTCCAGAAGAGTTTATGAGACTTCATTTTATCCAGCCCAAAGAGCAGAATTCCTACTTGGGATTCAAAACCCGGTGAAGGCAGCCCCACTCTCTCCCTCGGAACTGCCCTACATCCTTGGCAGACCACGGCATGAGCCAGCAGCTCCGCAGCAGAACCTGCAGCATGTGCCTGCCAGGAGGCAAGCACTGTTCAAAGGAGCAGTGCAGCCTATCTGGGTGCTTGCTCTTCTCCTGGCCCAGCCGCACTGATCCTAACCTGTGCTGCTGGGATAACCATTTTGACAGGCGTGGAGCTGGCACCCACCTGGCACCACTTGACACCCACTGCGCTCCCACAGAGCTTCACTGGTGGGTGTGAAGTGCAGAGGGAAGGCACGTTCCTGTGCACACACCAAGTGATGTGCAAGATGTGCTCACCCCCAGCAAAAATCTGCTGCCTTAAATATGGGCTCTCCATGCTCTTACATATGAACAGTGAGTGTGAAAATCCTGCCTGTCCATCTGTTCCTTAGAGGTTTCTTTCTTTTGCTGCATGTTAGCATTTCTCTCCAAATCTTCTTCAGCAGCACAAATCACGCCAGTGACATTTATAGGTTAAGTAAATAGCATGCGGCTGACATCATCTAAGCACTGTAACAGGCACCATTAGGTTGTCTATGGATAGCTTTAAGGCTATGGACTTCAAGCTCCATTTATCTTGTCCTCAATGAGCGGTAATTAAAATCTGCAGTAACAGAAGTATTGCTCTGAGAAGCAACAGCACTACCATGCAAAGCGCAGGTATTTTGGCACCAGGAGAGAGTTGAATCAATTGTTTCAACCATGGCACAGAAGTGAAGACTCTGACTTTTGAAATTTAGAGAGGAAAGCAGCACAACAGTAAAAAGATGAGCTTACCTTGTACTGCATGGAGTCACCTCGTCTCAGGCCCAAGCAGGAGATGCTGTAAATTTTTGCCATTTCAGGCTCTGCATGTCTGGTTGTCACAAAGTGATTTTTCTCCCTGACCATTCCGTATTTTTCTCCCAGCCTGCCTAGCAGACACAACTCAGGAATTACCAATACCATTGGCAGTGACATAATTGATTAAGTATGAGCAATACCAGCTTGGGTTTTGCATTCAGTCAGAGCTCTGTAATGGCAGCACAAGGGGCCTCGCTTGTTGAGCAAGAAGGGCATTATGTCACTCGTCCCTAGAGCAAGGCACAAGCGAGCTTGACGGAAAAGGCAGCGAACATACTGTCAGAAGCCATATTCATAGGGAAAAGGCAGAACAATGGAGATTATACGACAGTGCAGAATCAAGGACTAAAATCACCCCCGAGGCTTGGATATTCCAGGCTTCCCTGCAACACCTGCTAGAGACACAGGAGAGGACCTGGAGTGAGCCCCTGTGCAGGTCTCACTGCCTGCACCAACACACTGAAGGAAAACCTGCAAAATCAATTGCGGCTCTTCTAAAAATCATGGGCCATGCAACTTCATCTCCTGCTGCATGTTCACTTTTTGGCCTGTTTTCCAATCTGAAACCGGCCTGGAAAACAAGGGCAGGATTTCTTTGAGTCCAACTTTGTTTTTACTCTCTCTGCACAGAAGCATAACTCTTGCCTGCCTTTCTGCTGCAATAGTGTAGTTCACCTTCAAGTGATTGTAATGAGAAAGGAAAATAATTGCTTGCTATAAATCGAAGGAGGTTACGTAGGCCACTTACACACTGGTAACTTGGTAATTACTCTTCTCCCTAGGGATGGGAAGGACCCTGAACCCATGTCCCCTTTCAGCAGTGTGCCCAAATCACCACAGCAGGGTACTCTGTGCCTGAGTTTCTTTCCCTCTGGATGCTCTTCCAGCTGACACTGAGTAGTAAAACATTTTTTGGCTGGGAAAAGGGTAACAAGAGATCTGAGACACACAATCTCAGCTCCAGCCCCAGTGCCAGGGAGGAGTTAAATCTTCCACAGGCAGGGAAAGAGCTTGAACAGGGAAAACTGAACCCATCAGCTCAGTCTATAGCAGCTGGATAGCCACCCTGTCCTCCTAGGTTGACAGGGAGATGCCTTTGCTCAAACCCTTGGTCTGAGTCAGATGGACAATTTAAATCTTGATACTGCCTTTCCCAGATTTGTGCTGGGAACAGTCTAAATGCTTGTGCAAGAATGAACAGCAACATTTCAAAGTCTTGGTAAATAAGTTCAAAATCCAATTACTGCAACTTAGTGCTTCATTCTAGTGAGTGAAAAATACCTACTTCGGGGGAGTAATGTTTCAGGCTGGCTGTAGATTTGGGAAGTCCCTTGTTACTTCTGGCGCAGTGATCCATGGGGATGATGGACACTGCTCATTTTATAGCTCTGTATGCCTCTTCCTTCTGGCGAGCGGCCACCACCACCCTGCCTCTCCAAACCATCCCTTGGGTTGGTACAAAGCTCAGAAATCTTACAGCCTGCTCTCAGCTCTGTCAGAGACATTGCAATTCGAATCTTCATTTTTTACTTCGTTTTTCCATCTCCTGCCTATAAAATGGGAGTGACAATAATAACTAAAAACTAGAAAACTAAGTGCATCCATGTGCAGTCTCTCTTTGCCTTGCTTTCCAAACAGCTTCAGGTACAATGAACCATTCTCCTCTTTCTCATTATTTATTTAGATTTAAAACATCAGGGCAGTAAGGTTGCAAACAATTAGCACAATCCTGTCACCAGTGTCCCATTGCCAAACCTCTGAGCTTGCAAGGAGGTTCCTCCATACCATTGATGCTCTCCATGGATACAGGTCTGTGCCCATGCAACAGCAAGACACTAGCTTATATTTGCATGATATCAAGGACTGTGGGGTCTTAATTAAAACCTGAGGCCTCTCACCCCCACCAGTAGGAGAAATAATCCTTAATTGGTGCTAAAGTATGTGTAGGCCATTCACAATGTCTTCACCAAACCGGACTCCTGTGCCTGCTTGTAATAGAAGAGTAAGTTATAGAATAAGACCCACCACCTGCTCGGTAGTCAGTCTGAAATACAGCAACCTGTGACTGCTCGAAAAAAAAAACAATTAAATAAAGGCAGTTGATGTTGCTCTATTCAATTATTTTTCAAGGAAGAAGTGGCCAGCAGCAATATTAAAAAATCTATGGAATTCATTCACACTTGTTATCAATATAGGGTTGCTTTCCTATGTACTTTTCTCCTCGCCATCAGGGCTCTCTATTCCATTTTCTCCAAGCTTCAAGTTGGATAAAATCTTTTTAAAACCAGCTGCTTAAAAGGAGAAAACTATTCTGTTCAGCATGGCTTAGGAAAGTTAACGTTATTTGTGCCACAGTGTAGTAGTTGGAATCATTAGCAATTTTGTTTAGAAAGAAAGGGTACCTTTAAGCTAACAATCAAAATACACCTTTAGGACACCCAAAGTGTGTGCCTGTTGACTTGCTGCCCCTGCACAGCTTGCTGCTTCCTACAGGGGAGACGTGAGGCTGGCACCACCCTTCTGCCTCCCACCTCCATTGTCACAGAATGATGTGGCTTTAGCACCAGTTTATGGCTTTCATAACTCTTGATACTTCCAGTTTTATATGTACCTGTAGCTGGTTGTTTAGACAAGTCCTGTGTTATTAGCGAGTAGCTACGACTAACGGTAAGCCTGAAGCAGTATTTTCACTGTAAGCACTGCTGTTCAGCCCTCGTAAGTGGAGCTAAGTAATTCAGGGAGAATTTCATTTGACAATCGTAAACATGGTATTTATGAATTTTCATTCTTTCACAGGAAGAAAATGGACCAAATTAATCAGGCGTGTACTGCAATTTAGCTACTCTCTCTGGTAATAAGCAACATGGCTTCTACACCAAACCCACACCTCTCTTCAGTTCACTCACTGTTGAAAATCTCCAAGGACATTTCTCTGTGAACAGCTTTCTGCTCACCAGACCGTCCCCCAAGAGCTTACTCATACAGCTTGATTTATAGCTGAAGGCTGAAAAGTTTTCCTTCAAGTTCTCCATCTCGCATTCCCTGGTCCAGAAGACTTAGTCCCCCCGAGGTCCTTCTCAGCCTGTGCTCCCCTTTGCTGCTGGAGCTGACCTTGCTTTTCTGCACCACCCCTTGCAGGACTCTACAAGGTGCAGGAAGAAGGCACCTGGCAGCAGATATAGGCCTATCTGCACACCAGCAGCCATGCAAGATGATGGAAACAAATCCCACCAGACCCAGAAGGCTAAGAAAAAAGTAATTTTAGAGGTGTACTTGAGCTGTGGAGCAGCCAGAGGTTTGAAGTATATTCACAAAACCAAAGTTGCTCTTCAACAGGTTAGTCGAAGAGCCTGGTGAATGCAACATGAGACTTCAAACTGCAGTCACAGAGATGTGGATAATCTGTCTGAACTCCACATTTCATTGCAAAGAAACATCTAGCTCTTCAATGTATCATTGTGCTAATGTCAGTATTAACCTAGAAAATGTGTAGCTGAGTAACAGTAATTTGAACTCTGATTTCAGAAGCAAGAAGAAAGTATTAAACTAACAAAATGTACTTCATGTCACAGCCCACACCTATCTTTAGATGCCTTACAGACCCTTAATGGTTTGGGAGTTTTTCTTGATGGGGGTTGTTTTCTGGGTTTGCTAATATTTCATTTACAGTAAGGTTGAAGACTGTATGCCAATATATGCACTTGCACCATATTTCTTTAAATATGTTTCAGGAAATGCCATACTCATGAACTGCTCTGTAATGTAATCCTTCAGACTGGAGCAATTCATAAGATCCCAAGAACAAAAAAGCTTTTTCAGCAGGTATAGTTAATCAGGAAGTGAGTACATGCCACAGTAGAATCCCCAAGGGCTTCTAGTGCTCAACCAGAGTATGGCCAGTTTGTTGTTTTGCTGGGAAAGCTGTCATAGGACAGACATCCTCATTAGAGCTCCATTTTCACGTTCTCTGGAGTTCAGGCAGAAGCTTTGCTGTTTCTGCTCCAAGACCTTTATTGGTTGTAACCCAGGATGGACTCAAAGGAAAATTCTCAGCCCTACAGTCCAAAAAGTTCACAGCGTAAGAAGCAATTCACACTAAAGATAAACTGTGAAATGCATTCTTAAAAGTGTGTTATTATCATTTGTATTTGAGCCTGGTGCTAGAGGTAGACATCTTTGTTTGACACAAAGCCCTTTGTCCCACTACCAGTATGAGAGCTCCATGGACAAAACTGCAAATTGGTTTCCAAGTCTATTTTAAGAGTAGTTTAACAATCAGAAAAGAAAATCTGATATTTAAATCAAATGGCTAAATTTTTCGGTATTAAAGGTGATGGGGCGAGATCTGCCCTAATAGCTCAGAATGAAGAATGAAATGAAAATATCCACACTGCGCATGGTCCAGCTCCTGCGAAGCAATGCATATCTACCTGCTGACTTTGGCAGGGGATAAGGCCACTGGGAAACTCCTGAGGGACTGAAAACCAGGGGGCTGGCATCCCTTTCCAGGCACAGCATAGGCAGCCTATGCAGCATCACATGCTGCAGTGATCAGTAGTGAGCAGCACCCTTGCTGCAGCAATCAAGCCCCAGCTTGTCATGATAAACTCCAGCTGCCTGGCAGCCTCCAGCAAGATCATCCACCAGGGACCATTTACTCAACACCATCGCATGAAGACACCAAGCAGCAGTGGTTTGAGGAACATGACAGGTCTAAATATTGCCCTTTCCTTCTCACTGCTGGAGCAGACTCAATTAGAACAGGACAACGAATTACATCAGGTTGGCACATACGGCAATAACCCTCCAAACAAGGAGGCACACACTCTGTGTGGTACTGCTGTATACAGCAACTAAGTGTGCCCCATACAGACATTCAAATCCAGTTCATCTCACACTGTTTCCAACAACTTCACTAAATATATCACAATATATGTAAGCAAACCCAGATTCGCAATCAGCAAGGAAAGGTTTCTTAGTGTTTTTATTTAGCTATTTTTGATTAGTACAGTTACATATTGTTCACTTGCAGAAGTGGAAGGCTTTTATAGCTCTTTTGCCATAAAACAAACATTATCAGGTGAGAACATAACTGCACAGAAGAGAATGGAGCAACACTAATTTACATGAGCAAACGATCCAGCCTTCAGGGTCCTCTGTCTTTTCAAATTGAAATGGACACAGTGCAACCTTTAGGCTGAAAGAGGGCAGTCCAGTATAAAAAGTCCTGAAGAAACACTGCTGGTCCAAAACCAGCTGTGCCCTTGTACTAACTTTTCTTGTGAGCACACTGTACACATTTTCTTGGCCCAATTCATAAAGCAATGTACCCAACCATACACCACACACAGTGGGTATGAAATTCAGCCACATGCTGCTTTGAGTATGTCTGCATATACCACTGCTCCAGAAGTCCAAATCACAGTGTCATCAACTGGGGGCAAGCTGGTGCTCTGAAATGTGTCTGCTCACGGGAAATTGGAACTACTCTGCTTGTCTAAGGGTTTTTCAACACAGGTGAGATTTACTGAGGCAATTATACTGCTGCAACTGAGCACTAAACAACTGTAGTCTCACTGATGCAACTCCCTAGTACTAAAATACTTATTTGCAGTTCAAATTAAATTCCTGTGAATACAATATAATTATTATGTTGCGTAATCATAAGAGGAAGCATCCCTTTGCAGGCAACTTCTAAGAAGTGAAAGCCTCTTCTGCCCTGGAAAAGACTAGGCAACTACAAATAACTTATCAACAGATTTCTTCTTTCTCTGATTATGTGTGTCTCTGTTAACAGCCTGCAGCCAGGCAGCTTGGGCTAATGAACAGAGCACAGGTTCCAGACAACCAGCATCTCATCTCTAGTTTTCACATGTTGAGTGACACCAGCTAAGTCACCTGTTCTTTTTGCCTTGGGGTTTGTTGGTAGCACCAACATTTTTTTTCTGGCAAATCAATACAGGAGAAACACCAGTTTAATACAGCCACTGTCTAATTTTCCCAATTCAGATACTTTTTCTTCTTAACACTGAATAAAATAAACACCTATTGATCCAGTGTTCCACATTATCACATTCCGCACACAAATATGGTTCCTCTGCTCAGTGTATCCTGACACTTGGAAAAGGTTTGCACACTTAGAAACTGAGCTCAAAAGTGAGCTCCTCTGTGTGAATCTAACTGGTGTAATTCTCCAGAGACTTGCAAGGAAAAGCAAAGCCACATTTGAATATACTTCCTCTGAAGCCACAGACAAGTAAGTTCTTTGTTTCAGCATGGCATTTTACCTGCAGCGCTGCAGACACGCACATGGTGACTGACATCCCAGATGTCCAAACATAGGTCTTACAACACTATTTTGCCCTACTAGATGAATGGGATACGCAGTAGGTCTGCTATCTGATTTAAATTACCTCAAAGTCTGTTTACTGATAGGTCAGTGGTGGTCTAGTCTCAAAACCCATACTGTGTATTTAAAAGACTCACCGCAATTAAAGAGCTATGCAGTGCCACTGCTCCAGAGCATGATGGGCTGCTGCAGAAACAACAGCACCTCACAACCAGGCACTGGGTCATGGGAGCCCACATGCCTCTGGAGACCCCAGTACATCATCTCCCACTCCATCAGCCTCTGCCACTGCTCCCCATTCTCAGTAAAGGCTTTATGTGGCCTCCATAAACACCAACCTATGCCCAAACTAATAGGCTTTCGAATTTAGGAGATCAATAATGTTAGGTACTCAAGGGCTGGATGATGCCTGGACTGTCAAAATTACTCCAGGCTTCCTCTGGGGTAACCAAGTCAGAGCTTCCTTTTCTGAGGCTGACTTTCTTTGCTTGCTTAACTGACAGGTGAGAGCCAGGGGCAATCTTCCTTCTTACCTTCAGGTGCCCCCCAGCACACAGGGGTCTGGGCACAGCTACTGGAGGCACCCAGCCCCAGCAAGCAGCAGCAAAGCCAGCACCCCTGCCTCTCCATGGCACCCATGAACTATGCCAAGCAGGGAGCCCCACAGCAGGGATGGGTTGGACTAACATCAAAACCAGATGTCCATGGGGGCACTGCGCCACGCTGTAAAGGCCCCATTAAGAGCATGGCTGCCCAGTACCCTCCACTTGAGTGTGGACTGTGCGCAATGCCAGAAATGACCACACACTGCACTGTGCCTGTGTTTCACATGCGTGCTGGCATGCATGAAGCATTTCAGAGACAAAAAGTCACGAGCAACAAGAAGGCTAAAGAGATAGCAGCTTGACATAAATGAGAGAAAGACGGTACCCCTTCAAACACAACCTGCAAATAAGTGAAAAGAGCCATTGCTCCCTAGGCAATGGTCTGAGATGATTCAGATTGAAAGTCAGCGGTGTGCCATTGTACTCCTGAGCACACCGCAGATTATTAATTTTTCCCTAGTATTTTTGAACAACAAAGTGTAAATCATGTGAAAAGGTATGTGTGTGTCCTCCTCCACCCAGCTGGCACAGGCCATGGTCAGGAGGCTAAAAGAGATGACACATCCTGCAAACTGCCTATGAGAAATGAAATGTGGTGAACGTGCCAATGCATCCCATTTAGAAAGAAAAGAGCAAGGCAGAAACAGGCTGGCACACAGCCCTTCAGGTCAGCATTACCATTCTCCAGATATAATATGATCTGGAAAACATTAGATTTCGACTGCCATCATAATCTTTCAGGAACATAAAACTTTTGACCTTTTTTTTCCTCATAACATGGAAAATTTCCATCCATATGGTTCTCCGCAAAGCAGTAAGAATGAAAAAACTAGGAACATCTCACACAGGAACAGTTTTGGTTAAATAAACATTAAGGTGGGAATATATAAAGATAGCACCTGCGTGCTACCCATCTAACACTCAGCATTGCACACTGAAATGTCTGCGTGAAGTCCTGGACTCACTGAGATTGGGAATCACAGCTTTATTCCTTGAGAACAGGAAGGAGAAACATTACACATAAGAGAAAAGGGATTTTATGTTTAACTCATCAGTGAAGATAATACTTGGGCACTTTTTGCACTATCATACCTCCATGTTTTAACACAGAAGTCATCAGTATTCTGCAATGCTTAAGTTAGCAGTTTTCATATATTCACAGCTTAATAAAGTATAGCTGTCATGTGCTGCAAATATACACTTTATACAATCAAACGATCAATTCATGACCTTGCAGGTACTAAAACATGCACACATACCTGCTAAACTAAAAAAAAAAAAAACAATCCACATTTCATCTATTAGCTGATGGGCACATTCCAAAATCACTATTTGTTATTCTCAGATTATTGGACTTGGGGGTCTGGGTCGATGAAAAAATGAACATGAGCCGGCAGTGCGTGCTTGCAGCCCAGAAAGCCAACCGTATCCTGGGCTGCATCAAAAGCAGTGTGACCAGCAGGTCGAGGGAGGTGCTCCTGCCCCTTTACTCTGCTCTCGTGAGACCTCACTTGGAGTATTGTGTGCAGTTCTGGTGTCCTCAACATAAAAAGGACACGGAACTGTTGGAACAAGTCCAAAGGAGGCCACGAGGATGATCAGGGGTCTGGAGCACCTCCTGTATGAAGATAGGCTGAGAAAATTGGGGCTGTTCAGCCTGGAGAAGAGAAGGCTGCGTGGAGACCTCATAGCAGCCTTCCAATACCTGAAGGGGGCCTATAGGGATGCTGGGGAGGGACTCTTCATTAGGGACTGTGGTGAGAGGACAAGGGGTAATGGGTTTAAACTTAAACAGGGGAAGTTTAGATTGGATCTGAGGAAGAAATTCTTTACTGTGAGGGTGGTGAGGCCCTGGAATGGGTTGCCCAGGGAGGTTGTGGATGCTTCATCTCTGGCGGTGTTCAAGGTGGGGTTGGACATAGCCTTGGATGGCATGGTTTAGTGGGAGGTGTCCCTGCCCATGGCAGGGCGGTTGGAACTGGATGATCTTGAGGTCCTTTCCAACCCTTACTATTCTATGATTCTATGATTCTATGATTCTATTTAAACTTATAACTCGCATACATGTCGCATCACAGCCCAAGGGCCAAGGTAACTGTTGGGCTTCATACCTGTGAAAGAGACGGCTCATATTTGCTAAACTAAACAAACATGCAATTCTCCGAAGGCATGGGGAACATTTTGAGACATTAAACCGTATAATAGAAAAACAGATTGCATGAGCAAAGAGATCACAAAGACATGTCTGATCAGCATGACATGGCTCTCTCACTTTTGGGGTACTTTTAAGAACAGTACTAGATCTTCAGGAGATGCCAAATACTTATCTTCAGAGAAAAATCAAGCCCATCAGAAGGTACCAGACAAGAAGCTTGGTCTTGCAATAGAAGGCTTAGGTTTGACTTCTACTGCACTAAGAGACATTCTGCCTAACCTCAGCAAACCTGTTGTCCTGGATTCAGCAGTAGCAGTCATTTTTCTCCTTCTTAGTAGCTGGTGCAGTGCTGTGGTTTTGACTTTCAGCCTGGGAACAGCGCTGAAACTCCGATGTTTATAGTTACTGCTCAGTAATGTTTAGTCTGACCAATGACTTTCTGAGTCTCATGCTCTGTCTGAGAGGAGGGAAAGCCGGAAGGAAGCAGAGACAGGACACCTGACCCAAACTAACCAAAGAGGTATTCCATACCACAGTACGTCATGCGCAGTATATAAACTGGGGGCAGTCACCCAGAAGGGCTAGATCACTGCTCGGTCAGGCTGGGTATCGGTTGGCGGGTGGTGAGTGGTTGTATTCTCTTCCCTTGTTATTTCCCTTATCATTATTATTATTGGTGGTAGCAGCAGTGGTTTGTGTTATACCTTAGTTACTGGACTGTTCTTATCTCAGCCCATGGGAGTTACGTTCTTTCCATTCTCCTCCCCATCCCTTCTGGGAGTGAGAGGGGAAGGAAGGCGGGAGAGTGAGAGAGCGAGCTATGTGGCTCACTGGACTTAAAATACGACACCTGTAAAACACTATGCTGAATAGTGCATTATTCCACCTTTTGTTGAATTTGGTGCTTCCTTATTTTTTAACCTCTTGCTTGGAACCCCAGCACTTAGCGGGGAGCAGCAGGGGTCACCCAGGGCAGCACAGTGAGCTCCGGTGCTACAAGTGGCTTTTCCAAGCAACAAGAAAAGTAAGAGATGAAGGGCACTGTGCACTTTCTAGGCGTGGGTTGTCAGTGAAGATGCTACGCATGACACTTTTTGGTGCGGGCACTCGTTTCCAGGAAACACTTTGGTAAACAACTTTGAAGTCAAAATGAAGAATTACAGCCCGAGTGTTTTTTTTGCTTTTATCCACCGTACCTTCATGACTGTACTAGTCCTTTTAAATGGCAAAGCAGTGCTGAATGCAAACAGCCTCCTTCTGCAGGCTGTCTCCACAGTTCAATTACCAGTGCTTTAACACTGCTAATTAGCATTCCTCAGAGCTAGATCTCTTTGAGTGACAGGTAACCATGGAGAGACACAATCCTGTAGGTGATCAGCAAGAGTCTGACTTTTCTTTTTAATTAAAAATTAGAAATGCCTTAAACAATAATAATAATTCACTGAATTATGCTGTTATCCCAGGGTTGCCAGGCTGGTGAGAAGAACATCAGTGTTGTAAAAATGAAACAATTTCTAAATGAATAGACCAGGGCAACAGAAAGGAGAGCGGGTTTATTATCTGTAACAACAGAATGTACTCGTAATGACGGTACAAAATAGTAGACACTGCTCCAGAGAGTTGGCATGGAGACCGAAAATAGGACACTTTGCTGAATGTTGGATGGGATTGCCCCAATTTGTTTGAAATTTTAATGAGACAGATAAATATTAAGTCTGTTGCACAAACGGAATTTTCATCGGGATATCATTTCAGTAAGATTTAACCAGGAGTTGATACTGATAGATAAAATAGCATGTGGTCCAAGTGAGAGCCAAGGCTGGAAACCTTGTCAATCCGAGTCAGATAACCAATTAGTGAAAATTGTTTTCAACGTAACTATGCCACCTCTCGTCAGCTAATGATCTGGTTCTCCTTCCAGAAATGGACTCCAGCAGCAAAAAATTCATCGTCATATATTTGAAAACTGCAGCCGGTCCAAATCGGGTTCACCCAACCTAATCTGAATACCATTCATCAACAAATAATGATGGAAATTTTTACACCAAGCTTGGCAAAGATGAGGAGAAGGATAGATGCAGATTCATAACTATGAAATACTTCCCAAGACAAAGTCATCTCAACTCAGCAAATTCATTACTTGTAGATTCTAATGACAATGGTTGCATATAAGACAATAACATGGAAACAGATACTAGAGCAAAAATTATTCTAACAACAACGATCACAATTCAAAACTCTAACCATTGTTCACAGGTAAAAATCACAGCTATTATCAATGAGGGCTCTTTAATCCTTCCCCATATAATTTATTAATATATGCAAAAAAATGACATTAAGTCAATGTGGTTCTCTCTGCTATAGAGTTATTTACATCTTTAAGAGAGTATCATGCTACTAAAATTTAACTCTATATGGGAGGGAAGGAAGGAATTAAAGGTAATTACATGCCTATCAATTTTTTTGTTAGATTTTCTTTTAAAATCAGAATGGTAATCTAAAAACTTAATTCCTACAAATGCAGGTCCGAACACTTTCCTAAAAATACAAGAAAAAAAAACACAGATAGCGTTCCATCTTACCAATTATTAATGTACAGTAGACACTAGTAACATAAAAATGCCTAATTTTCAGCTCATTAAACAAATATTTTAAGCTTACAAATGGATAAAAACGTAGCTATCTATAGCTGTCAGGTCAGGCAAATAGCCAGGACTAATCACAGCTTTACTGAAGTTTAAACAGAGCCAGATAGAGAAAAATAAAAAAGAAAATTAAGACAAAACATGTGTCCGAGCCTAAAATTATCTTTGGATTTTTTCCATCTTTACAAAAATATCAGTCACTGACAGATTTTTAACTCCACTGAATGCTCCAAACTTTTTATTTGGGAAGGAGAAATTTCTCAGGCAGACAAATCTGGGAACTGGCTTTGTGCTGTCTCTGAAGAGACTTAAGAACTACTCAGCCCTGCGAGCTCTCATCCAAAGAGGAAATATCAGCAGAGCTGTTAGCACTGAGCTGACTCAGTCTCAGCTAACCCTGATGATTCCCAGTATATTTAGCTTGAGTCCTTACTAGCTATCCACACACACCTGCACGTCTCCAAATTTTGGGGACTTGTAATCTTCTTCTGACCCTCATATTTCTAGGAAATAATGCATCAAGATTAATAATAAAGCTATTTTGGTGCAAATTCAGTCTGCTTATGTATCACGCAGAATGGTGCATTCAAATACTGTAAATGTCAGTCACCAGCATCAACAGAAAATTCTCAATAAAAGCCAACTGGTGGGAAAGAGCTCTCAGAATAAAGGCAGCCTGCTTTTGAGACCAGGTTCTTCAGCTTGTTTTTAAAGTTGCTCTGTTTCCTTAATCTCTACTGCAATGCAAGGGAGCAAGCAAGGCAAAAGAGACAGCTTACACAGGAATGGGGCAGGAAAATAAACCCACCACTCAGTGGAATAACTGATCTTGACTTTGCTCTTTGAAAGAAAAAGTCTCTTATGGATCTGCTAAAATTGCCACCCACTGAAACAGAAAGTAGCTTTAAGCAACTACACAAATCACTGACTCCTGCCAGTAAGTTCCAAATTTAAAGAGTTAACAGAAAATGAGCAAAGCTGTATTAGAAATAGTTATCTTCTCACATGCTAAAGAATCTTTTCTAAAGTGTTCAGTTCAGAGCTATTTTAGTTAAAAAAAGAAATAGAACATAGAAAATTAAACCTTCTATAGGTTTAATACTGTGTCCTTACTGTGCTGTTTAACAGTTTATATCCTTCTTACTTCACTGACCTAAATAATTGTATCCTGGCAAGTTTCGGTTTTCAAAGATTAATTATCCTATCCAAAGATGATTCACTTGCCTCTAAAACACTTTCCCTTCATGTTGGAAAACTGATATCAACATGCTTACATGCCACTAGTAGGCTACAATCCAGTCTGCAGCACCAAATCACATTTGAAATATGACATGAGCTCTCTGCTAACTCTCAGTTCAGGGATGAAGTTCACTGAGAAAGGAAGCTGATAAATTCCCCCCAGAATGGTTAGCAGAATTACTCAGCAAGGGCTCCTGATACGACAGCCTCCCTGCTTTGCCCTGCGACTGTGTAGCTCGAGGGGTTACTTGCTGGAATCGCTTGGTTTCTCTTGCAAAATCTTTGACAAAATCTTGACTGCTCTGATCCTTCCCAAAAGTCAATGCAAGCAATCAGGCTTCCTTCAGTACAACCTGTACCAAGACTTAACAGCGCTTCTGTTACTGATTCTGTGGTTGATCCTGGTGGATATTGGCTACTAGCAAGTACTTATAAAACTTCAGAATTTTATATAAGCTATGGCTTCTCCTTTTCCCTGACAGAAACCTTCTAGCTATAAAATTAATCAATCTGGCATTTTTCTCAAACCATGCTCTGTTTCTCTTCTTTCAACTCAGTCATCTTAAAACCAAAACTAACCTCAATCCAGTCCAGTCTTTACATTAGTATACTTGTAGGTAGGCATCATAGGATACTAGACACAATATGGACCACGAGGTCCATACTCTTCACCAGCCTTTAGCTGTGAAGATAGCTCCCAAAAGTAGGAGTCTTCACAGGCGGTGCTTTAACACTCTGTCCCTGTTGTGATAATCTTATCTTGCTTTCATAATTTCTTAACATTCTGAAATGTTTACAATTTGATACAACCCATTTTCTGAATAACATTATTGGAAGTGCTATAAATCTGCCATTTACAAGTCCCTCCGGATGACTGAATTATAGAGCTGAAAACATTTCTTTCAGGATGAGAAGCAAAATGTACCAAAAATATTAAATTATTAAAGTGAAAAAATTGCTCTACTGAAAAACAGCGCATGACAAGAAAATGTATCTGATAGGAAGTTACATGGCAAGTTTGTAATTTACCAGTGAACTACACAATGAATTGTGTAATTCCTGTCTCTTTCACCAGGGCCCATGCTGGACACAGTTCTCACCCCACTCTGGGGTTAAGGATTGCCCCAGGAGGTGCGGAAGCTGGACTCTGCTGCAAGCCCTCTGCAATCACAGCACACTGCAAGCATAGCACACAGGGCACTGGTGCTCTGCCTTCTGTGGCTCACTACGGCATGCCAGTAGACAATCAGCAGAGGCTGCCCCACAAGATGTTAAAGTCCAAAGTATTACAAATTGGTACCTACATGCAACCCCTACAGGCTGAGCCACATGACAGAAATGTCATCTTCTCTTACTCCAAATTACACTAAACTGTATTTCCATCAACTCCAGAAGAGCCATCAAGTATTCTGCAGCCCGAGCTCAGAAGCAGGAACACTGTAGGTGGTGAGCAAGTAAGCTTAGTTTGTGCTCCTGACTCAAGCACAAACTAATAGATCAAAAATTGAGTGTGGCACTCACTGTTACTTGTCTTACTATTATATTTTGTGTTAGGTCCAATTTTGAGTCATTTTATGAAGACTGCAAGCATAGACTGGATTACTGACCTACTCTCAGGCTCCTTTGTGAACACAGACATAGAAGTAGTGCTGCTTCCACATGGCTAAATTTTGCCTAAACACACAAGGCACAAGGAAAGAGAAGATGCAAGTCAGACATTCAAGAAAATAACTTCTGCATCTCTTTTTAAAAGCTGTTGCTGGAAAAGATGCTGGCAGTTGCAGAAGCCCTGCTCCTTTCAGACTAAGTGTCTAAATGGGAAGTTTCAGTGCTGCCCAAAATAGATGCTGCATCTTAACTTACCCAGGAACAGAACAGGAATTGGAAACTAATGAAAGTTTACTATGCTTTTCCCTTTGCAGTAAAGAGGCTGAAACGCACCTGAAAGCCTAGAAAGAGAACAGTAGGATGTAAGCTCTTATTCCAAAGAATTACTTGCAAAGGAGACAGTATCACAAAATCCTATATTGAGTTCAAAATGTGTGCATGGGGGTAGCTGTGCACATGCTACAAGAATTTCAAATGCACAGGGGCTAAATCTGACTTTCAGGGATGTCAGAAAGCTGTTTGATACCTATTTCAGCAGGCCATAAGTGACTTTATATTCAGCAGAATGGGACAGAAAGTATTTCTCTTAGGTACAGCAAACTGAGTATCTTGCAATGAAAGGAAGCATTGTTTTATTCTAACTAAAGAGAAATAGTTGATGAGTGAATAAAAGCATGATCTAAAGCCTGCTGAAATCAATGGAAAGATTCTCATTGACTTCTCCAAGCTTTGGATCAAGCCTCAAAAGAGCAGCTATTTCTCTCTGATACAGCAAGGAATCAATTCCCTCTCCCAGCGGTACTCTAAATAATTCAATATTTTGTCTCAGATCATTTCCAAAGAAAAATGATGAGGATGTTGTTTAAGTGGGTGATACCCTGAAGTGACACAGTTTACAATGCGCTCAGCCATGTAAGATCTCCTGTGTTCTTCACTCACACAAAGACAGGGCAGAGTCAAAGCACCCCTCTGACACCATGGAATGCCTATCCCACTCCTCAGTCACAGGACAACAGACAGTCACACTTCTCTCAGTGGCCAGAAAGAGCTGGAGGAATTTTTCTAAGGAATGCCTATACTATGGCATATCTTTAAAGCAGCAAAATTACTTTGCTTTGCAGTAAAATCAGAATCACAATTTGCACAATTCACTTTGGTGCACACAGAAGGGCAAAACTGCACTGCTGATTGTGTTATTATTTACCAAAAGAAATGATACTCTCACCATTCCCCAATGCTTTTGCTTTATAGAGCAAAACACAATATGGAAATGACATCTTCTTTTGATCTGTCCTGCATGAAAAAACAATCGGTAAAGAGCAAACCAGCATTCGAGTGAGCAACTCTGCTAATTTTTACTCTCCTGCCACAATCAGGCGCCTTCCGCACACTTTTCTCCTGTATATTGGAGAAGCCTGCTGCAAACACGAGCGGCAGCATCCATGCTGTCTCCCACGCACGGAGGCCAACAGGAGCACAGCCCCACTCACAGCCACACTCTGTTTCATTCAGCAGCAGAGCAGCACTGGGAGGGATTCTCCCATTTGCACAGAACAACGGCAATTTGCAACACACGGGTTTAAGGGTGGAAAAAAAACCCCATCCCACTTCTCCACTCCCACCAGGCAGCTCCCTAGCAACAGCTGACAAATGTACAGGATGAAATGGGTACTGAGCTATAGCTCACGCGATTATCCCCTTCCCTATCACTTCTGATTGAGTTACAGCTGTGGGGAGCATCTCACCCAGCAGCACCTCTGATGAGTGCGGACGTGGCAGCTTTGGCACGTTCACTCTCTTCCATTCCCAACACAAAGCACAGCCACAGACCGGTCTTTCATCACCACCTATGGAGAAATACTAATCAGCATCTGTCCAAGCACACTCTTGTTTTCCTCCCAACCTGCTTGTTGTATGTGTATATGTGCACTCATGCTCTTGCTAACTGTGCATTCAACTGAGCTGGATTACAGACAGCATTATCTGCTTCCAGGACCAGGCATTACACCTCAGCTGCACTGTGGTGCCTGTCCCAAAAGCTTGCCCTGACTCCAATGCAAAGCCTGGAAATCCTCATGCGTAGAGAGAAGCCTGCTGCTGAGGCCAGCTCCCCTGCCAGCTCTGCCCTAAGAGCTGGAAAAGACTCCGGCTCACGGCTGCTTAGTGATGTTTTCTGGAGATCAGCCGGGTATTCCTGCCAAAGCCCACCCGGATGCTCAGCCGGGCCAGCTGGCTGCTGCTCACCACTGGCACAGCTGGGGCAGCCACGGGGCATGGTTCACTGCCCAAAAGCACTCGTGAAGTCATCCTCATGGGTGGTACAAAGTACACCTGCTGTCCTCTCAGATGCCAGGAAGCGTGTGGTCTTGGCAATGCCAGAGTCTGGGATCCTCAGCAACCCTGCTCTGCTGTTTGCCTCGCACTGCCACGTACAGCCTGACTTACACACCACCTCCCCCCCTTCTCCCTAAAGTACTTCTGCTCTGGTGTTTGAGAACTTTGCATTTCCTAAATTGAGCTGTTACTCAAAGAGACTCAATTTCTGACGTCCTTCAAATTTTGGCAGGAAGTGCTCTTTTGGTGTCAGGACATGCAAGAATGATGAAAATCAATGACATAATAATAAACAAATCACAAAAAGTAAACACTTCCCAAAATTTTAGTCAAAGAAAAACTTATCTCTAGATAAATGAATGTATTCCAGCAATTCTGATCGCTGCTTTTATATTACGGTCGGCCAAATTGCCTGCTTTCCTGGAAAAGGCTTTTTAAAATGCAGCAGAACACCATTAGTTTTATATCTTTTCACTTAAACAGCTTTCCCAAACCTTCCAACTCAGATTCCTCCTCCCAGACTGAATTTTTACTGAACAGTTTGTACAATACCAAGGGGGATTTGGCAAAATAGCATATTTAGGACTCACCGTACAAAACCCAAGAACCATCTCTGACTTACGGTGCATACCTATGAAGATGAGTTAATATCAACATCACTCCCATTTGAATTACCATAACAATGCTTTGTGAGCAAACTCCAAGACTAGAAGCAACTATTTAAATTCCTTGGTTTAATTATCATTTTAAGATGGTTTAAAAAAAAAAAAAAGGGCAAAACCACCTTTTTACATTTTTTTATATCAGCAACAGATGAGAATTAATATTATAATTAGAAGCTTTCTTCTGTACAAACCATTTAATCGATTTTATATATGAAGTATTTCACTCTCTTGCCTGGAAATTTAGGCACTAAACACAGAAGACACACGCTTCTTCCCCACTCACTACACATGAGCACCCAGCTCAGTACTCCCAGCCTCTCACTCTGCATTAGACTTCGCAGCTAGGTTGTCACACCAAAAAAGACCACAATACCAATCTGTGTGTATCACAACAGCCTCGTCAATAAGGCACAGAGTAATGTCTATGTGTACCTCCACCCTGATCCTCCAACCATTTGAAAGAACAGGATGAAACTGTCACGGTCCTGTGAGTAAAGGGTAAAAGACAGCATGAGAATTTAATAGGTATACATACCTAACCACAACAGAAATTCGCTGCTAAAACACCAATTCTTTTTCTAATGAGCAATTTTATATAGCAATGAATAAGATGAATTTGAGAGCTGTTATTTATTACAGTGCTCAGACCACATGGAAAGTAAATCTACTGGGGAAGACACTGCATCCAGCCCTTAAATGTATTAACCCCAGACTCAGATGGGGAGAAACGTTCAGCTTTTTCTTAACCAACCCTGGGTTTGTGTTATTAAACACTCCCCTTGCTGTTGATAAAAAACAGCAGTGCAGAAGACCCCACACTAGCAGTCTTGCCTCTTTTCCACTCCAAGCATGGCTCTGCCTTCGGGAGGCTCCCAGCCAGATCCCACACTGTCAGGAGCATGTGCACACCCGCTCTGCTGTGAGACACACAAAACCTCATAGCAGCCCCTTTGATTCTGTACTTTCTGTCCCTGCCTAGATAACTTTTCAGAAGCTGACAGCGCCTTTACAATTTAATTGGTGTTGACACCTTTTGAAGCAATGCCTTGAGGCACCGAGGGTCATTGTCTACTTTATCCTGCTTTTCTGCGGCTGCCTCCATTTGGCTACCTTGCAGCCTGTGGTGCTGCCGTGGCCCCTGCACTCTTCATTCATGTTTGTACTTGTACTGGGTCCCGTTACAAGGACCCTTGTTAAACGCCCAGCAGGCAGCACTGAATAGAGATTTTGACTATCTGGGATTTGAAGGCCTCTAGCAATAACGGAGAAAGCCCTGTAAACACAAAAGTATCCCAGTAGCAGTGGGGCATTAACGTAATCACACATTTATGCCACAGGACCTCAGGACCAAGCTCCTTACTGTCGATTCACTGGTTATTAAGCCTCTGTAATTAGGTGGTTTCCCGTGACTTTTCTTTCTTGGGATTCACCAACTATCATTTTCCATATGTCCCTTTTTCCCAGAGCAGCTATACACCCTTGCACATTCAATAGGCCGGGCAGATGGTACCACGTACCAGGCTCTGAGCAGCCAAAGCCAATTCAAAACAAGTAAAAAGGTTTGGCATGACATTCCCAAAGCTGCCCAGGAAACCTGAATCCAAAAATCACAGAGGTCCCATGGTCTTCTGATAGCAAACACATCTCTCCAGGTTCAGCCCTGCAGTGCCTGCACCTCTTACAGGCAGTCACATCCCAAAGTAGCACTTACACAGAAGATGAATAGGAGAGATGCTACCAGAACTTTATTTGTCTTTCACTTTATAAACAACTTTGAATATGCATTTCTGTGACTTTTACCAGGCTTAAATAATTAAGACTCTCAAATTTCCTACCAAAAATGCAAAGGACTCACTTTATTCAGTCCTAAGTGTCAGCTTGTGGGCACATCTTGGTAAAACTCGGCCTCAAACACTGTATTAAGTCAGTGAACAAATAAGAGCAAACTCAACTAAAATGGAAAGTAAGATTTCAATTAGGTAAGGTTGAGATATAAAAGAATGGCCAAAATTACCTCAGTGGCAATTTCCTATTTGAAAAATACCCTCCCCTCCCAGAAAGCAGGCTCGCTAGTCAAACCTAATGGCTGGGCTTTGCATTTTCCAGCCCTCTCTTTGTCACATTTTACAGTCTGATTTTCCAGTCATTCCGAATTCCAGCAGTTCACCTACAGGCCTCCAACAAATAAGACTTCTAATTCCAATACAATAGAATCAACTGCTCCTACCTTCAGTATCATTTGGTCCTTCGCCATCTGGGGGATGCTTGTCCCTATGTCCATGATTCCACTAATCCCTCACTTCTACTGCACAAAAAAGCAAACACAACCGGGCCCCTGTACACACCTGCACTGCATGGAAACTGGGATCCAACTCCAGATCTTCACTCCTTGTTGCCTCTCATGCCCACAAAGCCTCTCACTCACAGCCAGCTGCAGCTGTCCTCCTTCCCTCAGTCCCCAGCCTGCCTGAAAGATGGCTTCATCTCCAGGCTCTTTATTTGAATCAGTGCCACAACCTGTAACATTTCCATTACCTCAATTAACGTGCAACTGTAAGAGTTACCAAGACTCAGAATAAAAACTACTTTCCATGCACCAACAAAGCTGCATTCAACTGCGATAAAGGACTTATCCTTTCTTATACTCTATGAAATCCACGTGCAGCTTCCCTGCCTTTCTCTGGTGTGGCAGATGATGTACTTTCATAAAGCCCTGCAGTCCAACAAACAGGGCAAAAAAACTCCTGTAGGTGTAGTGGAACAAAGGAGTGGCATTGTAGAGGACAGGCTGGCCTGGTTATGAACAGACATGAGAGTTCCACAGAAACCACCTGTGATGACAGGTATGCTGTTCCAATGAGCTAAATGTAAATAATGCCAAGAACAGCTTCCAGATGCAACACACTTCATATGGCTCTGCTGGCTCAGACAGGAGAGGGTTCCCTTTGGCTGACAGAGGAAAAAGCCATCTGCAGAGCACAAGTGTCCCATGAACAGCATTAGCAGTGACAATTTGCTGCACAGACTTGAGAAGAAAGTCACTGGGTAAAAGCTGATTACATCCACCTATGTGTCTGCTTCCTTAAAGGCTAAAGTCAATCAAAAGGTCACTACAGCTGAGCTAAGAGAATAAGTCGGGGCAAAACCCTGCTTTTCTTCTGTTTTCATTATCTCACATAGAGTCAGCAGGAGAGGGCAGCAGCCAGTAAATAAAAAAGTAAAGAAGCTCCTCTAGACTGGCCACTCTCTGTCTAAGTTCAGTTCAAGTTGCTCCTTGGAATGATTAAACAAAAAGTACAACTCTTCCCTCCTGGAGGCAAGAGCTTTACAGAGCCTATCGCAAGGTACAGAATATTATCTATGTACATAAAGACCAACCATATCTGGTTAGATGAGAGGCTGAGCTCTTCTGTAACTGACCTTTGTGGCCTTTCATTTAAGAACCTTTAATGAAGTTTTCTTCCACCATTGTGCCCAGTCTCTTTCCAAGTCCATACAAACTTTTGATACCCACCACGAGATATCCACCCATTCCAGAATCATAATGCTCATTTAGGATGTCTGTTGTCTGCCTAACAAACCATATTAAAATAGCACAAAGTACAGGAACTGTTCCCACAGCTAGAAGGTTTCTCATCTTGAGCTCTTGTCTTATTACAAAAGCTTATGGAGAAAACGTTAGTTCTATTTTTCATGTGTTCAATAACCTCTTTTTCTATTTTTTTTAAATTCTCCTGTATTCTTCTCCAAAGTGAGAGGAGCATTCCCTATTCAACGACTTCTGTGCACAGAAACTGGCTAGCCAAAAGAAGCCCTGTGTCTCCCCTCCCTCTGACACACCTTAGTGTGGGAGCTCGCTGTCATGGACTTTTCACACCCTCAACACAGGCAGACAAGAAAGGATATACCTGTTCTTTTTAACAGCTAGTATGGACAGATTATATTCAGCTACAGCCTACGTCCAGCAAGGCGCAAAGGCTTCCCCAACAACTGTTACTAAGGCCTGCATCCTTAGGGCCAAACAGGCTGATTACAGTGCTCTCCAAAATCTGCTTATTTAAGGGAGAAAAGGACTAAAAAAGCCAAACTAAATGTTTCTCTGTATTTACAAAGGGAACTTACTCTTCTTTGAGCTGGATCTGTATCTGCTCTGGTTGTCCTCCAGGAATTTACCTGTGATTTACAGTATGCTGAAGATGAAACTGTCCATCTGACTCTAGTTATCAAAAAAAAGCAATACTGATCCTACTGGGTGTCAGAGAGAGGATTACAAATGAGGGAAGGGGATGCCGCAACTGACTGGACACACTTCAAAATCCTTTCCTTTCTCCATCCCGCATCTGCTTTTTATTAAAGCAAAAAATAACAATGCAGTGTTTACTCAGTGCACGGCGTAGCTGTAAAATTTAATTAATCACTGTAACTTAGCTTGCTGAGATTTTTAAATGAAAAGCCCTATAAAAATGTAACGTTCATATAAAGAAAAGCCCTCAAAACTGCCTAACTTCCTAACAGCTTTTGTATTGTATCTTACAGCACCAGTGGCTGGACACTGCATACAGCCTTGATTCAGCAAATTACTTGGAAGTAAACATATACCCAAGCCAATGGACACCAAAGCATGCATTGATTCAGTTGACTAGGGATGGACTTAAATTGGTGCCCTATAGACTGTCTCCTTCCATATTTCCCATCCCCCTCTGAGGGCATCCAAATTACCAATGGAGCCTTCCTTTCTCACTCAGAGATTTCGAAATGCAGCTCTAGTCAGAGTCAAAGTATGAGCCCCCGTTTAAAAGTACTTTACTTGATGAAATCCCTATGGGTCTGAATGAGTGCACTTATTTCAAAGTATGTTATTGTGAAAAATAATTACATCTAGGATTGCTGATCTAGAAAAAGCAAGATTTCCACCCCCAACAGCACTTGCCTGGGATTTGCCCCAAGGTGTAACACATGAATGCACATCGGTGGTACAAAAGATGAATGCTTTATCTCAAGTGTTTCTTTTGTCTTCTGGGTAATTCAGTTTCATCATATGAATATATACTGTTACAAGCTGATAATCCCCACAGATCTCCTTTCTTCTAAATCAGATACGCTAGAAGAGAGCAAATACTCTTTTTTTTTTTTTTTTTGCCCTAATTTACAGCCTCTAATAAAGATTAGGACATAAGGATGGGATGAGCACAGAATGTTTCTTCCCCCTACAGATATTATTTTCGTTGTTCCAACCTCAACAAAAACCCCTCATGGGTTAATTTTTTGTTACAGGGAAAAGCAGAAAAGGAAGAGGGCCCCTAGTGAGGTACAATAACATGTGCAGGTTTCCTTGGATCAATTGCCAGCATTGACACTGTATCCTTCAGCTAGCAGCCTGTGATGAATGGTACCCAGTAGCATTGGAGAGAGCAACAGCAGCCAGGCAGCATGGGTGACTGCATGCCCTCCTAACCGGCTGATGAATCAGGAAACTCAAGAGAGACTCAGAGTGTGGGAGCCAGAGTGGTAAATGTTTTCATCTTTTTCTTTTATGATCTTCCCTTCTCCATTTATATAGGACATTTTAGAGATTGAGCTTTGTTACAAACTATTAGCCCAAGGCAATGGGTTGGCGAAGTGAGATTTCACGGAAAGACAGAGCACAAGAACGTGTGAACAACTGGAACTACATGTGATATTAGTGGTTTGTTGTTGAAGGAATTTCTGTTTGGATTCTAGTTCAGACAGTCGCCTTGATGCACTGGAATGAAAACCAGCACCCAACGTGCCTAGAGACAAACCACAGAACTGCCACAGAAAAAAAAAGCCACTCTCCTTTTTATCTCCCAGAATCTTGAATTCAAAATGAGAAGTCCCCAATCACCCACAGCACGAAATATCACAGTACTGTGCAGTACTGCGCTACAGAAAACAAGACAAGCAACTCCCCGCAAAAAGCACCAAAGTGAGATACTGGTATATCCCATTGCCCAGATATATTCTGCCTCACTCCATACTGTAGAACCTAACTTTAAGCAATCCCACCTCTGGTCATGACCAAGAGCAGGGGAAGCACCCATTCATATTGACCAGGTGTCAATCTAGGGCAATTCTACTGAATTCAATTTTTCTTCCTCATTTTCTTCCATACAGTACAAAAAAATAGAGTATTCGCTAAGAATATTGTGATGCATATGTGAGCACAGCTGTAATCTGTGTGTGATCACTTTGTTCACCTGCGTTGCAGCTTCAGCTGGTGTAAGGTCTCTATCTTCCACAGATCTACACTGGCTGAAGGCACGTCTATGAGTGCTGTGAATTTCTCTGGTCTCTTAACTAGGTACAGCTCTTAACTACCAAGGTGAGAAAGCTGGAGCAATGAAAACAATGTCTTTCCCAGCAGCGTGTGCTTGGGATGGTAACACAAGAGGCTCCTAGAAAACAAACACACAAAAGAAACACATGAGGACTTCATACAAGGAAAGCCATATCCAGGGGCAGCCCAGAGACACTTGATTTCTCTGATGGTAAGGCAACCTCACTCAAATGTTTCAATTTAACTGAAGGTGAGTAGTGATGCAAAGCTGTGAGGTCTTGCATGGCATTTGCTTGGGTTTACTGCCAACACACCAAGGTCGGAGCCACTCAGTGAGTTAATTCCATGGGCACATTACAGAACTGCATTAGATGGCTGAGTAGCCTTGCAGTAGCTCCACCACTGACCGAAATTAAACATATTGTCTACAGCTTGTTAAAACAGCCCTTTTTGTCCCTTTACTGAGAGGACTTCTTGTGAGACTTTCTTCCTGTCAAATAAATGGTGTGGTTTCCATTTGGAGGGAAACCAAACTGCCCACTGGCAGAGCCCTGCAGTGGAAATGGATGAGGAACAGAAATCCCAGCTGTGAGAAACTGAGGGCTTTAACCAAACGGAAATGTTGTTTTCCTTCTTAATCAGTTTACAAAATACGAGATCATGGAAGGGAAAGGAAGTTCCTCTTGTTAAATATTTACCACTAAATCTCTACAGGGACTCCTACCATAAGTCAGGAATTAAAGAACAAGAGAACTAAAGTAATTTATTTCCTGCACCATGGTAGACACAATGCCTGCAGGATGGAACAAAAATCTTCACCCTGAAGGGGAAGCATTAAAGATGGAACTGTCTTCTCCCTCCAAGTACACCTTTGATGGTCACTCTCATCTTTTGAACTCCTTAATTTTTATTAAATTACTTCATATGAAAACTTAAGATCTTTGGACAAATGCATTCAGTTTCCAATCTTAACGACAGGAAACTGAATACTCACATTTAAATACATAGCTTGATTTTCAAAAGCATAGGCTACAATTAATGGATTTACAAATCCAGCTTTATCTTCTATTAATGTTGCTTTTTAAATGCTTTTTAATTTGATTTGAGAGTATTTTGTAGAACCATTTCATATTTTGTCTGTCCTTGCTTTTACAGGAGAGGGAAATTTTGAGTTGCCCAAACACAAGTGACTTCCAGGTCCTTCAAGCAGATGGAATGGAATGTGAATGTCATGCCAAAAGAAAACCCAAAGTGAAACTAAACCAAGAAAACCGACAAACAAAAACAGAAAGGAAAATCACTGTTTTCACAGTTAGATAGAAAAAGATTTGAAAAAATGCAATAGGAAATCTCCAGACAAAAAAGGGGGTTGCTGGAAACTTAAAAGTTACTGAATGGACACCGGAGTGAGGGAGTGCCACATTAGAGGCAATCTGACCTGTATAGTCAACAAAAACCACACAGGCGATTCACCATGGCCATAAGTATTAATGACATATCTTTCTATTCTACCTTAACAAGAAAAAACAACAATAAAAAGTCTTCCCTAGACTACCACAACCATTAGAACATTTTCCCATCACCTTCCTAACTCAAAGCAAAGCACCTATCATCCAACGTCATTCATCCAGGGGAGCAGCAAGAAGAATTAGGAACCAAAACGTCAGGGAACACAACAGAGAATGACTACAAAATCCAACAACTCGGCCTGACAAATTACATGTCAGGCTGTGTTGAACAAGCCCATATTCTGGCTGGTGTGGGTCATGATAAGCAAGTGTCGTATTTTGTTTATTTCTACAGGAAAATAATGGAAAGAAGGAAGAAGCATCAGAGGAGGCTGACAGAGGAACCCAGCAAGAGTGATGCATGTTTTGGTTACAGTCACGGGTTGCTCCAGCAACCATGGTTGATTCCAGGAATGCTTTCACCTAGCTGTTGCACATAACAAAGCCTAAACTTGTCTGGAATATGTTTAGGTTTCATATAGTTCAGACACACCTCATTTGTAAATAGTCTGTGTCACTTTTAATAGAAATTCTTGTTCTTGAAAGAAGCCCAAATAAGACTGTCAGAATGACTTCAGACAGGAAAATCAAGACTTCCCATAATTCTAGTAAATGGAGAATTTCTGTAGCCTTCAGCCCTCAGACTGGTCACAAAAGCAAGTCCCAGTACTGCAGCGTTAGAATGATGGAAGTAGCTGTCAATGGTTGCATCCTGAATTATTCCAACAGCCAGAATGTATTGTACATAATGTGAGCATGAGAATCAGTGAAGGACTTGACCTAACTCCACCAACCTGACTGGTGGTATCCTATCTGCTGGTTCAATCTAGGAACAAGGTAGAGTCCATTTCTCCATTAACTAACAAGAAGGCACCAGTGGGAGGGAAGAGGGGAAATCATTCCCATTGTCCTCATGGATCTCTCTGCTACTGTGGTACAAAACCTGAAAAGATTATGATCAAAACACAGCATCAAACAAGTGTCAGTTCTGGCCTTCAGCTTCAGTCATGCAAGGACCACCTTTTCACTTCCAGGTCTCCATGATTTCAGGCCACAGCAGCCTGTTGTTGCCACTCGAGTGGTGCTAAATGGAGCGGACAGAAATTCATACTGAGCAAAGCCCGTATGCAGAACAACTGCTTGTCCTCCTGGCTTAGAGACCCAACGTGCTGTGGATAGGGTAAATACAGTAATGACATCCTTAAAGAGCCTCAAAGGCTGATTTTTCCAAAGCAAGTATGAGGCACACTGAAAAATGAGTACTCACTATATTATAACAACCAAAAGATATCAGACCTGGCCCTGTCAGTCCCGCATCATTCTGAAGCACTTGGAGCTCCTTTTTTTGCTATACCTCAATAAAGACAAACTTCCAGAATTAACCCCTAAATTTACATGGCAACGAAACCCAGGAAAAGACATACGTTTATTGATATAACTTAGGAAAGGTAAAACGATATAACAGAGAATCAATCACTGTTGAAAGTAAGACAGAAAAGCCAAATAAAAGGACCCCACCTGCTTTTAATTTGAACCCACAACACAAGGGAGAAGTTAAAACTCAAATAGGTACATACGTTCCTTTGAAAGGCTAGGTCTGTGCCTCAACAAAAGAAAGAGGCTTTTCACTTACCTCCTGTGGTATCAAAGAGCCCATTAAAAACCAATAAAATATTATGAAGCTTTTCCCCTTTGTGAAATAGTGCAATTAATATCCTTCAGCAGATGATTATTGATTTTTATAAAGCAATTTACAGGCTTCTAAAGTCATGATTATTCAACCCTCTGGGTGCCAGAAAGGAAGAGTTTTCAGAAGTAGGAATCGCATTCTCATTTCCACATCAGCACAGCCAGAATTTACAGACTTCTGATTATTTCTTTGCCCCCAGGACATTGTTGTTGTTGTTGATGTTGCAGTGCTGCAGCACAGGATTAACCCTTCTATTCCCTCCCACCTGAGACAGATTTTTTTCATGACCTGCTCTTGAAGTATATTGCCTGTCAGATATTTATCTGCTACTCACGGCTGGCGGGTTGGATGCTCAGCAGAGTAGACTTCATGTCAGAAAATAAGCAGCTGCTCATATATCACACTGGTCATTAGTAGAGGATCATTCTGGACCTTTGCCCACAGCACCTTGCTATGGCAAGAGAAAGGCTATAAAACCCTAGGCCCTGTCAGCTGTTGTCATTTAGGTGAGAATTTATCAGGTCTCAGAGTGCCCTCTGACTGGATTATTATGAATAATGAATGAAGCTTTATGCCACACTGAGGCATTAATAAGACTGGGTTGACTGGGAGAAATTCAGTACAACATCATAGCAGTAACTTTCTGCGAGCAAGTACACAGCTGGTGGGCTCGCTGGATTTAACTTATGTTAGATACTGCGACTGAAATGAGGAACTCATTTAATTATTAAGCAAGCAGCACGATGCCTTTGGTTTAGCTTATGGATGGTATTACTGACCTATTCATGGAAAGCTTGCAACAAAAGGCTTTACACCCTCTAACGAAACTCATCTTCTGCTCTTCAGAAGCTGAATCAGCAAACCCCCCTCTCCCCCCAAAACCCAATGAATGCTAATCTTCATGTTTACTTTTAATCAACATTTTCAAAAAGGATACATAAAAGCAACCAGTTAACACCCTAAGTCTCCTAACACAAGTTATCTAACCTGTTAGTGATGCTCTGGGGATATGAGTCAGAATCACTGATTTTCTTCCTTATTTTTCCTCGGTTCATTCAATATGTATCCCTACGGCGCACAAATGGGAAACAGAGACAGAAGGAGACAAAAAGGCAGCCACTGACCTAACCTGGGGAGAAGCAGCAACAACAAAAAAAAAGCAGATGCACAGCAGAGACTACTGGCAATAATCAACCTCCTGGTGCTGCAGTTCCAGCTGCACTCCAGAGGACTGAGCCCACGGAGCTGACAAGCACGCTAGGCTGTCATCTATCTTGGTACCAGCTTCACTGGGAAAATAACTATATAGAGCTGGACACAGTTTTACAGACTTTTCTGTATCTTAGGTGCGTAATGTCATTAAAATCTTAGGTACTTAGCATCTCGTATTACCTTGTTATCAGCAAAACCAAAACCTGCATGGTATCTTCCAAACAAACGTGTTGCCTCTACACTAATTTTCTTTTTACTTTTCCCCTTTAATTTGGCATGCAGTCTCCAGCAAACCTTGTTAACATTAGGCCAGACCTTAGTTTGTCCAAATGGCCCTGAATAAGGAGGCAGCGAACCAGCACCCAGCTTGAAGAGCACCAACTGGAGACACCATGTCTCAGAAACAACTCTTTCTCAGACAGAAACACACGGAGAATATTGCAAGCTATTAGTCATGCACAGGCAAGCAGCCCTAGGACTTGGCCTAACTCTCACATCAACCTCTCAATTAATGGCTTTCACAGCAGAGCTACTGGTGCACAGCCAAATGATGAACAGTGAGAATCTTCATCTTTTTAAAAGGGAATATGCCTTTTTGGCAGGGCTGGACATAGGAAACACTCATCTGAAAAGGTTCCGTTTTCAGCTTACTCATACAGTCAGAACTGGAAAACGGAAGAGGATGTGAACCACAGCTAATGGCAAGACTGAAGGCAAAACACTGATCTGGTGGGTAGCCTTTAAGAGCAGGGACAGACTTGGGCACACATTCACAATGTTCACAACAGGCAATCATGCCAGAAATGCTTAAGAAGCTTTTCTCTAAAATATTAATCAAATTAGCAACCTGAGTACAATATTAATGTTACAAGTTTATAAATACAGTCTCACTCTAGCAATCCCCAAAACAAGTATCAGGTAAATTAAAAGTCTTTGACTTGTCCCACCTCAAGTTTCTGCTTTTTGGTCCCAATTCCTTGGACCTTATTCTCAGACAGGACTCATTTTCTAGTTCAATATTTAAGATCTTTGATTATTTAAGAAAAAACTGAGCAGGAAAAGACAGAAATATAAACCACCACGAACCCCAAACTTTTCTGAACAACATGCAAGAAAAGTACCTAGGACAGCAAATTTCACTGCAATAAAGGAAGCTAGAACAAACGCTGATTTGCACTGACAATATGGCCCTTTTTCCGTACTTTGGCTACTTTTCTGAGAAAAGGAAATTATAAAGAGGATGACAGCCCCTTCGTTCCTTCAGTACCTAGAAGCAATGTAAAATGTTTCCCTTTCATTATTTCAGTGCTAGAGACCTCTATAATTAACAGAGAACTTAGTGGAATCTGGAACTCTGAAACCGCACTGTATAACTTCTACTAAAACAGAAAGATTCCTATAGATTTCTCCTTTCAATGGATTTAAAATATTTATCATTAATATCACTCACTGTATATTTTGTGGATAATAATATCTTCATATTTTTACTGCTTTCATCTGTAATGCCTCATATTTGCATCCTGCCAGTTTTGCTATGTATAGGGAATTTAAAGATGACAGAGTAGTCATGTATGGCTTTTTAACTTGAGGATCTTTTCACATGTGTCTTTCTCACAATGAGTCAAGAATGTAAATAATGTGCGCTTGATTTCACACTGGTGAAACAGACTTTCAAAAGCTGCTTAGAAAGCAAGGGAAAAGAAAACAGTTTGCTCTTTTTTATTTAATAACTTTATGCCTTTAGATGGTTTTCATGATAGCAAGAACATTTTTATGCTCACAGCATTTCTTCTGTAAGAAGCTCCTCATTTGCTAATAACAGACACGGTCCCATTTTGGATGAATAGCAGCAAGAGTGGGGGTAAAAAGCACAGTCCCATAACATTGAAGCAAAATGGTTACAGGCTTGGGGTGTTTTGTTTAGGTTTTTTTAAGGGGTATATGGGAATCTGGCTGACAACAGGAAATGGGTGCTCGCCTCACTTGAGTTTCCTTTCTGTGTCACATAACCCTGCTGAGGCTAAGCCCTGTTTGTAACACTGATGTCTGATAACACTTTCTTTCGATCAATGTCTGCTGAGGGTTTTCCCCATTCCCCATTACTGCCTTCTCTGATGGAGCTTCCCCACAGGGAGTTTGGGGACAGCCAGTGCTGCTTAGCCCATTTCAGACATGGTATCCACATCCCATCCAATTAGAGGGGTTCCCAGTGAGTAGCACAGGGCTGCAGGAGGGGTTAATTGTAGTCTCTACATCATGATGCTCTGTACAGATTACATGAGAATTAACACAGTATCCCTGATACCACTCCATCCACTGCACCTCCTTCTGCCTCCCTTGGCTCATAACCCACCCTGCTTTTCTAACATTCTATTTCTACAGAACAACAAATTATGCGCATGTGGTTATTTCCACTACAACACTTAGAAGCAAGTCTGCAAACACCCTGGACACCAGCACTGCCCACCCAGCACAAGGACTGTTTTGCAGGGATAGATGCGGGAGCCTGCTTTGCTGAGGGGACAGGCAGGGGCTGGGGCACCAACATCACACCCAGCTTTTCAGAGCTTGTTAAAAGACAAAAAGAAAAGTGGCATTTCAAATACCAAGTGTTTGCTTAGAGCTTATTTATAAATGAAGTTACATATCCTTAAGAGACATCACCCTTTAAACAGTGGTATAGGCCTAGAAGAAACCCACCCAGTCCTGGCAGTGTGAATCGTCCCCATATCATAAGCAATACACCAGAGATCTGCAGATCAGATTTGTACACCAGAAGTTGGTAGAACTGGCATGAGGTTGCTTTTGGTTTCATCTGTGCTTTTAATTAATCCTTTGTAACTTAGGGTCCTTTCCAACCCTAACTATTCTAAGATTCTATGATTTCTGATCTCTTGCTGCAAAATAATATTGTCAGCAACACCTAAAATGTGAGAAATCAATGAAACATAAGTACATTCCCCCCCTCCCCTTTTTTTTTCCTGTTTCAAGTCTTTGCTCTGAGGTAGGTGAGAGTTTACCCATGCACTTATTCCTGAGCTATCGTAATGTTTCAAGCTGCCCTCATGTTTCAAAAGTGATGACCACAATTCACTGAAAAATGATATTCAGAGGCCAACCCGCTCTGGGGGGTCTCAATGTCCAGGACTTATACAAAGCAGAACAGAGTGACTCTTGAGGAGAGAAGGGAAGAAAAGTCTGGGATCAGTGTTTAATGGCAAAAATACAGCTTTTGGGGTACTGGAACAACTTGTGAATTCAGCTGTGTTTTGACTACTGAAAATAACCAAACACATTCTTTAATATAAAAGTTAAAGTGGCCTCCTTTGTGCAGTGCTGATTTTTCACACAGGAACTCTCCCATTTTTTCTGATGTACCGTTATAATGGAGCAGATACCTTTGGAAAAACGCAAAACCCCTCAACAGAACCCCATCGATCAGAGTCCATGCTCACAAAGAAACCACATCATACACACATAGTAGGACCCCTCACATTGATTTGGCCCAACCAAGCTTTTACAGTGCCTGTGAGCACCAGGGAGGAGCTAATGTTGCCACACATTCAACACCCCTTTGGAAAACAGTATCCACTAGTGAAACTGGGACAGATTCAGAAAACACACCTTCCTCATCACCCCTCATCCCTTCACACAAATAATTCAGTACCTTACGGCTGAGGTGCCACACTTTCTGGCACACCCCAGGGCTAGTTTTTGCTGTCAGTAGGGTTCTGCATCATTCCAGAGGGAGTTCTACAGGTCTCCCTCCCTATTTTGAGCCAAAAGAAGGTAACAGAGATCAAGCCCAGCTGAGTTTCTCATTGCAGATATCTTTCAAGCCTTTCAGAAGAAAGCACATTCACAAACTCTTATCCCAGAAGGAAATGTAGAAATCCCTACAGGTCCACTGCAGTAGAAGAGCTAAAAGCCTGAATTTATCTTAATTTTAGAGCATTTGAAACTTTAATCCATTTTCTCCTGCTTGCTGCACCCATTTTCCTTTTTTTAGTACTTCAAATTCTGATTAAGCTGAATTCCCGAGATCTGTTGTTAGGCTCACACTCCACTTTCTGCTTTGGATGAAAGGTACAGGCAGCCACACTCGCAGCTCTCATTTTAAAGTGAGACTGCTCATGCAGGGAGACAACACTACATGCTTTAATTTTTAGGCAGCATAACCTAGGAACATTGGTATAACTACCTTTTAATCGAATTGCACTAATGGACACCTCTAAGAACACAAACACTGGCTAACTGGATTTATTATCAGCAATAACGAGTAGCAACCCATTAATTTTTCAAGTGGGGGTATACACTGTAAAGTTAATAAGAAGCTAGAGTCAATTTAAATAACAACAATTAGGGCATTTTATTGATTTTTTCATCTGCCTTTTATCGGTAGCAATTTTGTGGCACATACCACACTGCTCTTGTAGCTTCCACGGAAGATGATCGTTTCCATTTAAAAACTGTATTTACTTTATTATGATTGAGCAAAACAGGCTGCTTTAAAAAAATCTCTGCTTTACTATTACATACATCTAATCTAGGCCATTTATTCTATTTTGTGAAGCTTAAAACCATTTTTCATGCTTAAAATGTCTTAAAACTTGGATTAGGAGAGTCTGGGATAGGTGGAAGAAAAGAATAGTCTTAACCAGCCCATATTTTGTATGTGTTAATTCAAGGTTATCTTCTGGAGAACTTTTTTTCTCTCCTAAATTTATTTCCAACTACTTTTGTTTTCCTTGAGGGACCTCTGAAACACTATATTGCTACTTTTCATGTTTTTTATTTGCCCTCTGGAACAATAAAGGCTCAAAGGTTCATAAATATGCATTCTGTAAATGTATTATGCTGACAAAGTGTTGCTCAGATAGCTGCTCTTGCCTTTAGGGAATGAATAAGTTTACAGCATGCTTAAACAACAGTGTAAGGAGGAATAGAGACAAGGGAGAGAGCTGTGTCAGCGTGTGGGCTGGAAATGGAACAAAAGAGTTATCCGGAATGCACCAAGAAAACAGAAAAAAATGAAGTTAAATAAGACACCACAGGTAGGACCTTGTGATAAGCAGGGGTGGGGATGTGAGGGTGTTACTCACCAGTAATGTGCTTGAAAATACATCATACCTTGTCCTCCAGGAAGCGTAGGCAGCCAAGACATCATAAAATACCAAATTTCATGTGCTAATTCTGGCTCATGAATCAGGATAACTCCTTTGTTCCTCCCAGAACACTTGGGTCCTTGCCCTGGTTAATTGTCATGATATCAGACACAGATCTAGTTCTGCTTTGCTCATCTTTGCCTCGCTGGAAGCTTTGGACTGATGCTTGTTAATACATACGCTTGTGGTAGGAAGAAAGCATCCAGCAATTAAAAATACCATTTAAACACATGCTCCCAAGTTTGCATACTAATTGATGTTGATGGGACAGTAAGTTTTGACAGATAAGCCTCAGGACCAGTGACTGGGTTTGCATGGCAAGGTTTCAGTAGCGGGAAGGATACAGGTGGCTTCTGTGAGAAGCTGCCAGAAACTTCCCCTTTGTCCAATAGAGCCATTGCCAGACGGCTCCAAGATGGACCCACTGATGGCCAAGGCTGAGTCCATCAGCAACAGTGGTAGCACGTCTGGGATAACAGTTGAGAAGGGGAAAAAAACTGTATAACACCACTGGCAGCTGGAGAGAGGAATGAGAATATGCAAAAGTTACAACCCCGCAGACACCAAGGTCAACGACAAAGGAGGGCAGGAGGCACTCCAAGTGCCAGAGCAGATTCCCCAGCCCATGGTGCAGACCATGGTGAGGCAGGCCATCCCCCTGCAGCCCATGGAGGTCCATGGTGGAGCAGGTGGATACCCAAAGGAGGCTGTGATCCCATGGGAACCCCTCACTGGAGCAGGTTTGCTGCAGGACTTGTGACCCTCTCAGGGGATCCACAGTGAAGCAGTTTGCTTCTGAAGGACTGCATCCCATGGAAGGGACCTACACTGGAAGGAGCAGCACAGTGTCTGATGAACTGACTATCCCTTGTCCCCTCGCCACTGTCAGGAAGGAGATAGAGAATTCGGGAGTAAAGCTGAGCCAAGGAAGAAGGGAGGGATGGGGGGGAAGATGTTTTAAGATCTAGCTGTTAATTCCACTATCCTACTCTTATTTGATTGTTAGCAAATTAAACTAATTTCCTCAAGTCTAGTCTATTTTGTCCACGAATTTTGCAACTGGTGAAGGATCTCTCCCTGTACTTATCTTGACCCAGGAGCCTTTTGCTGTATTTTCTCTCCCCTGTCCAGCTGAGGAAGGGAACAACAGAACAGCTTTGGTAGGCACCTGGTGTCCAGCCAAGGTCAACCCACCACAATCAGCCAGAGAAGGAGGGATAAAGCATACATTTATATCTGAAGTAACAGCTGCCAACAATCCTTACGTTACATTCTTTGTATCAGGCATTTCTTCAATGACGGAAGTTCACGTCCAAGTTTAGGAGCAAGGGCAGCAGGCAGATGCATCACAAACAGCAAAATGTCACATATTTTATTACACATCAAAGTGCAATAAACCCGGAGATAGCAGCATATCACAGTGATGTTTTCTAGTTATGAGCAGCCAATACAAAGGCAGTCCAACTCAACCTGCTTCCATTCCCACCTGACAGAGTATGTAAATACACAGACCTGGTACACCTCTACTCTTCACAGGATGATGACTTCTCCAGGAAGCAGTATCTTACGGTTAAACAAACATGCCAGTACTGTAAGGCTACAGACGATCTCTTTGGCCTACAAATCAGAAGTCACTCACATTTTGTATGGATAAAGTCCAAAGGGACAAAGTAGCCAACCAGTTGCTACCTCCAATTTTTTCATTACCTTTGCACTATTGGCTAAATGTCTCCCAACCAAATATATTTTCCTACTTCATCACCTAGGCCTGTGTCTGGCTCTTTTCTTGGTGGGTGTTTTGGGATCACCTATCACATATATCAATACTGGATACTAAAATTATTCTTTATGGTCCAAGATTATCCTCAAACTAACTTGGTCTTTCAAAAGCCCTGCACCTTTCCTGCTCTCTTTCACTTCATTCTGCCATTTCATTTTACATCTCTCTTAGGCCACGATTCATACCTAAAGCTTCTTGATATTTATGTCCTAATAATTTTTTTCCATTCTCATTTTAATTCCTCTTATCAACTGTAAGCAAAAGCAACTTCCATCTGAAGAATTAAAGGAGACTTTAACTCTTTCTATCCATGTAAACAATTAACAATGCCTGTAAAAGTAAAATATCAACAGACTGAGAAACCCCCTTCAAATAATCTGTTATATTGTATTATACTATAAGTATACTCAAAAATAACCCTCTAAATTGAAGCAAAGTTAAAAATCTTGTATAAACTACAGACCACGAAGTAAAACCATAGTTTCTAATCTTAAATTGTTCCCTTCAGAGAAGGCAAATCTTTGCAATAGTAATCATCAAGCTATGCTTCATCAATAACTTCTCCAACTCCTACAAAGAAAGCACTGCAAAATATATTTCCTGATAACAGACTCTCAAGATACACAAGGCTGCTTTGCTGCCTGGTGTTCAATGAAGCCCCAGACACTGCTTAGGGCAAGTTTGGGTGTTTGAGAACATCGTGTCTTCATTTAGTCATCTGATTATCCCCAAGAGTTATTCATGAGGGAGAGCCTGAATTCAATCTACTCCACAGTTCCCAAACTGGGGTGAATGATGCACATCCAGCTCAAAGTCTGGAAGGGTATCTCTGCTAGGCACAAAGGACTCAAAGGGAGTGAAGAAGGCTGAAAGGTTTGCCCCCAAGAACAAGCACGAAGAGGCAGTCAGATCATCACCTCTTCTCCTGTGAAGATGTGAACTGATGTTCTGACTTCCCCCCTCTCACACAAAGCCTTCCGCATGAAGCAGCAGGGGTCTAACAGCCTACGAAGCCTCAGTTTTAGCCTGAACAGCTGAAACTCTCTGACAGGCATGTAGGGCTTAAAACAGAAAAGAAAATATAATTATTTCTCTGGTCCTCTAACTCCACTGCAGGCTGGTACAGCTCAGGCAGCATGCAGCCAAACCCCAAATCCTGAGGGCTTTTCTTCCTAATCTCTACCTCAGGTCAATATATTACTCCACGCTCACTTGACACTTTTGCCATCCCAATTTTGCTTTGCTGAGAAGCACTTCATCTGCTTCAGCACATATTTATTTCCATAAAGTTCAATTTTTCTTAGTTAAAAATGACCAAAATTGGAGTCTTCGATGTACACTGTGTTCCTACATCTAAAATTGAAATGCTCACCCAGTTATTTCTCAACTCTTTCCAGGCAGTGACTCTGGATTTAATGTAAAACAAACTTACAAACAAAAGCCTACTTGCAAAGAACAGAATTAAAAAGGATTTTCCTTGCTTAAGCATGGAGCAGTCTCCCCTTTCCCACCAGGGCAGGATCAGAGAGTTTTCTTAAAAGTTTATCTCAAAGCAAGTAAGAGATTAACTTGCAAAACTAGAGCAGCGCAATCCAGAAGTAAATCTGGGGCCAAAGCTTTACTGAACTCCCTGTAAATATATCATTTTATTATTAAGTATAAGGGAGTTTTATGTTTTCAGACCTAATCTCAATGCCCATTCAACTGGCAAATTAACTTAGTACTTCCTAAACTCTTGTGTAACATGACTTAGACCTAAAAACAGCTGCTCCATTGATAGTGTCACATAGACACTACGTAGGAGGCATTTTGCTATAAGCCCTGAACTATGTCAGACATTTACCCTGAGCTTTGTCGGCAGTCACAGACAACATCAGCTGAGCATCTCTGCATGAATATATGCAATCTGTTTCTCTGAAATGGCACTGATTGCAAGTGAGTGAACGAAGTTAAATTCTCAGCCACTAGTTCAATCATTCCCCTTGCTAGTGAAAAGAAATTTTCCTGCTATGGACCACGCTAGGTATTACACTGATACTGTATGCAATAAATCTTTGACAGTCAGTCGAAGATGAGGGAAAGGGGGATATAATAATCCAACTGCAAGCCAGGTTGTTAGGTCTGCAAGCAATCAGCGGCACAAGACAGGGGAGAGTCCTAGAACGAAGTGGAGGGGGGGGAGAAGGGTGTAAGGAATAGGCTTCTGAGCTATTCAAGACAGACACAGACATACTGTGAGGGTTTCCAACAGAAAGATAACAGATCAAGACAGGGGATACAGATGCACACACATTCTGCATCTCCCCCACAGATTCAGTTTAATAAAGCACAATTGATGATCATTTTTTCTTTTCTTTTTTTAATCTATTATTAGGTTTTTCAAGTGTGTAAGTGTTTCTTAATCAAAAGAACAGCTCCATACAGCCCTTGACATCAAAGGAGAGCAGTTCCAAAGCTATTACAGTATCAAAGTAATATTCTGTGCAGAATCTAAGGTGAACCATTGGAATAATCCTTCTGGGATACAGATAAAAAAAGTGCTGCATTCAATGTTGCCCAGAAGCTTCCAAAGCAGTCTATCAAAAAAGCCATAAAAACATTGGGCCGCACTTTACTTGACGCATGTACTCACCACTACTATTATTTTCCTCCATTTTCTCTTTGTCTGGTTAGCCACTAATCTTACCTTTGTCTGAAAGTTCCTGCTGTATGTATGAAAGTACCAGAGCTGATTAGCGAGTCACAGGAGGAAATGACCTCTGATGTGCTTCAAATCCATATACCTTTTATATAGTTGAATCATTAGGAAAAAAAGTGTTACAGCAAAAATAGCAGCATTGTAGCGGCACTAAGGTGATACTGCCCGATATCGGCAATTCTTTTCATGTGCCTTTAACAGACTTCCACTATGTCAAAGTCAGTTATTAGCGACTTCTCTTCTGCTTATTGAATATGCATTTAATAGTAAACTCTATTTAACAACAGAAGTTTAGTTTGATAATCCATTTTGATAGAGGACTTTGGTCACCCAACCAATCGGCAACATAACTATGCACACTGTACAATACATAGACTTATCCCTTCACGTATGTTGAGTGAAACAGTGGCTTATTTGCAGAAGGGATGGGCAGTTTGGTAGCAGCTGTGGTTAAGTGAACCAAGGAGGTGGCAGAAGAGAGGGAAAGAAGGCAAGGAAAAGTTACCAAACAGGAAAAGCTGTTCCATCTGACAACAGTTGTTAACTTGCTCCTTGAACTCAGCATCTGGTAGCATTTTCATCTTCTGTAAACTTGTAAAACATTATGGTATTTCAGACAGTGGGAGTTCATTTCCAAAAGAAAATTTCAACAGTACAAAGAGACCACAAAATCCATTTCTCAGTGGGCCATAGGGTTTTCTAGCCGAGGGGCCAGGGAGGAGAGGGGAAGGAACACCTTTCCATCCCCTTTGAAGGGTGCACATTCTCCTGCCACTACAGGAGAGAGGTTGGCAGCAGATGGAGTGGGAGCTCTGTCCTCCAGTGCATACAAAACAAAGCCAAGGAAATGAAGCCACTTAGAGGCCATTCCATCCTAATCCTTCTTCCCTAAGAGAACTGCTAAAGCTATAGGGGAGACTAAACTTGTGGTTAAATGAAGCCAGCAAAGATATCAAATGAGCTTTAAAGAAACCTCAACATTGCTAATATGCAAACAGCATAGAGTCACTCAGCCACAAAGACTCACACCCATCGTGCGTGTTGTAGAAACTTTTCAATACCAAGCTTCACTTAAAAACACAAATGAAAAATATCCCTTTAAAATGGTTTCTTTCTTACACACTCATATATTGCTGCATGATGGCTGCCCCCAGCACGTGGAATTAACACCTACTCCTTCTGGGAAAGCTTGTATTTTAAAAAGAAAAATATGAGATTAGGGGAGGATGCCTTGATGACTGCTGAGCAGTGGCAGCGAGCACTGCATCTGCCACTCTCTCTAAATTTGTACCGTTCCAAAGCATCAAATGATCATTAAACCAAAATGCAATCCAAGCCTCCGGTAACCCAAAATGCAATACTCTTTTCTCAGTCTATAATGAAATAGCATGTAATAAACAGCAAACCTGGAATGAATACTAGGATTTTGTATAAATATTACTGTAATTAAAATGGGGTTGAAGTACTTGCAAATACTACAGATTCATTAATAACTGACAAGACTGGAGAAAACTGGGACCAACTGCAAAATTCATTTATCAAAAGGAAACAAATAGCTGATAATTTTTCACTATGGTCAAACACAAGATAACGCACTATAGGAAAAAAAATGGAAAGTGTAGTTTTTCTTGCTAGATTACGTTTGTTCCAAAATTTGTCATAAATTAACTGTAGAAGCAGACATACCTGCAGACAGGTCTTTAAAAACATTAAGCTCCTACATCAGATAAAGGAAGTTCCAAAACAAAGAAGCCAGATTGCAGTTTTAGCCATGAAGAAGCAATCTGGAAGACATTGATCCTGATCAACATCAAGCATCAAGCTTAAGTGTGCTTAACCTATAAGTGAGGAGATGACCCATAATCAGGAGATGACATTATATATCACCTTTTGAAGCAATCTTCATCAAGCTCATAGTCAAAACAATCTTTGGGAAGTTTATCTGTCTACTACACAAAGGACTCCAAGAAAACCCTTTCTGGACTGGGCCACTCTTTCTTCTCATCATAATTGTATTTGCCTTAAGTGGAAGAGGTTAACAACCTCCTCAACAATTTGCTGCAGACCCTAAGAGCATCCAAAGAGGATGCAGCTGAGCAGCTCACAGGATGAGAAAGCTGCTTTGGACCTGCAGTAAGCTTTCCGAGTGAGCTAAATTAGCTATGCTATTACTTTGCAGGATTTATTAAATTTGCATTTGCCTCTTCACTCATGCCTGCTGCACACATACAGGGAAAGAGCATACTGCATATCTTCAGAGGTAGGTAAAGAAATAACACACAGGCTGTGTTTCCAACTCTTATTCTATGGCTTGTGATGGATTTAATAAAGCTTTTGGAGATCCCAAACTTCAGGAAAAACAGAATATATGAGGGAGAAATTCACGAAGTAGTTGTCACACGCTGTCCTAGAGGGATCACAGTTTGAGAAACATGCTCATAGATAGCTCCTCCTTAAATTCATGCATGCGAGTTCGTGTTTCTAAACAATCTGATGAATTATCGAGGCATCTGCCTGAAACAAAGTGAATAATCCTGTGTGGTCAAAAACCAAGCAATTACTATGAAATCACAGTGAACTAAGCAGTTCCTTTATAGCAAGATATGTGCTTATACACCTTGCATTTAGCATAGGCCATAACACTAAAGATCATTATTTATACCTTTACTGCCTTTAATGGCTTCTTACTTTCACTACAGAAAGCAAGCAAGAATCTTCAGTGAAATTATACATGGAACTATTTATTACAGGTAAAATGTTTCACATACTCACAATACCTCAAATATGGTGCAGATAAAAGAGCACAAGAAACTGAACTGCTGCGGGGACAAGATGGAAGAAGGCAGTTAAAGGAAAAGATTTCTAGCCTATGGAAAATGTCTTCTTTTTTTTGCCTGCATATTTGAGACTCATGTATTCTCCTATTTCCTCTGCCTCACTTGTCTACGAGATGACAAGTGATGCCCAGCTACTTTGGCATATCATATTGCATTGCGTCATTCCACCACCTGCCAATGTCATTGGCCCATCAAGCCTGACAAAGCAAAAGAAGCAATTTGTTAGAAACCAGGAAAAGGAGGGGAAAAAAAAATTACAAATTTTAGCCAAAAATAGAAACAGACCTTTTGTATTAATAAATAGACCATGAAATACTGATCTACAAAAGTAAGCAAGCACGAGTACTATAAGTATCAATCTCATAGGCAGATTCAAGATTTAATGGCATTTCAGCATTTGTATATTGATAACTGTGGGGAAGACAGCATCTATCACAGAACAAATACGACCCTGCAAAACACTGCTGCTCTTTATACTTTCCTTTAAGGGTGGTAGATCTTGTGATGAAAGAAAAGCTAAAGAAACTAGAAGGTTTTTGTATTGCTTTTACAAATATTATGGAACTCCAAGCAAACACGCAGTTATCTTTGCTGGCAACAACAAAAGGAAGTGCCACTAAAAAAAAGTGGGTTTTTAACTATCACTGCCTGGATCCTCATTTGTTCCCAAAGGTTAATGCTGAACCCCAGAGGAGTACATTTGTTACACAATTACAGAAAAACCCTTCATTTTCACACTGCCCACATCTATCAACAAAATAGTCTTAGAAAAAAAAACCCTAAAAAAACCCACTATTTGCTTTGCTCTGCAGTGAATACTAATGGACAAAATATAGACAGAGAAAATGGCAGGTTTACCAGTACTACCCAAATCACTTCAAAAGGTGCAATCCTTTGGGTAACTGTTTTATTTGTAATGCTGCACAAACGCTGCTCATAAGAGCGTTTGCTTAAGACCTAATCCTACTCTATACTAAGCACCACTTGAACTCTCCAGTCACACAACTTTTTTTCCCCTCAAAATCCTGCATACTGTGAATTCTCAATTTTCTTGATAGCTGTCATGTGCAAATTATGTTTTGCAATGCATCCTTCGTGAACGACGTAAGTAACACAAAGCCTGCTCAGAGACTCCTGGTCCAACTTCTGCATAACTGGGACTGTAGCAAAGTAGTTCGCAATGTTACCAGATTCTCAGAATAGAAAGGGATTTGAATGTCCCACTAGGGACATGGGGAAAGAAACCACAAAAGCAATCTCCTCCTCAAGTCGCAGCAGAAGCACATGAGAAAGCAAGCACAAAATTACTTGGAGAATAAGAGAAGTGCAAGGTTACCAAGCCAGATGCTGTGAAAAGTGCATAACATTGAAAGGAAAGATTCTCAAAGCACAGAAAACCACAGAACACAGCAAAGCTAAGAGGTAAAAGGCAGAACTGAGAGCTAAGCATGGTGTGAAATGCAGGCTCCCACAGAAATTTGGGATGCTAAAAAAAGGGCCAAAAACACTGTAGGAACTGGCTCCACTTCAGAAAAAGAACTGAAACCAGAGCTATAAAAATACAAGAGGAGGGGAGAAGTTGAGGTTTGCATGCTGCTCCAAAGTTGCTGGACTCCTCTAGGACTCCTGCTCACACAATTTGCTATGAAGTATTATGCCTGAGAACATCTGTCTGTACACGATGGAAACCCATACTGTGCAAGTTGCATGGAAAAGCAGAATGGAAACAGAGACATAACTGGGGCCAGCCTGTACACTCAGGGTCATTAAGGTAGGAAGTGTGCCATGTTTTTCCATATTGAGCAGCAAATTCGGCTTTCCGATAGCAGTCAAGTGGTTTTTCAGATATCCGGTTTAAAAGCATCTACAATATCCACCTCCATGTAATAAATACTGAGTACATGTAAATATATCAAGTTCCTTTATGGCGTCCAAAGATGGGTGTCCATCAACGAAGTTCAACAGAACAGCTATCCCTATGCCATACATCTTTAAGAAGAGGAGGCACTACCATGACAGAAATAATTTTTGGCCTGTTCTGTCTTAACTAGTAGAAAAATAATTTGATTAACAGGAGTGTGGGCAGAGGTGCACAGGAAGCACACATGGTCAAAGGAATGACTTACTGTGCTTTTTTAGGGAGTTTAAATGCAGAAATTTCTTGCGTAAATGGGTACTACAGCCATTAACTAATTCATACAAAGATGACTGTGCTAGATATGCTCACTCGTTTTGATAAGACTGGTAACACCCAACATACAAATGAGTTGAGCTCAGTGAAGTAGGCCACACCATCAGCCATTCATTAATAAGGGCTGGGCGCATATGCAAGTCACTAAATGGATGCTACATTGCATGTAACACACCGTACCACCAGGTAAGAGTGTGGTTACAGGCTACACACATCAAGTAGCTGCCATTGGGTGTGTTCCTAACATAGCCTCCCTCACAACAGCTTGTTCAAGGGTCGATATCCTTGTAGGCAAACAAACAGTAACACTGACAGTACAGAGGGACAGATCTACTGTACCTTAATTTATCTGGCCAGATTGAGATCAGAAGAACCACTTTTATTCACCTACAAACTAAACAAAACACTACACAAATGAGAACAGCCAGAGATACGATGTTAGGCCATGCAGTCATCAACTGTTAGTTTGATACTGTACTTTCCTCAAAAGAAAAAATTATGTCAACAAAAATAGGCCCAAAACTATGACAACACATTTGTCATATGACAGTTATATAAACCAATTTCAAATGAGACATGTATATGTTTCCTATTTATGTCCTATAGCAGAGCAAAAATGATCCTGATAAACCTCCAGCAGTGTGTGCTCACTGTAGGTTACACGTAAATTATTTGCAGGGAATAATACATCTCCAAAGACATTTTCATGGACTAAATGTCAGGAATGAAATACTGCATTTCAACTTAGTTAGGACCCTAAAGAATGTACATAAAAACAATTATTGAGGGGTCTGAAGAACACAATTGATTTCTTTGCAATTTCAACTCTGAGGCACTTTATGCACTCAAACAAAAATAATGCCTATTTCAGGTTTCCTTCACAAAAATTACAAGTTAGGTAAGGATGCAACACTGATCATACTTTAAGTTTCAGAGACTACTGCAGAATATCTGATCTAAAACAAAGTTGTGATGTAGGACTGCATTTTAAGCACAAAATTTTACACTCGATTACTGTGAAATAAATCAAAATTATGATCTACAATTCTGTTTGCAGTAGCTTGATGGTCCTTTACAACATCAGAAATTAAAAACCTGGATGAAGTAAAAAGGCCAAATTCCAACAAGAGCCCCATAAAGCAGGCAGAAGTTACACGTTTGGAAAGTACTTTGCTGCAGGCAAATGACGGCCAGCATTCCAAATCAACGTGTGAGGCAGCTTACTGCTAAAGTTTATTCAATTAGATGACAGACTGGACTTAATACAGAGAATATTCTCACACAGATGCACTACTTAGTCACAATAGGATTTTGATCATTACTGTGGCAATTGGATACTACTCTCATAACAAAATCATACCATGTCTAATTTAAATTTCCTACATAAAAGAAATATAAATCATTGCAAAATTCTCCCTGCACACCATATTAGAATATCTATATTGTCCTTAAAAAAGCTTGTGGCAACTTTCAGAGCTATCAATGCTGTTTAAGGAAAACAGTCAATGCTGAAAACAATAAATGGGAAAAATATTGTATTTATGAGAAGTAGTATGTTCCATTTCATGGATATTACTTGAACGTCACCTGCTTCTCTCCATTTGGGACCACTGTCATCAACTTGTGCTCTTTCAGAAAATGAAAAATAAAGCAATTTTCAAATAAAATATGATAAACAGATTGCTTCACATTATAAACTTTTCTTCACTAAACAGGCAGAACTTTCTTTTTTGAAGTATTATAGCTCAAAACAATCATCACCTTTTTCTATCATAACAGCTTTAAAAGATGACAGCTTCCAAATACTGTATTGGTGGAGTTTCATACGGTCTTCTTGGGACTGTGACATTGTGAGGGATGGCCAAATGTTACAGAATGCCAACAACAGATAAGAGTCAACTGCATGACCCTTTGCCCTTCTAGCTGGAGCTGACAATTCACATCCAACTGCCCACTGCTTCTAAACTCCAGGCAAGTGGGTCATTTCTTCCAATTGGTTATCTCCAGAGAGAAGTAAGAGATGGGGGAGGAAATACTGTGGCCCAGAGGCCCTATACTGGCTGTTGGATCAACGGCCAGTGTCAGCAGGCTTCTATTTAATGATGCTCAAACCAGTGCCAGCCTCGCTAACGGCCATACTCACCACTGATATCCACACGCAGGAAACAGGGCTCAGGAAAGACCAAATAATTGCCTCGTTCTGCAGCATGCTGATTTTTTTTTTAAAGGTGTATGTCTTGCACTTTATGTTCATAGGATCAGTCCTCAGATTTTAACAAAGAAAACATGCTCATACTCACAACAGGGCAATGTGACAGTCAAGGGCAGCCGGTAGCAAGTAAATCTGGGTGACTACGGTTCAATGTACAAACTTTTGCTATAAATAAGAATGCAGCTTTTTGGAAGCCTTGTTCATATATTTTTATACATATAATGTATATAAAATCATTACTCCATATATATGGGACATTTTTAAATCATAATTTTAAGGTGAGAAGTGTTTGTCAGACAAACCAAAAGCCGTGGAAAAAATAACAGCCACCAACAAAAAAACACTCTGCAGGAAAATACAAAAGCAAAGCAGGGGAATCTTTGTCCCATCCCTACTAAGAGGACTGAGTTGTTGAAGTCATTTCCATACCCACATATAAATTACAGAAACAAGATGACTGTACATGGCTCTTCAAATTACTGATTATCATTATTGGATATTCCATGCAAACTATCTAAAAAAATTCCCCCACCCAAGGCAGGACTTTTCAACCAGACTGTTTCAGCCCCCAAACATACAGTACAGATCTCAGCTAAAGGAGGAAGGACAAGCAGCCTTTTCGCTGACATCAGCCTAGTGCATAACACAGCTGGAGACACCCAGATTTTCAAAGCCTATCACAGAGGCCACAGCATTACAAACACATTTTAAGACCCTTTCTTCGTTGCAAACTCACTAAAACTTTTTAAGATGTCCTCAGAAAACTGCCTTATGTCTGTCCACGAGAGCTTCTGCCCTAGAGAAAATCCCTTCCAGCTACAGGTGGAAGCATTGCAGCTGCTCAGAACAGACTCAAGCAAGAAGTTGTTTCTTTGGGGGTTGAAATCAGTGCAACTGTATTTGGCTCTTCCTGCACTTCTGAAAACAAACTTTGAATTTCTCCCAGTCAGTGAGGAAAAGCATAGCAGAAATAATTTTAGTCCTAACAGATCACAGGATGGAAAAATCATATTCCAAAATAATTCTTTGGTTTAGAATAAGCAAAAATAATTATTGCTAAGAGCACATATTGAAACCTGCAAAACTAAATTACCTTTTAAGGTATTCTTCCACAAAAGTAAAAGCTCTGAATCATTTGCAAATCCTTTTGTGTTTTGGTTTATATTAAGTCCTTCAAATAACTGAAAATCAGAAGAAATTCTACCCTGGTGAACTTTACATGTGTTTAGACAGTGCCTCTAACTTTCCTGTTTCCCAGCATCAGAGGGTCTGACCAACACGGCTGATGCTGGGAAGCAGAAGAACAGAGCAGCATGCGTAGCTCCACCCTGTGCCAGTACCTCCTTGGAAGCAAATGCTACAGGAGGCACATTTGGTCACCACATCCTCTCTGCTGCCTGTGCTGCACTGATGTGGAATGAGGCAAAGGACCCCAGATGCCAGACAGCCCAGACAGCTGTGATCCCCATGAGCAGGGCTAGGGAAATTCATGCCTTGTAAAAGCCACAGCACAACAATCATACAGCACCACCAGATCAATAACTGTTAAATGATAAAGTATCAATATTCTTGGTTTAATGAAATGGTCTCACAAGGCTGAATTTCTGACAAATTTGGAACTGAACCTGTTTGTCATATTCTTTATTAGATTCCAATGCATTCGTGGTCAATTTTGACTTCTCATTTAACACATGGAACATGTAACAAAATCAACTACTACTCTGGAAACTGACTCCTATTCCCTCCCCCCCCCCCCCATCATTTTCCTCCTACACTCAGTTTTGATAAATATCTCTAGGCAAGTTTCCATGAGTACATCAGAGTAAAAGTAGAGTTCTCATAACCATCAGCTATTCTGATGCCTGTTAGCTTCCTTCCTATCTGATACCTGGTAGTAAGTGCCCTTCCCTCAAGGCAGGCTCCAGATGACTGAAACGCAATGTTCGGGATCCAAACTTCCCTGCTTCACCAAGGCAAGAACTGTGCTCTGCCAGGAAACATCCAGTAGATTTAAAAGGTAACACTGAGAACATCCAGGCCATAAACATCACAGAACTTTCAAATCAAGTTTTATTGCCAAAAGTTTTATTTTACACTCAAGTAGTGAATGAATTTAGTGCACATGTCATACAGGGTGCAGAAGTACTACACAAACATTCACTTGCAACAACAGTTCCAGGAAATAAAACATCGCAAGTTCTCTGTTTCAGTATTTCACTTACCTTTCTTGCAATGAGGAGTGGCAGGAGGAAAAAAAACAATGGCATAATTTGTAACTGAGGAGTTTATGGCTGAAAACAAAGCAAGCAAGGTTTACAGTGAAGCCAGTTAAGCGCTGGTGGAGGCTGACCAGAGAAGCTGCAAAATCTCTATCCCTAGAAGTTTTCAAGACCCAGCTGGGTGAAGCCCTGAGGCCTGGTCTGAATTCAGTATTGACTCTGCTCTCAGTAAGATGGTGAACTACAGACCTCTCTCAAGGTCCTTTCCAACCTGAATGAGTCTACAATGCGATCCAAGCACAATAGGCAGCCAAATTCAAACAAATCAATGAACACTTGCCCTGTTCTTCCCTGTCCCAACAAAACCTGACCAGAAAATGCAATACTCATCTTTAATGATAATCAGACCAGCATGACTGAAATCAAAGAAACAACCAGCAAATGAAGTAAACAGAAGCGTACCAACACATTAAAAGGCAACTAAAAGCCTTTGCACGATTTAAAATTCTCTTTGTAAGAGCAAACACATCTTTAATGTTAAATGTGCAAAGAGCAATTAACAACTACGTAACAATACCAAAGATCTTCCTACCCATTTTTAAATGGGAGATTTCCTATCATACCAAGAAAGGACACTACATGAACATAAGCAAGGTAGCATCAACATTTTACTTTCTAAGTATCTATAAGCCCTCAATACACTGGGAGTGCTATGTCCGCAGCAAGATCGCCAGGGAAGCCAGAGAATGAGGAGCTAGGAGTTGGAGAGGAAGCAGCAAACCCCAAAATATCCCTACCTTGAGGATCATTTCTGTCCAGTTTTAGACCTCTTTCTATTGCTAGTATTTAAAGGCAAGGCAAGCGAACTACCAGGAAGGACTCAATGCACCCAATTTATTCATTTATTTTTATTTCTTCATTTATTTTTATTTCCATATGAACAGAAGATTTCAATTGGACCAAAGGTGTAAGGCCTCCGCCCATCATTAAGGCCATTGAAGAATTAACTAATGGTATGACATGGTACAAACTGGCAACAGAACCCAAACATAAAACCTGAAAAGTACTAAAAAAAGTCTTGTTTTGTGCCAACAAGCAACTGATCCTCTACAGGAAACAAATGATTCTGGTGAAAATAAACAGTGTTTAAATGCATGTATACCCACACACACCAAACAATCTGACATTCAGCTCTACATCCTACAGTCCCGAAACCCCAAACTTCATAGGTTATGCAGAATTTTGCTTCTCAATATCAACATACATATGAAGATACTTAAGAGCAGTCAAAGGTCAGGCAATTTATCAAGAATTCATCTCTGCAAGCACACAGTCTTTCAAATCTGAAAGCCTCCTACAACTGTGAAGTCAGTACACCTATACAGAAAACTCTGCAGTGTACCACACAGGCAGATCTCATTTGGCTTTAAATTTGGGCAGCGTGGGCAGAGAAGCAGCACAGCACAGAGCTCAGTTCTAGACCTAGAACTTATTCTACAGGACAAACAAATATTGTGCTGTTGATCAGAACTTGCAGTACTGCCTTGTTTGCTGATGGCTCAGCTGTATCTACACTACCCTGCAGTGTAATACAGCAGTTCAGTTAGGCAAGATACAGAGAGCAGCAAATAAGAGCAGCCAGTGCAATGGTGGGACAGTAACAAAAAGGAGCATTGCGCCTAACACACTGGAACCAGCCAGTGAAACTCTTAAGCACATTCTTATTTCAAGCAATGTACAAGCACTGAAATCAAGTTGCTATAACAAGAAAACAAGTGAGAACTGTATGTGCAGAAACAAGACAAGGCAAAATTGCATACAGTAAATACAAACAAATGAAGAGCAAAAACTTTATATCTGAAGCTGTAGAAAACTAATCAAGGCCCAAACAGAATGTGATCCAGCTCTACCAAATCTGGTAACAGGCTCAAGTCTCTCAAAACCAAACCAAATAGTAATTTGGTGGACTTCTTTCTTCAGCACATGAAACAGCTAAAGCCCAATGACAGCTTAGTCCTGTCAATTTTGATACTTTGAAGGGAGAAAAGATGTCAAAATGACACAGATTAAAACAGTGAAGATAAAAGATAAGAAAGAACACAGTGAAGAGTGCTAGAATCTCATACGACTATCTTTGAGACATTTGATATGCAGGAATGGGAGATGTGTCAGAGATAGAAAGGTTGCGGCCTTGGAAAACAGGCAAGTAAAATTGTCAGGGATGCTAGAAAACAGTCACAGAGAAAGTTAAGAAGAATTAAATTTCTGAATCTTAACAGGTCTGAGACTGTGACTCGATACTCAAGGAACTGTGCAGAGACAGAACTATGGGAGAACCAAACTGCAAAAGGAAGCACTAGACTGTTGGGGCATTCAAATTACAGTGTAAAGCCAAAAACTTGGAAGCAAACCAGAATGAGGATGTTCAGTTACATGAAATTAGTGGATGAAAAACAGAGACTAAAGGGCAAAGTATTAAAAAGAGAAGCAGTTAAGATGACAGGTGCCATTCCCTTCAAGACAGAGGAAAGAGAAACTTGGTTGCTAGTGAAGGAAATAAGAGGAGGCTTTAAAGAGGAAGAAATTGTTCAATTTAAGGAATGAGAGGCATAAAAAATACAGAAATGAAAGAGGAAAACTTGTACATACAAAAGGAAAAGAAGCCCAATTCAGAAACAGATTCTGAGAATGAAAAACAAGTTCAAAAAGGATCTAGCATGCAAAATATCAGGTTTAGTTTTGAAGATACATTTTGCATCAAGAATGAATAAAGAACTAAAATGAACAGCAAATCTGCAAGCAAGCTCAACAAGAGAAAGAAAGTGGGATAAAAATGGTTAAAAGTCCATTTGGAAAGAGAATCAGAACAGGTAAAGCAAGATGAGCCGAAAGCTGTGTTGCGCTGACATATTCTTCAGAGACATTCAGAAAGGCAGGAATGGAAATTAAGAAATTACAAGAAAAAATGTCTGGGGAAAATAATGGAGATAGGGCAATGTGAGACACAACCAAAGAAACCATGTATAAAGAAGCAGACAGAGAGGAAAATAAAGACCAATGAGTCAAAGGAAGTGAGTCCAATGAAGGAAGGAGGCAGCTGAGAAGAGTGAAGGAGTCAGAAAGGTTAATAGACAGGAGATCCCAAAAGGAGTGAGTGACAGGGTAGAGGAGAGAGAAAGACAGATAAGCTGAAAGAGAGCAGGTAGTGATCAGAGAAAGGGAATTTAGAAACGAGAGATAATAAAGTGAATAGTATTTAGTAAAGACAAGGTCATGGGAATGATTGAAGCAGTGAGAAAAATCTGTCTAAAACTAGAAATCAAAAGCATCAGACTGGAAAAACAGAATGAAGAACAATGGAGTTAAGTAGTTATTGGGGCTTGGGGGGAAATAGGGATTGCCCATGGTGAGGGATAAAATTTGAGAAGACACAAACGGGTTAAGTTCAACAAATTCACAAAGTAGCAAACTAATGGTGACTAGGAAAACTAGTAAGGATAGAGCAGACAACAGGACAGATGAACCGAAAGTGGAAGATAGGAATCACAGAACTCCAGAACTCACTATGAAAGGGAAACAATTTTTCAAGAGCATCGACCCTAAAAAAGGTTCAGGGAAGGAAGTGAGGTTTGAAAAAGAACCTTTAAAATCAACATTTGAGTTTGGAAACGTAAGTAACACCTCACTGGGCATGCCCAGCACCTGCATTTCCTTCCTTGGTATTACTAGCCAGAAATGTTTAGTTCTTCACCCAGACCAAACCAGAGATCAGAAATTCAGAAGACCAGCACTGCCACTGGCTAGATGACATGGGGATATGGCAGCCTTGGAAAAACTTCTGACTGTTAAAGAATATTAAAAATGATGTAAAAGCAGTGATTTGAACTCTGCTTTCCATCACCTTTACTTCCAGATTAAATTAAATCTCCACAGTGAAGGTCTTCATTGACTCTCCGTCACATCAAGCTCCTGCTCCTAGGAGCTCAAATACCTGACGCAGCATTCGCCACCAGCACTCAAATTCAGCCATTAAGATTCCCACCTTGCTTTATAGCGGCAAAGACAGAGACTAAGTAGACAGATTGTTCAAAACAAACATCACAGTGATTTTAGGTCCCATGCAGATGTATCTGAGAATCACTGGCATAAGAAGTCCTTTCTTTTCAAGTCTCTGTCAAGAATTTCACTTTGTGGCTTTCTTAGATGCTCCTAATACTATATTTCATCTTCTGGTATATTGGCATGTTTTTAGTTTCTGTTCCTTACAAGAAGACAACGTACTTCTATTGCCCTTTGTACAATTGGTAGCTGGATCATTAGAGTGCAACAGAATAAGGGAAAAAAAATTCCATTACTCCCTGCTACCAAACCGCTGACACACACCAAGTATAAAAAGTGAGGTGAGCACATCATTTCTGTACCCCCTACTGACTACTATTTATTCATGTTTGTACACAAGGTTCACTCAAAATTACTGAAGCTCCATAAAAAAAGCCTACCTACAACAAAAGCTTGCAGGACTGGAGCCATACTGGGAGCTCTTTGTTATTTTTTTTTTTTTTTTGAAATAATTTGAAAATAATTTTAGATTTTTAAATTTAAGACGCCAAGAACCCAACTCTTTTGGGTTAACTGTGACTACATGTGAATGATCCGCCCCTGGTGGCGTTCAAGGCCAGGTTGAACAAAGCCTTGGGTGACATGGTTTAGTGTGAGGTTTCCCAGCCCATGGCAGGGGGGCTGGAACCAGATGATCTTAAGGTCCTTTCCAACCCTAACTATTCTATGATTCTATATCTGATGCAGTACTTTAGATAACTTTTTTACAAACAGTATGAACAAGATTATTTGAATGCACTGTCTTTTGTTACAGTCAAGAAAACTCACCTATAATCAACTACCAGAAGCAGTAAACTGTTCACAAAATGGGTAGTATATACTGTAACATAGCTATATATCTGTAACCAGAGAAGTTTGAAAATATCATAGAAGTACTATATTTTTACGTTATATTTAATATCTGTATATTTTATTTCTATTAGACTACTGCACAGCAGGGGAGCTTTCAAGACAAGACAAAGATTTTATGCAATGTCATTCAAAGCACAAAGTTCACTCATGAAGCAAGCTAATACTGTAGCATTACTAAAATAAAAGGAGCTAGTCAGACATTTTGGGTCGAAATGCAACACATTCCCTTTGAAAAAAATAAACATGTAATGCCATAGCTCAAAATAAATAGTGAAAATGTCATCATCAACAACATATGAAAAAGCAAATGGTGTTTTATACAAGAAAATATTTTATAAGGGTATCACACACATGGGAGTGCTATAACAGACTTATTCTCATGTTAGCAGGTGGTTTATTTAATGGATAGGTTCTACAATCCCCCGTTATACAAGCAGTTCTACCAACCCATACAGGCTTCTTAATTATGAAGTTTGGTACCAGAGTCATCTGTACCATTCACTTTACAGATTTTCAAATAGGAGCAACTTCTTTTCCTCAGCACAAGATTTAATCATGAACACTAAGAAACCACCAACAACATTTAAATGCTGAAGTATGCACATCTGTTAAATCTTGACTCTACTTCTCTACTCATTGTATCCTTCAAGACAGTAGAGGTAATAATAATAATAAAAATCTATCATTGATTTCGTTTAGGGAAAGTTCAATACTTGATGCACAATATTAATGCGAATAGCCTGACTCTGATGGGTTGGGGTTTGTTCAGTGATTTTCATAGTTGTTTTATATTTCAGAAACAGAAAAAAATTTGAGTACTTCTGCATATTAAGAGCTAATCCTGTCGGTCAGGCGGGTATTGTCCTACCTTTTCCAATACAAACCATTTCATTCTATGACATAGGAACTGTTGTTACAGAAGATAACCACAATTTTTAAAATTCAATAATCAGATACTAAAAGAAAGCAAATCTAGAGGCTGCTACACACAAACCAAGGTTTCTCAAATACTTCCTCCCTACAAATTGTTCGACTGAAGTCCTACAAGATTAAGTACACACAGAAGCTAGAAACAAACCCCTAAAGATTCATTCTACAAAATCTGGAAACAGAAACAAACGTTTTAAAAAGGTGTTAAGAGAAGCTGATGATCTGGCACATACTCTTTAAAAACTCCTCTATTTTGCCAAACACAGTTTCCATAGTATTTGCAGTTTTAAAAATACAAAACCAGAAGAATCCCCCACCAAGCTTGAACATTTCATCCACAAAGCCCACAGCTGCATTTCTATTCTTTGAGCACTATAGCAAATCAAAAATTAAAGCTGCACAGAGGAAGAAAAAACAAAACAAAACTGAGCATGCAGGGACTGACTGCATATCTAACCTACACTGCTGCTTTCATTTGAACTAACTTCTTTTTCCCCCATGAAAGACTTAACTAACAGCTCCTCAACAATATCACTGATAATAATTATGTGTTAACAGTTCTGTATAAAAAGTTCAGTCTTGAAACTCCAGAGATTTGAGTCCATTCTCCATTTTTACTACATTTAAAAACAAGGCACCTTCCTTCCTTAACAATAAAAATATTATTTAAGCATATCCAACAGGTCTAACAAAAATATTTTGAATTTCCTTTTCAACCAATAGTGTATTTATAAAACATTTTACATGCTTATTTCCCAAACAAAGAAGTGGCAACTTTCTCTTCAACATAAAAGCTAAAAATTACTTCAGCTAAATATAAAACTAATTATCGGGTTACAGTATATAAAACCAGATATTCATTAAGAATATATTTTGTTATACTACTATACTATAATATCTTTTTTCTAAATATTTGTGTATTTAAGAAAAAAAATTAAATATACTGTAAGGTCATTCATATTATTTTAAACACAAAAATCAACAAACAGTGACGTACATATAAACAGTTGGGACGTTGTAAAAGTTCATGTCTTTTAATCAGACCTTCTCATAAACGTTAGCCTCAAAAGAATCCTATTTGCTTCAAGAAGCATCTGCATGGTTTTAAGACTTAACTATGCAGACTCCTATTGCCCCAGGGCAGTGCTGCACAAGCCTATTGAAAGCGATCAGATCACAGAATCAACACCTTAATTTTTCCCAGAAAACCTCCAACAAATGTTTTATGTGCATTATGAAAGAACAACAAAACAAAAAGGGATGTTACAAAAACGTCAGCATGGCAATTTTCCTGCAACTATTTTCCCCATCACATTTGGCAAGCAGAATCCTATCGCCTGTCTGCTCTTACACTGAGAACTGAAAACTACAGCTTAATATAAAATACAATAACCTTCTATAATAATCATATTTCTCTTAGAACAAAGATTAAAATAAAGTTAACTGTGCTGATTCATACCTTCCATAAATTACTAAAAAGGTGAGAGATTCAGACATTTTGCTTCTGGATAATAAGCCTAATATCTGTATCATGTGCAAAAGTGCAACTGTGTTTTAGAACTGAGGCCCAACTGAATACAATTTTGTTATTAAAGAAATTACCTTGAACCCACTGAACATGGATAACAGTGGTTCTTGATATCTTTTAAAGTTACTTTTTACATATTTAAACCTGTTGTATAACTGCAAGTTAGTAAAAAATAAAAAATAGAAATCAACAGAAAACAACAAAGCTTGTATATAAATTGGTTTACAATTCAAAGCACAACAGTAAGCTTCAAATAATTACGTTTGTGTAACACAAAGAGGTGGGATGATTTATTTAAAGTACTTGGTTATTTCTGCTGTTTTCTTCATGATCTGATGTCTGTTTAGCTGCTCGCAGTGTGTGCATGCATACGTTTCGCTACATCATAGACATAGGTTATGTCTGGTCGCTTCTCTGGATCCGGGTTGATGCACATATTAACTAATTGTCGCAGCTAGGAAAGAAAAATAACATGACAGGATCATTGGCCTTCTTACAAGTAGTATTTGTGCATTATCAAATTCAAATTAATCAGACTGGCAAAAATTAGCCAAATAGCAATTCAACATAAAGACACACTCAACCCTCCCTCTCTCAACACGCACTGCCCAGTTTTATGCAAGCATGAATGAATGCAGCATACTCCTCCTGCCATTTTTACGTTTTGTACTGTTGCACAGAAAAACTGATGAGCAAACTTCAGTTCTAATCATTTTAGCATACAATTTTAGACATGCATTTAGTCCCATTACACGTCATTGTCTCTGCTTTTGGAGGGCTAAGCCTGCAAACCCCAGAAGGCTGAAGCTAGCATGGAGAGAAGGTAAATTAGGACTCCTTGCTCCTTCCCTCCTGACACAAGAGTTAGCCACCAGTAAGTGGCATTGATGTGTGACAGGTTCCAACAAACAAAAGGCAACAAGTCTCCTTATAACACAAAGTTAACCTGCAGAACTTCCTGCTGCTAGAAGCTACCAGTACACACACACGCTCAAAAAGCAACTGAACAAATTAAACCCACTTAGGGTATTTAATATAAAGACTCCTCCTTTAAGGAAACAGCTGAACTAAAAACTGGAAGCCGGAAAAGTATTTTGGGGAAGTACCACATTATGCTGGCCTTGTGTTGCCCACATTATACTTGCCCAGCGTTGGAGACATGATACTGAATAAATAACTTTCTCTCTATGCCCCTGTATCTATTCTTAGAATTAGATCAGTGGTTTTTTTTTTTCTTTATTGAAAGAAGCACATAATTAAAATAATTAATGTTCACAGAAACCTCTATCTGGGAATAAACAAAGCACTATGACTAGAAAGCCCCATGTTTCCATGAGCACCATAATTTATTGGGCCTTCTATAGTGCACATATTCAGCAGAAGCAATCCCAAATAGCTTCCACACCACCTGGATACTTTTCATTGCCTTCACAAACTTGCAGAACAGTTGCAGGGTTTTCTTTGTTCCTTGATAGGGCTAAAAAACTTATGACATTAGAACTTCATATATTGTCTGGAGAATCTTTTGATGGGGCATCTACTTTGAACAGTGTGAATCTCCTAAGCACTTTTCAACATGGCATACACCTGCTTCATGTTGACTTATTAACATTATTACCATCCTTTACTAAAGCAACTTAACTCAAACTCTTCCTTTATGCTTTTTAGTAGCTTTGACAAATCCTCCTCCATCTCCTTATAGCACTCGGGAGGGCAGGCGTGAACAAGCAAACAACAAAACACCTTGCCAGCCACCTTTCTATGACAAAATGCAAAGTTTGGCTCAGTCCCCTCCCAATCTTATTACATATGCTGATTGAAAAAAGTCCATAATTATTGCAACTAACACAGAGCAACCTCATTATCATTATTCAAAAGTAACGGATACTGCATATTCAAACCTGCCATCAGAGAGCTTCCTTCCTGCTTTTTATAAAAAGACCAAGAAGGATTTTTCAATTATAATTACACTCCTTTCACTTTTCAGAAGAGTAATTTAAATGCACAGGAAGTCCAGAAGTAAAAAATAGTGTGTACCACTATTGATAACTTCCTCCATTAGCCCTTGCAGAAACATTATGAACTGTATACAGTGTACAGGTTTTCATATTTAACAAAACAAAAATGATATTACTAGACACCCACCTTCTTTAGCAAGAAGAGCTTAATATTTAAAAATGAGATCATTAATTCTGAAGATAGCAGTCAAATTGCTGGATTTAAAAGAAACATCAAAATAATCTCTAACACACTTGCTATTTGAATCTTAAATATGCTATGTATATTTTGACTAATGGAGTTATAAAAGGCATCATACTGCTGCTGGCAGCAGCAATAAATAAAACGCAATACCACTGACAGGAAAAACTATTAGCCTGTATTAACTCCGAAATATTTGGAGACTAGAAAACATGAACTACTTTAAGAAATAATTATTTCCTACATGTATACAAACATTCAAAGCAGAACTATCTACTGTAGAAGAAGCAGGCGGGACACAGCGTAAGCAACAGGCACAATGTACTAACAGAGATGAGCAGCTTGCTACTGCAACACCTCAGACAGCCTGCATGGAAAACAGGAAAGCCCAAAGAACGTGTAAAAACCTCAAGCCTGAAATTAGACTTAAATAAGTGAACATTTTTTTTTAAAAGAGAATACCAGTGTAATTTATCTGCAAAATATGCTCAGAAGTACTTGTTAAAGGCTTTAGGTCCTATTAATCCCTGTAAGCACACTTGCAAAAATCATTCACCCACGTGGCTTCTCGACTGCGGCTTTTTGCAGCTTCTTATTTCTTATTCTTACCAAAATGCATATATAGCTACCTTTGTTATAAGAAAGGATATACAAGTGTATGTTTACATTAAGGGACAGTCACTGAAGCAGTTTACTCAGAAATTCTCTTCCCAATGCAGCGCAAGTGGTGGGCACAATTAGTAACAAACCTTTACTACAAGTGTAATAAAGCAAAGCAGAATGTCATAGATCTCTTTTGCCTATCAGTCTTAACATTTAAGTGTTAGTCACTGCTATTACTGCAAAATTTCCTTCCCTCTCCCCAGTCCAGAATCTCAGTTGTAAGGCAGGAACACTGAGCTGACTATGCCTGGGACACTGCACAGTGATAGTGTAGATTCTAGAGTAATCTCACAAACCTGAACTCTTTTGAGCCTTGTTACTGAACAGCAAACCTTTGGGAGAAGGTGAATTAATTTTGCTATACAGTTTGAAAACAATTACACAGGAAGACAGTCTTTCAGGACTGAAACTGGGACTATGATGGATACTAATTCTTGGTTACAGCACTATCCTTTAACTCCTATAGGAATATCCATTTCAATGAGCCTGAAATCCATTTGTCAAGCCCTCAAGTATTAATAACATTTTGAATGTAGCAGAAGAGCCCAACAGTACCATGGGAAGAGGCACTGGGATTCTGAAGTCAGACTATCATTAGAGTAATTTTTATTATCTGGCACAGACTGGCCAACAGGCAGAGCAGACTTATGACTGAGCTGGAGGGACCTCCGGTTGCATCCCCAAGCTGCAAACTTCTTTGGCTGCTTATTGTTCTTAACCTCCTCGGTGTACTTAGCACAATGACTGTCTTTAGCCTGGAGCTTAGCCTGACATTGGAGCGGTGGGACACACTTTCTTTAACTCTAGCAGATTTTTCAGCTATGAAATAAATAACTATCACTTGAGTCAGGAGGAGGAGGGGGAAGGACAGAAATAGGACAGGCAAAAGTACTTTGCATCGTTAGCCAGCTGAGAAAGAAATTTTTAGATATGAAATTTTGGATGAGAAAAAAGCCCTATTCTTACTTTTAATAGGAGACCTTCTTGAAGCCTGTCCTCAGTGTTATTCTCAAGACCTTCTGCTGACAACTAACAGTGCCATGGTGGACTTGCTGGGTCATTCAGCTTTCACAACTGGGTGGGAGGCTGGCTATGGACTTTAGAAGTGCACCTCAATCAAAGGAAGATTAAAAAACTTCATCTGTTATGAAAGCAACATAATATTGGTTGACAAAATTTTAAGAGTATTGACTGGGGGTGGCAAGGGACCCCAGCTTTGGATTCCCTAAAGCAGAACGGCTTTCAGTAAATGCTGAGTACTCACATAAATACCAGATGTTCTTCAGCATTCTTAAAAAACTGAGATATCCAAAGTTGTAAAACATTTGAAAATCTTGACCTGTGACTCAAATGCTGAAGCAACAGTTTGTGAAATTAGGGTTGCTAATCAAAGGTCTTAAAACAATATCCCTCTGTCAATCAATCTTAAGGTGCATCTTTCTGTCACTGTATTCTCTGATGGTACAGATGTAATACATTACTAAAAGTCTGGTCTTCTAGAAAGTTCAAAATTCAGAAAGAGTTACATCTTAAAGCTCATTAAAATTTACCTACAAAGTTTCTCTAAAAAGCACTTGTCTTGTATTTTGTGATGAAAGTCTTTATACCTTTACAGAGGATGCAGAGACCAACATTCAAGTGAAATTTTTCTTTCAGAAAATTCCTTGTTAAAAAATACAAAATGAGTTTCGCTGTTCAGTGATCTCTGATCTTTACTGCTCACTGAGTGTGCTTCTAACCTGGTCAAAGGCTTGACATCTAAATTGCCAATACGGGTGAAACATTAGGACAGTATCCTAATACGACAGATAACACTTTGCCTTTTTTTTTTTTACAGTTCATGCCAGCACAGTAATTTTTCATACAAGTAAAAAGTCTATTTTAGGTCTATTTTGGTGCAATAACTAATAAACATGTCCATTTTTCCATTTACCTCAGTGAAGACACAAGTCTTACTTTCAAAACATAAAAATGATTACAGATTCCATAGTTGATCACTTCTTTCAAGTAATTCTTTTCATACCTATATTCATACCTACCATAGCTCTGATCCTCTCATTATGTTTTAAAGTAACTTACATGTATTTTGTAAATAGCTGTTTATCCAAGGTACAGAAGTATGTGTCTGCTTTGAAATAAAGAAAAATATAGCATGTTGTGCTTTGAATCTGTTTTCAACACTAGAAACTATATGGATGCAAGTAGAAGGTGGAATCTCTTCCCCCATCCAAACCTTCTATCTGGGCCAGACTTTGATACTTGCCCCTTGGCTGGGAATCCGCATACCCAACTTCACACTTAGCTGCAGTGAAGTAGCCCTGCAGGCAGGACAACTTCAACGAACCACTAGTGGTATCATCATTAAAATCCTGCTGAAGGTCACCATGGAAACCGCCTGCTGAGGCTTCACTGCTGCACTCTGCATCTCCTAATCAGCTACCATGTGAAATGCAAATTCAGACAGTCTGAAAATTAGTCAAGAAGAATAGAGGATGAGGATGCAGATATGTGAAATATTCATGCGCTTCATGGAAAAAGGAAGACAGCATGAATGACACAACAAAGAACGGCCCCTGACATTCTTGCTATCATTTTGCATTATTGTTCACACCCTACTGTATTTCTAGGCCTCCAGTTCTGAAGTTGGTTATGTGAACTGCCATATTTATAGTCTACAATAAATAATAATTAAAAACGGCCAAGGTAAAATGACTAATTGGAAAACCCACAAAGCGGTATAGCATATAAATTACACAATAGATCATTATTTCATCCTTTGTAAGATCACTGAATTGTCTTTTTAAGTCCACTTTGTTCCATAAAAGGGGAAAAACTGCCACTATAAATACAAAACAAAACACTGGGCAGTAATGTTTTATTAATAGTCCAATCACTGTCTTTGAATGCAAAAAATATTTGAGGTGCAGAATTACAACCCCTACTCGATAAATGAAATTGCACAATGCTTTATGTTTATTAAAAGTATTTCACTGCTTGTGCTTATTTGTGTTTTAAAAGTAATCTTTTATTCACACAGGCTGAATTCAATTAGAATTGGTTACTAATGTGTGTTCTTTGGTTTACAGCTTCTCGCCATTTGCCCTATTCTTTTCTAAGTGGGAAACTATTTCAAAACTGACATAACATTACTAAGCAAGCATTTATATTATTCATTCCATTACATTAAGAAAAATATTTATTTAGTTTCTTTTCATTTTAGGACTTAAAAGAGCAAGCACCCCCCTTACATGCATTAATGATGGTAAAGAACTGCTACCTACCAGCTTAAAAGAGTGCTGCAATACATATGAGTGTACTGTTCAAATTCAATTATATTATGTCTGCCTATATTTCTCTGAAATTTACGATCAGCATTGTCAAGAACCACTCTCTTGCAAAAGAACTGCCCCCCAATTGCATCAAACGGCATATCCCAGTTTCATAATGCAGACAAATGGGAACTAAACAATTCATTTTTACTAGTGAGTTACATTACATCTATTTTAATGCAAGCCCCTAGAGAAACAAGGCTAGTGCGCTAATTTACTGTGCAACATAAACTTGCACAGTTGTGCTTTTAGAGAAGCACACTATAGATGGAAGACCCAATCCCATTCTGGCATGTAGAACATATCGTTGTGCATTCTGGGAAAGCATTTTGTCATACTTGCAAGGAAGCTCAATGAAATTAAGAAGCTAACGTTATGAGGCTTCCATCATTAAACTCCCCAAACTTAAAATCATATCAGAGATTTGTTTTGACAGGAACATTTGAGTGAGTTCAACAAGCGAACACTTATGGGCATAATCTGCAAATAACATAAAATCACACAAGTTCATTTACTTCCCTGGTAGTGTGCCAGCTTAGATAAACCAAGGATCTAGCCCACGAAAGGGAGAATTACTTACTTCCTCTGAATAGTGATCTGAAGGGAGAGGTGGGTAGTCACACTGTTCTATCTTCTTGCACAGGGAGTACAAGTTCATTTTATCACCATAAAAGGGACTCTGCAGTGCAGCCATCTGTTTAAGGAAAATGTACAGTTTTCTTTTGTGTGTTTAAGTAAACCTGTTTTGTCATAAAATCTGTAATACTAACAAATCAAAACTGACTTTTAACGACTTTCAACTCCCTGCTCAGAAGTGCCAGCGCTAAAAAGAGAACTTACAAAACTATTACTGTGTGTACTTACTCTGCGTCATGCAGTTGTACCTGTCACAAATCCAAATGGTGCAATATTTGAATTTTATACCATTAGAGTTTTATTAACAGAGTATGAGGAAAAATTGAGTAGCTTCCGATACCGCTGCAGGCATAGAGGACCCTCACACCACAAGAGAGACAAAATAAACCAAAACAAAATCCACAATGGAATTTACCTCTGAAGACCTTTTGGAAAAGAAGCATATACTTAATTTAAAAACATTGTCTGATGTAAAGCAATAATATATGTTGAAAATGCTGGAAAACAGTAGGAGATTTTGCAAACTTCCATAGCTATTACACTAGACTTTTTACAGCAAGAAAACTGAAGATAACATGTACACTTCCAAAAAAACCCCAAACCCAAAAACTTCACAATTCAGTAAGTTATTTGAAAATAATTAAAAAAACAAATCCTAAAACCTCATCAGAAGTGCAGAACTTGCACCTATGACTGCAATTTACTACTGCAATACAAAAATACCTGTCAGAGAGCTTTTGCATACGTGATCAGCTTAAACCCAGCATTAGTAAACTTACACTTTATTTCAGACAGTGTTAGAACTTGACATTTAAGGTGGAAACAAATGCGATGGTTAGCAGGATTAGAAAGTTAGAAATTCATTTAAAATCTCTCCATTCTGTTCAAAGCCTTCTAAGTCTTTGAACCGCAGCAGCACGAATGCTGCTTTGAGTGCAGTGCTGCCCCAAAGTCAGTCACCCTTTTCTACATGTGCTAATAAGTTTGATTTTGGAAGGACAATGTGTACATTCCCCAGACAGGCAGAGTGTGTGTGAAACATGCTAGTCCATGCTGTGCTACTCAGTGAGCTTCAGCAGGGACAGGACAAGCTGAAAATGGCTCTCATCTGTCTTGTGGTCTTCCAGACAGCAGTTTAACTCTTTCATGTCTAAGCACCAATATCATGGGGAGAAAATGTATGAAGAAAATTACCAAAATTCTCTTATGTTTACTTCGCATCTGATAAAAATGCTCTCAAATAGCTCAGTACTTTTTCCTATTACCTTCAAGTACGAATAAGTAATTTAAAGCTCCCAATACAAATACCATACTACAGATCCATCTTACACTCCTCCCAAAAAATCTGTATTACCAAAACAATGTTAATTTTTGGATTTACATGACATTGTCTCTTACCTTAAAAACAATGTTAAAAATGCAAGCTAAAGACCAAAAAAGGAAAGAAAAAGAAAAATCAACTGCAAGGTGTGTACGCATACAGAAATGCTAAATAAATGCACGGATACTCATTTTCGTACTGTAGGTGTTCATTAAAAAGTACTTTTGTTTGAATGCTGCCGAGTGTTAAAAAAATTCTGAATGTCCCCTAAGGAGTTAAAACAGGAATACTATATTTTCATGCATCTCCTGCTTTGACAGATGAAAAATGTCAACTGTCCTGTTTTTATTTTCAAGCTTTTGCACTATTCATCTGGTTCATTAGTGCATCTCGCTGCTGCCCCTGACAGCTGCTCGCCCTCTCCTCCCAGCAGCTGAATTTTTCAGGCTAATTTGATCCTCCACACTGAGACGATCACTAGAATGATTGACTTGCTCCCTGACCTCCAGGGTCTGACTTTCCTGATTAGTATTCTGGGGGTGTCTGAGGGACGAAAGCCCACTGTCTGTCTTCAGGGCTGGTGGCAGCTCCCTCGCTCCTAATTTTTTTTTCTTTTTTTTTTTTCCTTTTTTTTTTTTTCCCTTTTTTTTTTTTCCGAACTGTAAGCCACCAACCTACAACCCTGTAAGGATGCAATTGCTACGCTGAACAATAAAAGGAAATGTGTAAGACCTACTTTCCCATGTAAAGGTCCATGTAGCAAAAGCACAGCATCTTGATTTTAATTAGTAAAGTCTACTTTGTTGCATATCAATTAAAACTCCAGCGGCAGTGTTTTTTGAGGCTTCAAAAAATACCTGGGGCTCTAAGAAAAACAGACTTTAAATTATACTTCTGAAAAATCTCACTGGCCACATAGTTGGCATTGAATAGTATGTTAGAATTAATGTATGTTGTATTACAGCAAATTAGTCTAAAATTAAAACATAACTGAAAAGAGTTTAGCATCAATTAAGCATTTATTGAGCAGTGACAAACATGCCACAGCTTTTCTCCATTAAGCTGGAGAGAATCCAGAGCACATATGAGCACATATCAACATGAAATCAATATAATAAAACATGCCAAAATGCATATCACAAAAAGACACCCCACACAAAACTGCATGGGTAATAAAAATAGCATGCATTAGTCCACACATCTTGAAGAACCTTAAGTAACTACTTTCAAATAACTTAACACCAAAATAATAAAATGCTAAGCATCTATTTTGAGTTTACTACACTTAAGATTTCAAAATTACATCTCAATACTAAAAAGCAAAAAAACTCACTACAAACAGCGTAGATTTAACTAAAAGAGATAAATGTGCCTCTAAAAAAATACAAATGCTATAGTTGGAGACACTGCCATATACAATATGTATAATAATGATACTGTATACAATAAGTATCATAATAACAATCTTTTTCTTACAGTAAAAACCCCACACACCTTATCAAATTAAATACCATCCTTGTAAAACTTCTAAAATAAATACAAAGAGAATGATATTTAAAGCTGCTGAGTTAATCAATGGAATTAAGGTATTTTGCTACTTTGGAATTATTTACCAGGTCAAAGAAAAATTCAATATTCAAATAGCTGTTCAGTGTACTGTACCAGCATCAAAGCAGCAAGCTAAAAGATCTTTTATAGGAAAATGCTACTGATTTCTATCCAGAAATTCCATATAACACAGAAGAAAAATTAACATTAAAACATGTTTATTTCATATATTATTTAGTTATTCAACAGGTTGGTTTGTTTGTTATTTCCAAATATAAAAAAAAAAAAAAAAAAAAAACAAGAAAATTAATGAGGGGAAAAGAAGTAGTAATACTGACAAATCCCCATCTACCTTCATGCTATCTTTAGGCTCCTGCTTGCGCAAGTGTGTGAAGTAGAGCATTGAAACTGATGGCAGTTGCCATGGTCAGTACTAAGGAATCCCAATACGGGATTAAGTTTCAGTTCAGGATTTAAGCTTCTAAATGCTTGCTATCAGGTATCACACTTCATTCCTGTGAATTGTCCCCAAGATTCAGAAGCAAGAGCTATACATAGATCTGTAAACTGTGTGGAATTGCAATACAGCTATTTGCCCTTTCTATATTTAAAGCAACATGCTAGTGACAGAAAGTAAACTAATATTACTGGAGACAATTCACCAAGTAGTAACATACACCTTTAACAGGGTGACAGTTTTCTACAAAATCCTAAAGTAACAGGAGGTGCCAAACCTGTTGAGTGTGTGTTTAATGCATTCTACTGACTCACTGAGGCAGGTGGCTTGTACGTATGTGAAAAGTGAGTTGGGTATATTAGTTTTTATCTGGAACATGACTAGAAAGACTTCACTGCAACTACTGATGGAATTAAGGTTTTTTCCAGCATCCTTCAACACAAGTGTCTGTGATACTCCTAGATGATTCCTAGATTCCTAATGATTTTCCAAGAACTTCGAAGACATAGCTGCCTTAGAAGCCTACCTGCTCTTCACACCTTCGTTCACCTCCATTTCTATTTGTCCTGTATCTATATTTTCTCATAATAATATTTAAAATCATGTGTCACTTCCCAATCTTGACTGTATGAATATAGATATTAACCAGTAATTATAGCTTATCATTTGGAGGAGAAGAAAAAGTAGAGAAATAAGATAGGTCAGTGCAGCAGAAGTCATTATCTTGAAAGTTAACCCCAGCTAGTAGTAATAAGTACATAGTAGCTCATTTTTTTTATTGTTTTACTTAGGATGTAAATAATTTTAAATAAACTTGTATTACAATTACTATATTACAGTTTTTGCAATACAGTTGCACCCACAAGTCAGTCCTACTATTTCTCAATGTATTTATTACCAAAATCATATAATCAGGATACGTCACTAAAATGCCTTGAACAATTTTACTTGTGTTTGCCATTGTTCATTTATTAATCCTGCAGTTATGCCCAATCTTTAACAAATTGCTTTAAAATCTTTGTAACAACCCCAGTAAAAGGCAAGTGTTGAATAACAGATAAATAAAAGTATTTCATATGTATGTTGGAGTTACATAAGAGTCCTTATTGCCAATATTAAAGACAGACGTGTAACAGATGAAAAGTAGCTTTTCCACAACACTACAAATTTCCCTAAACAACAAAAATATAGCTAACATTACTTAATACATCGAAGGGGAAACACAACAGTGTTATTAAGTTCACTGTATATATCGTTACCTCATACAGCAGACAGCCTAGAGACCAGATGTCAGATTTGAAGTTGTAACCATTTTCGTGTATTCTCTCTGGAGACATATAATAGGGTGTACCAACTGCAATAAATACAGAAGCATTTTTGAATGAGAATTTCTCTTATATAGCAGTAAAAGTACAGATTTCCTGGATGAAAAACTTTTTCAGCTTCTATACGTCTCATTTTTACACACGTCATTTCAATCCATAAGTACGAGTCTTCAGCTTGATAAAAATACACATGAATGAGATATCCATTTCTTCTAATGCAGCTTTATTTTCACTACTGATACCTAATTACCAGAATTATTCAGTTGTAGAATACTTCCACTTCCAAAACAAAACTTTTGCTTTTAGAGAAGCTCAAAAGTAATTATTTTCTTCTGAAGAGAACCAAAGGAACATAGTACACGCACACGCACACATGTCCCCACTCTTTTACAAACTGTTATTGCTGAGGCTGGAAATATCTACAGATAGAAATTCTCTTTGTGGCTTGAATTTTTCTTTTAGTAGTAGTATTTCTGAAATTAGCAGTCTGTTCTTCTTTTTGAGACTATGCCAATCTGAAAAAGCTGCTTTCAAAACTGATAAACGCAATTTAGTTTGAATATCTGAAGCTAAAATTGAGCCTGAAATCCAGAATCTTCAGCTTCCCAGAGAGGAAGGCAGGAAAACCTCCTAGCCCAACAGAAGCCGAGGTTCCTACAAGCAACTCAGCCATCTGCTGTAGGACTAGATTCTGCACGGGCTTTTCAGCTACCAGATCTGTGGCTATCCTAGCTTAATCCTGCCTCAGAGCAGCGGGCTCTGGACACATTTGCTCTTGAAAAGCAGCATTTACTAGCACTGTCCCAGAGCAAATTTAAATTGGATAGTCCAGGACGTCTCTCCCCTTGATTTTGATCAGACACTACCCATCTGCGTTGCAAGTTACTTGGAAGAGAGGAATTGCAAAAGATGATTAAGATCTGCAAAAGAAAAGCCACTTAAAAAGGTACCCGAGTGATAGGTTCATATGTGACATATTGACAAAACCAGAACTTATAGAAAATAACAGTAGTGGCAATTTTGGTGCATTGCCTGAACTTTCTCCCCATATTCCCCTAAAATGAACTGCCTAACAGCAAAAAGTCACAGATACGTGTAAATTTTTACTTCAATTTCATGTGGACAAATATTTTCTTAAGCACTGAATCCTCGGGATAAAAAGCACCTGAATTCTGCCAATTCAACACAAGTTGACCTTACTTCAAAACTAGAAATCTTGCAACGTATCCAGAGATTAATATCCGCACTCTCACTCCAAACTATGAAAATTAGAGTATGACCCTCACAATATTTTATTTAACACAGAAATCTGTTATTACTTCCACGCTTCAGAATTAGCCTCACCTATTCAGAATTGATCTCTGTACGAAAAGTGGAAACAGATGCAGTGAATATATAAGTAATTTCAGATCTGAATAATCAAGTTAATGGTTTTTATTAATCAGATTATTAATTTTACTCTAATCACTACCCAAAGTTAAGGGTTTTGCTTTGACAATGTACTCCATCTTTTTGAACAGCTGAAATCCCAAACTATGTCATACTTCCTTAGGGAGGGGTGGAACACTTTCCTACTTGCAAGATCCATCTTAGACTGGGAAACCCAGTACCACCTTATCCCAGGTCAGGCCACTACTGCTGGTAACCCATAATTTCAACTGATCTCCTCCTTGGCAAACAATACTGAAAAAAATATTCCAAACCCATATAAACTAAGAGTATGCTTCTCTAACAGATGAAGACCCATATCACATACTACAATGGATCTGTTCCCCTTAATATTTCGGGGGGGAGAAGGGGAGACTTTCAGCGCCAGGTTCCACAGCCCCTGTCCCCAGAGGCTCCCTTAGCACTAGCCTGAGAAATCACTGCAGCTCTACACTGAAACTGCAAGAGATTAAGAGCTTAAAGGGAAAAAGGCTAGTGAAAGGCAACTCAAAATGATGGAGTACTGTGAAAACCATTTACTCTCATGGGATGTTCATATTCACCCACAACAGAGGAATGAGTAAGAGGGATGGCCTTTTCCCTGTAAAAGAATAGGCATGCAGATGGGTGGTCTGCAACACCGAAATAGCTACCAGAATATACAGAAGCAACTCTGTTATTCTAATTTATCAAAAGCGGTAATTTAATGGGCACTTAATGACAGCTATCTTAAAATTGGAAACTGTAATTAAACAACATTTGGCATAACACAGCTTTTATACCTTTACTACCCTCACTGCTGGACTCCCCCCTTCAATTTTATTTCATTTTATCTTCTTTACCTCCCAAGGACTTATGAGCTTGGACACCTTTGAAAACTTTCAGCTGGATTTTGCATCCATTAATTACTGCACCATCTTAGTACGTTCTGATGCTTTGCTGTCAGAATTCATCTAACAATGAAAAAAGTAAGTTCAAGAGTAATCTGGTTCTTAGCTGGTTACAGCAGCACTGCCTTTATTACTCTGAGACATCACGCAAGTAGCTGGCAGTGAGTAATGTGCCTGAAAGAGGCTTCACAGAATCCACAGGGGGCAGCTGAAAACACAGAGGTTTGAAGGTTCAGTTTACCAAAAGCAAAGGTAATTTTAACCAGTAGCTCTGGGAAGCCTGCTGATACATTAGGGGTCCGATACGACTGTGAAAGATTGATGATAGTAAAAGGGAAGAACAAATGCTAGCATTTTACAGTGTTTAACCTAGTGTAACACCTTAACTGCAATACAAGCTGAAGCCCTCAGTGACCAATAAGTGAAAAGAACGGAAATTAGTTATGTTAGTTATCAAATCACAAAAGCAACCTAAAGATCCAGATATCATTACTACTTGTAAACTGTTTTTAACAGAACATGACAAGAAAGATTCATTATTCTGACGTTCAGGAACTGCTAATGGCATTACAACTACTCTTTAAAACAGTGAGCAATCTTGCTCTCGTGAGACCTCACTTGGAGTATTGTGTGCAGTTCTGGTGTCCTCAACATAAAAAGGACATGGAACTGTTGGAACAAGTCCAGAGGAGGGCCACGAGGATGATCAGGGGACTGGAGCACCTCCCATATGAAGACAGGATGAGAAAGTTGGGGCTGTTCAGCCTGCAGAAGAGAAGGCTAAGTGGAGACCTCATAGCAGCCTTCCAACACCTGAAGGGGGCCTATAGGGATGCTGGGGAGGGACTCTTCATGAGAGACTGTAGTGACAGGACAAGGGGTAACGGGTTCAAACTTCAACAGGGGAAGTTTAGATTGGATATGAGGAAGAAATTCTTTACTGTGAGGGTGGTGAGGCACTGGAATGGGTTGCCCAGGGAAGTTGCGAATGCTCCATTGCTGCCGGTGTTCAAAGCCAGGCTGGACAAAGCCTTGGGTGATATGGTTTAGTGGGAGTTGTCCCTGCCCATGGCAGGGGGGTTGGAACTAGATGATCTTAAGGTCCTTTCCAACCCTAACTATTCCATGATTCTATGATTCTATGAATCTTGATCCATGGCTGTACTGCTTGCAAGCAATTACCACATGCTATTATACAGTATGTTTTTTTTTCCTGTTCAGTGAAACAGGGCACCACAATACTACAACGACATGTGACTTTCTTTACTCATCAGAGGACTTGGAAGTGAGATAACATAAGACAGAGATATAAAACATTAAGATGCCTATCTTTTTAAGAACAAAACTTGCAACTTAAGCATTTCGTTCACTGCATTTGCATTATCTCTGATAACCTGCAGGTCTAAATGGTAATCTCCTTGAAAATGGCCTGGGTCAAATAAACTGCTTCCTCACAGTCTGCTGCTGCTCTGCAGCTCTCTCCATTTAAAGATAACTGCAGATCCAAACAGCGGTGTTGCTTTGTGAACACTTTCTGCTATTGGGAGAGCCAAGGGACATTATGGAAATAGTGGTTATTAGGGGGAAGGAAGCTGGATCTGAAGTACCTGAGATAAGAAACTATTATGAAGAAGGGAGTTATGATATAAACAGCCCATCTTATTAACTGCATAAACAGGTATGTCCCCTTGCAGCTGAGTTAAAGAGTGTGTTCACTTAAAAACCAACAATACATCGAGGAGTTGCATGCAGCACAGTAACTAGCTCTAAATACAAGCATTTTTAAGCTGAAAGAAAAATCTGCCTGGTAAATGTTAATACTACTCATACAAAACAATGTAATAGCTGATCCTGAGAGGCTTAATAGACTAGTTTTCAAAGAAGCCATGTAATTTTTACTGACATTCCATGCAAGGGAACACTATCTGAGGTCAGGAAGCAGGCTAAAATCGCTTCAGTAAGTCTTCCGAATTTCAAAGAATTCCATAACAAGACTTCGGGTAAAAAAAAGGCCAAATTTATTTAAGTAATCAAACAATATGGTGATAAATGACTCCATGTCCAGGAGGAATTTTATAACGCAGAGTTCAACACATGCAAGTGTTTAACAAGATGAATCGGTCATGCTGAAGACAAACTAAGCTGCAGTTGGGAACACTGAGGATAACAAACCACTGACAACAGATTCTCCATAATTTTTTTCTTTTTTTGTTACTCCTTTATTTTAATGTAGGTGTAGAAGATTTCTAAGCCATACGCTCATCTTCAGCCACAGATACAGGACCTAAAATACTGCAATTATCCTAAGTAATCTGCAACCTAACTACATTATGCAAATAGTCTAACTGCAGAAACCAATCTGTATCTCCGGTTACTTTATAATGTAGCATTGGAACAGCACAACAGTTTATCTTCAGTTTTCAACCTATTGTACAAGAGCTCAGATTTTATACCTAAAATAAGAGCTGGTTTAATACAGCTTCTTTGATGACCGTGATGAACCAGCTGCAGGTCTCCCTGCAAGCCTTCCTGTACAATGAGAGTGCAAGTTCTCAGAACAGTTTGGTTAAGAGCATGCAAGTGGAGCTTTCTGTATTCAGAGCAAAAAGGTGCTGCATACCACCATATCAGCACTGGCTTTGACACCCTCTGCTGGGTTAGAGATCCATATGTAAGAGAAAAGGAGAGTATTTGCACACATTTTTACGAGGTATTTTATTCCCCACAACCTGCGTGTCAAGTCGCTCATAACAGAGCTCTGTGCTGGGGACATCGGTACTATGGAAATGACAGTTGTCAAACCACAGAAGAATCACCACAATTCAATATAGATGATCCTTTGCTTCCGAGCATTTTAAGAAGACTGCAGATCTGCTCTTTTGCCCTGCATGAAGGTATTCACGTTATGGCAGCACTGTCCACCTGGACAGCACAATGTGCAGCTCTCTAGCAACCATACTAGAGAGCCAAAGTGATTTTTTTTGTAATTGAAACACTAAAACCCTGAAGTACTGATTTAAGGACTACCCTTAAATGCACCAAATGACTAACAAAGATGGGAAAATGCACATTTCCATGAGCCGGCCTCAGAACTGCCATTTCAAAGAGCATAAGGCCTGGCATTCAGCAAAACCAGACCCCTCACACACAGTCATAGGAAAGGGAATAAGAAGCCTTTTGTGGTTCATCTTCCCCTTTTTAATATAAGGCCTTCTGAAAACAAGATTGTGTCAAGTTTGTATTGTATCAACAATGCCAAACGCCTCCACTTCTTCTGCATTTGTGGAGAAGATACTTTCTATTTTCAAAAAGGTATATACATGGCACAACAGAAAATTCTACTGTTTTGATAAAGCTGTATAGAAAGAGTTAAGAGCATTAACAAACCCTGACCAGTGCGGCATTTCCAGTTGTTTCAAATGGACCATCAGCAATTATTCTAATTAAATCAGTATTATTCATAATTAGCAGTTAGAAGCTAAAGCTAATAAAATTTTTAGCACATTTCTTAATCTCCGAAAGCCTGAATTTAGTTTGCTACTGAAATTTTTATAAAGCCTGCAAACAACTATAAATTGCTACGTATATGTTTGTGCTTCACTGGGTTTTGTGCACCAAAGGTTTATGGAATCATAAAAAGATACAGATTTGAAAGATACAACAGGAAAACCAGTATCAGAAACTGTAAGAGAAACTCATTTTAAAAAAGTGGTCTCTGCTAGTGACATGATAAATCAGGGTGTCACTGCCTCCAGTGTAGCCTAAATTAACAGCTGAACAAAACCTTTTTCCTAGGCTGAATTATGACCTTAGGTCATAAGTAAGAGCAAATGAGAGAAAAGGATATTGGGGAAAAAAAGGGAGAAAATAAAAAATAACAGCTCCTCTACCAAGACACAGCATCCAACATTAGAAACAAAGCTTCTATCTCCCTACCCCCCCACTCTCTGAATGACTCCTGTAAGAGATGAACTTAAAAGGGCTTGAGGCTTTTACACTGTTCCTAACTCTAGCTCAGTCTTCAGTCCCTTTGCAACCATTCCCCCGCAACACGCCAAAATAATCCAGGGCTGAAGCATTTTCTTCCTCTAACTTCCTGATTTCTGCATCAGAACAGAATCTAGCTCTTCTGCTCTCACAACTGACTTTTGCCTTCTTTGTGCACTCCCACCCACAGACTAGAATTTAGAGCTTCCTTTTCACACTGCTCATTTACATCCTTCTTCCATTTGCAGGCAGTAGCAGGACCCAACTACAAAGATCACCACAGTGCTACCAGAGGTGGCCACTGGGCTACAACAGCAGCACATAGAGCAGCACTTTATATAATACACTATGCCATGAACTATTATCATCTGATAATCTGTAGGGTTGTATCTGAACTTCAGCGTTGAACTCAAACCCATTTCCAGCCCAGTCTCATTGTTTCTCCTTTGTTCCTTTCTCTCTCTTTTTCATTGATGAAAGACTGTAGATCCATGCCCAAGTTTTACCTCACTCCCATTAAGATCTCAGCATTTACTCATGGTTTTGATTATATCAGTATCAGTATGCACCAAACATGATAAGAAAAAAAACAGAAAGGCACAGAAGCATGACTAAAGGCTTTCTGGAAGACAGAGAAGTAAGGATTTTATCAAAAATTTACTTTCTAAAATAGGGTTTTTGGGCTGTTAACACCAGAAGCACCCACACCTCAAATATGGTATAAACATACTGCACATCGATCCTCTCTTTTTCCACACTGTACTGAAAACCAGGACTATCTGAATAAGTTAAATTAAGAGGTGAGGATACAATCAACATATTTTAATCCAAAGAGTCTGATATTTCATAGTCTAATTAGAAACACCACCATCTGAGCAAACACAATTCTTTGTGTGTCCTCCCACAGCCTTCAGAGAGGGACTATGAGTATTACTTAACCATCCTTGGCTTTCTTAGATACTATCTTCCTTACAATGCGCTCTTATCAAACATATGAAAATAACCAAATGCCTAATTACAGAATTGTCATGGTCATTTGTGAAAAATTCTCACTGAAAGCATCTGAATTCATTTTACCTATCTGTATATTCAAGTACCACTAAGGTATTCTGCCTGCCTCAATACCCTTTATAAGGAACAGGAGACAATTCTAGATGCTGCCATCAATGGATCTACTCTTGAGGGGTCCAATAGTTCATTTCACACCCTCTGCAGTCAATGAACATGCTTGAATTCAGCAATCACTAAACACAGCCACTTCAGCAGGGGAAAAGGGCTTTTTTTTCTCTAACTAAAAAGCCACATAACTGTACCATAAACACTAATTATTACATTTCTCTTTAAAGCAGATGCTACTCTATTTATAAGGCTTTTCTCTTCTAGAGAAATCCTCCTAGATTCTGTCATTTGTCCATTCCCTACATTTAAACTTAAAATAGCTGCCAAACTTTTATTTTTTCCTCTTTAAAGGCTATTTAATCATCTCAGTCTCCACATGATGCAGTGTGCGCTCACAGCCCAGAAAGCCAACCGCATCCTGGGTTGCATCAAAAGGAGGGTGACCAGCAGGTCGAGGGAGGTGATCCTGCCCCTCTACTCTGCTCTTGTGAGACCTCACTTGGAGTACTGTGTGCAGTTCTGGTGTCCTCAACATAAGAAGGACATGGAACTGTTGGAACAAGTCCAGAGGAGGGCCATGAGGATGATCAGGGGACTGGAGCACCTCCTGTATGAAGATAGGACGAGAAAGTTGGGGCTGTTCAGCCTGCAGAAGAGAAGGCCGTGTGGAGACCTCATAGAAGCCTTCCAATATCTGAAGGGGGACTACAGGGATGCTGGGGAGGGACTCTTCATGGGGGACTGTAGTGAGAGGACATGGGGTAATGGGTTCAAACTTAAACAGGGGAAGTTTAGATTGGATATGAGGAAGAAGTTCTTTACTGTAAGGGTGGTGAGGCACTGGAATGGGTTGCCCAGGGAAGTTGTGAATGCTCCATTGCTGCCGGTGATCAAGGCCAGGTTGGAAATAGCCTTGGGTGGCATGGTTTAGTGGGAGGTGTCCCTGCCCATGGCAGAAGGGTTGGAACTAGATGATCTTAAGGTCCTTTCCAACCCTAAGTATTCTATGATTCTATGATTAATATCCCCTCTCTTAGTTTAAAACCATTAACCCTCATCCTACCTCATTTTTTCCTAGCATTTCTAGAAAACAGTACTATCGTGAAGACTTGTTTTGATCCAAGAATAAACATTAAATGATTTGAAGAAGTCATTGGGGAGTGGAAGGGCAGGAATAACACACCAAACCATGAGCTGTACAACTGAAAGCAACACCTCAGTGTTAAAGCTTCTCTGTATTTGTCCATGGTGCTGACCATTACTTTATTTTTAAATATATATATAATTATATATATAAATATATATTATATAAATTTCTTTATTATAGAAAAGCTTTAGCTGGACCAAACCTTTTTCTTCCACCTCATGAGTGTGCATAGTATTTTCACCATGTAAAAAAATATACCTCCCCAACACCTGCAATTCAGAGAAGGCTTACCTAAAGAATGTGCAGCTGTAGTTTTGGAGCTGAAAAATCGACCAAGTCCAAGGTCTCCAAGCTTTACTACCCCTGTAGCTGTAATGAACACATTGGCTGGCTTTATATCTGGGGGGGGAAAAAAAAAACCCAATAAATTTAAAAGTCACAAAGAGATTGCAAAAACAGCTACTGTTCTATTAATAATAGACTGAAAGAGGCTTTTATTTATAGCTAAATCCTAATAAAATTTGATTGTGCTGCTCAGAAAGAGGAGACTGGGATTTGGAATTTCAAATTAACTATTTTAATAGTACAAACATCACTCAAAAAAAGAAAATTAAGAGCCATGGAAAGTATTTAAAAGAATAACAACACAAGCAAACAAACAACAGCATCAGAACACCAGCACCCACCCCAAACCCAAAGCAGCATATAAAGGGAGTTCATTACAACTTCATATAAGCTACATATAAAGTCTTCCATTAGAACTAGGTTATGTCTTGAGTAACAGACCAAAAATGTTTAAGAACTGTAAAATATTTTTCAGCACTTTTGCTGATCAGATTACCCACAGTGGCGTGATGTTATTTATTTGAGATAGGTAACTGATTCTCTCTAATAGCAGACATTGAAAAAAAGAAGCAAGTTTTACTCAGGAGAATGGCTATTTGAACTTTTCAATGGAATTGAGCTAATCAAGTAGAAACAAAGAAAAATAAAGATGTATATCTAGAGATATTTTTCACAAGTAACACTGATTTGAAGGGTTAATCCAAACCTTTAGAGATAACAGCAAAGATTTTCATTTTATCATTTTCAACAAGGTACCTGTCCCATTAAGTCTTCTAAACGGACTGACCTGGTATATGCTTAGCAAGTGCGCTTAAGCTCTTACTCAGCTCAACAGCAATGCACTGCTGCTTGAACTTAAAATCTCTTAACTTTGATAAGAGTGGGTTACTGTTTGCATAAGATATGGCTACAGTAAAAGGAATGGTTAATAACCCTTCACACACCAGAATTCTCAGGTTTCCAATAAGAAGTTACAAAAGCTTATAAGCCTAACAGAGGAAGACAGAAACAATTATGTTGTGCAGCTATCTGATCTGCTTTTCAGGAGTTTGTATCACCCTTGTTTAACAATCCAATACTGATACCAGCTAAACTTTAAAATAACTTCAGTTGTCATTGGCTTTGGTGTGCAACCATGGAATTGTTAGATTTGCCATAGGTTTACCAGAAGCTTTGAAGACTGTATTTCAGTTTAAGGAGTTTAAATTCATTCTGTTTTTTAACTAAAATATACTGAAGTAAGCTAGTTTAGTTATAAAAGCATTAACGGAAGATACCTATATCCTATGGAAAGAATCTGTAATTTTATGTCCTTCACTTTGGGTATTTTGCACTTGCAGATATATGTACAAACAGCCAAAGGGGAAGAAAAAAGAAAAAGAATCACAAGGGAAAGCTACTAGCAAGGGCAGGGGCATCTAAATTGATCTGCTGAAGAGTGCAACATCTCTGGTTGCAAACAACAAAGCTCAGCAGAGATAGATGGACTTTTGTTTTCAGGCAGCCACTTACATCCCAGCAGAAGGAAGTCACCAACCTAAGACACATAATTTCACCTGAACCCAAACAGACAGCCCACATACAGCTTGAAACTCATAGCAAGAGGGATTTCCAGAGCAAAAGAAATGGTACATATGAGAAGCAACCGCTATACTATTACCTGTTTTATTTGACTCAGCTACAAGGTAAAATGAAGACAACATACAGAGGAGACAGCAGTAGAGAGGTTTAAAACGGGTAAAAGAGATTTAGTAGCTGACAGGGTTAGCTGGCATCTACAAGGGCTGTTGGGACATAGTATTTGACACAGAGATTGGAAATAGCAGGCAGAAGCAGAGAAGGGGAGAAAATTCTCATAGCTGAACATAATCCAGTAGGTAAGGGAATGGGAGATGGGCTTATACATCACCAAAAAGCATGGCAGGAGGCAAATATTTTTACAAGAAAAAAAGGTGCAAAAGGTGAAAAGAACAGATGGATAACTGTGCAAGAATGCAGGTAATGGGAAGGAGAATGAGAAAACACAGAACAGGACAGAAAATTGGAGGCAGCAAAATGAATTGAGCAAGCAAAGAGGTAGCAGTGCAGGGTCTCCATCACAGTACTATGACTTATTTTGAAACCTCGGTATCACAAGCCACTGCTGCAAACAAATGCTTACCACAACACATGTAGAACCAGGAACTTCTGTCATACTTTTGCATTGCTTATAAAACATCACAAAAAAACACATATATGGTGTCAGCTGCCAAAATCAATTATAGCATGATGTTATTTGGTATCACTGACATTGAAACAGATTAATTCTCACAAAGCAAAAGGCTTAAGTAAAGACAAATAATCGCTGATCCCATTATTACCTCTATGCATAACACGACGAGAATGCATATGTTCCAAGGCACTGCAAAGCTGAACAAAGTACTTCCAAACTGTTCTTTCAGGAATCAACCTCTTCTGTTTCTTAAAATGCTTAAAGAAAAAAGGATGGACACTGAATATTAAAATATAAAACTTACACAAAACATCTGAAAACAAGACAGAAAATCCTTTATTTAAAAACAATAAAGGCTTCCAAACTAATGAGAAAAGTTTAACAAAAATTCTTGACATAAACCTTTGCCCTTAAATACTAACACATGTATCATCAATGCATGTGCTTGTCAACACAGAGACACACATGACATTAATGAAATAAAGCTGCTATCCCAAAAGAAACATTTAGATGCTATTTAGCAGTCCTCAGTGCAGGACTAGCACAGTCAGAACAGTCTAGCACAGAGTAAGCAGCCACAGAATAAACAAAGGTCAGATATAAAGGTATGTGCCACAGAGCTTCCTTACACCAATATGGATTTCCATATGCTCACTTTCTAAATAGAAATAAAAAACCAGCAGCGACCCACAAGCACAAACAAAGATCACCTAAGAAGAGTTGATCAGGTTAGCCTTGGAAACCCACAATACGTAAAACGGGACTAACGGAACTGTGATTTCAGACAATTTCACAGTTAGCTAATTCCTGCTCAAATATCTTCCATCCTGTATGAATGACCGTTACCAATTACTGGTCACAGTTCAATGGCCTGTTAAAACCTATGTTAAACATAATTATTCTCTGCTACACACACCTCCTTCAAATACTACATTCAAGCACTAGAACGACACAGTCCTCCAAAAATACCTACTGAAAACCTGGAATTCAGCCAATGCTAAAACATTCAGGTTTGATCCCTACCAATTTTGCAGCTAAAGGTAAGATAACTGAAAAATTGCTGCTCATTTAATCTCTCTTTTTAAAGAATTCTCATTTTGACAGATTAAAATTAAATGCACAAAGGAAATACAACATTAATACAAGCAAAATTTTAGATGGAAAGCAAAGTAAGTAAATCTATTTTAAGAGCATAGGTACACGCACATACACTTCACACAAACACCCTAAGAAAGTTCATATAACATTTATGATGGTGGAAAAATAAAAATATTTTCGTATGCTATATTAAAATGTGTCACTGAGAAGCTGACAGATGCATCTACGCATTAGAGACACATGCAGGAGCACGAGAAAGATGTTTTTAAACTAAACATAGCCAAACGTATCAGTCATACAAAGGATCATGAGATTTCACCAAAATGCGTTTAGTTATAGGGATTATTTCAGAATGCATTTTCATTTAAATGAGGCAAAGCATATAAATTACTTCTTTAAATACAATTCTCTTGCAGTCTTGGACTGAATCCAAACAAACCCTGTGTATCTGTTCTCCCCATAGCTGGATTTGCATATCAGAGGATTGTTTGATGTCAACAGGAAGATGGAGACCAGGTTTCTTTTCATTTAAAAATAAATACACAATACATGTAAGTATGCGCACATGAAAGCACAGTCCCTTGATTTAAAATGCATTCTGAAATCATCATAATTTTAACTAGGTACTTTATTTAAACATTCCGATTTATTTTTTTTTTTTAAATCTAAGCACAGTGATGTGCCACCATTCACAAAATGTCTAAAATGGGAAGGTTTTCCATTACAGATTTCCATTCAAATGTACCTAAAGTACATCAGCATCCTTTTAAAGTATTTATGTACAAGCATTCTTTTGACATTTTATTCATTAGCCATCTATAACACTGTAGCCAACTGCACACTAGAAGAATTGGCTTCAGTACTTACAGTGCAAGCATGCAGTAGAACAACAGTTTTAAAAATGTAGTCTCATTCCACTGAAGGCATTAATAATTTTGCATAACAACAACTCTTTCCTGACTGAAAGCATCAATATTAATCCTGTAGAATTTATCCATCTAAACAGGATGCAAAAAAAAGCTGCTAGATTTGCTAAGAATGTTTAAACTGAGCAAAAGAGAAGCACCATTTTCTCTTGTATAGGTTTGAAAACAATTATCTCTAAAATAAACTCACTGAAAATTGTTTTGTGTACTAATTACACTATCTTCTCCCATCAAAATACATATTCTCAATGTTTTCTTGAGTTGCTGTCCCCCAACAGCCAAAGCAGTGATGAAAAAACTGATTTTGCAAAACTAGCTATTGAAACAAGTATGTTTCTAAGAAACAGTCCAGCAGGCAGAGTTAATTCTGACATAAGTCAACAAGGAATAGGAATTCCATTCCTGATTAGAACTTTAACTTCTAACAAGAAATACAGATCAATGAAAAGCATGGTCAAACCTATTCTAAGCCAAACAGCATAAATTCATACATATAGCACATATTAAGTGTATTGAAAGCAAGATCCTTTTCTCTCTCCTTCATTTTTAAATAGTTCACAATGCAAAATGCAGTTCTAATGGTTGTGGGGTTTGCCCCCTCTCCATGGGGAAGCCAAAGTGCAGATGACATGGTGCCAAAACAATAAATTTTAACCTCCATTGTAGCAGAGTGTAGCATCACAAACTGTTAATGCTGAAATTAATTCTCTGCCTAATGCTGTAATGTCTCAAGCATCCCAACGTCTACATAATTAAGCAAACTTATTACTCATTTTCCACTGTATAACAGTTGCTATTACCTGCTCAAATTTGACCTCAGAGGAATACAGCCTGACATACAGCTTTCTGCAGCACTCTCGTCTTCAACATCTCACTATTCAGCTGCTTCCACCTGTCCTGATGTCCCTCAAACCACTGACCTTCTAGAGTGTGGCATTAAAAAAACATAATCCTGTTAGACATGAAACATCAGTCTCAACATACTTGAAACTGGACAGAAAAGGAAATGCTTGCACATGTGCATTAAAAATTTGGGCAGCATTGCAAGCTAGTGCTTTATCAGGTAAACAGAGAATACCAGGCATGCTCAAGCAGCAAACTGTCTCCTAGCAAGAATTATATGTTTCAAAAGACATATCCCATGAAGTTTCCATCTCTGTCTTTGAGAATGGCATCTCAAACTACTTTGAAGAATTTTCACAATGGCAGTACAGAGGAAACTGCAATTCAGTCATTTAATGCAACCGGAAATTTTTGTGATCGTAAATCTCCTACTCAGACACCTTGAAGAGCTTTAAGGTAGACAGGCTCTACCACCAGCTTGTCTTTTTGTCCCTTTTCACAGAATGACTGAGCAGTTTGGTTATGGGGAAATTGAACTCTCCTGGGCTTCTCTAATGAATTACTACAAGAAAAGTTAAATATGCTCCAAATGTTTCCACCCTAGTTTGGTTAAATACAGTTGCCCTGCCCCTAAACAGCACATACCATTCAGCTTCTGGGAGGGATAAAAAAAAAGTAAAAGGTAGAGAGGGAAAAAAAGTTTTAAATCAATATAAAAGCACAGAATTATATTATACTGAGTTTCTAAAGATGATGCTTTAAAGGTCAAATTCCAAAAGCAAAAGTGACAGCAATTAGCAAATGGTCTCATCTAGGCTTAACAAGCATGGTTCAGAGAATACTCTCAAAGGACAATATTTGACTTCTATAAGAAAACTAAGGATTTTCTGCTGATGAGTAAAGAACAGTGAGCATGGATGATTTCAGTGCAATTGGAGATTTCAGACATGACTATGTCTCAGTAGTCATGCTTGGAAAAAACTTAGCATTCAATTCTGGCGGTAGCATCTCAAAGAATTTTAAAGCGTGATTTAGCCTGGTTTAGACCTCGGTGAATGGGGGGGAGGGAAGGGAACACACTTCTATTAGAAAAGAAATAAAATAAAAAATAAAGACAGGATTTGGAGGAAAAGTAAACTGAGAATGATCATTTCCTTGCTTTATTTAGAGTCCCTTTGCTTTCCTTCATGTTTTGATGAGAAACTTGACTGCATCTGTCTGTTCCCATTCACTTCCAGCATACAAAAATATAAAGGGTTTGGTTTTGGGGGGGGTTTGGTGTTGTTTAGTTGTTTTGGTTTTTCAACAACCATATACTTGGAATAAATCTGAACTTCATCAAGAGGAAAGCAACACAGAAATGATTATTACAAGGAACTTCCGAGTAACAGTGAAGTTTTGGGCCACTTCTGCCTGTGTTTTCTTGGGAGCCATTTTTAACGTGGTCTAGCAGAAAGAACAGAAAGAGGAAAGAGTAGGTCAGGCAGCTGTAATAGGAAATTGTAGAAGAGCAAGCACGAGTTCTCATGAATACAACAAAAACAAAGCAGAACTGGCAAGGGAACACAGGGTCAAAAGATAGTCCAGCGAAGATGGACCTCAACATCTCTGCATTTCAAAGCAAAGATCAGAGACTCATGTATACAGAAATTAAGTTTCTACATGACACTTCCTATTTAAAAGGCGATATAATTCTAAAGCAATGCAGTGCCCCCGGAGTTTTGCCTGGCTCTGTGTATTCGTGATTTCAAGCTGCCCACCTCTTTAGACCATGCTAAGTTTTCTGCCATTTTTTCTTGCTTTCTATGCAGAAACAAAAATAGAACTTTTCACCACATCTTGATTCATTCATCCAGTCTGATCACAAATTTGCCTACGTTTCAAGAGTAGCAGCTGTCTCTTAGCTGTAAAAATAGAACAAATACCTAAAAAAACTCAAATTATTTGTCATCTACAACAGAACATACAGGAAGTAATTGGCCAACAGACTAAAAAGCAATTAATTAAAAAAAATACCTGGATGTTTTTCCACTTTTGATTTGCAGTTGCTTATGTTGCATTTTCCTTTTCCAGAATCCACCAAAAAAAACTTATTTTAAAAAAATAAAGAATAAATTCAGTCTTTCTCTGTTAGTGATCTTTGTATATGGTAAATAACTTGATTAAATCAATTGCACAAAAGACTAAGACATAGTACAAAACCTAACGCGCAAAACAATTGTGCTAACAGAAGTCCCTACTAGCATCAGAAGGGCAGACTAGTAGAATTACACTATGGTCTTTCCTAAACTAACTAAATCAAAAGCCCACCACAGACATACCAAAGAATTGAGATAGAAGCGCCCTCTCAAACACAATCTTCTTTCACACATAATCAAAACAGAGATATCTACGTACAAGAAATTGAAAGCCTTGTAAGAAAAACACAAGTAAAAATTCTTGTCTTTTCCTTTTTTAGTATATTCTTTCGTGCTAATAATCTATTAATGGGACCGTTAATAAGACTCATGATTAAATGCAGATTCCTGAGAAAACTCTGACCAAAGTCACTTATTTATACATATTTTTATCCAACTGCTTTTGCAGGGATTCATTCTATTTTTCCCTTCCAAGTAGTCCACCTACAGCCACTATGTCCCACCTAACATTTTTGCTCATGCAAAAAAGTAACAGCAACCAGTGTTTGGAGAGAAAGATCACCTACTGAAATCAGATCTATTCGCTGAGCCACTACAAGAAAATTTCCAGTACTGCATCATGTTCATTGTCTCTGCTGTCAACCACAAGTGGGGCTTCTTAAAACATAGCCGTATGTTTTAATTCAACAGTATTTATTTACATGCATCTCTCTCCAATAAACCCCCTTGGGAAAACTGGTACAGCATAAAGAGATGAAACTCGTGCTTGAATCATTAACTCTACTTCCAAATAAAAAGCAATAGCATGACACAGTAAATAGAGAAGCTACCATCCTAACTTTTTTCTCTTTTTACTACAAATACAGCAGGCAAATTCTTCTCTCTTCATTCTCATCAAGTTATTAATGTAACACAAACGCTGACACTGCAAGTTTTCCAAAAACAACCGTGTGAAAAACTAACCTCCAAGTATTGTTTGCAAGGCATTTCTAACAAGAAAAGCCCACAGAACTATTACTTAATAAAATCTTTCCATTCTCCCTGCTCTTTAAGGGTTTAGAGAGTCAGGCAATGCCAGCACCAGTTGGCAAAATGGAGATGAAATACCCCAAGCATTTCTGCCTTACATAGAGCTATTTGAACAGTCTGTGTAATAGTTAAATAAAGTTTAACTATTACACACTATTACATCAAGTTAACTTTTCATAGCTGACTGACAACACTACTCTCCCTGCAAGCACAACCAGCCAGCTTACACAATAGTTTCAAGCGTAACATCAGTGAAGGGGACTGCCCACAAGACAAAACAGTGCTGATAGTCTAATTATTTTAACAGAAAATCTGCCCACTTACTCTTTTTGTTCCAGTGGCAGACACAGCCAATGGCTGATCCACAATAAAAATAAGGTGGCTGCCTAGCACTTACCCAGCCCAATTACCCCACTGGTTATATACTGGAGGACTAGTCAGCTTCCTTTCCACCAGCACGCATACCTAACCTGCACATGGGAAACCACTGCTGCTGCTCTCATTCTGGTTAGCTGTGGTTGAAAGCAGAGGTGACAGTCAAGCAGCAGTTGGACCCCTTAGTAACACACATATGGGCAGCAAAAGCTTACCAGAACTAGCTCTCCTAGCTTGTCAGGGCTCTAGGCCTTGGCTTTTGTTTCAGGACTTCACAGCTCCATTTGCAGCAGGGACATTTCCCCTGTAAACACGCAGCCTTTCCTTTTTACCCGCTACACAGCTAGCATATATACAAGTTGAATCAGGATGCACTATTTTTTAGTTACAAGGGGCACAAAAGTTAAAGAAAAAGATTCTCAGCAGCTTTAATAAAGGCTAGTGGCAAAAAATTAGCCTGATTGATTCAAAGCCCCTCGTTTCTCCTTTAGGAAAAGGCACATAAAAATAATTTAGCTTTGATCTGTAATTAGCGCATACTGCGTTACAGTATCCTATTATATCACATGCTTCTTGAAGCTACACACTATCTTTTGAAAGTCTTTTCAAAAATGAGGACACAAAAAAGCCGAAAGTAAAGGTGATACAGAATGGGGAAAAAAACATCGTGAAAAAAATATTTTGACGCTTTTCACATTTATCAATGATGTAGCTTCAGCAAGGCACCAAGCTGCTCTCTGTTATAAAACATAACCATATGCTGAACAAAAAGACTATGAGTCAGGAGGCTTGGTACTGGGGTGAGGGTAGCAGGCTTTTTTGTTCTTTAAATAAAATCTAGCAGTCACAGAAAAAAGAAAAGAGTGCAAGTGAGACACAGATACTGCTGAAAGCCGAAAGAACCACATCCCACGTTTTAAAACTGGCATTTACAGACATGGATAGATCAGTATCATGAAAAGAAAATGCACAAACATGCAAAAAAAACTACTTTAAAAATACCTTCTCCACAAACCTGATGACAACCATTTGGACATAAATACACATGTAAGAAAAATCTCAGAACTAAAGCCACCATAAGTTCTCCCCCTTGAGAGTGTGCCCATGCGCGCAGTTTTCAGTTCAGTATTCTTCATGTCAAAGGACCCTTTTCTCATTCATTCATGACACTCAGCTAATGAGCAGTTTGGAAATGTCTCTAGGCTTTATTTATGGTGCACTATTCAAAACCTATTATTAAATATAATTTCAGGGAGGGGTATGGCTTCCTGGTATATATAATTGGAATATCAAATTAATAAAATAAACTTGGTAAAGTTTATCTTCACAAACAATGAGGTAGCATTATCCCCATCTTACAGATTAGAATGGGGGCAAAGAATTAAAATCAAAAGCATTAATTAATTCTAGCACTAATTTAAGCACCTCCTTTTCAACGTACTTATGCCGCTTTATAAAACAGCTCATCTTCAAAGCACAGTTTCCACTCAGAACAGATGAAGCTGTGAACATTCAGTACTTCTACAAATCAAACCTTAGAGTTTTACATTGGATATCAGAAATACAGAATAAGCAATTAAAATTCCCACCAAAAAACAGTGGCTGAAGTGGTTTATACAGTATCTCTTTGGAACAGTACCACAGACAGCAAGAAAGAATGGTCTTCAGAAGACGATTCAATTGTATTAACCGTGAAACTTTTATCTATCTTAAACTCCCCACCTTGAAAACAACCACTGCAGCAAAGAAGGCAATACTGATGCAACAAACGGTAACACATGTACTGCATCATGATTTCTACCCAGAGTAGTTGCACCCTTAACACCAAATAGAGCAGTGGTTCTTCAAAGAAGACATAAATCTGTAATTTGCTGGAGTGCAAGATGCTCGGCTGTAGGAATTTCTAGCCTTTGAATGCTTGGTTTTTCAGATTCAGTGTTGCTTCCTTAGGTTATAAGCAATTCCCTAGATTCAAAAAAACACAAAAATAACTACAGGAATTCCAGCTATTATATTGCTATGCACAGCTTACCAAAGGTAGCACCTTCACAGCCACAGCTAGTATTGCAACTAACCAAGCAACTTGCACAATGGAGTACCATCCTTCAGCAGGCAATGGGTGGGTACTGCCAGTAGACTTCATTCACATTTGCCAACAGCAGCTGAATAGCAACACTCTTGAACCTCAAGTCCCATTCCACACTCAATGTGGCAGCACGCTACCGGACACATTCTTCATTGTGTGTGGGAAGAAATTCTTTGCTGTGAGAGCAGTGAGACACTTGCACAGGTTGCCCAGAGAAGTTGTGGCTGCCTCATCCCTGGAACTGTTCCAGGCCAACCTAGATGGGGCTTTGAGCAACCTGGTCTAGTGGAAGGTGTCCCTGCCTATGACAGGGAGGTTGGAACTGGACCATCTTTAAGGTCCCTTCCAGCCCTAACCATTCTGTGATTTCCTCTGTATTTGATCTGCAATTCCTACACAACCTCCCTCTTATCTGCCCCCGTCCCAGACCTGTTCCTTTCCTATCTCTGTCACTTAATCCCATTTTCTCCACTTACACAATAGCATCCTGTTCCTAGCCAGTCTGAGTTATCCTATCCAGGCTCCCTTCCTGCTGGCAGACAATTTGTCTGTCTCTAATATCCCCGCCCAATCTGTCTTGTTCTCTGGCAAAACACCAGCTTTTTTTTAATCTCACTGTCTGCAACTCCACTACTGGGACTCGCATTCCATAGTTTCCCAATGCATAACTTTTGCACACATTCTTTTACGACACAAGGCAGTAAAGACTGAGGAGTAAGATTTCCCAGTCTACCTTCTATCAAAAACTGCTAACCAGCCGTCCACTTGTCTTCCCTACTCCCAATCAGATGTTTCTCTCCCCCCTTAAGGGTCACTTAGCTGCTTGCCCCAGCTGACTCTTCCAGCTGCCTAGTCTTTTGTCTTCTCCACATTCATGTCCGATTATTCCCTTCTCTGTGTTTCTAGAAAGAATAAATACCCCCTGAGAGACAGCTTCAGCCCACCCAAAGCATCCGGGAAAAGCTATTTCTAGCAAAGCTATTTGAAACACCTGTACTATAGGTCAAAGCATTCATAGTAACTCAGGTACTACGCAATGCTGTCAGCACTAGGAGATGCAAGAGGTTCATGCAGCTCTACATGTACAGAAATTCTCTACTTTGGCTGCTATGCTCCAGCAATTTCTCTTAAGCACATATGAACTCTTGGTGTTGGAAGAACTTAATTTTAGGTGAGTTTTCACAGTCATTATTGTAAGAAAAATCCCCTTTCCAAGTTTTAAGCCTGTTTTCAAGGCACAAGTGGCTTTCAATATTTTAGATACAATGGTTGTGATATTTTAAAGTAAATAAATAGAATGAAAACCAAACAAACATACATCTGAAAACAACAACATATTTTTCCTCAGCGGCCTACTAAATCATACAGCATTTTTGGAAACATACACCCTCATCAGACAGCTGGCATGCAGCATTTCAGTATGAAATTGTTGTATTTTAACAAACACAGCTAAATCTTGGCTTCCCCAACAGCAAGCAGAGTTACTGTCATGCTGTACACGTGTGCACAGCAGAATACAGCTTCTGCAACACTGCTATTCAAACTACATTGGAGACATCATCATTGTTCCACCAGCCTTCCAAATATGAATGCCAACTACCTCCTATGATCAATAAAGTTGTAAATTAGTGTTTCGTACGATAAAAAAACAGTTTGAAAAAACAAGTTCCTATTCTCAACAACATAGCCAGCTTCACTGCACTAAGAATGGTGAATTAGTGATCCAGCAATCCAGTGCAGCTAGTTTGCAGACAAAGTAAGCAGCTTCTGTAGCAATAGGTGCACCCTCCAACTCTGCGGCAAGCAGCACTGCGGAGGAACACAAAAGCAACTCATGCTGGAGTTTCTGACCTGCACCTTATCACCACTTGAGTTCAGAATGATGTGCATAACCCTCCATGCAGTGCTGTCCAGCCTCACAGACACCACTGAACACTTAAGACAGGGCAGACTGCAATAACTACCCAGTGACCCTACGCTCCTTCCAAATCCACTGCCATTGCAACATGCCTACAAATCCCCAAAGGCTGCCATCTCACCCAGTAACACACTCAGGATGCAGTCACATGGATCATTCAACAGAGTTAGGGTTGCTTCACACAGGCGGGAGCAGCACCCTGGGCTGGCAAAGCTGCCAATGACTGAAGCTAAAATTGCTTCCGCACTTAGAAAAGGGCAGGCTGTTCCATAATGCACCACAGGCAAGTTAAGTCAACCCTGGAGGACTGCAAATAAGTTCCAAAAAAACCCCAAAATTAAAAAATAAAATAAAAAAAAAAAATCACTGCTAGTGTATTTTAGCACGGGGAGAAGAGGAAGGGTCTGCACCCCAGACCATGTGGAGAGGAGAAATTGCCGGACGCAATTTCACATAGTGAAGGCCAAAATACCCACTGCTGGTGAAACATGGGAATTATAATCAATGAGATTTCAAACAAGTCTAAACAGAGCTCCAGCTACTGCAATAAGCAATTTAGATATGCACCAGTTGCTTGGAAAGAAGTTACTGTCCCTGTATTTTAACTGTACTATAAAAACCATGTTTAAGGACACAGAATTCACTGCTCCCAACCACAGAAACCTGAGATACCAATACGAACTTCGTATTGTTGAGACGTTTCAAAGTATTTGCCTTATTTTACCGAGCTATTTATAGGTTTGATTGGGTTGTTTTGTTGGGTTGTTTTTTAAATACACACAAAAAGCATTCTCTGAAGAGTAGGGGAAGTGGCTAGGTGACATTTTGTAGAATTCACATTATTTTCCATTTATTGTGAGAGTGCTGTAAAGATAGTTTTGACTTCACATGAAAGCTTCCATGCTTGTTCCCAAAACACTATTATTTTTAAGATCTGTATGCTGTATTCACTTTAAAAGTTGCAGGTTTTTGTGTGCTAAGACTATTTGCCAGAAAAATGTATCTGCAGAAATTAAACAGATCTAGAAGTTCACTGCTGATTAAGACAAGAAAAAACCACCACATTTTAGTGTCGATAACACCTCTTCTTATAAGCCTAATAACTTTATATTTAGTCTTCAATAATAAGCTAATTATTCTGCAGAATAGTTCTAATTCTCTTGTATCAACATCTTCGGCACAGACTTCACCAACTAGTTCTTTTTACTGAATCATCTGCTCATTACAGAACAATTTTTGCTCTGTGGTGATGAACCACAACTAATAGGAAAAGGGATCAAGCCTCAAACCTGCCTTTCAATGCATTTTTGTATTGCAAAAGCAGATGGATTACAAGGTAACAACAGGACTTCTCATGAACAACCCTCAACCTTAGTAGCCACCTACTATCACCACAGCAAAGACCACAGACTCCAGCAAACAACAGGCCACGAGCAACAGGGAACTAGCACAATAGTTACTATCACTTACTTGTAAGATCTTTGATGCAATAGGATTCAGCAGCCACAGACTAAGAACTTTTCCCTCTTTCACCAGCCCTACACAGCATTTACACAGTACTGAGGTACATAATCTAAGGCAAAACCAACTGCAATTCAAATGCAAGTATTTCCCCCTCACTGATCATGTTTCCCATTCAGTATTACTGACATGCCATGCTCAAAAATTCTGCCACATCATTAAGAGCTGTGAGATAAGAAATCCTCAATTTGGGATCCCCTCACTTATGCAAATGGAGGCTGTACTGAAATATCTCCCTGTGACGGAGACAGTGAAAAAAACACTAAAGTAAAATGAATTCAAACTGTGTATGTACATACATAGACAGAACGCATGAGATAGAGTGAAATCAGAGGTTTGTAAATGCCAATGCACAGCTGCTTTTTCTTCCCTTCTTTTTTTAAATCAACAGATTCTATGAATTCTGTTAGAATCCATATGAATGCACCAAGTGATTTTCCTCAGCTGTCTACTCAATAGTGACAAAGTATTATTCACAGGTAACAAGAGGGATGGTACAAAAGCTGGGCAGCAAGGATGTGGTTCATTAAGGGAAGAACTAAAGAATTCATTAATGTGCCCTGTGAGGCATAGCAGCTTTGTAAGTATTCTGATGTACCAATAATGTCATAACAAATACCTAAGTAAACTAGTTAAGTAGTTTTCCCTTACGCTAACATCGTTTTCAGTGTCACTCAGGCTGTGGTCATCTACAATTTCAAAAGTATGCTTGATCTTTCCTACAAATCACAAACAAGCCTGACACCCAAACACTCCTCTGGGGATACCTCAGCACCTTCCACCAAACTTAGAACAGCATTCCAGCAAGAATGCTATAAGCCATAGCATGGCTGGTTTATTTTAACAACACAACACAGCCACTTGTCTTAGTAGCGAGACAGGCAGCCATTCTGCTAGGAAGTTTCCACACCACCACATATCATTTATTTTTCAGGCAATTTTTAGAATACTTCTTTACGAAGTGCAATATAACTGATACTCCCCACATTTAAAATCATACCATCCAAGCAGTCTACCAAACCACTTCCTCCACCAGCAGCATGAAGACAGAGTGCATTGTGACACCTCATACATATTTAATAATAGCCTGATAGGCTGTCATTAACATCAAACAGCAATCTAAGTTTGCTACATTAAACATGATCCCTGTGTTAAGAGGACAATCACAAAGTGCCTCCAAGATTGAGGCTGTAAGAAATACCCACTGACTTGGACAATGAGGCCAACTGCACTGAAGAAGCCATTATTCACACACTGGATTTAAAAGGGGGAAAAGAAAAGAAAAAAAAAATGCAGAGGAAAAAACCCAAGAAAACAGAGGAAAAAGGAAAAAAAAATAGCAGAGGAAAAAGAAAAAGCTTCAATGGGTCATAAGACCAGACATGCCATAAGGCAATCTGTCACACGGTACTCATATTAATAACTGTTGTGTCAAAACTGAACATTCAAAAGAAAAGACAAACCTTCCTTTATGTTTTATGAAATGTAAGCCCACAGAATTAATAATTCATAAGATGGAGAAAAATATTGGATTTGGATATAAATATTAACAGAATGCTGTCAACCTGTGAAGAACCAAATTTTTACTGTCCTGCCTTGCAATTATCAATCTAGAAGGGAATAGCCTTCAAAAGCTAAAAGAAAACAAACAAAAAAACCCAATCAGTATGAAAGTCATTAATGAAGAAATTAACATTCTCTATTCATGTAGGTCCTAAGCAAAACAGCATAACTCCATCCCGTGCCTGGCTGTTGCTGAGTGAATGCTAACTGCCTGGCATTATTTGTTCCCAGAGTTACACTGCATTGACAACAATAATGTTGGCATGAACACAGAAAAGTACACCAAAGGTACACCAAGACACCAGGACCCAGCGTAGAAAGGGTAGGGAAAGAGAGGAGTAGTTGTCAGATGATAAAGATGACACAGCTCATTGAAAGTTAGTACAAGTTTCAGAATACAAAGCTTATACACTGGCACTTGGATAAATTTTTGCGATTAACTAGAACACAGACATTTAGAAACTATAAAAGAAATCAATTAACCCATAATGCACAACCACATTTTGTTTAAGCTCACCGCGTGCAACTTCAACCAACTACGAAATATATTTTCATAATGTCTTTTAGACTCAAGAAATATTCAACTACACCTATAAAATGATGCAGTTATTTCCATTTTAATCTTTGTTGCTAAAGTGGCTAGCAGTTGAAATTCAAGATCTAGAAGAAACTTCTACCTTATGAAGCCAGCCCTTCCCCGCTTTCACTATCATTAAAGAGAACAGAATACTGGAAGACAAAACACAGTTGTGCTGAAAATCAGGAAGGCAGTCAAAATGCACTGCTTTAAATGGTGGCGACTGCTTTTCTTTATAAGTTTGGGTGTTTTTTGGATAGGTTTTCTTGTTTGGGAGTTTTTTGGTTTCCTTTTGGTTTTTTTTTTTCCCTTCTCCCCAGCAATGATATAATTTTGATCTATTTATGTCCCCATCTGCACTTACATTCTGGGCAACAGTGTTAAAAAATACTTACATAAGCACCAACATTGGGGACACATAAAAGCCAGTTTATACACTCCACTTTTCTCCACGGTTCCTGACATTTTCACTGCATTTCACCCAGTGTTAAGCACACAGAATGACAATCCAAGGAAGTTGAACACTACAGGCTATAATTTTTTTTCAAGTTAACACCTACCTTTATCATTCTAGAAAGATCTCCAGCATCTGCTAATTCCAACACTATGTTCAGTTCATTGTCTTCAATGAATGAGGCATAATATTTAATGACATTTGGATGATTCAGTTGCTAAGAAAGCAGAATAATGCACATTTTAGTGTAGAGCATGCCTTATCTATCTGACAAAAGAAACATTCCCCCCAATCTATTCCAGTATGATACAAAAAGCAGATGTTTATGAGAATCATTTAAAGATATATATTTTTGCAAGAACATGATGGCATTTTAGAGTCAATCTCATGACCGAAGCTGCAATTTTAGAAGGATTTTGCTTCAATGCACCTATTCAATAGTATGCTTAACTGTTACCTGAAACACAAAGCCAACTTTTAAAAATCAGTATTTTACTGTACACAGAACAGTTATTTACAACACTGTGGGTTTTAGCAGATACTTCTACTTTAAGAGTTACCCATTTTTTCTATAGAATTTACTTCACAGTGTTAACTTTTAAAGCTATAAATGTTACAAAATCCCTTACGTGAAAGGTATCAAAATTCTACAAGTGGACACCTCCAGTGTATCTATGAAAAACAATGTATTACATGATGGCCACACATTTTTAAACAAACTTTTTACCTTAAGAAGATCTATTTCTTTGATGCAGTCAGCACGGGCTTTGGCATCCATTAAATCAAATATCTACGCAGAAGAGATAAGACGTTTTTATTAAGTGATAAAAATACAGCAAACTGACTAATCATTATCAATATTCCATAGCATCCACAAAGCAATCTGAGTTAAGCATATCATGGGCAAGACATAACCATTGCAATAAGAGCTACCCCTTTACTGCTAGATCAAGTCTTTTAGCCCCCTCATATGAAACAAGTCCATTGTAAGTACAAGTTTCCCAAGAGACTAATTGCCATCTCTGCATACCTGTTTAAACACACAGCAATAATTCAGCACATTTCCTTGAAGTTGTTTTTAATCCAAATCTCAGCATCCTCTCCCATTCCTGCCACACTATTATCACAAACTGACTCTTTCTAGTACTGAGCATACCTTTTTTCCCCTGGTCTCTTGCTGCAGTCTTCGTTTTCTATTCTAAATAATGCATATTTTCACTCACCTCTCTCAGGATCAAAACTGCACTGTCACCTCAAATTCTTTCTCTCCCATTTCCTTCCCTTCACCAAGCAAAGAAGTGACTTGGGTTCTGTAATTTGTTTACTACTGCACTTTTTTCTAAGCCCTCATCTGTCACCTTGACTTTTACAGCCTTTTGCAGTCGGATATCTCTGCTCTTCATTTTTTTTCTGCCTTCCATCTGCTCCAAATTACTTTGCAATGTATCTCATTTTTGCCTCCTCCAGTTAACCACATTACATTCCACTAATTTCATTTTATGCTTAGAGTAATTTTTTCCTGCCATTAGTCCTTGTCCACATTCTACAAATTTATATTTAATCTACTGTCTATTTTTACTCCCTTTTTTTTACCACCTTTGGATTCCCTTCCCACTTCACTTGCTCAGATGTATCTCTTTACACACTGCCACCAACTAATTCCCTTAGAAATGACCAAAATGTTACTTCTCCAGGGAAACCTTCTCCTGTCATTTGAAATTACTTTCTGAATAAATAAATCTTAAAATAAAAAAATAAACCCTCATCAAGTCCTGTGTGGTCTGCATACTATTACATTTCAAGATATCCATTTCCAGAGAAGAGTAAGAGACACATACTGTGAGTTTTAGTAATTGCCGTTACATTTACGAGATTACTTTTTCCAGTTGTATCTTTTCAATGCACATTTCTTTCTAAGATAGTCTCAAGTAAAAGATGCATTATGTGCTGTATGGTACCTGGTTCCATCAGCTCAAAATGATCAAAAGCTCAACAGCTGACAACTTCCATTTCATATCTTCCCACCAATCCCAGAAACAAAAATAAGGATTCACAGCACCAAGTACTGAATGTCTGCAAAGAGGCGACCTCTTAACTGACCGCATAACTGCCCGTGTGACCCTCCCCAAAGAAGATCAGACAAAACAGGAAGTCCACATATGATCTGCTAAACCTTATCTTCATTTTCTATGCACAGTAAGTTTGTCATTCTACTCAAAGTCAAGGTCCGGGGATTTCATGCACGGAGCACAGGCCTTACAGAACACACATGTGTTCTTGGCTAGCCACTACTTCCCTTCAGATATCCACTCATCTGTCTTCAAAGCTGGCATAAGAAAAAACAGCCTGGACTGGATACAAGATTCACTTTGTGACAGAAAGACAACCCTAAGTCAAGAATTGACATGCCAAACTTGTAAACAGTAAGAAGAAGAGGGGGAGGAGGAAAGAAAGAAAACAAAGCTACTTACCAAGAAAGGGAATAAACCATCCCACGACAACTGGTATATTAGCACCAGGATGATGGGAAGTAAACAGACTAAGCTAGAAGCAATTATTCAAGGAGAAGACTGCAGGCAAGGTAAACGCTTAAACCTGAGAAGCACAGCAGGGTAAGTCACAAGAAAGAAATGCAAACACAAAGAAATAAAGCAATTTCAGATGTAGCAGGAGAAAAAAAGTTTGTGCTATATACGAAATTACAAGTATTAAAAGGTCATAACACTGATGGAAAAGACAGAAACGTTTACGAATTAAGGCTGGGAAACTTAGTGATGGAGGTGAAGTAGCCTGCATCTGTTCTAGATCTCAACTCTGAACAAAAAGAATAACAAAACATTTTTCTTTAATCTTTTTGACAACATATTAAAGTCCTTGTGTTTGGTACAGTTATGAAAGACTAATGAATTTTTATCAGGAAACACTTCGGAAAGTTCTAGATATGAGAAGCAGCACATTAACTGAGGAAGTACTTGGAAAGCATCAGATTGAAATTGCCTTTCCCTGTAACCTAAGAGACCAGGCAAATAGAGAATTGTATATCCCGTCTCCCAAAAACAGTCAATGAAGGTGCGTACAGCAGAGCAGAGGAAAAAGCGTCAATTGTAGGGGCACATCCTGAAGCCTTACACTTCTGCTGAATTCTAGGTAATAGCTAGATAAGAATATTCCTTATAAATGTTACAGACATAGACAAAGAACTCCAAACACACTGGATAACCTAATCAAAGCTGCAGACAATTCTAGACTGAAAATTGCCCACAGATTATCTACTTGTAACACTTGGAGAAACTACCCAGAACACAAGTTTAAGATTCAAAACTGAAAGAGCTTCACTGTGCGAAAACACAGGGCAGTTTGCACCTGTTAATGACTGTTCCAATATGCCAAGAGGCAACTCAACATACCTATACCAGGAGTATTTGCCTACACACCTAAACAAGCAAATTTTGCAAGCAAGTTTTTGTCTAAGCAACACTTCCAACAGGAACATAAACTGGTACCTCTCATAAAGGAATAACAGTGCAACAAAAACAAAACCCCAGACTCAAGACTGTGAAAGATTTAGGATTAAGGCACACAAAAGAAAGACAAAATTGTGTTTGTGTGTTCTGGCTAGTATTCCCAGTACTTTACTTTGTTATTAAACAGCCTGGAGTAGACTACACCAAGCAGCTGCTCTCATAAAAGGACAGACTTAAATTGTATAAACATGACTCCATATACTTTTGCTACACTTCATACTGCATAGTGGTAAAGTTACTCACTTTAGCTGAAGCCGTGACATTTGAAATGTTACCTGACTAAAATAAAGAAAGACTGAAAGGATTAAATAAGACTCACTTTTTCTATCTGAACATTTACTATACATCGTTCTTGAGGTTCTCCATTAGACTTTGGCCCAGATCTAACCTCAAAAGACTAAAAACAGCATCTCCCAGTAATCCAGAATTTCAGTTTCACAGACATAAGGTTGTGAGGACAGGGAGAACCACACACAACCACACATAAAAACCCCAAACCAAACCAAACAAAAACAACCTCACCACAAACCCCACCAAAAATCACTCAAGTCACGGCCTCTGAAGAACTCCTGCCCTGCCATACCAGATTCAAACAGCCTGCAGAGATTTTCTTTCTGAATAGATTATCATTCCACTTTGCCAAACTGCTGCAGTTCAGATCAGAGGCCCCTGGTGTAATAAGCTGTGTCAGCTCACACAAGGAAGCTACAGTAAACGCAATGAGAAAACCTCCATGCTTCGTCACCAGAAGATGACTCAACACTGAAGAACGTCTCACACTGAAAAACAGAAGCCGCAGTGAAAGATTTTAAGAACATCCTTTCAAGTGTATGTCAAAATTACACATGGCACCTGGCAGTGCTTGGCTTGTTTTGCAGGAGCTGCCACAGACCAGATGATGGTGCAGAAGAAGCTGTCCTTAGCTTGTGGTTTACTGTCGGCTGGCTATTAATGTAACAATATGAAGAATGTCAGTACTTCCATTGCAACTGTAACAGCTTGCATTGCAAGCAGACTAAATCCATCTTCAGCTACTATTACTCAGCAAGCCAAACTGAAAGGTCAGCTTATGCTCCCCCTCCCTAGCGTGAGTGCTGCACACAGATTTATCCATCTCCCACCCTGTAAAGACAGTACTGCCATTGTTGTTAGCAGGCCACAGACCTCAGACTGCCACAGAAACCAACTGCCTAAGGACTGGCAACCTTTTGTCTGGACTTCTCTTGGCCTGCACTTATTTTCTGCGTTTGGTTTTAACTGAAGCAGCATATGCCTTGCAGCTGAGTGACTTAACTGCAACAAACTCATTACAGTCAAATGATTTTGGTCTAACTTGCTCTTAGACCCAGCCCAGCTTTGTGCAGCTGCACAGTCTGAAGGAAATTATATCAGACACAATAAAGGTCTAACAAAACCAGAGTGATTAACATCTGTAAGCTTTTGGATCAGCACAAAGCATCAGCAACTGACTGAAAGCACCCGGCATAAGCCAATGTAGAGCCACCACCAGCATCCTCTGGCCAGCAGAGCTCAGATGATGCTCCATGCATCAATTATTGGAAATTAGCAGTAATTAGACTACAAGTGTTAGCATCACCGTAAATGGCTATCAATAAATACTGCTGCATTTTGATTAGACTGCTAGGGCATTAATTAGACTGACAATAAATACCAATTCTTGACTCCACACGAGGTCAGGATCACAGAGTAGTTCAGGTTGGAGGTGTGTTTGTCTAGTCAGAACAAATTGCACAGTGTAATATGCTTGTTTAAAATTGTAATTATTTCCCCCCAACTTCTGTTTTCAAGGACTACTATAAACATTTCTACAAATGAATTATGTTTGCTGTGGAAAATCTGATAATGAGCAACAAATACAGTAAATGTTTATGATGTGCCTTTTTTCATGAAGAGTGTAATCAAAAAAAATCTCCTGGTAAGCACTATACTTCAGGTAACAATTACTATGAAATTCCAGAAAACAATTAGAAAAGTACAGCTGAAGAGACTTGAGAGCATTTTTAAAGCCCTTAGCCGTGTTTTTTTCCACTTAGCAAGAACACTAAGTGAAAGAAAAAGTCCATTTTTAGCTCTCAGTTTTTTATCTCCTACCACAATCAATATCATATGAAGGCAGAGAAGGACAAGTATATATAGATAGTTATTCCAAAACATTCCCATGTGCTACACAACTAAGGGATCTCTCTAGCAACTTTGCACTGAATCACTTCTCCAGTACATTCATGCGAGCATAGGTTACAACTTTATTCTTGCAGCATTCTAGAAATGTCAGATGTAAGTACTGTCAAGAGGTACTGGTATTTTTAGAATAGTTTCTAAGCTATTGTAAGATGCAGAGCAGGAACTGTCCCCTGTGCAGCCATGTAAACTAAACAAAGAGAATGCAATACATGAAATTAACTTCCTGAGTAAAGTTCTTACATACATGCTCACACAAGCAACTAGAGCTCGAGGAAAGCTATCTGCAGAGCAAGAAGGTTTAGAAACATTTAACCATCAGATGGAAAACAGCAGGCCTTAGCTTCTAAGTGCAGGCTGTATCTGATTAATTACCAGCTACAAACTTAACTCATCATCTGAAGTAACATGCCCAGTTGGGAATCTGCTTGATTCCTCTTGCTCTAAAATCCATTTCTTTTCCAAGTTTTTCTTTTCGGTATTGAAAAGGATAAAGATCTTTCTAACCTCACCATTTCAATGTGAATTTCACCCATTTCTGTTGGGAATCCTGTATAAAATAAAAATACCAAAAAGTATTTCCAAAGCAAAACAGGAGCATGACTGCTGTAACATAAACCTGCAGACAAGTAAGCAAAATAAAGACTTGATTGTACATAAGTATTAAAAGATACCTTACTGAACAGTAGCAACGAACGATGGAGTATTTTGCCACTGCAGCATTACTGTGCTGAGACAACTGTGCTTCATCAAGTGTGAAATTACAAGCACTTTCCTAAGATTAATTATCTCTAATTCAGGCCTGAAGTAGCAATCCATTGACAATGCACAATGAATAATGAATGTAAGTGCTAGATAAAAGGATTCCTTGTCTGAATCTCTATCAGGGACCTACAATTCCAGAATGAAAGGGAAAGAAAGGTGGAACAATGTAAGGCAGAAATGTAATGAATTTGGAATTCTGTTGAAATACAGTTTCACATATTTTATATTTGAGTAGCTAAGCTTTAATTAAAAAATTGCCCATAAAGTGAACTCATACAGCCTTACAGCCCCTGACTTTAGACATCTGCAACTCTTCTGCTCTTTAACAATGCTTTGTGAGTGTTTACTCCAGTATTCAGCAGTTGCTTACCTCCCCCTTGGAAGTGATCACAGGAGCACTCATGGCTCAGGATGCCACCACATATCTCAGGGTCTTAATGATAGCTCTATTGCAAGGGTTACCTAGGGTCGCAATAGTAAAGAAGTATTGATTCTTCCTCTGGCATGATCTTTCAGCATAGCTTGGACCCCAGACTTAACACATTATGAAACTTATCAAGAAGCAATTTAAACTTATACTGCTGTGTTCATAGATTATCTGTGGTCGATCTATCCTGACGTTTCTTTGACTCAAAAGTGTGGTTTAGAATTAGTGAAAGTGAAGTAATGACGATTTGGTTTTTAATTCTCATTTCATTTAGGTAATATTTCAACAGCATCTCAGAAAACATAGTTCCGTGGAAAAAGAAATAACTTAATTATTATAAATACCACTTCCCTAATTAAAAGAAAGCAAGCGACACGTGGAAGGATGAAGCACGAAGGGTAAGATGAGAAGACCCAACGTACTATTTTGTTTATTCTGCCTACTAGAAAGGGACTGCAAATTAAATAGTTTTCACACTGCTACATATCCTATTTGAAACCAAATCAAGAATGCTACTACTCCATGTCATCTGGACTCAGCAGCAACGACAAATTCAGAAAGAGCGGTTTCTGTCACCATCTGCTTGTCCTTTCTCCAACAGCATCTTACTGCCACTTGCTTCTGCTCACATTTACTTCCACAAACATACATTTTGTACACATTAATATAACATTTATCAATATTGTACATATTTCAGCCAAATAAAATTTTAATAGCAGCAAATAAACGTTCCTGTTGGAAAGCTTTGTAAGAACTCAAAATTGGCAGTCCTTTTGGCACAAGTAATGGCCTGAGATCCAGTAACTCAAAGAGCGGGCAACTGAAGAATTCTAAGTCACAGCAGCCTTTGAAGGTTGAGACAAACATGGGGAACAACTGACCAAACAGGCATAAAGAGAACAGCTATGCACCCAATCCAGCCAAGAAAATGAAACAAGGAGGGGTGGAATGGACACAACTTGCAAGATCACAGAAGAAAGCATGTAGAGATGAAAAAGGTCAGAAAATGGGAAAGTGGAATAAAGTCCAGATCTCAGTTATGCTATTTAACACAAAATACAGCATTTAGAGACACTGTCTCAACATAGAAATGTGGAAAAAGGTATCTGTGCATGAGTCTAACACAGAGAATAGAGCCTCTCCCTCATGACAGAAAGAAGCATTCCTCCTGTTTTGCCCATGCTGAGCTTCCACTAATGAGGCACTAGGAAAGGCAATATTTTAATTTGAAATAAAGAAAACATGACTGAGATTAAAAGCAAGAAACACTATCATAGAACAGGCCCACACAAACTCCTCCAGAAACCAATTGCTTGTCACCAAAGGCATCTATGAAAACAAATTTTATGGTGAAATTAAGCACGGTGACTATTTTACAAAAACATTTCTAGGGAATCTTAGGGAAGTCACAGAAGCACAGTAACAATTAAGACAGTCTTCTGTCCAAACGGAACAGCTTTACATGTTAACTATGCCAGCTAAAACAGCTGTGCCAAACACTCAGCACTGCCATAAGCCTTTTGAACGCAGGGTAATATTTCATCGTACACTTAGGAATTTCTTCCAAGTCATCCAAATCTCACTTGCCATTCAGATAATAGTCTCCCACGTACATGCAGCCTTGACAGGGAAAGTGGTTTTACAGATCACAGAACGTAGCTGCTCCTGACATGCACTAGGCAATAACATCCAATGGAAGGCCAGCAGCATGTTGGATACTTTAAGACAATCAGAATGGTATCAGGTTAAAGCTATACGGGAGAGCCACAACTCTCTATTTCCTACCAACCACCAAGTATATTCTTAGAAGTTCATTAAACACAAATTAAACAAGAAAGCTTTCCTGCTGTAGAAACTATTGGACAGCACAATGTCTTCATCATGAATCAAAAAATCATTTGTCAAGTTGGGGAATCTGATGCAAGAATACAGCTATACATAAAGACTTCTGAAATACTGTTAAAAGTACACATGCCACAATGCCTCAGTATTCTTAATGCAAGCACAGTTATAAAAATTTCATTGTTAACAGTGAAAGGCTGGACTTTATGATTCTCTTCAAATATCCAGGCATTCCACATCCACCTTAATCGACATGCAGTTCAAGTCACATTTGACCTTTTTGGTTTCTCACACACTGAAAATGAAGGAAGAATTAGCCTAATGTTTTAAGACTGTTGATCAAAGTTCTTAGAATATATTTCAGCTTTTGAAGTAGTACATATCTGGCAGTTTTCCCAGAAGGGGTAACCAAGTCTCTCTTTTTTATGACTGCTAGGACAAGCCCTGCCTCCTGCTGCTACTGCACAGGAAAGCACAGCAATGGAACAGCAAGTCAAGATCCGACAGGGAAATTTACTGTGCATATATTAGCGCAGCAAAAATAAAATTATTAAAATCTAGGAAGTCTAGAACAGAACCTAAGAAATCTGACATACGCTGTTTTGCAATATGTAAAGGTACCAAAAAAACCTAGGCAGAATTGATGCCAGTAGCCCTTCAAGTAATATGCTAAACGAATTTCAAGAGATCAGAACTGAAATGACAATTTCCATTTCTGTTTCAAAACTAAACACACTGCCAGGTTAATTTCTAAAGTAAAATGAGTAGAGAATTCTTAGAGGGCAATGGTGTTATAACAAAAATCTCT